>OZ010609.1:29612100-29777100 GCA_963932145.1 Acanthosepion lycidas | reverse complement strand
CCCTGTACTATTTTTTAATAAATCAAATGCAACAAAGACAATAGCAGCAAGAGAAATCATCAGATAGGTAGATGTTTGTTTTAACAGAAATATTTTTATATAACAATAACACACGATATAATAAAGTTGTTCAAAACACTTTAGAGTTCTTGGTTGTGTGATCAAGGGTAATATAAAAGGTGTTACGCTATAGATCTGGTAAAGAATTAAACAGTTTATGTTCATAGTGAAATTGAATGAAATAGATTGCTTGACACTGTAGAGTTGTCTCGCTTCGACTGATATAGTTACGATTTCCTTTATATTCTTAAGATATTAAGTGAGTTAGTTTCTGAATCTCGTCTTGGTTGAATTCGTCACTAGATGAGTTGATGTTGAAAAGAAATTGAATTCCAAAAGCCGGGTTGATGTTAATGAAAATTAACTTTTAGCGAGGGAGTTGGGTTTCATGGATTCGTGTGACGAGTTGATTATTTTAAGGACTCACTAAGTCGTGTTGAAGTTTCATATTTATGAATTTTTTGATCACGTGGGGGGCTCGAAAGAATGTTTACCAATTTTTGGCGCGTTGAACTCTGAACAGTTCAACTCGAGGTCAACCGAATAGACGTAGGTAGAAACATAACATTATTATTTATGGACCAATCAGAAAGCATTTTTTCGTACTGAACTCAGGAGCCGATTTTAATGGTTACAGCGCAAACTAAGAATACTTAGCTGTGATATTCTCTTAACAGGTTTAAAACAGAGATTGCAGAAATCTAATTCTACACTTTTAACACCAGTCCAACTGTATTTACTTTTGACTCCCTCGGCAATATTTATTTACAAGACTGTAAAATATGTGAACCAAGTACAATGCGATATTTATAATTAAACTTTTTTAAAGTTTTATTAGTGGTTGTAAAGAAAAGAAAAAAACTGTCGACTTATAGTAGCAATAAACGTCTGCAATAGATTTCTTCAGTCTCTCGACCGTAACACTTGTAGCCAAATTACAGTTCAAACGATAGTCCGTCGTAACAGTCCAACAGGTAACGTAGAAACGGCAAAATGGGGTCGCACATCCAACCTTCACTTCTCACCAGCAAAAAGGCGCGCTCGTCCACCAAGCTCAGAAAATCCAAATCTCTTACATAAGCGAAAAACAACGGCTTTTGTTCAGCGAGAGATCTTTCTGATTGGTCACGCCAATCAGGGGAGGGAAGAACATTAGCATAGATTCTGGTCCTTAAAGTAGATTTTTGCTAACTACTTTTTGGTAATTTTTCTTCGGCAGATCGAACATAAAACACGAACTCTTTTTCGAGGTAAGTGATTATCTCTTTCACTACAATTATTTATCATTTTATAAAAAAATAAATTTGAAAAAAAATCTTTTTATTTTATTCAAAAATTCATAAAAAAATACAAAATTATTAAAATACGTAAACCAACTATAAGGAAATATTTATTATTTACCATTTTATAAATAACTATGGAATCAAGATTTTTATTCATAATTTTATAAAAATATCAATGAACAAGAATTAGAGACATGTCGTAATAGATCATTCAGTCTTAAATAAACAATGTTTTGTGGCAATTTTTAACATCAACTTGAGAATTTTCTTGTTAAAAAGTTAAATAATTTTAACACATTCAACATAACAAATTCAAGAATAAAAAAAACAAAAACAAACAAAAAAAAAACAAACAACCTAGAATGGCGATATCAGCGAAAATTTTTCATCCTTTAATAGTCAACTGTACTTAGTTTAATTTGCAACGTATGTAAATGTAAGTAGAAAAAAAAACAAATGATGATAAGATAGCGAGATTCACAAGGTACTACCCAGACCCCAAATCAGGCTTACCCCCAACCGGTTGGTGGGTTCGGGGTTATTACGCACCGGCCCCAGTAATAATAATAATGTAATTCAATGCATTTTGTTATAATAATATCAATTTGTATATTTGACAACAATCTGCTTACTCCAATTTCTAATATGAAAAAATGTTTGTTGTGCCGGGAAGAGTACACCCCCATTGAAGTGCGGACAGTCATACTTATTTTGGAGTATTTCATATGCATTGTCCCCACCACACGGCGCACAGCTCTCACCTGTGGCTACAAGTTGCTGTTCGAATGCCACAATGGCCACAACCTAATAAGCCGCTTTCACTGGCGAACACACCATATAATGGTTTTTGACAGAAGGCTTCGTCAAGTTGAAATTGATTTCCCAGCATTCAAAGGTGAAACAGTAAAGATGAAAGGCACAAGGTCTGAGAGTATTTTTTTCTGCGCAAAGTATAGGAGAAATTGTCATCATCAAATGCCCTAGTAAACCTTAATGGATACTGTGCTTGAAACATCATCTAGGGCACAAAGCCATCGCGTGGATACTGTGCTTGAAACATCATCTAGGGCACAAGGCCATCGTCTCCTAGGCCTCCAAGAGAAAATTGGCAAGTCTGTTCGCGACCCCTTTGGGTTTCCGAAACAGGCAAAGATTTTTTCACAAAATTGAGGATTCGATGTCCAGTAAATTGACATGTAAACTCTCATAAATGCTTTATTTCCATGATCAGATATAGTGATTTTCTAACTCCGGCTTAGATGTGGCACAAGGCCTAAATTATGGGGCACCCAGTGAGGTTCGAACTCACAACTCAGTCGTAATTGGCTAACCATTACACCACATCGAGGTGCCCTTCTATGATCAGATATAACATAATGTAACAAACATATTGGGTCTTGGGTATGACGATAAACTACATCCGGCAGCAAGGCCTCTGATCGGGAGGTTTTGAGGAGCGTGGAACCATCTCATAATTACTGTTTTTCCCAGAAGACAAGTGAGTAATAGAATTTGTCTATTAATACAGGGTATTAATACAGGTGCACATATGCACATTATACAAGTCAAAAATGATTTAGTATTTTGTTCGGTAACCATTTGCTTTAATAACGGTCTTAATTCGTCATAGCATGCTATAGACTAAATTCTTTTTAAGTCAACGTTCTTCATCAGATTTTTCCAGCATTCGTTTTAATTCGCGAAAAAGCTCATCTTCTGTGTTAACTTTCCTATTACGGGAACGCTTTTCCATTATCGCCCAAAGGTTTTCAATTGCCTTAACGTTAGGACTCTGACTAGGCCACCGGAAGAGTTGCAATTTACCCTCGACGGGCATCCTCTTTAGATAACGTTTATTTTTTAAGTCAGTATGCTTATTGTTATCGTTACTAAATCATTTTTTTTATTTGTATAATGTACATATGTACACCTGTATTTTTATCCTGTGTTAATAAACAAATTCTCTTACTCACTTGTCTTGGCAAAAATACAAACATCGACTTTCTATGGGTGCGTCCACGTTTTGCCTTGTACTGTAGATATTCATCATGTCGCAACCGAATGTGGCACACGATCTAATTTAAAAGGGGTTTACCGGCATTTTTTAGGGGACACCTCGAGCGCTTGGTAATGACCTCAGCCCGCTCCCGAAGGAGAGGTACTGCTATATTGAGTGCGAAATAATAATAACTCCCTCCACCCACTCCCTTCAAATTTGGAGGATTGTGGAATAAGAAGGAAAGGAATTCGCGATCATATGTGAAATTTTCTTTGGATCGATGAAAATCTTACCTTCACCGAAAATAACCGGTGAGTCGAGAAGAAGGAAAGGAATTCGCTAGCCTTTATGAAATAGTTTTTGGACCAATGAAAACCTTGCCTTCACAGAAATTAGCCATTCAAACAAGAAGAAGAAAAGAAAGTAGCAACCATACGTGAAATTCTTTTTATATAAAAATGATGAGAAAAATTAAATTAATAAGAGAAGAGTGTTTGAAGTCACGTCAGAAGTTTCGTTTTAGTTTCTCGTGATTTGCGTTGAAGTTCTTGCCAGTGTAAAATTATTCGACAATTATATTATCGGCCTCTAACTTTTATTTTAAACATTTTTGACTGTTAATTCGTGTCAGATCATTTAATCAGTTGTATGAACATTTCCTCTTCATGACAATACGTTCGGTTAAAACTACTCACTTTAAGAATTCTGATTTATTTTCCTGAAATGAACTAATGACACAACTTCAAGCGTGTAAATTCATGAATAAATTCCTTATCTTGTTTTGTTAAAATTACCGATGTTTTTGCTTGCCATTCTCTTCGCCTGGGTAAATTTAACAGTTCATTCATTTTAACCCCTAAGGTAAACGTCATTATACTGACTGGGGTGATGTCCTCGCTTGGGCCTGAGCTAATAATATTTTAAAATTTTTAAGGAAAAAAATCAGGTAAGTAAGAGCTATTATATGTTTAATGGATTAGTAATGTTTTTTTCCTATAGAATTACATTGTGTCAATGTATTTACATGAGAAATGTATTGAATGTCAGGATGAAGATTTTAAATATAAATGCAGTTCAAGCCGGAAGAGATCGTTATTGGTCAAGAAATGAGGTAAGGGTCACTTTCAGAAGACAATGTGGAATGTATTAAATTTTAAAAATGACTTTTTATTTCACATGATAAATTAAAAACCATGTATTGATTTCAAGGGAGGTAACCTACAGATAATAATATTAGAGTTCTCTACCTTGCTTATTTTATTTTTTTAAAAATCTCTTTTTTAAAATTTTACAAAGTTTTTTTTCTTTCTCGTTTTTTCAAGCTACGGCTTAAATAGCAGAATAGAGTGGGGTTCTTTAGCGAAGGAATTCCAAACCAAGAAGAAAACAGTGGGTAACTACTCCACTCCAAGCAAGGATAATAATCACAGACAATAAAGAATTTGTAGGGAACCGTTATCACCTACGTCCTGAAGTGAGAAACTATTTTTCGTACATAGGAAGAAGGCTCGAGAATGCATCAACCGATAACTTGTAAAACAAGAAAAAAGAATTAGTTCAAAAATCTGATCAACTCTTGTAAATCTGAATCATTATTTGTTAAAACCCGCCCACATACTGGAAATTTCAAGATGCACTGATTTTAAAACTATTTAAGATACAGTCTATTATGTGGGATTAATTATTTTTTCATATTTTTCGGAGAGGTTTACCCGTGGAAGTTGGTTGATTTGAGATGGTTGATTTGACCCATATTATATACTTCCAATCTCATCTGGACCATCTTCAGTGTGTGGCACCATTTAACGAGGCAGAAAGGGAAAAGAAAGAAAAGAAGAAAAAGGAAAGGCTAAGAACCGAATCGTGAGTGATAAGCAAGAACACACACACAGCTAAGAGACAATGGATAAAAGGATATTTTGATAAGTAACAAATGGCGAAAGAGTGTCATTACAATGACAGGGAAATTCTGAGTAAAAAGAAAGGGAAAGAAGGAAAGAATCAGATATGTTTTGGCATCGGCTGTGTTATCTAAGGATATGAAAACAAACTATTGGTACGGAAAGACATCTTATTATCAACTACAGACCGGCTGGCCAGAGAAAGAGAAAGAAAAATTCAAATGAAATGTTATTTCGTTAAGTGACGAAAAAAAGACAACTAAAAGGACTTGGACAGATATGAAAAATTAAAAACCACCCACAAACATTTTTGGCCTGCGATAATAAAATTTTGTTATCAGGAATTTCTGCCGAAAGAAAATGAATGTGTTTTTTTTTTTTTTTTCTTCGAGGCGACAGACCGACTGGAACTTTGGAGATGTTCCTTTTTGAGACCATGTTAAGAAGACCACACATTCTGATAATTAGCGATAAAATACCTGACGTAAACCACGTGTAGAACAAGAGTTATGACCGCCATTGTCATATTGTCCCGTTCGCGGCTGGAGAAATGATAAACCATTAAGGGGAAGAAGAGGGAAATAGAAGAGATAATTTTTTTTTTAAGCAAGATATATTTTTTCTCTTCCTGAAACAAAGCCGCAGATTCGTCCACGGCCGATTAAGACATCATTGGTTGAGTGGTGATCACGTGATGCACGAGGGAGGCTGTTGCCGCCCATCTGGAGGATGAGTAAGAGAGGTTGCCGCGAAGATGTGGGGAGGGCAGTTCACGCCCCTCTGAAGTATGATAAGAAGGTGGAAGTGAGGAAAGGTTCCCAAAAATGGAAAAAGGTGGAAATTCCTAACCAGAGAGGTGGATATGTATTTAGAATTATCGAGGAACCCCCCGGCGCCGACAAACTCACCCCGGTTTTGGTCGGCGCCCATATAAACGAAGCCACAACGAGCAGAAATGAGTCGAGTCCCAGCAATTCCCTGAGTCGAGACCCAGCATTTCCCAGAGTCAGTCTCCGGTTGAGGCAAGCCTCGCAGATAGCTGACCAGGATTCGCGCACTTTCCGGACACACATCTTCAAACCAAGAACAATTATTTTGAAGAGCAACTGAGATCCAGATCACCGAAATAAGTTTTTCTTTTGACTTTCGTCCAAAGACCCATCGAAACACCAATTTCTTAGAGAGCAGACGACTTGAAGTGTTAAAACTTGCCTAGCGGAAAACGACGTGTCACAATCCATAGAACGGGTCGGGAGATAGATGCAGTCCTATGTATCGAACAACTAGACATAAAGTTTGTTACCTTTTTCTTTGATACTTTGAACTTTTGAGTTTTCATTTTATTGCCTTTTATGCGTATTTTTGTGGTATCACCCCCGTTGGACTCGGTTTGCAGTACGGCCCCGATGACTGATTGATTTCCTCTGCCTAGATCAAATCACAACGTGGGTAGGCAGACTGGGAATCAAAGTAGGACGTCACAGTTGGTGCCGTGGTAGACTGGGATAGAACGACACGGTTGGCGCTGCGACCAGGGGACGACGTCACAAGTCGTTGCATATCTATATTTAAAAAAAAAAATTCTTATAAGATTTTTTTATTTTAATCTAGGACGAGGACCGATTATTCTTGTGCCATTACGCTTTTTTGTACGTATATATATATATATATATATATATATATATATATATATATATATATATTAAGACATGTTTTTTGTTTATACGTTCTTTTTATAGATACAAATATTTAAGTAAACGCCCTGTTTATAATAAACGGTATTAACGACATTTACCGGCCTGAATATCTGAGAAGTTTTCATAGAAAATACGCGTCAACCGACAGGAATCGAACCTGTATCCTATACGGAACCGTCATATAGCCTGACGTGCTTTACCGATTGAGCCACAGAGGAGCGTCTCAGTTAGGAAGGTCGATTGTACTGTTTTTAAGACGTATATTTTCTATGAAGATTTATCGGACATTCGTGGCCGTAAATGTCGTTAATACTGTTTATTATAAACAAAGCATTTACTTAAATACTTGTATCTATAAAAAGAACGTATAAACATAAAAAATCTCTTAAAATAATTGTCGGACTTTATTCATTATATATATATATATATATATGTATGTATGTATAATAATAATAATAATAATAATAATAATAATAATAATAATAATGGACTCTCCCGTCGGTTTCGACACATGAGGATCGGACTGCTTATTGATTTAGTTATGAAATTTTGTGCGATAATCTTAAGTAGCATTTAAGACCCGCTAGTGATTTACAAAGGAGGCCACATATAGAGCAAGTGTGAGGATTGTGAGATGAGATCACTGTTAGATTGGTTGACCTTTTAGATACTGCTCTCGCTTCTCGAAGATGATTCAGACAAGCAGATTGAAAATGGCTGAGTCTACTAAAACACGTTGAGCTCCATTCTACCCGCTCAAGGGTATATTGACTGCTGACAAGTTGCTTTTCAGCTTGTTTTTGTATCTCAGCCATGGGCGTCCTACATTCCTGTAGCCCTGATCTAACTGGCTGTACATTAGGATCTTGGGTATCCTGTCATCAGACATTCTCAAGACATGACCAGTCCACCGTAACTGAGACTCTATGATAAAAGTCTCGATTCCTCCAATATTACACCTGTTAAACAGGTCTACGTTAGATGTCCTATCTTGAAGGTTAACTCTACAGATTGCACGCAGACAGCTTTTATGGAAAACATTCAGCTGGCGTATATGGTACCTGTATGGAGTCCACGACTCTGAGCCATACAAAAGGATGGCAAAGACAACAGCTCTGTAAACCTGAATTTTCGTATCCAGTTGAATACCCCGTTTATTCCACAAGCGATGGCGAAGTTTGCCGAAAGCACTGGTAGCCTTAGCAACCCGATGCATGATTTCATAATCTAAAGTTCCACTGTAATTGATTTTGATACCATGATAGGTGAAAGACTCTCTCTCTCTCTCTCTCTATATATATATATATATATATATATATATATATATATATATTCAAAAATTATAACATAAGTATGTTATAACATCACTACAAAATTAGCCATTTTGCTTCAACACTTCTGGTGTCTTGTCAAGTGATGGTGTTTATTGCAGAATAAAGAGTTTTTAAAAAGTTCAAAACCAACCAAATTCCCCACAGTAGGGGAAATATTGTTACGTAAGCACCAATGACCAATCAAAATACAAGTATATCATAATTCAAAAAACTAGACAACGAACCCTAGATATAATTAATCCGCGATTGGACAATAAATTGCCGGTCGTATGGTGTGCATTTCGGAAGATGGAGAAAGTTGTAGGCTGACGGAAGGTACACAAGTCGATATCCGATCAGTATCGGCTGGGTCACCGTGGAGAGTCGGTATGATGTTGAAAGACACGAAATCTCTAATAAACCTCGGCTAGAAACATCACTGATGATGTGTCCCAAAGCATCCAATAGATGTATTTCACGAAAGTAAGGCCTTAATGTAAATGTTAGACTAAATTAGAAATCATTAATTTATAATTTCATAATAACATTAAAAAATAAAAATTGCAAATTTAAATTTAAAATTTACGCTGCTCTACTCAGTACCGAGCACTCTTTTATAAAATAGTGCTTTTGGTTATTGCAATTTTATTCCGTCTATACCATTCCTACACTTGTACACACACACACACACACACACACACATATATATATTATTTATTTTAGGATATTACACCGAAAACATTGCTGCTATTACAGTGTAAGCATGGCCGCTCCGCTTGTAGTGTGAACCAAGGAGGAAAAAAGAGCAGTGATTCAAATCTGTCCCTTATGCACCATATTCCTTCAAGACATGGCGAAGATGGCTCTACACAGCTTCCTCACTTTTTTCTTCTCAACAAGACTTGCCCCCCCCCCCCCATAATATATCAGGTGGTACTTATTCCGCAATCAATTATGCTCAAACATGCTGTTTAGGTTTTCTTCTCTTGATTACGATGCGTATTTTGGGCGTTAACTTCGCCAAAACTTCTTTCTTCTTCAAGTGACCCCCGCCACCCACAAAAAAAGAAGAAATTCCAGTTGCCATTTTCTTGGCAAAACTTTGCAATTTTAGCAAATTCATAAAACTTAAAATTTGTCACTTTATCTGACAAGAAGAGAGTCAAAGGGTTAACCCTTTTTGTGTTATTTCTTGTACTTGAAATGGTTGCACCTTGGTACGTAACCTTTTCGTATGCACTGTACCAAAGAAGAACCATGCTTCTAGATCAGTTCACATTAATGCGGGGGTCCTACCAGAGCTCTATCCTTAGCTTCATCAACGGCCCTTCCTGATGTCATCAGTTTTCAACTAGGTATTTATTCTGATGACGTATATTATTAATTTACTTCTGCCCTAGTAGAAAATCTGACAGATCCGAAACAGAAAAATTTCTGCTCTCGGAAATGACTCCCAATCAGTTGTTAAATGGGGGCAAGGGATAACTTTGAAAACACGCCCGTTCGCCATTACCGTCACTCGAGTTTGCTGAATCTTCCGCTCAGTGGTAGAGTCTGAGGGGAGCCAGGCTCCTTCTTTGTGTGTCACTCTTGTCCAGTCCCTTTTTAAAGTTCTCGATTCACTCATACACACTTCTACGAGGCAGTGAACTGTCGCCGTATTCTGTTAAAAGCCTCCGATGATACCCCTTCCGATCAGAATAATCAGATCACTGCTCTTTGTTCCACCTTGGTGCACACTGCCAGCGGAGCGGCCATGTTTATACTGTAACAGCAGCAAGAAAATTGACGCGATCAAGCTTAAACTTTAATCACGTGACCACAATAGTACCAACAATAAGCATGCATGCGCAGAAGGCAGTGTGACAAACTTAAAGATATGTTATGACGAAAGTGTGGATAATTTTCCACTTACCCTTATATATATATATATATATATATATATATATATATATATATATATATATATGTGAAAATATTATAGAAAATAGGAAAGAAACTGGTTTGGTAAATAATCCAAAGTTCCTTAGTATTTTTGTTATTATTTTTAAAAAATAGTGCTCGATACGAAAGTAGAGCATAAATATAATTATTTATTTAAAAATATGATTCCAACTCGCTACATATCAAAAAACAAACGTTACGGCTTTTTTATATACACAAATCCCTTTCATAAAGAGATATAATAAAAGAATAAAAGAAAAAAATAAATAAATCTCCATAGACGCTCAAGCCAGACTATGCGAAAACTTCCTCCGTCGTTAATTTAGCCACCCCCACCTTACCCTGACCCGGCATCTATGAAAGTAACTCTATACTGATACAAATTATTAACACCCCACCCCTGCCTATTCTAAACAATCCGCCCTTGATGTTACCATGGAAATTTTGATTTCAATTCTGAATGTACTATTAAAACTCGTAAATTTCAGAAATAAGTTATTCCACCCCCCCAAAAAAAATTTCGCTTGAAGATGGAACAGAGCCTACTTTAACTCAAGTTAATTCAAATATTATTTTGAAGTTTTCGGCTCTTGTTTTGAAACATGAGACCTCTTATGTAGCGAGTTGGAATCATATTTTTAAATAAATAATTATATATATATATATATATATATATATATATATATATATATATATATATACTCAGACTTTCTCTCCCGATGTCTATCTCTCTTTCTCTCCCCACTAAAAAACCTTATATTGAAATCTTTGTCTTTCTCCCCACTTTTTTCTTTAGCCTTTTAGTATTAAAACTTTTCCTTTTGTTCTCCTTTTCTCTCTCTTCTTTCTGGTTTTTTTCCCTTTTTCTTGAGTCTGAATAAATTGAACTCCATTTATTTATGTAAAACTGGTCTGAAGTGATGGACATTTGATGTTCACGAAATAAATTATAACCTGATCGAATGGATTTTTAATGATCCTGTATTCATGATTATATTGCTCTGTTTTTACAGTGAGCTCTCTTTGGATTTATATCCTCCTTGGAATTATCCCTACAAATCCTCAAGTAATATTATATATATATATATATATATATATATATATATATATATATATATATATATGTGTGTGTGTGTGTGTGTGTGTGTGTGTGTGAAAAATGTATGTATATAAATATAAATAAATATATATATAATTATTTATATATTATATGCGCGATACTTATTAGAAAGCGCCCAATATCAGAGATAGAGCTAACATATTTGGTTGGATTGATGTGAGTTTGTGAGCCTGGGTTTCACGCTTTCGCGATCGTCAGACAAATTGATTAATTTTTTAAAAATTTGGGTTTATGTAGATTGCGTGTATTGGTGTTATTATGAGAGTGGGGGGAATCGTCGTCGTGGTGTCATCGTGCAAGCGCAAACATAGATGCATGTCCGTACATCAGATGAGGTACGCACACACATACGCACTTGCTTGTCCGTCGGGACTCATACATATATAAACATATGTGGACAGTATAAACTGTCAACCAAATATATATATATATATATATATATATATTTGCACGCGCATATTAAATATACGTCATTCATACAAGTAAAAAGCCCACATTTGCAGATATTTATTTAGGTAAGTCTGTCGTTTAATGATGATAAAATCATTTATTTTACTCAAAAAATATCTATCATATTTAATAAGACTTTATTGTCAAGACATTTGATTAGTGATGAATGTTAATCTTCAATATGTTAGGGCGTTGAGGATCATGACTCTCCACAATTTCCTGTCCTTTGTGGTTCTCAATAAATCTTGTGTATTTTTTTTTGTTATCTATCCTAAATCCAGTTCTGAAATCCATTTACTCAGGCTAAATTTTTTTCTTTTAAGTACCGTGCCCCTTCAGGACGTGTACAATAATGGCTCTCCAAAATTTCCAGTCTTTTGTAGATCTTAATAAAAGATCTTTTTGTTATGTCTTCTAAACCTTCTTCCTCCACACATTTACTCAAGTTCATTCTCCATCTATGTTACTTGTCCCTTCCATATTTTGCCGGCCATGGCTCTCCACAATTTCCTGTCGTTTGTAGCACTTAATAAATTTTGTCTTTTATTATCTCTCCTGAACACTGTTTTATCGTCCATTTATTAAATCTCGCTTTACTTCTTGTATGCCTTCAGAACATAAACAATCATGGCTCTCCACAACTTCCTCTACTATGTAGATTTCAATAACATTTGTCTTTTATTTATTATCTCTCCTAAACCCTGTTTTATCATCCATTTACTAAATCTCGCTTTTCTACTTGTATGCCTTCAGGAGATAAACAATCATGGCTCTCCACAACTTCCTCTCCTTTGTAGATTTCAATAACTTTTGTCTTTTATTATCTCTCCTAAACATTGTTTTATCATCTATTTACTAAATCTCGCTTTTCTTCTTGTATGCCTTCAAGAGATAAGCAATCATGGCTCTCCACAACTTCCACTCCTTTGTAGATTTCAATAAATTTTGTCTTTTATTATCTCTCCTAAACCCTGGTTCTATCATCCATTTAATAAATCTCGCTTTTCTTTTTCTATGCTTTCAAGAGATAAGTAATCATGGCTCTCCACAATTTCCTGGCCTTTGTAGATTTCAATAAATTTTGTCTTTTATTATTTCACCTAAACCCTGTTTTATCGTCCATTTATTAAATCTCGCTTTTCTTCTTGTATGCCTTCAAAAGATAAACAATCATGGCTCTCCACAACTTCCTCTACTTTGTAGATTTCAATAAACTTTCTCTGTTATTATCTCTCCTAAACCCTGTTTTATCATCCATTTACTAAATCTCGCTTTTCTTCTTGTATGCCTTCAGGAGATAAGCAATCATGGCTCTCCACGGTTTCCTCTACTATGTAGATTTCAATAAATTTTATCTTTTATTATCTCTCCTAAACCCTGTTTTATCATCCATTTAATAAATCTCGGTTTTCTTCTTCTATGCCTTCAGGAGATAGGCAAACATGGCTCTCCACAATTACCTGTACTTTGTAGATTTCAATAAATTTTGTCTTTTTGTTTTCTTGCTCAAGCTCTGTTCTGCCATCTCTTTAGGTAGGTTATACGCAATATTACTCCGTCCCTCTTCCCTTCAATATGTCCTGCGAGTGTCAGATTTTCGACACCGTCTTTCCTCATTATGTGGAATATTAATAATTAGTCTAATAGATAAGGATAAAATTTCATATACTGATAATTTCAGGTCAACATTCGACTCATAACCTCGTGTCAGGCTAAGGACTTCTTGAAGCATCTTCTTTAATGAATACGTGTGTGTGTACGGACGTGTGCGCGTGAAAGACAGAATCAAAAATGATCCTCAGTTTGGATTTTTTGTTTGGATTTTGTTTTACTTTCTGGAAATTCTTCTGCGCGAAATGAAGAATTTCGCCAGTGCGTCACGTTTGACACGCTCGGATTGTTTTCGGAACTCGATTTATAACATTAGCCAGAAATTTGGTTTTTTTTTGTGCTAAAGAATAGAAAAGAAAAATCGCTGAATAGGAAAAGCGAAACATGACTAAGAGAAAGGAAAATAGTTTGAAAGACAAAAAAGAAAAAAAAAGAGTATGAATGAAAGCATTTAAAAATATAAAAAGAGAGAGAGAGAGAAAGAGAGAGAGAGAAAGAGAGAGAGAGAGAAAACCGTAAGAAAAGAAATGGGAGGAGACACCATCTATCTCAGCCTGTTCATATCTATCTATCTATCTATCTATCTATCTATCTATCTATCTATCTTAGTCTGTTCATATCTATCTATCTATCTATCTATCTATCTATCTATCTATCTATCTATCTATCTATCTATCCCAGTCTGTTTATCTATCTATTTATCCCAGTCTGTTTATCTATCTATCTATCTATCTATCTATCTATCTATCTATCTTAGTCTGTTCGTTTCTATATCAGTCTGTTCATATCTATCTATCTGTGTTTTGTCATATCTATCTGAGTTTTTTCATTATCTATCTATCTATCTATCTATCTATCTATCTATCTATCTATTTATCTAAGCTTGTTAATACCTATCTATCTGTCTGATTTTGTTTATATCTATCTCTATCTCTCTCTCGTCACTGATAAGCGCTTGGAGAGCAATCGCCCTGCTGTCACACTTATCCTCAAGTCAAAATAATTGAAGAAAAGGAACAAGTATTTAAACCAAACAGAGGGACGAGAAGAAGAAGAAGAAGAAGAAGAAGAAGGAGGAGGAGGAGGAGGAGGAGAAGAAGAAGAAGAAGAAGAAGAAGAAGAAAAGGAACAGAAAGAAATATAAGAACATGCATGGAAAGAACAATGCAAGAAAGAGAAGAAAGAAAAGAGAAAAAGAAATAGGAACAAGGATGAAAGGCAGTGAAAGCGGACGAAAAGGAATAAAAATAAGTAGAACAAGAAAAAAAAAAAGGAAAAGAAACCTAAAAAGAAAGGAAGAACGAAAGGATCCAATAGAAACAGCAGCAGTAGCGACGGAAGAAGAAGAAGAAGGGAAGGTAGAAGAAGAAGAAGAAGAAGAAGAAGAAGAAGAAGAAGAAGAAGAAGGAAAGGAACTGAAAGTGGAGAAACAGAAATAGAAGAAATAGAAGTGGAAGGACAAAAATTAAAATGGAAAAATGAAATAAAAAAGAAGAGGAAAAGAATGAAGAAGAAGAAGAAAAAGCATTGAAAGGAGAAGAATTGGAATAGAAAGCAGTAAAAGAACAAGAAAGAAAGAAAGAAAGATGAAAAGAATAAGGAAAAGAAATAGAAATAAGGAGAACAAGAAAGAAAAGAAAAGAAAGAAAAAAAGAGAAGAATCAGAAAAAGAAGGGAAAAAAGAAGAAGTAAAAGAAGAAAAGGAAGGGAAAGGAGAAGAAAAGGGATAGAAAGAAGTTAAAGAACAAGAAAGAAAGAAAGAAAGAAGATAAGGAAAAGAAACAGAAAGATAAAAGAAAATGGATAGAGCGAGTAAGAAAAAGAAGCATACATATAAAAGAGGAAAGGAGAAGGAGGGAAGATCAAAGAGGCTAATATAAAGCATCTAAACTAAAAGTTTAAATTTGCCAATATATATATATATATATATATATATATATATATATATATATATATATATATATATATTAGATTGGTATATTTTCATCTTCAATTGATAAGATCACAAAATAAACATGTCTCCAACAATGGCAACGGTAAATCCGCTACCAAACGTGTCTTTCGAATGAAAATTTTAGTGGAATTACTAAAGAACGAATCACGCAACCGTGTCTATTAAAATGCAATTGAACAATATCTTCCCACCTCCGCCCACGCCAACTCCACCCAATCTCCCTCCTCCTCCATTACCTCGTGTAAGGCACTTCTTACATGTCAGAGATAAAAATCATCACGCCTCCATCGCCTACAACACTCTCCGCAATTCTTAAACGATAACTATTTAACAAACTTTAAGCATTTAAATTCAGCAAAACGTCTTAGTTTCAATCCTAGATCTCCGACTAAACTAATTATAATACGCAAATTTATCAGATTTGTAATACAACAAGTGCGTATTATACTCGAAAATTAAATAATAACTATTATTGGGTGTTCGCATATATATATATATATATATATATATATATATATATATATATATATATATATATATATATATATATATATATATACACACCTCAAGGTGGTGTAATAGTTAGCAAGCTTGTTTGAGTTCGATCTTCATTGGGTGCCCCATACTTTCGGCCTTGTGCCACATCTGAGTTACGCTTGGAAAATCCATATATATATATATACAGTGTAACCCGGAGATAAGAGATCCCGATATAAGAGAAACCCGGATATAAGAGTGATTTTCTCTGGTCCCAAATTAGAGCCATACTTACCTAAACAAAATAGACCAAATCCGGATATAAGAGAAACCCGGATATAAGAGACGTCTTCTCCGGTCCCGACAACTCTCTTATATCCGGGTTACAATATATATATATATATATATATATATATATATATATATATATATATATATATATATATATATGAATAAAGAAAAAGAACAGTTGGATTAATAATCCACAGTTCTTTAGCATTTATTTTTTAAGGTTCCGAAACAGAAATTTCCGTGTCGCGATGAAAATATATATATATATATATATATATATATATATATATATATATATATATATATATATGCATATGTATATATATATATATATATATATATATATATATATATATATATATGCACACGCACACACCTTGGGAAAGGTATATATATATATATATATATATATATATATATATATATATATATATCTTGTGAAAGTTATGAATCCTCTTCTTTTCCCTCCAGCTATGGGTAAATAGCAGGAGAGACTGGGTTCTATAGCAACTGGTCTAGTAGAAGGACAATTCTGAATTCAAAACCTGCGGAGGGTCATTTGGGGACCTTATGGCAGATAGTGCCCCAGGTTTCTGTATTCGGCCCTTCAAAAAATGTGGATGGTTCTACACAAAACCATCACCACTATAATCAAATCTCATGTGCTGTTGTCAGGCTTTCGATTCCTAGGAACTGATCTGCTTGATCCTGATATGTCGAATTCGACGGGCGTGTCGATTATATATATCGAAATATATCGATGGACCAAACTAATTTTGTTTTTTAATCAATTCACCCCAAGCAAGGTAATAATACCACTAAGAGGCAAGAGAATATTGGAAGATGAAAGAAGGCTGAAAAAAACATCAGAAGGAAGGGGAAACCCATTCCTGAACAGTAAAACAAGGGAAAAACCTCTACTCCTATTCAAAAAGACCAGGGTGGTGTAGTGATTTTCCAAGCGTAGCTTAGATGTGGCAAAAGTATGGGGCACCCAGTGAGGATCGAACTCACTACTCAGTCGTAATTGTTCTAGCGAGACAAGCTTGCTAACCATTACACGGCCTCGAGCTACTCAAGACCAGGGTGGTGTATGAACCGGACGATATGCAAAGCTACCATTGTGAAAAAACTAGTAAATAAAATTTCAGAGTTTAGGCGAAGACGTTAGACGTATAGAATTTAAGTAGACTTTAGAAGGAAGAGGGAATCCAATCCTAAGCATGAAACAAGGAATAAACTCCTACTCCTGTTCAAAAGAGAGGCGAGGATTGTGAACCAGACGACAGTCGAACATTTCTACCACTATTGACCGGGATTTAAAAAGTTAAAAATAAATATATAACAATATAACTTTAAATTTATTTGTTCAGACACATCTTTAAATAAGTTTTAAACTACAATATTTCTTGGTAGACAATATTCTTTGTCTTTTCTTGGTGAGCATGAACAAATTAGTTTTACTTCGCACGCGTGAACAGCCAATATACAACTGCCCACGAGAGAAGCAGGATTCTTTTAACTGTTGTCTAGTAACTGATAGAGTCTGGCCTTGTGCTTTGTTAACAGGCATAGAAAAACTTTATCGTATTGGAAACTGAAGTCTCCTAAACATGAATGGAATATCCGACACTGGTGGAATAAGAGAAATCCTGGGAATAAAAACATCTTCGCCTTTTCCATACCCAGCAAGAACCGATGCCTCGTTTACATGTGGCAACAACTCCTTAACTACAAATCTGGTGTCATTATAAAGTCTTGGTGGGCCCAGATTTCGTAATAGCATTATAGGCACCCCCATCTTGAGTTCCAGTCTATGTGAAGGTAATCCGGGAGGTTCTGGAGAATTCAGAAATTCCGTTAGATAATTGACCATCTGTTCGCATCTGGAATAGTATCTATTGACCTGTAGATATGAAATGTTTTCCGGATTGAATGCAACAGTGGTCAACTGCTTTGTT
The DNA here is from genome assembly GCA_963932145.1 of Acanthosepion lycidas. Taxonomy (NCBI): domain Eukaryota; kingdom Metazoa; phylum Mollusca; class Cephalopoda; order Sepiida; family Sepiidae; genus Acanthosepion; species Acanthosepion lycidas. The sequence continues at coordinate 29,759,039 of OZ010609.1, read as the reverse complement.
CTTTGGAGCCAGTATTGTCCTGTCAAATAAACAATTGTACATTATTTACATTATTCAGACTATTGTCCTCATCTTTGTCGCCATATTTATCACAAGGTTTCGGCCGTTGTACGCTCCGGCCTTCTTCAGGTGGTTGGAATGTAGAACTGAACCTTCAAGGACACATGGCACAGCGGATAAAGGCGTTGGTTAGATCCAGTGACAGGACACAAAGAGTGTGAGTTCAATACCCGGTTAAGGCAGTGGAGAACTTTCAGAGGGAAAAATAACAGGAGATAACTGATAACTGACATCTATCAAACATGGCACATGGAACTAGAACAGTCTACCCCAGTGAGCAAAGTAAAGGGTTCAGTTCTACATTCCAACGACCTGAAGAAGGCCGGAGCGTACAACGGTCGAAACGTTGTGATAAATATGGCGACAATAGTCCGAATAATGTAAATAATGTGCATAATACCTCATCTCAGAAATATAGACAGGTACTGAAAGGCCGAAACGTTAAAAAAAAATATGGCGACAAAGATGAGGACAATAGTCCGAATAATGTAAATAGTGTACATAATAGCTCATCTCAGAAATATAGACAGATACTGAAGGGCCGAAACGTTGTAATAAATATGGCGGCAATGATGAGGACAATAGTCCGAATAATGTAAATAATGTACATAATACCTGATCTCAGAAATATAAATAGATACTGAAAGGTCGAAACGTTGTAATAAATATGGCAGCAGAGATGAGGACAATAGCCCGAAAAAAGTAAATAATGTACATAATACCTGATCTCAGAAATATAGACAGATACTGAAGGGCCAAACGTTGTAATAAATATGGCCACAAAGATGGGGACAATAGTCTGAATAATGTAAATAATGTACATAATACCTCATCTCAGAAATATAGACAGGTACTGAAAGGTCGAAACGTTGTAATAAATATGGCGACAAAGATGAGGACAATAGTCTGAATAATGTAAATAATGTACATAATACCTCATCTCAGAAATATAGACAGGTACTGAAACGTCGAAACGTTGTAATAAATATGGCAACAAAGATGAGGACAATAGTCTGAATAATGTAAATAATGTACATAATACCTCATCTCAGAAATATAGACAGGTACTGAAAGGTCGAAACGTTGTAATAAATATGACAACAAAGATGAGGACAATAGTCTGAATAATGTAAATAATGTACATAATACCTCATCTCAGAAATATAGACAGATACTGAAGGGCCGAAACGTTGTAATAAATATGGCGACAAAGATGAGGACAATAGCCCGAAAAATGTAAATAATGTACATAATACCTCATCTCAGAAATTATAGACAGATACTGAAGGGCCAAACGTTGTAATAAATATGGCTACAAAGATGAGGACAATAGTCTGAATAATGTAAATAATGTACATAATACCTCATCTCAGAAATATAGACAGACTCTAAACAATTGTATTTTTTGTAATTATGTTGGAAATCTGCAACAACGGGGATATATTCGTAGCTCTGCCTAAGAAACCAGACGCAAACGAAGGTGAACTCCGGCGAACAATCAGCCTAATGAACCACATAATAAAACTCATCATTCGAATTTTGCTGAATAAAGCGCGCAGCAGAATCAGGCCATAGATAAGACAGGAACGGGTTCATCAAAGACACAGGAACAAGGAACGCGATATTTATGCTCAGACTATTATCAGAAAGATTAATACAATTGCAGAAAGACATGTAACTGTGTTTTATAGACTATGCAAAGACGTTCGACAAAGTACGCCACAAAGACTTGTTAGAGCTGCTCAATTGTAAAATGATGAGACCTTGCAACCAAGCTAGTACTGTACTTATAAAATGTAGGTACCATAGAGGCATGTTCATCAAAACAATTATGAAAGTATTTATAGAAAAGGCACAGTGAAGCTATGTTTGGACAGTGGTTTTTCTGTCTTTTCGAAAAATAATATATATATATATATATATATATATATATATATAATGTAGACAAAGGAATCAACAATGCATGATGACTGTGATTTTCAAACCAAGTAACATGGCTCCTTTAATCAGTCTGTTACACTGACATGAAAAGGTTATCTGAAATGATTATTATATATCTTTATTGTATTATGAATTTAATATTATTTAGCAGTATTCTTTTATCATTAATGTCTGTGAACCTTAAAGATCGGAAAATAAGTTGTTGCATTTTCATAGGTGTCATGTAACAAGATATACTGCTTGAAACACCTTGAAGTTGAAAAAAGTCACACAAAACTATTGGGTCAATGAATATCTGTGATAAAATCATGATAATATACACATTTCTAAGTAGGGAGTATGTCATCTTATTAAGATGAGTATATCATCTTATTAAGATGAGTGCTTTGGCAAGTCATTGTAGTTGAACATTTGCTTGCTTCTTTTTTTTTTACACTAAAACCATGGCTAAAGTTTCTGCTGAAACAAAGAAAAGATGATGTCTGTGATTTTCAAGCTGAAGATGTCAGTAACCTTGACGTATTCCGGAAAGGTATTAGAAGAATCAAAAATCTCTACTGGCAGCAAACTGCCTGCATACGGATAAAAATGAGTTCAACAGATATAGAAAAATAGAAAGTGCTGTAAGACAAGGATGTGTCTTCTCACCGGACTTATTCAATTGATACAGCATGGCGATTTTGAGAGAAGTAGAAGTCCTACCAGCATTCATCAGTGGAAACCACAATCTTAATAATATATGCAGATGACACAGTGCTGATCGCAGACACAGAAAGAAACTACACAACCTACTACAGAAGGTAGCGAAGAATAAAGGACTAAGTATAAAGACAGAATGCATGGTTATCAGTAGAAAAAATGCAAATTACAGGACGAAGATACTAAAATCAATCAGGTGCGGAGATTTAAATATCCGGGAAGTGTTCTAACAGAGGACGGAAAATGCGCCACTGAAATCCGAAGAAGTATTGGGATAGCCAAAAACGTATTCCAAAAACGTATTCCAGAGTATTAATAGAACAGATATCACGTAACAGTATCAGTTCAGTACTCTTTTCTTTGTTTCCTACGAAATTTTCCTGTTCTCCTATATGGCAGCGAATGCTGGACAATCTTCTTAAAGATGAAGAAGACTCAAAGCCACTGAAATGTAGTTCTACAGAAGGATGCTAAGGATACCATGGGCCGAACATGTGAGCAACGACGAAGTTTTGGAGAGAATAGAAACAAAAAAGAAACTTATACGTAACATCAGGAAGAGGCAGTTGAAATTAATGAGGAAGGAGGTCTTGGAAAATCTGATACGCACAGGACAAAGAGAGAGAGGAGAAGAGGGACAGGGGAAAGCAACGCGTGACGTAATTAATAGGCTTGAGAAAATGGATGGTAGAACTGGGTCTTGGAGAAATAAGAAAAGGACAAAACTTATTAAGAGCTACAAGGGATAGGAGGTCGAGGAGGGCCATGATTGCCTACGTCTTGAAGAGACACGGCACATAAAAAAGAAAAAATTTGTCCATTCGACACTTTGTTCGAAGTTTTGTCCGTTCGTCATTTTGTCCTTCAACACTTTGTACTTCGACCTTTTGTCTTTCGACACTTTGTCTTTCAGCACTTTGTCCTTTGACCTTTTGTCCTTCGACCCTTTTTCCTTCGACACTTTGTCTTTCGACTCTTTGTCCTTCGACCATTTGTTCTTTGACCTTTTGTCTTTCGACCCTTTGTCCTTCGACCATTTGTTCTTTGACCCTTTGCCTTTCGACCCTTTGTCCTTCGACCCTTTATTCTTCGACACTTTGTCCTTCGACCATTTGTTCTTCGACCTTTTGTCTTTCGACCCTTTGTCCTTCGACCATTTGTTCTTTGACCCTTTGCCTTTCGACCCTTTGTCCTGCGACCCTTTATTCTTCGACACTTTGTCATTCGACCATTTGTTCTTCGACCTTTTGTCTTTCGACCCTTTGTCCTTCGACCCCTTGTCCTTCGACCATTTGTTCTTCGACCCTTTGCCTTTCGACCCTTAGCCTTTCGAGCATTTGTCCTTCGACACTTAGTCTTTCGACCCTTTGTCCTTCGACCCCTTGTCCTTCGACCATTTGTTCTTCGACCCTTTGCCTTTCGACCATTTGTCCCTCGACCCTTTGTCTACCGACTCTCTGCCATATATATCAAAGATGAATTAGTTATTTTAATGGATTAAAATAAACCAGAGAATTCTAAAGTAAACTGTACTGAGAATCATTGTTAGAACGAGCTACTTTCACTGGTCCCCAAACTTCATGAATTTGGCATCTCGGTCCCACCCTTTCACTGTCGAAATGGCTAAATGTAGCCATCTCTTCCTCTCCAACATCTTCTTATCCCGCACCTCCCGTCAGTGGAACTCCCTTCCTACCACTTGCTTCCCTGATAGCCATAATCTTCAAATATTCAAATACAATGTCAATCGACATCTTCTGATGCCTTGACCTTGACCCCTGTCCTTTTCTTTATCCTTTTCCGAAACACTTCTCTTTACTCTCACTCTCACTCTCTGTAAACCCTATGTGTGCTAGTGGCACTCCCACCTTGCTTGGGTCGATTTGCTTAAAAAAAGCATTGCCGTGGAGAGGGCAGTGTCTGAACACGGGTTCAGAGGCGTCTGTCGAAAAATGTCTGTTGCAATTTTTTTTTTTTAAATTATGTTTGTTGAGTAAAAAAAAAAAAAAAAAAAACTTTTGAAATATATTGAACGTTTCTTTTCTTAAAATATAACTTTACTTTTCTGAAATTGCGTTCCATTCGTCACCTTTCGCCCAGTGACGTGCAGAGGTTTGGTAATGTTTGATAATGCTCGGTACCAACTTCTTGAATTCAACTAGGAGTGGGCTTATAGAGCTTACTACTAAGAAATGTGAGAAAGGAAGACATTTTAAATATGTAAAAACTGATGAAACATGAAATAAACACGTTATTAAAATTAAATATATGTGTTAACCTATTGAGTTTTTAAAATAAAACCTCAAATTTTTCTATCGGCAACATGTTGGTCTACCCTTGGTCCATTAGACGTGTGTATGCATGAGAGGGTGTAACCATTCATACTGATCTCTGAGAGGAACAGCTTTCAGCAAATTAAAAAAAAAAAACACCAAGTGTAGTCTGTAAAGTCGATATTTTTACTTGTTCTGATTTGTATTCGTGTCTGAGACAAACAGACGGACAAAATGGCGGACAGTCGCCGTGTACAGAGCAAACAGTCGCTGCAGGTGATTACAATTAGGTGTTAAACAAACCTTGTCTTGATGACGACAAACAATCCGATTCTCAAATTCGCCCATTTTCAGAATTTCGTCTTTTTGTTCTCTGCTTATTGATTTCTTTCTTTTTCGGTTTGGTTCCTTTCTTTCTTTCTTTCTTTCTTTTTTTCTTTCTTTCTTTATTTATTTCTTTGCAATCCTCTCACCACCATTTCTTTCTTTCTTTCTTTCTTTCTTTCTTTCTTTCTTTCTTTCTTTCTTTCTTTCTTTCACATTTTCTCCCCTCCTTTTCTTTATTTTTAATCCTCTCGCCCCATTTTTCTTTCTTTCTTTCACATCTTCTCCCCTCCTTTTCTATTTTTAATCCTCTCGCCCTCATTTCTTTCTTTCTTTCTTTCACATTTTCTCCCCCCCCTTATCTTCTTTATTTTTAATCCTCACGCCCCCATTTCTTTCTTTCTTTCTTTCTTTATTTCTTTCTTTCTTTCTTTCTTTCTTTCTTTCTTTCTTTCTTTCTTTCTTTCTTTCTTTCTTTCTTATCTTCTCCCCTCTTTTTCTTTATTTTTAATACTCTCGCCCCATTTCTTTCTTTCTTTTTTCTTTCTTTCTTTCTTTCTTTCTTTCTTTCTTTCTTTCTTTCTTTCTTTCTTTCTTTCTTTCACATCTTCTCCCCTCCTTTTCTTTATTTTTAATCCTCTCGCCGTCATTTCTTTCTTTCTTTCTTTCTTTCTTTCTTTCTTTCTTTCTTTCTTTCTTTCTTATCTTCTCCCCTCTTTTTCTTTATTTTTAATCCTCTCGCCCCATTTCTTTCTTTCTTTCTTTCTTTCTTTCTTTCTTTCTTTCTTTCTTTCTTTCCCACCACTTTTCTTTATTTTCAATCCTCTCGCCACCATTTCTTTCTTTCTTTCTTTCTTTCTTTCTTTCTTTCTTTCTTCTCCCCTCCTTTTCTTTATTTTTGATCCTCTCGCCCCCATTTCTTTCTTTCTTTCTTTCTTTCTTTGCCATTCACTCCTCTCCATTTCTTTCTTCATTTACAATCCACGGTTATTTTGTTTAGAAGCATATCAACATCTTCATATTTTTTTAATGCCGGAATCAAAATATTTTGAACGCAATTCATGCCTTCAACTATAGATAAAATATACTTCTGGTCATTTTGCTATAAAATGCATTATTGGTCATTTTGTTATGAAATGTATTGTTGGTCATTTTGCTATAAAATGTATTGTTGGTCATTTTGCTATAAAATGTATTCTTGGTCATTTTACTATAAAATGTAATGTTGATCCTTTTGCTATAAAATGTATTTTTGGTCATTTTGCTATAAAATATACTGCTGGTCATTTTGCTATAAAATATATGTTTAGTCATTTTTCATTTAAAATGTATTGTTTTTTTTTTATATAAAATTGTATTGTGGGTATTTTTTTACTATTTTTATTATTATAATGTATTTACAAAAAGGTCGATTATATTTTGACTTCGTTTTAATCTACATTGAATGGGAAACTAAAAGAAGTTAATGAAAAAATTCTAGTGTTTATACGACAAAATTGCAATAATTACAGATGTTAAGATATTGTCTATAATATTCAAAAGAGTCATTGTCATTTTTCATTATAAACGTTTTCTATTTTTTTCATTCTTTTTTGCAATTATATTCTGTTTTTTTTTATTTCTTCTAATTCTTTTTCTTCCTTACTGCTTTTGCTTGTTTCTTTCTTTTCAAACTATATATTTGTTAATGAAATTATTTTACTTTTCATTCGTTTTTTTTCCATTTCTTTCTTTTTGCTGTAATTTTTTCACTTATTCTTATCTTTCCTTATTTCATTTAAGCAGTTTTCTTTCATCTCTTTTTTTTATCTCTTTTTTTTTCATTCATTTACTCGTCATAAATTTCCTTCTCTTTCTTTCTCTCCTTTGCTATTTCACCTTTTATTTTACGCCTCGACATCCATTCTTTTCCAGCCTATTCCAACAACCATTTCCATTTTTCTATCATATTTTAAAGCAAATTCTAATTTTCACACCCTGAGGTCTGTTGAAAATCTCAGCACGAATGATTTGCGAAAGGTGAATTTTTATTCGAAAAGAGAGGATCCTTTTCCCATTGACAGATTGTCCTCCAAGACATTGTGCTTAAAGACTTTTGTCTCATCACCACAAAAGATCTATTGGACCCACGGATTCAAAATAAGTCCAGAATTAGACATAAGAGTGTTAGATTGATTCGGGGTCAAAAGGCAGGAGTCTTTAAAAAAAGGTCGATTTTATTGTGACCTAGTTTTAATTCACAATGAATGGAAAACTAAAAGAAGTTAAAAAAAAGAAATTTATACGACGAAATGGCAATAATTACAGATGCTAAGATATTGTCTATGACTTTAAAAGAGAGTCAATGTCATACAAAGACTTGTTTATTCATTGTGTTACTTTTGTGTTTCTCGTTATTCAAATGCACAATCCATACGGAGAAAGAGAGTTCCTTTCTATACAACAGTAGGTGGTAAACAGTAAAGAAACGGTAGCTTAAATATCCAGGCGGTTATCGAATTTCCAGGAGCATGAAGAATGAGTCAACCGAAACGTCATGACAGTAATATTAGAAACACAGAAAATGAAATCAATAGTCCTGTTGAGTTAACTTTCTTTCTTCTTTCCCGATTCGTGTGCATCGCCTTTGGCTAGACATGTAACCCTTAACGACGAATCAGCAAAACCCAGTCTGTACAGAGACAGTCCCCTGATAGACACTGCTAAGAGAAGATGTGTCCCAGAAGTTGTGATTAAAAACCTCCTTTTGTAAGTTTAAGTGCTAGACGTGTGAGAAAATAGTGTGCATTTGTAACGACCAATAACTTTCATTTTCAGGGTCAGGGAGAAGGCATGTAACAGATTTCTATACTTTTTTTTGCATGTTCTCTTTCGAGAAAATAAAAAAGGAAGAATATCTTTCACGTTTGCCCGATTTCTCCTTAGCCGTCTTTATCGTTTTATTGTAAATTTATTACTAAATATCTGTACCAGTAGCGGATACTACCAAGTCCTCTCATATATTTAGTAAACTCAATTGTCTGAACAATACATGGAATGATAATCAATTACAGAAATTACCTTGCATGCCGATTGTCCACCTGAAGAAGATCGTAGACCGGATCGGTCGAATCGTTATGGTAACTATATCCGTAACAGAAAGTATAATATCGATAAGCCAATAAAATCTGTGATGCTTACTTGACGGTAGTAGACTAGAAAACGTCCTGAGTGTTATTTTAAAAAGCAACAAGAATAGAATGAAAGGAAAAAAAGAAGATTAAATATATGTAACAACTTAAGTAAAATTAGACGAGAGTGTAAACAAAAAATATGGCGTGAAAAAACAGGAGAAAATGAATTATAATTAACAATGCTTCATCTAAGAAATTCAGACAATTTAAGACTATTGCTACGATGTTTAAAAGTAAGATAAAAGTAAGATGAAAGAAATATTAGTCCAAAATCGATATATATATATAAAACAAAGAATGTCTGTGTGTGTGTCTGTCTGTCTGTGTGATACATTTCCACTTGGCATCCATCCAACCCATTTTAACCAAACTTGGCACATACATTGTACAAATAAGTGATAGGTTCTTAGCGTAAAAAAATCGAGAATTTAAAAAAAATCAATAATAGAATAAGTTGATCAAAAATCGATAAATTCAAATTTTCCTTCGATTTCTTTCAAACTAGGTAGGTAGGTTACTTACATCCTGACAAACTCAACGATACCTCACCCATATAATGGATACCCGCGTAAATAGAGAAAAATGACGATTTTTATTGGTTTCTTTTTCATTTTTAGTTGATCTTTCAACCAATTTTCATTAAACTTAACAATTGATTTATAAATGAATCCTCTTTTACATCCCTGGTAGCACAATGACAAATTGGATTTCAAAAACTCTAAAATAATTATGGTCTGAAGTGGGTCTTCATGTTGCCTGTTTTACCCCTTCATATCTTTGGCTAACTTCGATTGAATAAATACAGAATACTTCTTTTATATCAGTAATTGCATTAATTCAAAATGATTTTCTTTAATGAAAGTGCTTTAAAGTAATTGAAGAAGATAGACTCTGTTACATCTCGACATGATACTGTTTTGCTCCATTCTAATTAAACGCTTTTTCTGATCGGACGGTATGGCTGCTAGTTAATAATTACGAATGCTTCATCTAAGAAATTCAGACAACTTCAGACTATTTCTACTTGGTGTAAAAGCAAGAGAAATAAGATAAAAGAAATACTAGTCAAAAACTAATGATAAATGACAATGCTTCATTTAAAAATGTTGGAAAACTTAACTCTTTTACTATTTGGAAAAGCAAGAGCAATGCGATGAAAGATATAATAGTCAAAATAGCATGGCGTGAAAAGTAGAAAATGGTTCATATAAGTACTTCAGAAAAAGTAAATTTATTGCTACGAGGTATATAAGCAAGACTCTCTCTTAGATACTGTAAGTATGTAAAAATGTAGAATGTAACAACCTATGGATTTGAATGGACAGCTAGTTCGAAAGAAACCTAAAAAACTCCTAAAGAAGAGCTTCATTTCCTGTTACATCGATTACTGCCAGTTTACAACATAATCTACTCTGGAAAATATGGCAAGACAGCAGCAGAACCGGTACTGAAGAAAGGAGAGAAAATCAAATTTACTACCCAATTCTAATGTCTCTGGGTTTGCTTGTCCCGTAGAGGACTGGAAACTAGAAGAAAATCATATCCGTAGACCTCTGTTCGCAGTTAAACATTCTATTCTTCGCTCGTTCTCATTCCAATCCATGTAAATCTCAATTGATTTAATGACTTGCAGGAATATGCCGCATCAACCACTTGTTTTGTGACTAGGACATCGTTACCAGTCATTATTATTACCACTACGCCTCTTAATAGCAAGTGTAGTTTAACTGATAATCTGTCTAGTTAACGGAGGAAGAAGACGCGTTTAGAATTTAAAGGCAGAAGCCGTTTGAAGAAGATAGTTTAAAAAATATAATAACGAAAAGCAGAAAGCAAAAATGGGAGAGTTCCCAAGTATCTAGACGTGACTCCTAACTCGCCTTTTTTGTCCCATGTTTTAAATAAAAATATCAACCCTTACGATAACAGGCCAAGATGCTCCCTCGGCACTCGCGAACAGAGATGCGCAGTATGCCAGCTCCTAGTGGACATGCCAATTGTTATTATTATTATTATTATTATTATTATTATTATTATTTGCTTGGGTTTCTGTTGTATACGCATTTCCTTCCGGGTCCCAACCAGAGACCTAAGGTCAGAAATGGCTTCATGACATTTTCCACTGAAAAATCAAACCCACGATCATAGACATTTTATTAGGTTGGTGCAAAAATAATGTTGTTTTCTCACATATGTTACTATGTGAGAAAACGACATTATTTTTGCACAAACCTAATACATAGCTAAAGAACTTCGTAATATGTGAGCTGTATTTTTGTATTTCTTTAAAAAATGTGTATGCAACAGAAATTAAAGGAAATAATAATAATAATAATAATAATAATAATAATAATAATAATAATAATAATAATATACCCCTTCTCTACGTTGAACCGTTTGATATTGGTCAGATATCGTATCTCAAAAATGTGGCATATGGAAACATCAACAATCCCTGTTGTAGTTGGAGCCCTAGGACTGGTTGGAAAAAAATGCAGTAGACTAATTGAAGGGATTCCTGGAAGTCCATGCCTCAAGGAGATACAAGAAATTGTTCTGACAAGTACAGCCCACACTTTACGAAGGGCTTCATCTATGTAAGTTTTTTTTTCTTTTGTCAGTGGAAAGTGTCATGATGCCATTTCTAGCAAATACTTTTAAAATTATAAGAATTTTTTTGAAGATAATAATAATTTTGTGATACAATTCTTACTAATTAACCCATAGCTGGGGGAGGGAGATGAGGTGGATTCATATCTTTGCAAAAGGTATTTGTTTGTAAAGGAATATAAGGAAGCTAACTTGAATTGGAACTCGACTCTCTGATTAACAGTTCCATTACACCACCCGCACATACAAGCTAACCGCACCTGGCATTCCCAGCGGTCATCATATCTAGATAATGACCAAGGTCGACGTTGCTTAACTTCGGTGATGGTACGGGAGCCGGTGTTTCAATGTGAGGTGTTAATTCAAAAAGAATGCTGGCGGACATAATCGCCGAATCATTGTGTGTTTAACAACTCAAGATGAGAACACAATTTAAAATAAGTCTTCTGTTTTATGTGAAGTGTCCATTCAGGATATAGGCGATCTATTTATCCTTTACAATCAGATCATGGTCCTCCACAACTTCTCGTCCTTTAGAGTCAGATCATGAAAAATGGAGCATTGCGGCTATATCTGGGCTGGAGTTGCCCAGTCCACATTTTCCAGCCTTGACAGGGTTCAAAAGCATCAAACTCTTACAGTCAAGGCTCACCTTGCTACGTCCCCAGGGCTAAATCGCCTTCGTTCCACAGCTATTCCTTTGGTAAGAAGTATGTTCTACTCAGACAGCTTCTTCATTGCCAGGTGGGGCAGACTCCTGCATGGATGCTTCCACGAACACTACACTCTTAAACTTTTCAACTCTAGGGTCAGTCGTTGTCTATCCTCCATATTCTCAGAATCTTCACTTCCTACTTCATTCATATCACCCTCGTCATTCATTAGTCCTCTAACTTGAGTAGCTCTTAGGGCTGGTATTTGTTGAACTTCAGTTAAGAAATTACAATATGAAGTGATTTAATCAGAAGAAGATTATCGCCCCTTTTTTTACAGAAATAATTTACGGATAATCTAAGGAGCTTTAAGGTTCACGGGACAGCCCGTTGGTGAGATAGTCTAGTTGCTGTTTAGACCTCGAGGAAGACGGATGTTGTAACCAGCGGCAGTTCAGCAAAGGAGAGTCCAGGGTTGTGTCGTGTCCCCCCAAGGAATTTTATAAGTAAAATCTTCTATTTATTTGTTCGATCGAATACTGCTTGCTGTTTTCGTATGTTTTCTCTGAGAGAAAATTTATAACGAACACACACACACACATGTTGCCTTTTTATGACATATTTGTATCGTCTGGTGTTGTAAAGAAATTGCTTTCAGACATAAATCAGTTTTCGAATTACTTTGAGTGATTCTAGCCTTTCCTTCTATTATTTTAAGGGGTTAATATATTGTTGATATACTAATGAAAAATATGGGCCTTGGAGAGTGCAGAAAACCCGTGTATTTCTTATCTTTTTATACGTACTGAATTTCCTTCAATTATTTTAGGACCTTGAATAAGTTCTCGCTCTTTTCCAACAGATGGCGTTCCCAGAACTGCATGTGTGTAGTTACAGATGGTAACGCATCTATAAGGCAATGCTATAAGCAAGCTTGAAATTCAGTCTCTGTCATTTCGCCGAAGTGTAAACAACTTTGCTTTTCATACCGTTAAACATGTCGGATTCCGTGCCAAAGAAAGTAAATTTGCGGGGAATTTTACCGCACTACTTTATTCAAAAGAAATCTGCAGCTGAAGCACAGAGAGTTCTTGTTGAGACTTTCGGCGACCATGCTCTGTCGAAAATAACATGCAGAGATTGGTTTTAACGCTTCAAAATAATGATTTTTATGTTGAAGATAGAGAACGCTCTGGTGCACTGAAAAAGTTTGAAGACAAAGAATTGGAGGCATTACTTCAGGAAGACTAAACTAAACTTGCAGAATCATTAAGATTTCGAAACACTTGAAAGCATTAGGAATGTTTCAAAAGCAAGGACATTGTGTGTCGAACGAGTAGAAGCCAAGAGACGTCGAACGGTGTCTTGTCACGTGTGAACAGCTGCTTCAACGGCAGAAAAGGAAAAGAAGTTTGTGACTGGCGATGAAAAATGGATACACTACGATAACCCTAAACGTAGAAGATCGTGGGATAAGCCCAGAAATGCATCAATATCAGCGGCAAAGCCGAATATCAGTGGTTTGAAGCTTCTGCTCTGCATTTGGTGGGATCAGCTGGGTGTTATGTGCTGCACAAACCGACCGAAACCCTCACGGGAGATCGCCATCGACTCATTGACGAAAAAACAGCTGCCATACGAGCAGAGACAAGACAAAGTGATTTTGCAACATGACAACGCTAGGCCACATGTTGCAAAATCTATGAAAACCTACTTGGAAACGCTTAAATGGGAAGTCCTACCTAACCCGCCGTATTCACCAGACATTGCCCTGCCTGATTATCACTTGTTCCGATCAATAGCACATGGCCTGGCTTGGCTGAGCAGCAATTTCATTCTTGTGATTATGCCAAAAAAATGGGTTGACTCGTGGTTAGCCTCAAAAGACGTCTTGTTTTTCCGACGTGGAATTCAAATGCTGCCAGAAAGATGGGAAAAAGTAGTGGCTAGCGAGGGACAATAAGTCCAGTGACATTTTTTTTTTGTAAATAAAATCAAGGTTCTAATACTAATAAATGTATTTTACCCCTTTAACCCCGATTTCTGTCAATATTTCTGCGATCAGGTATTGTAATTATCTAAAATATTTACTATATTCGGACTATTATCCTCATCTTTGCTGCCATATTCATGACGTTTCGGTCGTTGTACGATCCGGACTTCTTCAGGTGATTGGAATTTGGAACCGAACCCTTTATTTTATCCACAGGGATATATTATATTTTTAACAGACCTTTTTATCGTTCGATGATCTTTCCAAAGCTCCTTTGATATCTCCAATGTGGACATTCCTTCGCTGAATAACTTTTTTTTCTCAGTAGTCATATCCTTCCCTTTACTCACGTTTCAACATATATTATGCATAAAAAGAAAAATAGGTTTTATTCGATTTTAAAGGTCCTAAGCTAATATTAGTTTAATCTGCATAATAACTTCAGTCAATTCATTTTCGTAAATTCCAAGTATCTCAAAAACTAACCATTAAAATGGAAAAATTTAATTAAATATTTTAAGGGTAGAAATGGATGTGTTTAAATTTGACAAATATTGGTTCAGAACTTTTTGAGCTATTGAGGTTTATTTAATTTGCATAATAACTTCAGGAAGGCTGTAGACGCGTCTGTGGTAAAAAAAAGGAAAAAAGGATGCGACTGTGTGATGATATGGGTTGTAACTGTCGGTCAAACCATTATTGAACCATTCAAATTTAACGAAGGAGTTAACTGAACAGTTCTAACCGTTGCAATTTCATTGACAAGATTTTCATTGAATGGTACAAGTTTCAGCCTCGCAATTTCAAAGAGAAGTGTGTGTTTATGCACGACAATGCTCCTCATATATCAAACACTACCCGTGAATTTTTGAGCGTAAAAGGAGTACAGGTGAGAAGATGATGGAACAGCCATAATCAAGTCCCGATCTGAATCCGATCGAAAATCTATGGTCAACTGTGACGATGAAATTATATAAAGGTGGTAAACAATATAACAGCAAATCAGGACGATGGGAAGCAACTAAAACCACCATGTCGGAAATTAATCTTGTTAAAGTAGATAATTTAACAATATCAATGGATAATAGATTGTTGGCTGTTATTGATACCTGACATATTGATTCGTTTTCTACGGCTTATCAACATTTTTGCGGGTTATTTAAAGCCAGAATTTTTTTCATATTGTAAGAATTTTTTTTGAGATAATAATAGTTTAGTATTATGGTAATTTACCCACGCACGCATGGACTCTCCTAGCTATATATAGGAGCAGGTACTGCCTTTTGGAGAGGGAAGTTTCCAGCAGTCAGCTCTGACAGTCGGACCGAACATACTTGTTGTAACACTCTCGTTTGTATATATTTGTATTACTGTTTCTTTTAATATATTTGTTTAACACAATTCCTCTCTTTGTGTCTTTATTCCTGGCTCTAACAAGGCCACAGAATTTAGTGACGCAAGTTTTACTAATTAACCCATATTGGGGGGAAGAAGAGGTGTATTCATTCCTTTCCCAAGGGTACTTGTGCGTAAGTGAATATAACAAAACCAACGGGAATTGGAACTCGGCTCTTCGGGCTTTTATTGAAAAGGGCCATTATATTAACATGTAATTGCTTCAAAGGCTCATCCTATATATTATTTGTTCTATTATAGATGTTGATCGATTGTTGATGATTTTTGTTATATACTGTATCTATGAACACTAATGGTTATGTCCCAATACTCAGAAATACGTTGGACACTATTGTAAGTGGGGGTAATATGCTGTATATGTAGTCCACTACTAGCAGTGGATTACCTACTTCACGCCGCTGGCGAGCACTGTATTTTGTTGATGAGATTATCATTTTATTTCCAACCTCCGTTTTGATTATTTCTCATTCAGTAACCCTTCCTAGGTTACAACAGATAGATAGACAGACAGACAGATAGATAGATGGATCCTTTTAACTGAGATAGTGTTATATACCGTAACTATGAACACTAATGGGTATATCCCAATCTTCATAAATACGTTGGAAACTATTGTAAGTTGGGGTAATATGCTGTCTAAGTAGTCCACAACTAGAAGTGGTTTACCTACTTCACACCGCTGGCGAGTATTTTATTTTGTTGATATTATAAAGATCACTATTTCATTTCCAACCGTCGTTTTGGTTATTCCACATTCAGTAACCCTTCCTAGGTTACAACAATTTTATTGAGTTGTTATTTAAGCAAAAAGTGATTTTCTTGTTTTGCATAATAACTTCAGACGGCAGTTTTATAATAAATCCAATAACTTTAGTAAAACATGTTCAAAGTACCTAAAGCTTTAACTCTTGCTTTTTTTTTGACGTCTAAAGTAATCGTTTGAAAAACAAATTCGAGTTATTGAAGCTTATGTGATTTTCATAATAACTTCAGACGGACTGTAGATATACGTAAACAGATTGAGAAAGCCATGAATAGACTGATATCAATAGATAGTCGTGAATAGATTGATGTTAAGTGCTAAGCATGAATAGACTGATATCGATAGAAACTAAGGGAAATAATTCTCGATAAAATACTAAAGCTCTCTCACTGTTAGTAAGAGAAAGAAAAGCTGATTATGTCTTTATGCTTTTTTATTTTTTATTTCACAGCACACACATATAAACAAAGAAACAGTTTAACGAATTAAGCTGTCGATAAATTTATCTTTTCTTCCTTTTTTGTTTCGAACTTTGTGATTTTATTGCTTGCCCAGAGTAGGGGTTGTCCAGGTACATTAAATGGCACAAGCATATGCAAGTAATTTGAATACGGCACAGACATACGTATACGTACATCCGGCCGTCACACTTAGACAAAGCGTGACGGACAGAGAATCAACTGTTTTTTTTATATATAATATTGATTATTATTTTAGTTTGCACTTATTGTAGTTTCTTTTTTATCTCAGCACACTAGATCGATATATTCTTCGAGCGCTTAAGTAAATATACTCTTTTCCAGAATTGCTCGTTTATTTAGTACTATTTCTCACACAAAGCCCAAGAGCCAATCAATGTAGAGGGTTACTTCTGTGATATTAGAACGCGCACTCGTTGAATTTTCGTTTGGTCAAAGAATGCTCGTTATCACTTCCGAAATTCTCGTTGCAGACGAGACTTTGTAAAAACAGATACTGGTAATAGTAACGCCTTCAAATAATACTCGAACTAAAAATAATTGTTCAAATACGAATAATGATCAATTATAATTGAATAATTATGAATAATAATTATGAATAATAATGAATAATTGAATAATTATGAATAATAATGAATAATTGTTCATTCGAATAATGATCACCATAGAGAAATAGTATAGTGGATAGAATAGAGAAACGCGATCCGTATAGTAGTAGAGGATAGAGTAGAAATAATGATCCGTATAGTAATAGAAGACAGGGTAGAAATAAAGATCCGTATAGTAATAGAGGACAGGGTAGAAATAGTGATCTGTATAGTAATAGGGGATAGGGTAGAAATAGTGATCCGTATAGTAATAGAGAAAAGGGTAGAAATAGTGATCCGTACAATAATAGAGAAAAGGGTAGAAATAGTGATCCGTATAGTAATTAGAAAAGGGTAGAAATAGTGATCTTTATACTAATCGAGGACAGTGTAGAAATAGTGACCTGTATAGCAATAGAAAACAGGGTAGAAATAGTAATCTTTATAGTAATAGGGGATAGGGTAGAAAAAGTGATACGTATAATAATCGAGGACAATATAGAAATAGTGATCCGCATAGTAATAAAGAAAAGAGTAGAAATAGTGATATGTATAGTAATCGAGGACGGGGTAGAAATAGTGATCTGTATAGTAATAGAGAAAAGAGTAGAAATAATGATCCGTATAGTAATCGAGGACAGGGTGGAAATAGTGATCGGCATAGTAATAGAGAAAAGGGTAGAAATGGTGATCTGTATAGTAATCGAGGACAGGGTTAAAATAGTGATCTGTATAGTAATAGAGGACAGGGCAGAAATAATGATCCGTATAGTAATAGAGGACAGGATAGAAATAGTGATCTGTATAGTAATCGAGGACAGGGTGGAAATAGTGATTTGTATAGTAATCGAGGACAGGGTAGAAATAGTGATTCATATAGTAATAGAGAAAAGGGTAGAAATAATGATCCGTATAGTAATAGAGAAAAGGGTAGAAATAGTGATCCGTATAGTAATAGAGGACAGGGTAGAAATAGTGATTCATATAGTAATAGAGAAAAGGGTAGAAATAGTGATCCGTATAGTAATAGAGGACAGGGTAGAAATAGAGATCCGAATAGTAATACAGGACAGGGGAGAAATAATGATCCGTATAGTAAAAGAGGACAGGGTAGAAATAACGATCTGTATACTAACAGAGGATAGGGTAGAAATAGAGATCTGTATAGTAATAGAGGATAGGGTAGAAATAGTGATCTGTATAGTAATAGGGGATATGGTAGAATAGTGATCTGTATAGTAATAGGGGATAGGGTAGAAATAGTGATCCGTATAGTAATAGAGGGCAGGGTAGAAATAGTGATCTGTATAGTAATAGAGGGCAGGGTAGAAATATTGATCCGTATAGTAATTGAGGATAAGTTAGAAATCGTGATCCATATAGTATTAGAGGATAGCGTAGAAATAGTGATCATTCTAATAACAGAGGATAGAATAGAAATGTTGATCCATATAGTAATAGAGGATAGGTTAGAAATAGTCATCCGTATAGTAATAGAGGACAGGGTAGAAATAGTGATCCATATAGTAATAGGAGATATGGTATAAATAATGATCTGTATAGTAATAGAGGATCGGGGTAAATAGTGATCAGTATAGTAATAGAGGACAGGGTAGAAACAGTGATCCTTGTAGTAATAGAGGATAGGGCAGAAATAGTGATCCGTATAGTAACAGAGGGTAGGGTAGAAATAGTGATCCGTGTAGAAATAGAGGACAGGGTAGAAATAGTGATCCGTATAGTAATAGAGGTTAATGTAGAAATAGTGATCCATATAATAATAGAGGATAGAGTAGAAATAGTGATCCCTATAGTAATAGAGGATAGGGTAGAAATAGTGATCCATATAGTAATAGGGGATATGGTACAAATAGCGATCTGTATAGTAATAGAGGATCGCGGTAAATAGTGATACGTATAGTAATAGAGGACAGGGTAGAAATAGTGATCCGTGTAGTAATAGAGGATAGGGTAGAAATAGTGATCTCTATAGTAATAGAGAACAGGGTAGAAATAATGATCCGTATAGTAATAGGGAATGTGGTAGAAATAGTGACCTCTATAGTAATAGAGGATCGGGATAAATAGTGATCCGTATAGTAATACAGGACAGGGTAGAAATAATGATTAGATTTTTTCTTCACATCTTTCTATATTTCTGAGATGAGGTATTGTAACTATTTATACTATCTACCAGATGTAGCAGTGGAATTGTCGAAATAGTGTAACTGCGTAATTGTTCACGACCAATATGTTTAATATTTAAAAATCCACCAAACTAATTCTTTTGTCGTAAGAATCAACGAAAAATCTTTTGAGTTATTCAATTAGAAAAATAACGGCATAAAATCCATTTGTGTCAGACCCAATGTCCTTCTAATTGAGCAATGGCTTCCATCTTCGTAGTGAAAAAGAGGGGGCATTAGGAAGGAAAAACTGGATCAGGAGGTCACAACATAAAGAGAGATCATCATTTCAACTTAGAGCTAAAGCGATCAATTAGAAAAGATCCAACTCAATTCATAAGACACAAGAGAGAGAGAGGAGTTTCAGCTCTGACAGCTTAAAGAGCTATGAAAAATAGAAAATGAAATCTTACGTGAAACTTGTGAGGCACCTTGTTACTCCAAGAAAAAAAAGTTAGAATGTTAGAGATAGCGATCATTATCTTGAATAAGTTGTAAAATGATCCTGGTATATATATATAAATATATATATATATATATATATATATATATGAAAAAAAAAGAATAAAAATGTATATATATATGTATATATGGACTTTATTTCAATCGTTCATGAGTTTCCGACCATTAGGATGAACATGACATTTTCGTTTATGATCGATTTCATCACGATTCTTCTGTAAAGCTTGGAGAGTAATTATATATTCTTATTACTCAAAGTAGAGGTCAATAGTGCTATAAAAACCACGGAGAATTCCAGTAAGATACCTTTAATCATTTCTAAGGATACAACGGTTCAGAGCTTAATCAAACAATTGGACAATTTTGCTGTTACATGATTGGGGCAATTTTGCTGTTACACCCGGTATATCGTTCGGACTGTTTTTCTCATCTTTATTGTCATATTCTTCAGGTGATATATGGCGGAATTTTGAACCGAATACTTTGTTTATTCCACGATGTTAGATTGTTCTATTTTCATATGTCATGCCCTGTTTGGATATTCAAATTATTGGATATCCCCACCCAAGTAAAGGCATGGCATGTGGAATTAGAATAATCTACCCTCGTGGACTAAATAAAGGGTTCGAGTTGAAATTACGACGTATATCTCCTGAACAAAGACAGAGCCTAGAAACCTTTTTTTTCATTTACAATTTATTTTTACTCTTATTTATTACAATTATTATTTTTTTCTTATTGTCCGCTTCTATCATTACTTCTTTTGAAATTCATTCATAATTATTTTTCTTCTTTGCTCTTTCAAAATCTTTCTGTTTCTCCTTCCTCATTCTTCATATTTCGTTTTGGTTTGCACATCTTGTCGTCTCTCTTCAGATTCCTACTTCATCGTGTTCCTTTTCCACTTTGTTTTCTATCACCAGCGCCATCATCACTAGCACCACCACGACCACCGCCATCATTTTTTTTTCATCTCTTTCTTGAATTATCCAGGATCGAGTTCCTAAAATATCCGCAGAAATGAGGCAGTGGGGTGGGAAAGAAGAATGAAAGAAATATTGTTTTCAGAATCAACCTTTAACCTCTTACCGCCATACTTATACATATTTTACACTTCTACCTCCCCGTCCTGTAAGGACCACCCCCAACGTCCGAAATAGCAATTATCTATTTCGCAACCAGATTAGAAGCACCACGAACAAGCAAACGAATAGTGCTCAACACTCTGCCCATTAGTTTACTAATGGACTGGCCAGTTGAAAATCTCCACAGGTGTCTGGTCATCGCCTTCCAAGCGGACATTATAGTTTCGCAGTACATTCCTTATTGAGTGTACCTTCTTTGTATTCGAACCCCAAACGTAGATAAAACGACACTGCGTCCTGTTATCTCCTGTCTTATTGGTTTTGAATCATTATGAACAAATAGCTGACTCTGATATCATTCGTCATCCTTTCGTCAAAGATCTGAGCGAATTCTTTGCTAAAAAGAAAAGAAAAGAAAAGAAAACAAAAAACAAAACAAAACAAAAACAAAAAAAAAACAAAAAAAAAAAAACGGTTATTTTCATTCTAAAGTTTTTTTTAGAATATTTCGCTATGCTTTCCAGCCAATTTAATCTTCAAATATTTAAATTTTAGCATTATAAATAAAGAAATAAACCGCGTATATTGGGAATGTTTGATAGAAAGTATTAGCGCCTATTCTGGCTTTAAGTAACCTGCAAATAGTTGATAAGCTGTAAAAAACTAATCAATCAATTCTTGTAAGGGCAAAGTCCCTTCAAGACGTTGATTATCATAGCTCTCCACAACTTACTCTCCTTTTTAGCTCTTAGTAATATATATCGTTAGGTAAGTTACTTGTGTTCCTCTTCTTTCTGGTATATCCTGTGAGTGTCAAATTCAAGTCCTCCGCAGAAATTTCAACTGTTTGCGATTTTATGTATAAGCGTCAATTTTATTTAACTTTTCTATAAGACTTGCTCATTATTCAGTTGCTCTATGTTATTTCAGATGACCTACATATCTCTTGCCTCAAGTCTCGTCTTCATCACCGAGGAAACTGTTCAACATTAGTGGTTTAAAAATCCTTAGCCTACAGACTTATGGAGGACACAGAGTCCGAACAAAATCTTTTCTTTAACGCCGAGAGAGTTTTGAATATTTTGCATTTTTTCCCATTTCAAATTTATATGCATAATGTTACTTTTTTCAGTGTTACTTTTCTGTGTAGAAATACAGGTTCCTGAATAAATTTTCTACATTGAAGTTTTTAGTGAAGGCATTTAAAATCTATTGTATTTTTAAACAAGTTTTTTAACGGGGTTCCACACAAAGCTATAGGGCCCAGTCTGCCCTGCTATTTACACATCGCTTGCGGGGAGAAGAGATGGATTAATACATTTCCTTTGACAATGTTCATCAAGGAACGGAACGTCTACTATCATTTATTTTATTAATATTTTCTTTTTTTTATACATTTATCTATATGTGAATTTTATATTAATTGATTGATCGATATGTTTTTTAGGGTTCATCAAACTTTTCCGGGTTATTTAAAGTCAGAAAATATTTTTAGATTGGAAAATATTTTGGATAATAATATCTTAAGGATACAAGTCTTACTAACTAACCCATAGCTTGAGGGAGAAGAGATGGATTCAGATCTCTTCCAAGGGTTTCTGCGCGTATGTGAATATAACGAACCCAAGGCTCTCCAATTGAACGTCAAGAACCATTATTATCCATTACACCACCTGCACATCCAAGCTGATCGGATGTTGCTTATGCGTTTCCATAGTTTTCATTCAATTTCGATGAAACTTTTTTGTCTGTCCATTATAACTCTCAGCAACGTTTTACTATTTACTATATCTTCTTGGATATATATATATTTCATAAAAACTTTAATAAAAATAAATACTTTAAATTATTACAGTAATATTATCTATATCTAGAATTCTCAAAATGTGTGTGTGTGTCTGTGATCGGAGGTTGTTTATGTGTTTCCACAGATTCCATCGGAATGCTTCTGCACGCGAGGCTGATAATGAAGATCAAAGAACTCAACAGAAACGCCTCTTCAACTGCTGCTGTGTGTGAGGCTGAAACAAGATTGAGAACGCAAAAACGACCCCTTTTCAGCCTCCCCATTCAAATTGTTACCCCCCCCCCATTTAGGGGATATGCCTCAGTTGCACCCAATTGTTTTTTTTACTAATGTTGATTTTTGGGTGAGCTGACTTTAACCTGCTCCAATTGAACGGCAAAAATTCCCAGTAATGAAAGACCCGGTCGAATACCTGCTAGTACATATATATATATATATATATATATATATATATATATATATATATATAGGTAACTATACTCGTTTCGAAAGACCTTCGAATTTTTGATTTGCCAATAATCAAATCATTCACGAAGGAAAAAAAAGGTTTTAAAAAAAGAAAGAGCTAGAAACGTGAAAGTCTGTCAAAAAAAAAAAAAAAAATCGCACAGATATAGGTTTAAAGCTCAAAGAAAAAACCCCGATACGAGTAAACAACTAACTAAAAGAGCTCAATACAACCATAGAGCAGACCTAGATAAACCTAGTGAGCCAGACAAACCTACCCAGGTTTCACCTAAGCGGATCGTCAGGGAGAGCCAGCTTTCCCTGACGATCCGCTTAGATGAAACCTGCGCAGGTTTGTCTAGCTCACTAGGTTTATCTATCTATCTATCTATCTATCTATCTATCTATCTATCTATGACCATACCATTTCTGACATTTGGCAATATTTGACTAACCTCTTTTAGCGTTTTGACCCATTTTTAGTTCGATGTTTAAGCCCTTCCACGAAGGTTTCTTTTTTGTTTAGTTTCTAGCCTCCCCACAATGGGGGCGACTATATTTACTTTTCCCCCATTTTTTCCTTTCGTGTGATTATTTAAGGCAGTCAGTTGGCGCTGTCTTAGATAGAGATCTGATGGCATTGAGCTTAGCTAAGTTTTTGTTTAGCTAAGTGTCTGTCTTTTTCATGTTTTCTTCTTTGATAAACTTGATATTAGTAGAATTGCTCTTTGACGCTTTACCGATTACATAGTTTATCTCCCCCTAACTCAATCTGTCTCTGTTTCTTGCTATATATATATATATATATATATATATATATAGAGAGAGAGAGAGAGAGAGAGAGAGAGGAAGAGGAAGGAGGGAGGGAGGGAGAGAGAGAAATATATTTATTGATACACCCTATATATATATATATATGAAGAAATATAGTTTTAAGTTGTGCTATATTTATGGAATAAAGTGCTCAATATCAGAGATAGAGCGTATGTAAATATAAAAGTGAACATTGACGTCAACACCTAGAGGCGACAGGCTGTTCTCATGCTCGATGATTGCGTCTAGCATGAAACAGTCTGTCGCCTGTGGGTGTTGACTTCGATATTCACTTTTATATTAATATTTACACACACACACACACACAGACACACACACACACACATATATAATTTATTTGAAAATTATGACGTAAATATGTTATAAATTAATTTCAAAAATACCTATTTTGTTTCAACGCTTCTGGTGTCTTATCAAGTGATGGTGTTGAATGTAGAATAAAGTTTTTTTTTATATTTGCTGTACTCTGTATTAAGCACTCTTTTAAGAATAGTATATTTTGGTTATTGGAATTTATTCCGTATACACCAATCCTATACTTGGGTATATATATATATATATATATATATATATATATATATATATATATATATATATCAATATAAGGAAAAATGTCCATATAAACATATGTCCGCAAATCCTTTTTTGAGTTATTAAGTTTTAATAAGTTTACGATAGATAGTGCGTGCTGTGTTACTTTGTAGACTAGATTACATTTGTCATTCGTGTACATTTGTGGCAAATCTGTCTTCAACGTTTAACATGTGTAGCAATGAGTTAACTGAGAATTGTTACGTTTTACAGTGGGTGATCGTGGGCAGGCAGATATGATTTTTACATACGGCCGCGCGAATGGTAATGGGTGCAAGGCTACACGGCTGTATCAGACTGCGTTTCCAGACTGAAGGCAGCTGAGTCATCCAAACTTTGTTTATCGTCGAGTTGCTGGCACCACAAACTACTGATTGTGGAAGACCTAGATCCGCTGTACGACTGACCACGAAGAACACATTCTACAGGCAGTCGGAGATGATTCAGCACACGTCAAGTTGACCAAGCCTGCCGTACATCTCATAATCCGCATGGACGATACTTCAAGAGCACCTCCTGTATCTGTATCATTTGCAACGTGATCAGAGTCATTCACCTCCTGATCACTCACCATGAGAGAACGTTTTCCGATGTTTTTCTTTTTTGTATAAACTGCCAATCCGTTGTTTGTCTCTTCAGTTTTTTTTAAGGACGAGACAACATTTGGAAGAGATGGAATAACATATTTGCACAACCAACATTTGTAGGCGAATCGGAATCACCATGGTACAGTATAGGCTAGACATCAGCACCGGTTTACGATTAATATCTGGGCTGGAATTCTAAGTGACTCTCTGGTAGGTCCATATGTTTACCCAGCACATCTTACAGGGGCTCTCTACATGGGCTTTATTTCGAACTCACTTCCCAACCTGCTAGAGGAAGTATCACTGCTAATACGACGACGCATTTGGTTCATGAATGATGGGGCACCAGCACATTTTAGTTTTAGTCACACTGTTCGCGATGCACTGGCTGACACCTACCATGTAAGATGGATATATAGAGGAGGACCAATTCCATAGCCTTCACGTTTCCCCGACCTCAATCCTTTTTACCTATGGGGCCACCTGAAACAATTGGTTTATGCAGCAGACATTATTAATGCAGAGACTCTTCATGAACGTGTTATGGGGGCCTGCGAAACCATACGACACGGTGTGGAAATATTTGAAAGGATCCGCCAGTCAATGATACGACGGTACATGCGTGTTTAGAAGCAAGTGGAGGACCTTTTGAATATCTTGTATGGGTTGCTGTATTAAGGTACAACGATGGATTTTTGGATATATGTTTATATGGACATTTTACATTGTTTTGATGCCAGGAACACGCCCCAAAATTTTGTAAAATTATTTTTGATACACTTTCTCTCGATATATATATATATATATATATATATATATATATATATATGTATGTGTGTGTGTGTTTGTGTGTGTGTGTGTGTGAGTGTGTGTGTGTGAGTGTGTGTGTTTGTGTGTGTGTGTGTAAAGGAAAAAGCGTGCGAAAAGCGAAGAAACATTCTTCAAACACGGCTCTGCAAATTTAAATAAATTTTATTATTGCGTATTTGTTTTCTTTCAATTTGAAAGAAACGAATTATAAAGATCTTTGCAAAACAAGCCCCACAAAAATATTTTGTTTTTGTTCTTTACAACATAACAGAAATAATCCCATTTGTATGATAGAAAAGCATAAAGTCATGTATTTACATTGTTTTAAGAATGCATGTAATTTTCCAACAGTTAGCAGTTACCACTAATATTTTTGTTGACATAACTCTGTTCGTATACTTTTACTCTACTTACTTCGAACCTGCGTCGCTCTTTGCCGGAGAAATCACCGTTTCATCCAGCTTGCCTTAGAACTCTATGTCACAGAGACCAAACAGTCCAGTAAGGTTCGATTTGCTCTTATGCTCGTTCATAATATTTTTCCCAATTTTTAAATATCTATTTTCAGGATGATAAATATTGTTGATCTCTATTCTGGAGTGATCCTAAAAATTTCGTAGCAGACAATAAACATAGTCATTTGGTATTTCAAAGACTTCAGCGCTGTTGTGCTAACGAAGCTGATTGGTTAATATATGTGAACGTGGAAATTCAAATTGGCACCTACATTTTGTACAAAAACAAGTAAATTTTGAGCTTTCGTAATATTACATAAATCTATTGAATTTTTCTATCAATTTTTAACGGGGTTCAACAAATAATTTCACTACCTTGTCTCAGAAAATCTGACAATTGATTAATCTCTCCAGTTCGATTGTTCAGTATATTCATAATCTATTTACACTTGCACTTTCACTTTCACTTTCACTTTGATTCATCAGGCTGTTACTTGTCCGTTTAGCTTGTTAGTAAATAAGTAAACAAACAAGTTAATAAATAAATCTCGACACAATCACTGCAAGCAAATCCACTTTAGCCGAATGCCGACATGTCATTACATGCTGCGCCAATAGACAATGCCGAGTTTACCACAATTTATCCCCTATCTAACTTCGAACAGTGCACAAAACTAAAAATGCAATCAAATATTTGCAGGCACGCATGCGTACAAATGGTGGCGCACTTAATTCCGGTTGGATGAAACTCTATCCTACATGGACAATAGAACACAGTGGACTTCCGGTCGTTTTGAATATTGTGAACTATGGTAAATGGCGTGATCGTAAGATGATTTTGTTTTTAATCGGTAAAGACCATTCTTGAAATATCGTTTAACGAATTTTTCGGTCAAATTGACTAACAAGTTAATGGTTGATAAGGTATTCAAAGAAAAAGATGATATTTTGAAGACAAATACACTGTTGCCACTAAATAAACGACGCGAATATATATGTATATTTATTCATTCATACATACATACATTCAGAGATAGGTCATCTTAAATTGCTGATACTCCCCGAAGAGTGGACGAACAGGTCGGTCCACGAAACATTGGAGTCGGGATGCTGAAGGTAACATCAATCAGCCAAGTGATAAATTTTACTTACATTAATCCTTTCTTTCTCTCTATGTATATCAGTAGCGACTCCGGGGGTCAGGCTTGTCTGGCTTATCCCGAGTGAGTCAAAATTCAACTATATCTATTTCAAAGCAACAGCAATTTTTCGTAACGCGTAGTTTTCATTCTTGATTTTAGCTGGATATAAAATTAATTGTTTTAACTCTGTGCTCCAAATATTGACCACAATATATTTCGTTGATATTCTTCATACTAAAGAAGAAAGAAAAAAACAAAGAAAGAAAGTAAGTAAAAAAGATTGAAATAAAATTAACGCGGTTAGTCTGGCTGAGTTGGCCTGAGCCAGATCAAAAATGGTGACATAAGTTAACTTCTTTGCTTTAATTTTATAAATAATCTTAAAAAATATCTAATGGTTAGTATTCCGTTTTTCAAGAACACATTTTTATTTTAACTTTTTGATTTCAGATATCAGTTTTAAATAATTTATTCCGTACAGTTTTTAGCGGAATATATTTTTTGAGAAAAGGTAAATTAAATTTAGCCCGACCTTAAATTCTGCGAAAATCAAAGAAAGTCGACTGGTCGGTTGGGGTGAGAAGTTTGACTTGTGTAGTGTTGAAGAAATATGATATCAGTCAGCAGAATATATAAACAGAGACAGAGAGAATACATAAACACACTAACGCATAAACATATATATATATATATATATATATATATATATATATATATATATATATATATATATATATATATAGAAACACACACACACTCGACATAGATACACACATTATTTTAAAAACCTCTAAAACATTTGACTTTGTCCTCATTCTTTTTCTGAAATGTCTGCACATTTCTTTAGGTAAATGTTTATTTTTGTAGAATTATTACAATTAATATTAAAATACCAAAATGTGTTTTTTAATTTGATTCATTGCAATTTTTAAAAATTATATATTTTAATGAGAATAAAAGAATCATTTTAGCATCTAAGTTATACCAATAGTATATTTTGTTAATGATTGTAATGGCAATAGTATATTTTGTTAAAGATTGTAATGGCATTTTATATAACATATAAGATTTTATATAACATATGTAAATATATACATATATATATATATATATATATATATATATATATATATATATATCGGATATATATATATAAATATTGGATATATATTGGATATATATATAAATATTGGATATATATTGGATATATATATATATGTGTGTGTGTGTGTGTGTGTGTATAAAATATGTGTTTAAAGGCACTGTTGAACTTTGTTCATCGGCGCACTCCATGGCCAAGAGGTTAAAAGCACGTCAGATCGAATAACTGTTTTCCCTAGGGAAACGCAGGTTCGAATGTTCGGAAGAGCGCATATTTTTTCTAATAAATTTTTTTCAAATATTCAGGCCGGTAGATGAAAATTAATAAATACACTGTTTAATAAATAAACAGAATGTCTACTAAAATACGATTAGCCACCAAAAATAACGATCATGTAAGAAAAATCATCCCTTTTTTTAGAAATTGCTTTGATTACTTTGGGATAAGAAACTGAGCAGAAATGTAAATTTCGAGAATCAGAGAAAAATATGTTTTTAAAGACGCTATTCAATTTTGCTTTGCCATCGACACACTCCGTGAACGAGAGGCCCAAATCACATCAGATCGAATGACGGTTTCTCCTAGGTTCCAAATATACTGAATAATAAATAAACGGAGCATCTATTCAAATACGAGTATCCTCTAAAAATAACGTTTATAATATATATATATATATATATATATATATATATATATATATATGTAAAGATATTACACCGCAAACATGTCAAAATCACTACACAATTGCAGTTGTGTTTCTATGCGTATCAATGCATCTCATCTATTCGTTCTCATCTCATATATATATATATATATATATATATATATATATATATATATATATATATATATATAATCCAAAGTATTAGTAAAACCGATAAAAGAAAAGAAGAAAGGAAGCATAAACTAAGAAGAAAGGGACAAAAGATAAGACACACACACACACACACAAACACACACACATATATATATATGGTAAATTGTATGACAAATTGGAAAAACTATACTAGTTTGTGACACGTTTCGTCCTTCAAGATTTAATCGGACTAAATTTGTTATGTTGATAAGACTACACATGCGGACGACAGAGCGATGCTGGTATTTTTAGAATATTTTTCTTTTTTATTATCTAGCCGAATACATTTGGTATCTTTTTCTTTTTCTTTCCATCACTTTTTTTATTTAGGTATTCCACACTGTGATATTAGAAGATCTGCCAGAAATGGTGAAATGATCTATGAACCAGAGTACAAATTGGATGTAGATGACCTCGCGATTTAGACAGTCTCTAGACATTTACGGCGTAGTGAATTATTTTCTCCTTTGATCAAAGTAGCATTTTTATGCCAAAATTGTGGCCAGTGTCGGCCAGTGGGTGACCGACGCATTTGACGTATTATTTTGTAAAATTTCCCCTTTTTTGTCCATATAATCTTTTATTTAGATTCCTTGAGGTTTCTATGTATTTTTGTAACAATTATTACAGGCGATGGAGTAAAATCCTCCTTCAGGTTTCAGCTTATTTCTTTCTTTAGTATTGACTAAGTCTTTTCTTGTTAATACTGTTATTGATATATAAAGATATATATCGTTATCTCATATATATATATATATATATATATATATATATATATATATATATATATATATATGAACTTCTGCAAAATGGATTTACTTTTTATCTGACATTTTTATTACTCCACACGTTAGCTTTAGTATATACACGTGTTTGAAACAGACACACATTTTTTTTTTAAATTTAAAATAGTATATGTTACATCTATCGGCCAGCGCAGTCCAGGAACGTAATAAAGAAAACGTGCTGAAAGAGGACTCATTTATCATATATATATATATATATATATATATATATATATTCTTTTTATATGTTATTTTATAATAGATTCGAACATTCAGGACGGTAAATATAATTGTTACTGCTTATTTTAAAAAGAGAGCGTTTACCTAAATAAACTGTATCTATTAGAAAAATAAAGTATAAATAGAAAATATATTAAATAATTATCGGACTTAATCCATTTGATAATATATATATACATATATATATATATATATATATATATATATTAATGTATAAATATCAATATCTCATATATATATATATACATATATATATATATATATATATATATATATATATATATATATATATATATATATATATATATATATATATATATTAATGTATATTTGGGCAGCATCCTTTCTTCATAACATATTTCGTTAAATCTGGCAGACAATGAAAATTTAATTAATTTTTTTAATTCAATTTTAATTTTAGAATGAAAAAAAAATTAAGAACGCTGGAGATGTGTCGGAGGTGTTGAGTGGGCAGTGATGAAATGCCCCATCCTGATAGATATAAATTCCCAAGAGGATAGACTCCAGGTAGAACTCAATGTCCAGGATAATATAATATAATATAAAAGGCTCAATCACGATCCAATTCATCAGACCTACAAATTAAAAAAAAAAAGAAGCTTTTTTTTGAATTTGTAGGTCTGACGAATTGGATGGTGATTACGATTCCAGTATAATAAATTATAACCATGAAATATTAGTGTTTGAGCCTTTTATATTATATTATATACATACATACATATATATATATATATATATATATATATATATATATATATATATATATATATATATATATAATGAACAGGAAGTCAGTAGATATATAGATAAATAGATAGATATGAACAGATTGTGATAGATAAAACAGACTGAAATAGGTGGATCGATAGTGATAGATAGATTCTTAGATAATGAACAGAGTGATTAAATTTAACAGACTTAGAATATCTCTACTTTTCAATATATATATATATATATATATACACACACACACACACACACACACATATATATATATATATATATATATATATATATATATATACACACACACACACACACACACACATATATATATATATATATATATATATATATATATATATATATATATAATATTAAAATTTATTAACTGTAAATATCAAATCCTCTTTTAGTTGTATCCTCGACTCCGAAGTTTCTTGGTGTCAAACATTCTTCAAATGGATCTGTATTTAAATGGGTATATTTCCAATTTTTCATCTCAAAAAAAAAAAAAAAAAAGAAAAAAAAAAAAAGAGAAGAAAGAAAACGACTGACAAGGAACTACATCTAGTAAATGTAGACCAATCTAATTTGTCTAAAATTACGCACGTAATAGCTTTTTTGGTTCGTATGCAGACAGAATTACAAAAAAATCGCACTTCTCGCAATTACTATAACAATATTCTAACAAAAATCTAAATAATTAAAAAACAATTTTGATATCGTCATCAGATTTTGGATAAATTGTATCATAAAAAATGACAACAAATCATTGATGATCGGTCTAAATTTACTAACCGCAGCACCTTGACTGTCATTTTTAACGAAACTTTTATAAAAGAGGGTTTGCTGCCCAAATACACAATATATATGTTTTGCGAGTAGAATTTGCCATATTGCGTAAAAATAAAGTCCTAATGATAAATGAACTTTTACTTATTGTTGAAAAGCTCTATCAAGTTTTTTAACAATGTAAATTAAAAGTTTATGCAAATTATTAACATCGTTCCTTAACTTTTGTCCAGTGGCTTATTTCCTTTGTTCCATTTAATCTTTATTTAAAAAACTATTATGTAAATTTTTGTAACTTTGTATAACATTTATGCATTACACCCTAATCTTTATTCGGTAAAAATTTCATTGCTAATCCTGCATTACTTTTAAAGTAATACACATATTTATGGCTTTGTTGTTTCCGTTCCTTATATTATGGCTGCTACTGTATATATATATATATATATATATATATATATATATATATATATATATATATATATATATATATATATATATTGAATATGACACACAAGGAAAATTTTATGATTTCTTTTATTTAGTTTTTCTAATATTACATTTTTCTTTCATTTTTTGTGAGTAAGGTATTAAAATAAATGTCCGTAGTGTTTATTGTCCAAGGCGCTTTCGGACACTTTATTTTTTAGCCATTTTCAAGGGAATTTTGTTGTTAAGTGTTGTTAATTTATTTTCATGTTTGTTTTTTCATGATGTAGTTTTTGTAGTGTCTAAATAGTAGAGACAAGTGTGGTTGCAATTCTATTAAAAAAAAATCAATACACCATTTCCGTTGCTGAATAAGGTTAGATTTATATTTGGTGCTAGATGTTTTGTGTAAAGAGCCTGTCTTACAGTGAGATGTTTTTGGTAACGAGATCTATATAAGACACTAGTCTTATCAACTGAAATCTTCCTTATTTGTTGAAAATTGTGATTTTATGATACTTTGGTTAGTTAAGTGATACATGAAGCATCTGCTCAAGGAGGTGGTGGTATGACCTATATAGCCACTTGATTTATGATTAGAAACAGTTTGTACTGGGTATTGAAACTGATACACTATATTGGTCATCGCTAGTTTAGATTTGATAGGGTTATTTTGAAAAGCGGTTGACATCTTAATATATTTTTGCCACCTTCATACAATTTCATCGTCACAGTTGACCATAGATTTTGGATCGGATTCAAATCGGGACTTGATGTTGGGCATTCCATTACGTTATCTCCTGTAAACATTTTACGCTTAAAAAATCCATGCTTATGTTATTATTAAGAGGAAAGACTAAAGTCTTTTTTTAAATTATTTAAAAAAATTTTTCCTTCTTTTTAGAACATTCTAAATTTTGATTAAAAAAAACTTGTTTCTCTTTGTATCAGCGGAACTAGTAAATAACATAGACAATTTTTAACACGTTTTTTTGGTATGACACACATTAATTTGGAAAATCTTGCAAAAATATAAATAATTGTTAGATGTTAATGAAACTTTCAGGAACTATTCACAGATGATCGGAATTATTATAAATATGTTTTTTTTTTTTTATTAAAGTCATGGCAGAAATACATTTTTTAATATTTATTACCCCACTCCATAACTAATTTTATGAAAACGCTAGAAATTCGATCGAGTCTAGTTTAATGATTACAATAGTCAAAAGCACAAGGCTTTGAGGAATGCAGATCATGTTCTTTTTTGTTTTTAATTGGACCCCCTACCTGAAAATCAACTCTGAATTGTAACATACAAAACTCAATAAAACAAAGATATTATTTAATTTCAAATGCTTTTATTTGCTTTTAGCTGTTTTTATGAATATGGACAATATTTTCTGAAAGCAAAAAATTATATATATATATGTATGTGGAGGTATGTAGAAAAATAGGAAAGAACACGTTAGGCAAATAATTCGGAGTTCTTTAGTATTTTTGTTTTTATTTAAAAAAAAACAGTGCTCCATACAAAAGTAGAGCTTAAATTATAATTATTTAAAAAAAAATATGATTCCTTCGTTACATAAGAGTACTCATGTTTCAAAAACGAGCCGAAACCCTCAATATAATTATTAAAATTAAATTGAGTTAAAGTATCAAACCCTGTTTCATCCTCAAGCGAATAACCAATGTTGAAATTTGCGCACCTTTATAAGCATGCTCGCTCGCAAAATCAATTACTATCGAAACGGCTGGGGCGACCATAACATGGTGCCAAAAAGCTATCTTTCGCTGTAACTGACCAGACGATTTGCGTACATGAACGCCATCATCCTCTTTGAAATGGATACCCCACCCTACCTCGGCTTGACCTCTTTCCGATGGTGACTGATATGTGGATAACAATTAACTGTCAGACCCCTTATCAAAATGGTTACCCCAGCCGTTTCCATAGTACTTAATTTTGCGAGCGTACATGCTTATAAAGATGCGTAAATTTCAAGATTGGTTATTCCTAAATTTTTGCTTGAGGATGAAAGCATCTGTATTGGTGGACCAAGGGCAAGAAGTGTTGTGTGAAATTTGGAATTCCCATGGTTTGGGGAGAGCCAACAAACTATAGCACTGACTGCTACTTCTGTGCTATTGGTGCGACTGGGATCAATAGAAAGAATCGGTGCCGCATCAAGTATCCTGATCCTCAATTAGCACGTGGTCCTGTAGCTCATGGTGATGAAATTCCGATACGTGTCTTTGGAGAACGTCTTGACATTAGCGAGAAAGATTTCTCAAGTGTTCAAGAAGAAGAAGAAAAAGAATTGGTTTTTGACAAAGTTCATCCACATCCTTTTTTCCAAAAGGAACTAAATGACCTCATTCATAATCTCAGCTTCTGCCAAACTGTTGGCATCTAGATTGAAGGAAAAAAAAACCCTCCTCTCTGACAGTGCTCACATCACCTTCTACTGCAACAGACATTAAGAGTACCTCCATTTTTTTCTCTGAAGATGACTTGGTGTACTGTACAAATATTGCGTAGTTTCTGAACAAAATTGGAGTGCCAGAGTAGAAAACCAAAGATTGGAGACTGTTCATTGACAGCAGCAAACGATCACAGGAAAGTGTTCATCTGAACAAGAGCAACCAGTTTTCCTCTGTGTCCCACGCTTACTGGACTACACTGAAGGAGAAATATCAAGCAGTGAAGTATGTGATAGAGAAAATTCTTCATGGTCAACATGAGTAGTTTATTCACATTGACCTGAAGATGTTGAACTTCTTGTTGTGATAACAGTCGATGTTCACCAATTATCCATGCTTTCTGTACATGTGAGATAGTAGGGACACTTCTCAGCATTACACGAAAAAGAATGGCCTGTTAGGGAGTAACTGATGCCTTGCAGAACAAAAAACGTCATCAATAAGCCTCTGGTGGACAGAGACAGGATGCTTTTCCCACTGCTGCATATCAAGTTCGGCTTGATGAAGCAGTTCGCCAAAGCGCTGGAAAAGGATAATGGCTGCTTCACTTGTGCTAAGCTTTTGACCTGTATCAATGTATACTATTCAATTTATTTTAATCGATGTTTGTAAAATTTAATTAATATCTTTTTTAGAAAACAATTTTTTCTCTTAAAAAGTTTTTTGTATGAGAAATATTAACAAAATTCAATCGATAATGTCACAAACAGTTAATCGATTTAATCATAACCTGATTGAAAGTAACGGATGTCATTTTCGGATTCAGTGTTGAAAAATCGTCGTAAATCATTTGGAAAAATATAGAAAACTGTAAATTATTGTTGTTAACTGTAAATTTTTGTTGTTGTTGTCCAGTGTTATAATGTTTTTTCTTCTTCATTAATTCAACAGTTTTATTTATTAATCTTTAAACGTTATTTTAGACGGCTCTTTAATAAATAGATGGTGTGTATACAGAAAAATGGGTATACACTAAACATAGAGTTTAAGTAATATATATATATATATATATTAATTGATTCATCGAGTCTGATAGAAACCTCAGGAAGCACTGGACGGCCGTTTCGTCCTATATTTGGGACTCATCAGCAGTGCGCATCCACTACCGAGGGAATCGAAACCCCGACAGTTAGGGTGGCAAGCGAACACTATACCAACTACTCCACCGGGCCTCGTCACCGACGAAGAGATTGCAAATCAGACTCTAAGAAGCGCTGCTCTCTCCCACATTCCGTGGTGGAACTCAACTGAGATTCTCTCTGACCATAGGACTGAGCCTCCTGGAGCCACGACTACTCTCACCAAGCCGCTCCAACTGGAGCATTAGAAGCTGGTTCAAGCGATGATAAACACACATAGTAATGAGGAGGATTTGATAATTATATTAATTGATTCATCGAGTCTGATAGAAACCTCAGGAAGCACTGGACGGCCGTATATATATATATATATATATATATATATATATATATATATATATATATATATATATATATATATATATATATATATATATATATATATAAAGAAAGAACAGTAAGTTATATAATCCGGTGTTCTTATAGATATTTTTATTTTTATACAAAATAGTGCTCAATGTAAATTTACAGAGCATTAATGTTATAAATTAAGTGATTTAAAATATGGTTTTTTCGCTACACAGTTCTAACCATGTTTCAAAAATGGAAGCTAAAAGCTTCGAATTTAATTTTGTAATTAAATTAAAGAGATTACTTCCATTTCATCCTCAAGCGAATTTTGGAGTAACTTATTTATTACTGGGTTTTAAAGGCACAGCAAAAAATCCTAATTCACGTTTCCAAGGATACAGAGACATCTATTCATCCAGACAACGGGTGTTTGCGTGTTCATTATCACTGTATTTTGTTATATCAGTTATTAGTTACGTTTTGGTAGGGGTAGGGATGTATGAATTCTGACATCCGTTAAATGCATGTCGTCTGGATTTTTTAAAAAATTTATTGTTAACAGCAAAAATTCTTGCGGCATTTTTTTCTATTTGTATACTTAAAGATTTTGGTGGGGTGTTTAGGTTTTATTTAACTACGATTTTAAAATATTTTCACTTTTAATTTTTAATATACTTTTTAAAACAAGTAAATGTAATTTGCACTAATCTAACTGAAATTGAAATTTCTGTGTCACGTAATGAGGAAAGAGGGCTTGGAAAATCTGATACACACAGGACAGATTAGAAGTAAGCGGGACAGAGGAAAGATGTGTACAACCTATTTGTGAACATCGGCGAATAGATCACGGAGCAGGGTTTGGGAGAGATGGCAAAAAGGTAATGGTTATTAAGAACTACAAAGGATAGGGTGTTGTGGAGAGCCATTATCGCCAACGTCCTGAATACACACAGCACATAGAAGAAGAAGAGGAAGAAGAGGCAAAAGAAGAAGAAGAAAAAGCAATAGTATTAGTAATAGAAGAGGAAGAAGAATAAGGAGGAGGAAGAGAAGAAGAAGAAGAAGAAGAAGAAGAAGAAGAAGAAGAAGAAGAAGAAGAAGAAGAAAAAAAGAAGGAGACGTAAAAGAAGAAGAGGTAGAAGAAAAACAAGAAGAAGAAGAAGAGGCAAAAGAGAAGAAAAAGAAAAAGAAGAGGTAAAAGAAGAAGTGGAAAAAGAAGAAAAAGAAGAAAACGTCAAAGATGAGGTAAAAGTAGAAGAAGAAGAAAAAGAAAAGGTAAAAGAAGAAGAGGAAAAAGAAGAAAAAGAAGACGTAAAAGAAGAGGTAAAAGAAGAAGGAGAAGAGGAAAAGAAGAAAAAGAATAAAAAGAAGAAGAGGAAAAAGATGAAAAAATTGTAGTAGTAGTAGTAGTAGTAGTAGTAGTAGAAGAAGAAGAAGAAGAAGAAGAAGAAGAAGGAGAAGAAAACAACGAAAAAAGAAGTCATGGAATATCTCCCGAAGAGACATGGCATTGAAAAAGAAAATCCACTTTTGGTTTAGATAAAATGTATATAACATTCTTGTAAAATTTACATACAAAGTGTACACTTATTCTAAACTAAAATTGGTAGATGAAAAGTTATTTCTTATTTGTATAAATGCGTCTTCAGAATACTCGTTTTGAAGCTGACAACGTTTCGACCGGTAATCCCTGTTCCTCTTCAGGTGGTGGCGTGGATCTTGATTGCTTCCTTCTCTGGTCCTTACGGTGTGCCAGTGTGTATTTAAACGGTGAGGTCGCCGTCCCCTATTACACTGGTAATAATGACGACGCTTTTCTCACCTCCCACATGTGCTTACACTTCCCTGCTATCTGGTAAAGACAGCCATCGAAATAAACGCCTCGCTCCACTACCCAACCTCCGTATGTGGACACTTTATGGGAAAGACAACCCTGAGGCGAATAGGGTTTGATTGTGCGGCCCACTTGCTTGACAGAGCAGAAGCAAGAATTGAAAGAGTCACAGGAAAGGAGGACCCTGTACTCAAGTAGGAAAGGGAAGATGTGGAGATAGGCGGAGGAAGGCGACGAGAAAAAAAAAGAAGAGAAGACAGAGGATGAGGATAAGGGGCGGGGAAGAAAAAAG
This sequence comes from Acanthosepion lycidas, assembly GCA_963932145.1. Taxonomy (NCBI): domain Eukaryota; kingdom Metazoa; phylum Mollusca; class Cephalopoda; order Sepiida; family Sepiidae; genus Acanthosepion; species Acanthosepion lycidas. Next base: position 29,720,671 of record OZ010609.1, on the reverse strand, counting down.
GACGTGCCGATAGGTAGAGGGGGTAGGTAGAGATAGGAAGGAAGTGCCAAGAGAAAGAAGGAAAAGGACGAAAAAGAATAAAAATGCGAAGAAGAGGAAAAAACCCCCAAAAAACAAGAGTTAGGGGAGAGTAAGGAGTTGATGGGAGAGGGTATGGAGGTGATGTTTGAGGAAAACGAAATTGCCAAAAGTGTTTTGGATAAATGAAAATGAAAAAAAAAAGTAGAATGAACGATTGATTTGTTTATTTACGGTTTATCAACCCTATGTGGGTTATGTAAAGCCGAAACATGTTTTTGAATTGTAAGAATATTTTTTTTCTTGTAAGCAACATTTTTTTCATTAACATTTTTTGAGAATAACAATGAATGATGTTTCCAGACACAAGTCCTACTATTTAACCCACAGATGGGGGAGATGAATAACAATTAAAAGAAAGTTTAAGAGAAGGACCAATAAAAATATTAGAAAAAGATATACAAAAATGTCATTATTCTTGTTTCAATAAAAACTAAAATATGTCAGGAGAAAGAAAAGGAATGAATTAAGAAAATAATAATAATAATAATAATAATAATAATAATAATAATAATAATAATAATAATAATAATAATATCTGAGAGAAACATCTCCATAAGAATTATTATGTCCAAATACAAGGACCTGGAGATCGAGATTAACAGGATGTGAAGAATGAAGACTGAGACTGTCGTACCAATAGTAATCGGAGCTCTGGACCTCGTGAGAAAAAGGAGTGGGCAATTTTACTAACAGTGTCCCAGGTAACATCAACATACAAATTGCCCAGAAGATCGTCCTACTAGAAACATCCCAATACTAGTAAAAGTGCTATCAATGAAATGACAATTCTCTTATAGGACCTAAGGACCATAGTTTGGACCCGACTCTACAGGATACAAAGCAGGAAACATAACACACGAACATTATTATTATTATTATTATTACTAATATAATAAATATTATTAATAATAATAAAGAAAATGATTGACGTAAATCTTCCGATATTTTTCAAAAAATACACAAGAGTGCGATTTAAGAAAAGAAAAAGAAAAGAAAAAAACAGTTTGAAAATGTACAACAATATTTCGACAAAATGTCTGTCTTCTTCAAGTTATATTTAAAAAGAATTTTTCAAGTATAAAAATATATAAAAATTATTAAAATGTATTAAAAATTATTAAATAATAATAATAATAATAATAATAATAATAATAATAACAATAATAATAATAATAATAATACTTGACAATCCCCATTACAAGAGAAAGTAAAATATATCCGGGGAAAGGAATGAATTAAGAAAGAAATAATAATAATTATGATAATGTTTTTTTTTTAATTTGTGGGATTTTGTGCATTAATAATGATACTACTACTACTACTACTGCTGCTACTACTACTACTACTAATAATAATGGTTGTATAATTATTATTGCGGTCTTCGAGGATGGCGAGAAGAGTGATACAGATTCGAAGAGTTTTACTATCAATCAGTTAACATCAACCACGGCTAGACATCTTGGTGTGAATATTTAAATGCATGTATTATAAAAATAATGTTTATAATGATGGCTATGATTCCGCGTGGCCGAATGGTTAGGACGTGTATTTGCTGACCCAGGTTCGAATCTCACTATCGTCGATTTATCAGGGAGGTGACGTATAGGCACTATCGTTCTGGTGGGACGATCTTAGAACATGGCATCATACCGCAGCATGCCAAAGCTTTGTCATTGAAATTCGGTAGACGATTTCGTTCGGAATTGGTTGTACGAAATCCCAAGTCGTTGTCACTGAAGGTTGGTATAGACTGGCCCTTATTTTTTATTTTATTTAAAAAAATAGATGGTACGCTCGCTCAGAGAGACTGTAACTAAGGCCCACCCAACTTAGTTGCAGTGGCTTGAGCACGCGCCTGCAATAGGGATTGTTTAGCCGCCCCGGCAGACGCGTATGCTCAGAAATGAATAATAGCTAGTCATTATTAATTAATTAATAAGTGTAATAATCTAGAATCCCTGTTAGAAGATAAAATACTCAAAACGACAGGCGAAAGAAAGGGAAATCAACAGAGAGTTAATAATAATAATACTAATCTTATCTGAGAAGGATATTGAAATAATAATAATAATAATAATAATAATAATAATAAATGCTTATTAATAATCCCAATGAAATCCCGGAATGGATCACCGAGGGTATAATGATGACGATGATAACGCGTGGCCGAATGGTTAGAACGTATATTTCCTGATCATAAGACCCGGGTTCGAATCTCACTATGGTCCATTTATTAGGGAGGTGACTTATGGGCACTATTGTGCTGGTGGTACGATCTTAGAGCGTGACATCATACCGCAGCAGGTATTATCTGATGCCAAAACAAGTGAAACAGATGACAAATTATAGGCCAATAACGTGTCTGCCAACCGCTTATAAACTGATCACGTCTGTCCTAACGAACCGTACTTACTCTTTTCTCGAAACAAACAATATTCTTCCACTGGAACGGAAGGGATTCCGGAGAAGTTCATATGGTTGCAAAGATCAACTACTGATAAACAAAATGATCTTGGAAAATTGCAGGAGACGATGTAGGAATCATAGTGCAGTGTGGATAGATTACCGTAAAGCCTTTGATAGTGTACCACATTCTTGGATACTAAAAACTTTGGCAATGTACAAAGTCTCCACCGTGATTGTGAATTTCTTTAAACACAGCATGGGAATGTGGAAAACAACATTATACCTAAATCACACCAGAGGCACTGCTATCTCTAACCGACTGAATATCCGACGAGGAATCTTTCAAGGTGACTTTCTATTAGGTTGGTGCAAAAATAATATCGTTTTCTGACGTTAAAAAATACGTCAAAAAACGATATTATTTTTGCACCAACCTAATATTAAAGCTATTTTGTCTTTCCTTAACCGCTCCCTTACGCATGAACTAAAAATTAATAGCTATGGTTACAAACTAAACAAGAAAGTACTCAATCACCTACTCTTCATGGATGATCTCAAAATCTTGAGTTGAAGGGCCTCCTCAATACTGTAAAATATTTCAGTGACTACATAGGTATGAATTTCGGATTAGATAAATGTGCAAAAGTAACATTCAAGAAAGGAAGAATTACAGAAACACACTCAATAGAGTTAGATTTTGGTACAAAGATTAGGGAACTGGAACAAGAAGAAGCCTATAAATTCCTAGGAGCCAGCGAACGGGATGGAATACCACATCCCCAAATGAAGAAGGTAAGAAATGAATACTACAGGTGTGTGCGTCTGGTACTGAATACCGAACTGAATTCAAAATAGCAGAATATCAGCCATAAACACCCTGGATATTCCTGTGGTTAAATACAGCTTCAACATCCTTAACTGGACCAAAGCTGACATTAAGCGAATGGACGCCAAAACGAGAAAGGTTCTCACCTGCCACCGCATGTATCATCTCAAAGCTGAAGTTGATCGTCTGTATGTGCTCAGATCTGAAGGAGGCAGAGGATTAGTTCAACTAGAACTGTCCTACAAAACTACAAAATTTGGCCTTCAAATATACCTAGAAACTACAGAAGACTGCATGATGATCTGTGTCAAAGAACATGAAAGTAGTAAGCGACTTTATTCAGTAATAAAAGAAGCCAACAAGTCCAAAATGGAGTTTCAAGTGGGTGAATAAAATCAAGTAAAGCATAATACACCCAACTGAAGCTGCAAAATACTTAAAAAAGAAAGCAAAAGCAAATGTAACCGACCAGATACAGTAACGATGGCAAGATAAACCGCTTCACAGTCAATACTCTGCCTGTACCAAACAAATTGATGTAGACAAACCCCGTACCCATCAGTGGCTGCGTAGTGCAAGGTTAAAAGCTGAAACGGAAGGTTTTATTCTTGCTGCACGGGACCAATGCTTGCTAACTAGAAATTACCAAGCACACATACTATGTTAGTCCAAAATGCAGATTCTATGATAAATATCCAGAAACAATTGACCATCTTGTATCAGGTTTCACGGTATTGGGACCGAATGGGTATAAGACACGACATGGCAGAGTTGGCCAATATCTGCATTGGAAAATCTGCAACACTTACGGAAAGGAAACTGCAAGAAATTGGTATGCACACCATCTAGACTCGGTTACGGAGATAGAACCTGTAACAATTTTATGGGATTTTACAATACACACATACAGAACAATCAAAGCTAATCCCCCTGACATCGTGGTTAGATGCCGCAAAGACAAAATGTACCTCCTTATTGACATGGCAGTCTCTGCAAACTACAATGTATCTTTGAAGATCCTTAAAAAACTATCTGTTATGGAGTGGTTTCACAGTTGTGGCTTGTATTTGTACTAAGTCGGTCCTAAAATAGGTTCGACGTACAAAACAAAAAAGTGCTAATACACTTGGGAATGGTATGGATCCTCTTCTTTTCCCTCCAGCTATGGGTAAATATTAGGTTGGTGCAAAAAAATTGTCGTTTTCTCAGATAGTAACATATGTGAGAAAACGACATTATTTTTGCACCAAACTAATAGCAGGAGAGACCGGGTTCTATAGCTTTGGATGGCAACTGGTCTACCGCAGAAAGAAATGGTAACCTAGAAAATAGGCAACAATAGAAAATAAAGGGTTCAGTTCGAAATTCCAACCTCATGAAGAAGGCCGAAGCGTACAAAAGCGAAACATCTTGAATATGGCAACAAAGATTAGGACAACAATGTAAATAGTGTAAATTGAGATAGACAAGAAGAGGTTTAAATATACAGTTTGAGATAGATATGAAGAGGATGTGATAGATAGATAGATAGATAGATAGATAGATAGATAATGAAGAGACTGAGATAGATAGATAGATAGATAGATAGATAATATAATAGATATTGACGCAGAGTAATCTAGTTGTGGTCGCTGATACTTTAGTATTCGACTAACGGTCATTCGGTATCGACTGACTGACCGATCCACTGAGCAACTCCTCGTTACTCTTACTACTGCTACTTATTGTAGGTGGGAGAGTCTATTAACTATAGAATAGGTGTGTTCTACTATAACACTATCAAAATACAAGGACCTTGAAATCGATATCTCAAAAATGTGGTGCATGAGGATAGTTGTCACATGAATTCTCGTTATGTATAGAGGAAGTGAATGAAGCTCACAAAACAAAAATATATCCTCCCTACAATTAAGCATGGTGGTAGGGTCATTCTGCTCTGGGGAGGTTTTGCTGCTTTTTGACCAGAACTAGGGATAATACAGGATATAATGGATAAAGACTAGTATTTGGCTATTCTTAAAAATAATATAAAACAAAGTGAATGAAAGCTGTCTTTGGAGCGTCACTGGACATTCTAATATTACAATGCCTCGAAACACATGGCACGAATTGTTACAAAATAGATGACAGCAAATTTAGGGAATTAGCGTACCTCGCACAAAGTCATGACTTAAAAACCATTGAAACTTTCGAGGTATATTTGAAGAAAAATAATAGAAAGCAGTCCTTTTAATTTGAAGGAAATAGAAGCTCTTAGCAAGGAAGAATGGAGTGAAATATCTATCAGTGTGTGTAGTGATCTTGTAAGGAACTATCAAAAACTATTAAAGGCAATAATCACGAATAAAGGTTACACAATTGATTATTGAGGCAAGAAGGACAATCTTTATGAAAATTTTCAGCTCGGAGTCCCAGAGCGCCTTTTGGCGTGTGTTATTGTTACGGGTCTGATTTAGTTTGATCTCTACAGGCAGTGAGGAATTTTTTTGTTTTTTCTCCTTTTTTAATGTTTTCTTAGGCAGACATATTATTGTTAATTGATACTTTCTCCAATACGTCGTTTATCCTCTCACACACACACTGTCTATCTCTTCTGTCCTTCTGTCTGCCTGTCTGTCTCTCTCTCTATATATATATGTGTGTGTGTGTGTGTGAAGTCCGTAAGCAGATGAAAAATTGTAAATACACCCATTTAAATACAGAAACTCATGAAGAATGGTTGGCACCAAGAAACTTCGGAGTCTGGGATATAGCAATTAAAAAGGATTTGATATTTAGAGTTTTGTTTTTAATATTATATGTACATATACATATATATATATATATATATATATATATATATATATATATATATATATATATATATATATATATATATCCAATATATATCCAATATTTATATATATATCCAATATATATCCAATATTTATATATATATCCGATATATATCCAGTATATATATATATATATATATATATATATATATTGTGACCGATTAGTTATAACGTTCGCTTTCTGACCATGAGACACGGATTCGCATCTCACCATGTTCGAGAAATCGACCATGGTGAGCTTTGTCAGGAAGGCGACTTCCTGATAATATCGGACTGGATCGAGGTCTATCACAGCGTGCGGCACCTTTGGAAAGCGCCTGAAAATCATACCACGTGTTGACCAAAACCTTGTGAGTGAGATTGGGTAGACGGAACTCTTTAGAGCCATCGATAGCTGTACTAGCAAAAAGTCACAAATCACAGTGGCCGAAGGTTTGAGAGTGCTGACCTTGTTCAAATTGTTGATCGCGCTAGATAACACGCTCTTTCTCAGAAATTGTAACTAAAGTTTGCTTAGAATAGTTGCAGGAGAAACCACAGTGGGTGTTGAGCAAACGTCTGCAAGAGGGATTCGCTAGCCGCCCTAGTAGACGGGTGTCCTCGAATATGACTAGTCACCTATTATATATATATATATATATATATATATATAAATAATAATTCATGATTGCCGTGCAATGACAAGGAAGATCATGTTGAAAGATGAATATTTGTGTAAAAATTCGGTTTACAACTTATTGATGGACTTACGTAAATTATATTTTCTATTTCTTTATTATGATGCTCCAAATTTTTAAAGATGCGTTAAAAAAAGATATTCAAATGTTTGCCAGTTTATGGAAAATAAACGAAGCAAAGATAACAGGAAAACAACAAAAGCAAAAAAAGCACCGTCTCCCCCAAAAATCAGCGAAAAAAGCACACCGCCCCCCCCCAAAAAAAAACAAACAACCGAAAAAGCAACCCCTCAAAAAAGAAACAACCAAAAAAGCGACTCTCCAAAAACCAAATAACCAAAAAAGCAACCCGGAAAAAAACAAACAACCAAAAAAGCAACCCCCAAAAAACCAAAAACCAAAAAAGCAACCCCACCAAAAAAACAAACAACCAAAAAAGCAACCCGCCAAAAAACAAACAACCAAAAAAGCAACACCTAAAAAACAACCAACCAAAAAAGCTATCACCAAAAAACAAACAACCAAAAAAGCACCCCCCAAAAAAAACAACCAAAAAAGCAACCCCCCAAAAAACAAACTACCAAAAAAGCGACCCGCCAAAAAACAAACAGCCAAAAAAGCAACCCCAAAAACAAACAACCCAAAAAGCATCTCTCCAAAAACCAAATAACTAAAAAAGCAACCCGCATAAAAACAAACAACCAAAAAAGGAACCCCAAAAAACAAACAACCAAAAAAGCAACCCCCACCAAAAAAACAACCAACCAAAAAAGCAACCCACACAAAACAAACTACCAAAAGAGCAACCCGCCAAAAAAGCAACAACTTCACAAAAACAAACAACCAAAAAAGCAACCCGCTAAAAAACAACCAACCAAAAAAGCAACCCCCCAAAAAACAAACAACCAAAAAAGCAACCCGCCAAAAAACAACCAACCAAAAAAGTAAACCCCCAAAAAACAAACAACCAAAAAAGCAACAACCTCACAAAAACAAACAACAAAAAAGCAACCCCACAAAAAACTATCCAAAAAGCACCCCCTACAAAAAATAAACAATCAAAAAAATCATGGATTTGAATATTATATGACAAGAAATAAAAAAGAAATAAAAAAGTCTGTAGATATATTTTAGTGAAATAATTTTTAATGTTAACGTTTCGCATAATTCAAACATGCACACGCGCACGCAGACACACACACACAATATATATATATATATATATATATATATATATATATATATATATGTATGTATGTATGTATATATATATATTGGATTCTCTCTTTCACACACGTACATATATGATTCAAACATATCTATTCGATATAGTAACATGCTCATATACATACACAGTAAACCATTTTGACGCTCCTTATTTCTCACTCATGCGTATACCTATTCGTGCTCTGGCACACTCACACAGTCTTCTCTTCCTCGCCCGTTTCATTTCTCTACCCTCTCTATTTCTTTCTTTCACACACACACACACACACACACACACACACAGACACTCACACACGCACGCACGCACACACACGCGTATAGAGAGCAAATCAAAAATCTTTCTTCTTACTTCCCATCTCTTTGTAAAGATTCTGTTTCCCATCGTTGTGCGGTGCTCTTCTTTAAACGCATTCAACGTTTCCGTGTGGTTTGACGAGATTTTCTAGCCTCAGGCCACAAAAGTGTTGTATCTCGCTTAATAACACCGTTGTTATCCTCAACGCATTTTTTCTATTGCACTTCAACTTTCACTTTTACTTTCACTTTCACTTTCACTCGCAGTTTATTACTGCCTTCTACACTTGCTAGCTATTCTTTCCTTATTGAGCTCACTCTACCCCTCTGTCTGTCCGTTAAGCTGTGGGCGTTTTGGTTCTTGATTGTCTCTCAGTTACCAGACAACCCGTTTGTCGCCCTGTTAAACGATCGACCTCTGTTCTCTTCCTGTCTATAGGTAAACTCGGAAAACGTCCATTAGTCTCTTCATGCGATTACCTATCTTAAACAGTCTTATCGATCTCAGTTCTTTCATTATCTATCTATCTCAGTCTCGCTATCTATCTATCTATCTATCTATCTATCTATCTATCTATCTATCTATCTATCTCAGTTTGTTCGTATCTATTTCGTATCTGTTTAACTATCTTTATATATATATATATATATATATATATATATGAAGAAAAATATACGGAAAAAACAAACAAAAATCCTTATATGCAATAATGCTGTTTTAATGTTAATATGTCGACGTCGGACGTTTCCTTAGGAATACGTTTTCACAGCATCGCCCACGTGGTGACAATGTGACCATGTTTAAAACGAAACGCTGATCGCATAAAACTTTCAGTTATCTGTTTGGATAAGTCTTGTTCTTGTGTCCATCGTCTTTGTCATGTTAAGTTTGACAATGTTATTTATATTTTATATTTTATATTGAATATGTCCTGAAGATGGTTTATTGACCGAAACGTCCGACGTCGACATATTAACATTAAAACAGCATTATTGCATATAAGGATTTTTGTTTGTTTTTTCCGTATATTTTTCTTCATACTGTCGGATCTATATCCATATATTTGCTTACATATCTATCTATCTATCTATCTATCTATCTATCTATATATATATATAAGTTTGTGACGGAAAAAAAATTGACTACTGGCCCAGCCAAGATCGAATACAACGCAAATCATTTGTGTTCTGAAAGAGTAAGGCAACAAAATTGCAAAAAGGATTCTTCGGAATTTTACAGATGAACAATAATGGCAGAACTGTAGAGTAATGAATAGGGTTTCGGGCCGATGAATCGGAGCACGAAGCTCGAATTCCAGTCGAGTTTATTACATTCACTATTGTGCATGTATGAATCCATCTCTTCTCTCCAGCTATGGATAAATAACAGAACAGATCTGGCACTATAGCCTTGGTTAGCAATCAGTCTAGGAGAATTCAAACCAGCCTGGAAGGAATTGGCCTCTTTGTTGCTCAAAATCACATCACTGCTGCTGATCCTGATATATGGACAGACAGGAATCGTTCGGTTAGATTAAAGATTATTAGGTGACACAGGTAAGCTAAATCTATGACACATATACCTTTTTTAATCGGTACCACCCCAAGTAAGGTAGTAAAGTCACTAAAGTTCAAGGGATTACAAGATGTGGAAGAATTAGGAACAGAAACATTAATGAGCAGGGAGAGAAAAGAGTAATCAGGAGGACAGTAGATATCGATTGACATTGCATTTAGGTTTTGCAGATTAAAGTTGGTTGGAAAACATGGAGCCGGAAAAGAGTTTCACAAGCGAGAAGTGCGAGAAAAGGAACTGTTAGCATAGAAGTTACAGCTACATCTAGCCAGATAAACTGTAAATTGATGAGATCTCGACGTCAGTCTGGTACTGCGCTAAAATTCATAGATTCTAAGTACCATAGCGAAGAGCTTATCCGAACAATTACCATGAAAGTATTTATAAAAACGGCACAGAGAGGCAATCTTACGGTGGTGGGTAAGTGACTGAAGCCTAGCCACCAGATCAGGATCCATAATATTGCTGATTCTTCTATGGATTTTAACAAGGACCTCAAGGTAAATTGCATGGCCACCGGACCATATGTGGCATATCCTAAGCATTGACGAATAGTAGACTTATAGATAGATTCCGGAGAGAAAAATTGTCTCGAATGACACAGTGAACCAACATTCTTAGCAGCAGACCTAGCAATGAATTCAATATGGTTTTTTCATTTCATGTCAGCTGAGAACGTTAGCACGAGAAGGCGCAACGAAACACTTTACTGGAGGTTAGCATCAGCCATGCTGATGGAAGGCAGATGATTAATTAAGAGAAGTTTAGTTTTTGGTGCGTTTAAATTGACAAGCTATCTTTTGCCCCAGTTAACGACTGTTTCAGACATTCGCTGCCATTTTGACCTTGTCAGACTGATCAGCCTTACTCTCTGTGAAACTGTCAACCGTAACCCTTTAAACCCTGACCTCCTGATGAGTACCCTGGGCCCCTGCTGCCCATGACTCTGGTTGGTATAGCGACAGCAACCGTTATACCGGTCGTTCGGGTTAAAAGGGTTAATATTCTAAATTCTTTTAGTTTAGAAATAAGATATAGCTAACATTTAATAATAGAAAAAAACCCCCCAAAAAAACGAAACATATTTTTGTAAAATATAGTACCCTATAACACCTAGAGGTATAAGTGTCGGGCTCGATTACCAGAAGAAAGTTTTTAATATCCATTCTATATTCTTGGTTAACAAAGACAGTTTCAATATCCATTTTATATTGTTGATTAAAGAAAGGAAAGTTTTAATATTCATTCTTGATTAACAAAGGAAAATTTCAATATCAATTCTATACATTTTATATTCTTTATTAACAAAGGCAATTTCAATATCCATTCAATATTGTTGATTAAAGAAAGGAAAGTTTTAATATTCATTCTTGATTAACAAAGGAAAATTTCAATATCAATTCTATACATTTTATATTCTTTATTAAGAATATAAAAAAGGCAGTTTCAATATCCATTCTATATTGTTGATTAAAGAAAGGAAAGTTTTAATATTTATTCTTGATTAAGAAAGTAAATTTTCAATATCCATATCTATATGTTCCTCTTGCTGACAACGATACAAAGAATAATTAATTATGAATGACAGTTTTTAAGAGAGACTCTACAAAACAGCTTAGTACTAAATTAAAGGAGAGCTCATCCAGTAACATTGACAGTATTAGAAAGAGAAACATTTACCTCAGACTCCTGATCCAATGCACCCACGTATGCAGATTTTGTAGCAGTTAACCAGCAAGATCAAGTTTAACTTCTTCTGTAGGTGATGTTTTTCATCCTAAATAATCATTAAGTTTTTTTTTGCCACCTGAAGATGTTCCTGAACATGTGTCTTAATATACGTTTACAGCAGCTTTCTTATCAGCCAATGTCTCTTTTTCTCTCTATATTTCCAATTCAAATTTTTACTGTGCTTTCAGGAGACATTATCTCCCGAAAGAACACAGATCATGGCAACAGCGTGATATAAAATGTAAAACTAGATAAATAATAATAAAAATGATAATATTTGAAAAATAATCGAACAGGGAATTTCTGGAAGATAGTGTTTTTAAGGCAAGCAATGTTTGTAATTATACGAGGGTCAGCTGAAAATTTAATGAATGAGTAATGCTAGAGCTGTGAAATTTAACATGTATTAATTTCAACTTTTCTTATTAATAACTGCATTGTTTCTTTCCAGGTACGAGGGTGGGCTGAAAATTTCAAAGGCTGACTATGAAGGAGTGATGCTGGAGAAACGTTGTGATAACAATATCAAGATTAGAATAATAGTCCGCATGTAAATAGTGTAAATAACTTTCGGCTCACATATATAACCTCTCTGAAGATGGCTTATGTGAGCCGAAAGCTTAGATCAAGGAACAGCATAATAAAAAATATCCAAATGTTGACAATTTTTGCCTTTATTTTCTCCGGAAGTTAAAACAACTATACGAAGCTTAGAACGACTCATGATCAAACATAAAAGGCATTCGTTGTCTGTTATATTTAACAATATATGTGTGAATAATGATCTGCTGCCCCAATACAATATATATATATATATATATATATATATATATATATATATATATATATATATATGTGTGTGTGTGTGTGTTTGTGTGTGTGTAACAGTATATAGAAAATAGGAAAGAACTCGTTAGGTAAATAATCCAAAGTTCTTTAGTATTTTTGTTATTATTTAAAAAAAAATAGTGCTCGATACAAAAGTAGACCATAAATATAATTATTTATTTAAAAATATGATTCCGTCGTTACATAAGAGTTCTCATGTTTCTGCTCTTTTTTGAAACATGAGAACTCTTTTGTATCATATTTTTAAATAAATGATTATATATATACATACATATATATATATATATATTGTTTATGAGTTATTTTTTATAGATACAATTATTTGAGTAAATGCTCTGTTTATAATAAACTGTATTAACAACTGTTACCGGCTTGAATGTCCGAGAAATTGCAAAGAAAATATGTCTCCACCGACTGGAATTGAACCTGTATCCTACACGGAACCGTCACATAGTCTAGAAATTTGTAGTTTAAAAACAGTAATGTTGTCAATACTGCTTATTATAAACAGAGCACTTACTTAAATATTTCTATCTATAAAAATAACTTATAAGCAGAAAATATATATTAAAATCATTGCAGGTCTTAGTCTATTTCATAATATGTGTTGTCATTTGTTAAGATACGCTTCGAGCAGATATGAACGTTCGAGAGAAATCATGGGAAATTTGTAGTTTAAAAACAGTAATTTAACCGTACGCGTCAGATGATTCATCTGTAGCTGAATGGTATAGCACGTGTGTCTATATGACGGTTCCGTGTAGGATACAGTTTCGATTTCTGTCGGAGAGCGCAATTTCTTTTTGAGATTTCTCGGACATTTATGCCGGTAAATGTTGTTTAATATAAACAGAGCATTTACTTAAATATTTGTATCTATAAAAAGAATGTATAAACAAAAATATATTAAAATAATTGTCGAAATTAGTCCATTTCATAATATATATATATATATATATATATATATATATATATATATAAATGAATATAAAATATCGCGAACTGAGTGCTCGTACTAATTAAATCGTGCTCGATATTTAATAACAAGGATGTAGTTTATATCAACAATAAATATACATTTTTCCACACTGATAGCACAACTCTGACTTTCATGCACAGCACAATCGTTAGGTGCTGGTGAAAAATTCTCTCTCTATATATATATGCTGATTAAAAACATTCCCTATTGCAGACGCTCGTTCAGGCACATTTGTGTTTGTTCAACATCGACAGAGCCAACCTGTGGCTTATACTGAAACTATGCTGAACAGACCTTAGTTACAGTCTTTGGGAGAGAAGCGTGTTATCTAGTGTGATTAGCAATCTGAACAGGGCCAGCACACTCAAACCCTCGGTCACGATAAATTGTGACTTCGTGCTAACACAGCTATCTAGTTCTCCCAAGTGTTCAGTCTACTTAATTTCAATCACAAGGCTTGGGTCAACCCGTGGTATGGTTTTTAGGCATTTTCCAAAGGTCCCGCATGCTGGGATCGCCCCTCCAGAACAATAATATCACGAAGTATATATATATATATATATATATTTTACTGAAAATTCTCTGTCTATATATGTATAATATAGGTATGAAGATAGATTGATTGACAAATAACTAGCGAGTGAGAAGCAATATATATATATATATATATATATGGTCATCTATAGACCTATAGACAGACTGTTTCGTTGTATCACAGCTCATCAGTGTGGCTAGACTTCTGGTTGCCTCTAGCTAGGATCGAAACCCGACTTAATTGGAGTCAGTCGGAGATTCTACCTCTAAGCCGTTGGCGCACAGCAAGGTGAAGGTAAATTTAAGTGTATTTATTTTTAGATATAAACACAGTGAGTGAGAGATCTCGATTCGCTTTACCGAAGAGTCTTGCATTATTAGCAGTAACAGTCACTGTTTTCAGACTCACACTTCCTCCCCACAGAGCTCAACCGAAATAATTTTTTCAGTTTCAGGAGTATATATATATATATATATATATATATATATATATATATATATATATATATATATATATATATATATATATATATATACAGAGCGAGATTAGCGCTGACGGGGCGACCTCGGCAAATTTAAAATCTGTAGCAGCTGTTTGCATTCCGAGAATCTCGCTTTGTTAATCGTGTTCTCTTCTCTCGCCCAATCTCGTCTCTCTCGAGATGGTAGCAGACGAGAGCAATAAATGAAATTGTCGGCAGTTTTCTCCTAAAGTGCTATTAATATTTTTTTCGCTCCACCCTCTTCTTTAAGTGTCTCCTGATATATTCCCTCATTTCGCTCGGACGAAACAAAAAAAGAATTAAAAAGGTAAATGATGAAAAAAAAAAAAAAAAAAAATCACAAAAAATTGCGAAAAGAAATAATACAGAATTGGAGAAAATGAATAGAACTACATTTTTTTAATCCCCTCCGGCCTTCCGTATGAACTCCACTTTTAATTCATTTTTAACCTCCTTTTTTAACCCTCTTTATTTTTCTTTCTTACTTTCATTCTCCTTTTCATTGTTTGCTTCTATTATTATATTCTTCCTAATGAGTCTTTTAAAACTTTATCATTTACTTCAACTCTTTTTCACATATGTATTTTGTTTAAGCCTTTTCTTCGTTCCCGCCTAAGTATCTATGCCTTTCTTTCTTTCTTTCTTTCTTTCTTTCTTTCTTTTTCTTTCTTTCTTTCTTTCTTTCTTTCTTTCTTTCTTTTCAATTCTCTCACCATCATTTCTTTCTTTCTTTCTTTCTTTCTTTCTTTCTTTCTTTCTTTCCAATCCTCTCACTATCATTATTTAGCTTGCGTTTTATTTTATAAACTTATTCTTATTTTTCTTTCTCATCTTATTTTCTTTCATTCATCTGCCTTATTCCGTTGTGATGATTTTTCTCTTGCGGCAACTTTTACTTTCTTCTTCTTCTTCTTCTTCTTCTTCTTCTTATTATTATTATTATTATTATTCGTCTTCATTATCCTCATCACCATCATTTTCTTCATCACATCATCATCATCATCTCCATCATCACCCTCTTCTTTTTCTTCATCATCATCATCGTCATCTTTATTTTCATCATCATCATCATCATCATCATCATCATCATCATCATCATCATCATCTTCTTCTTCTTCTTCTTCTTCTTCTTCTTCTTCTTCTTCTCACATGATGCAACTTCTCATTTAATCTTGCTCTTCGCTCTCTTCCTTTCGCATTTTCTTTTTGTCTCTACCATTGTTCAACTTCTTTCTTTTTTCCTTTTTTCTTCATTATCATTTTTCTTCATACGAAACATCTTTTCCTTATCGCGCGTGTTGTCCTATTACTGATTATTTTCTTTTTATTCTCCTTCATCTTTCTTTCTTTCTTTCTTTCTTTCTTTCTTTCTAATCAACTTTGATCTCTCTTTATTTTCATCTTACCTTCTTCCTTATTGTTCTACTTCTTTCTACCTTTCTCTTTCTTCCATTCCTATTTTCCTTCTTTCAGTTCGTCTTCTTCTTTTTCTTTTTCTTTTAATTTTTGCATTAGAGGTTCTTTTATTTCTCGTCTTTTTCTTCTCCTTCACCCAATTTTTTCTTTCTTTCTTTCTTTCTTTCTTTCTTCTTCACTATCATTTTTTTATTCTCTTATCAGTCCTTTCTTTCTCCAAGTTGCTTTATCTTCTTCCTTCTCTTCCATTTTCTCTCTGTAACTTCTGTCTGCTTTTGTCGCTGTGATGATATAGCTTCTTTTTGCCGTACCAAGCACCCCCAGGTAATGGTACGCTCATTTCAAAGAGACTGTGATCCCCATTAACGGATTCGTTTCACCCCTTCCCCATCATCTTAGTGTTGCCTATATTGTCCCATTACACATTTCATGTGAGAATTAACAGCAGTCACTAACATTAGAAGAGACGACATCTTTACATTTCTAATCATTTTACAGGGAGAAAACAACTATTGGTACACACTTACGAGATTTGGCGAGATGTTGTTTTAATTTCGTGATTTTTAGCCAGTATGCCTTGAGTGCATCGTAGATGTTTCCTGAAAATTTTCAGAGATCATTAATTAAATTATTTTTCAAAGAAATCCAAAGCACATCAAGTGTAAATATCAAGATTTAAATCTCTTTAAATTGATCGTACGAGTGTATCTTTGTTATAGTAAACAAACGTATAGATAATATAAAATAATATAAAAAGCATAGTAAATATAAAAAACAACAACATAATAATATAGAATATATAATCTATATAACGGGTAAATCCTGTCTGCACATCTGTGTATCTGAAGTACCCTAACTCGGGTTACACAAGCTCTACATAGACATCTTATACCATTTTGGAATCAGGATGATTTTGGGATTAAAAATCTGCCCTTCATCTGGTGCTTGAATCTCACGCATTGAGATTTGTGTCTGGATGAGGCATGAGCAGTTAAAAATTCAAATTTTAAAATAAATGAAAGAAATTAGTGATTTTAAGTTTTATTCCATCTTATTGTTGCTTTTTATCTCAATACTGGCTCTATACACTCTTCATTATTACTATTATTTTATTACTAGTTTTATTCCATCTTATTCTTGCGTTTTATCCCAACACTCTGGCTCTATACACTCTTCATTATTACTATTATTTTATTACTAGTTTTATTCCATCTTATTATTGTTGCTTTTTATCCCAACACTCTGGCTCTATACACTCTTCATTATTACTATTATTTTATTACTAGTTTTATTCCATCTTATTATTGTTGCTTTTTATCCCAACACTCTGGCTCTATACACTCTTCATTATTACTATTATTTTATTACTAGTTTTATTCCATCTTATTATTGTTGCTTTTTATCCCAACACTCTGGCTCTATACACTCTTCATTATTACTATTATTTTATTACTAGTTTTATTCCATCTTATTATTGTTGCTTTTTATCCCAACACTCTGGCTCTATACACTCTTCATTATTACTATTATTTTATTACTAGTTTTATTCCATCTTATTATTGTTCCTTTCTATCCCAACCCTCTGGCTCTATACACTCTTCATTATTACTATTATGACATCCATATGAAAGTCTCAATCAGACAAGACCTTTTAAAAACTTTACCCTAGTTCTTAGGTTAATGTTTTGGTTTTGTACCTTCTTCCAATGTTGGACTAAAATGACTCCTAGTACAGTCTATTCTGTATCACTTTATCTACTACACAAAATTTGTTATAGCTTATCCCTATATATGGAATTATCTGAAGATTTAAGAATTTATTAATTCCACATCCCCAAATTTTATGGATTCCAAGTACATCTAAATAAATAAACAGAATATTCTGTCTGTCCTTATGACTGAAACCGTTCTAACTTGGGTCACACTAGCTCTACATAGACATCTTATACCATTTTGGAATCAGGATGATTCTGGGATTGAAAATCTGCCCTTCGTCTGGTGCTTGAACCTCCAGCATTGGGATTTGTGTTCGGATGAAGAGAGAACAGTTCAAATTTTAAAATAACCGAAAAAAAAATAGTGATTTTAAAAGGTTTGTGAATTTAAATTTTTTTGTTTTACATTCAGTTTAAGGTATTCCCAAAACATTGTAAATTGAGGAAATCAATTTTATTTCTTCAAAATGCCAAGGAATCAGAGTTAAAGTGAAAGGTTTCGTGACGTGAGGTTTAAAAGTTCCGCGGAGTTTGTGATTGAAAGAACTCAATTTTCAGTCCAAATCGGTGTTTCAGTCCAAATCGGTGTTTCAGCCCAAATCGGTGTTTCAGCCCAAATCGGATTTTGGGTTCAAATCGGTGTTTTGGCCGGCACTGGACTTATAGTTCGAATCAGAGTTAAAGTGAGGTTTTGAAATTCCATGGAGTGAATCGAGGAATTCAAAAATATTTCTTGAAAATTACCATTGCTGTTTTTTTTAATCTGGGTAAGAGGGCCCTTTAGTTTTAGACTGGAGTCCTACCCTTCCGTAGAAACTAGTACAAACGGAATGTCTCTTTTAAGTTAGTACATCTCTATCTATAAAAGGCAGGATGTGTGTGTGTGTGTGTAACGAATGCACGGCCGCAATTTTTGACGGATTTGCACCAAAATTTATATGCACATGCTCCAAGTTAGTGAAAAGGCCAAGACCGACTTTGCATTTCCCAACTCCCATCGATAGTGGAAGTAATCGATTTTTTAATGCTTCTACGGCATTTTCATGTAGTTTGCGGCCATTTTCTACTGGCCAGAGTGAGAGCCTATAGTTGGCTGCCACGAATAGGCAGGAATATTCTATTGGCCAACGTGAGAGCCAACAGCTGATTGACACGAATGTTAACTAGCATGCTAGCATACAAAAAAAAATTGATAGCTGCTTCCGTCACAAGTGGGAAAAATTTAAATCTGCATGGCACTTTACTCCAATTGGCTCATTCGCAGGGAAGCTATGTTACGGCAATGGGAAAGTAACTGAAGCTTAGATGCCAGGTCAGGATCAATGATATTGCAGATTCTTCTTTGGATTTTATCAAGGATCTCTAAATGAATAACTGAAGCACAAGACCATACGTGATCGCAACATTCAATGCATGGACGAATGGTAGATTTGTAAATTTGTTAGATAGATTCCGGTGATAAAATGTCTAGAACGACACAGTAAATCAACCCTCCTCGCAGGAGACCTAGCAATTGATTCAACATAACGTTTTCACTTTATGTCAGAGGAAAAGAGCCCTACACGCAAACCGATGGTAACGCCAGCGGTCCTCTGGTGCCAGCCACCGGTGGGCCTCTAGATTTCCGTCAGTGGTAACATTGCCGAGAGTAACACCCCGGCGGTCCGACAGCGGGCCACCAGCAGCAAACGCTAGTGGCATGCCGTCTGGTGGCAGATTGGCGGATTGCGTGTAGGGATTAGCCCGAAAGATGCAGTGAATCACTTTTCTGGAGGTCAGCATCAGTCATGCTAATGGAAGTTAAAAAAGTTCTACTAATTAACCCATAGTTGACGGGTGGGGAGAGATCGCTTTATAACTTCCCTAAGAGTATTTGCGCCAAAGTGAATATAACGAACACGACTGGAATTGGAACTCGGCTCTCCGATTTCAAATTCTGAGCCGTTATTATTTACACCACCCGTACATCTAAGTTTACAGCACCTGGTATTCCAAAACGGTCACCCATCTAGGTACTAAAAAGCTTAATTTTGATGATCGTACGGGAACTGGTGTTTCAAAGTGATACGGCCGTAAGCTGCGCATGTTATTCGCCGATCGAGATAAGCTTGTAAAATCCGTAATAATCAAATAATTTGCCTACCGATCGTTCCCAAGAAATATATTTGCTTCGTATTTCTCTATCTGTCGCTCTAGTTTTACACATTTTCCTCGGTTTTTCATTTTTAGATCCATTTAATTGGTACCCGGCGGCAAAGAAGGCCTCCCCTGATCAATGGGCCGGGATCTTGAAAAGGGCAGGGCGTAGATGGTGGGCGGATAGAAGTCAGAGTTGAGGGTGGGGACTCAGAAGATTTGTCCTATCGGGGTGAGTCGGGAGAAGCTGGGTCTATCGTTTGGTAGAGAAAGGACTTCTAACTGTACCGGTGTCACGGAAAGAAATGTTGAATTTAGGAAGGAGAGTAAAAGATTTGTCCTTGTGGGTGCTTGATTAAAAAAAAAAAAAAGAAGAAGAAAGAATAGTTTCCGATTTGATATGAGAATATTAATAGGTTAATAATTATATAGGATGAAAGGAAGGAAGGAAGGAAAGAAAAAGGAGAAGAAATGTGAAGTGTAGAGAAAAGGGGAGAGAGAAGTAGATAGGAAGAGAGAGAAAAAGAAAAAAAGAATATTTGAATATAAAATATATAGAGGTTTCATTCATATAGAGGGAGATCTGTTGTAGAGTTGTGGAGGAAGAGAGAGAGAGAGAGAAGGCGAAAGAAGTGAAAAGAGAGAGAAAACATGAAGAAAGAAGAGAGGGAGAAATAGATAGGAAAAAGATATATGGAGAAAGAGAAAATAAAGAGAAAAATAAAAAAGATATATATCTTTTTATTTTTCTCACTTTCTTCATATATATATATATATATATATATATATATATATATATATATACACACACACATATATATATATATTATATATATATATGAAGAAAGAGAGAAAAAAATTTTAAATGTTGGAATATATATAGAGACTTTTGTCATATATATAGAGAGTGGAGAAAATGAGCAATGCGTGAGAGAGAAGCGAAGAAAGGAGAACGAAGAAAGGAGAACGAAGAAAGAATGACGAGGTGGAGAAAGAATGAAAGGAAAAGAAAGAAAGAAGAGAGAGAGAGAGAGGAAGCGAGAGAGAGAGAGAGAAGAAATACTTGAATATAAACCATATAAAGATTAATTTCATATAGAGGGAGAGGTGAGAACATTTGAAGTGAGAGAGAGAGAGAAAGAGAGAGAGAAAGAGAAAGAGAGAGAGAGAAAGAGAAAGAGAGAGAGGGGGGAGAGAGAGAGAGAGAGAGAGAGAGTGAGAGATACGAACAAAGAAAAATAAATAAAAATGTTTGAATATAAACCATATAGAGTTTTCTATTATATAGACGGTGAAAAGAGAAAAATGAGCAGCGTGTGTGCGTGTGTGTGTGTGTGTGTGTGTGTGAGAGAGAGAGAGAGAGAGAGAGAGAGAGCATGAGAGGTGGAGAGAGAGTGAGCAAAATAGAAAGGTTAGAGTAGAAAGATGGTGAAAGAAAGAAAAGAGAAGAATGAAAGAAAAAGAAATAAAAACAAGAGAGAGAGAGAGAGAGAGAGAGAGAGAGAGATAGGAAGAAAGAGAAAGAAGAAATAATGTTTGAATATAAACCATATAGATTTTTCTGTGATTTTTGGGAGAATAATAGGCAGAGAGAGAGAGAGAGAGAGAGAGACAGACAGAGAGAGAACAAAAATAAAAAGAGAGCGAATAATGTAGGGATAGATGGAGAAAGAAAGGAGAGGTGGAGAAAGAAAGGAGGAGAACGGAAGAGGAGAGAGACACAAATGAAGAAAAGAGAAACAGAAATGAGATAGTAGGAAAGAGAAAAAAAAAAAAAATGAATATAAACCATATAGAATTTTCTGTCGTAATCGGGGAGAGGGGAGAAAATAAGCAGTGTGTGTGTGTGTGTGTGTGTGTGTGTGTGTGTGTGGAGAGAGAGAGAGAGAGAGAGAGGGAGGTCAAAAAAATAAAATAGAGAAAGAAAAAAAGAGACAGAAAGTGAATAAAGTCAAGATGTCAGGTCATATATATATATATATATATATATATATATATATATATATATTAGTTTAAGAATTATTTTTAGTCGATACCCATGTTTGAGTAGACGTTCCGTTTATTTTAAACTGTTTATTTATATTCTTCTTTTTTAGGAAATGCATTATTTAATATTCTTCATTTTATATTAAAAAAACATATATTGACGTACATTAATAAAATTATTACGATCTGTAAGGAAATAAAAAAAAATCAGGGAACATTTTTTATATTAAAAAACCAATAATTGAGGAAGAGTTAATGTATAAAAACATTTACACTTAAAATTACAAAGATTATGCATATAAAGCAGTGCCTATAAAATTATGGAGAAAAATATTATAAACGAGTTATTAAATAAAAAAAATATAAAATATTATTTAATAAGTAATAAGTACAAACCGATAATTAAATGAAAGAAACAATATAAAGGAAAATATAAAGAAAAATGATGTATAATAATTAAATATAAATAATATATAATTTTATTATTATTATATTATTATATTATATGAATTATTATATCATTATTAAATATATACCTCATTAAAAAACATTATTATTATTATATTATTAAATGATATATCATTATATTAAAAACTATATTATATATCAATATAACACACATCACTACAATATATTATCTTATTATAAAACGCAGATTGTGTGTCTGTACGTTTATATATTGGATCGGATTTCCGACATTTTTCAACCGATTTCAACAAAACTTCACAGGACTACGTAAAATTACCTTGCGGTGGTTCTGACAGCGCCCAAAATTGGAAAAGCACAATTGTTTTTGCACGAAATCAATTTGAGAACACGATTAAGAGGCATTAATGAAAGGGGAACAATTTATATTACACATTCATATCGAGTTATCGAATTATACTTATTATAAAACCCAGGTTGGTTGTTTGTTTGTGTGTGTGTGTGTGTGTGTGTTCGTTTATATATGGGATCGGATTTCCTACATTTTTCAACCGATTTCAACAAAACTTCACTTTTTTTTTTGGCAGGTAGTGTTTCTTATTGTCTTGCACACTTTTTTCTTTATTTTTACATTCAGAATGCTTTAAAAATTCCATTTACAAGACAATTGTTTAGAATAAAATTCTATTCAATCGATAGACTCATAACGATTGAAAACAATGTTTTTGTTTGAGTTTGGGTTTGACCAATTCGTAAAAACAAAAAACAAAAACTATTTAAGACATGCGTGTCCATCAAGCTTAAACAATAATCTTTGTCAATTTTATTTTTCAGTCTTTATGATGGTCGATACTTGATCTATCTCTTACTGTTACATCCCCGGGCAACGCCGGGCTCTACTGCTAGTATATTAATATAAATACAACACACATTATATTAAAACATATATCAAACATACTCTTATATTAAATAAAATAACTATATTAAATAATACCATTATTAAATATTATTATTAAATATTATTAAATAACTACAACCAATAACATTAAATTTTTATATATTATTATTAAATTATTCAAATCATTATGTTATTAAATAATATATAATCATTATACTATATTACTATATAATATTTTATTATATATAGAGAGACAATATAAAAAAGATAGAGAGATAAATATTAATTATAAATATATATATTCTTAAAGAATTAAACCCTACCAAATAAAAAATACCATTTGAAAAAAGAAGAATTTTAAAAAACCTTTTATAAACAAATAGAAATAAATTAGGAATAAAAGTAAATTACAGTATTTACATTATGCGGACCATTGTCCTCATCTTTGTCGCCATATTTGTCACAACGTTTCGGCCTTCTTCAGGTGGTTGGAATTTCGAACTGAACCCTTTATTTCGATCCCTGGAGTAGACTGTTCTAGTTCCACGTTCCATGTTTGATGGATGTCAGTTATCAGTTATCTCCTGCTAATTTTCCCTCTGAAAGTTCTCCACTGCCTTAACCGGGTATTGAACTCACACTCTTTGGGTTTGTCACTGGATCTAACCAACGCCTTTATCCATGTGTCCTTGAGGACATCTGGGTATGAATTTCTGGGTATTATAAACCTAATGTTTTCAGCAACCATTTTTACCAGTGCTCATATTGCAAAAATGGTAAAAATGGTTTATAATACCCAGAAAGTTAGATCCAGTGACAGGACCCAAAGAGTGTGAGTTCAATACCCGGTTAAGGCAGTGGAGAACTTTCAGAGGGAAAATTAGCATGAGATAACTGATAACTGACACCCATCAAACATGGCACGTGGAACTAGAACAGTCTATCCCAGGGATCGAAATAAAGGGTTCAGTTCGAAATTCCAACCACCTGAAGAAAACCGGAGCGTACAACGGCCGAAACGTTGTGACAAATATGGCGACAGAGATGAGGACAATGGTCCGCATAATGTAAATACTGTACATAATACCTCATCTCAGAAATATAGACAGACTCCAAAAGTAAATTATGAGAAATAATTTAAATAAATAGAATAACAACCATGAGAATAAATAGAAGTATAAATAATTCTAATATAAGTCAAAGTCACGTCTAAATGTATCTGTCTCCTGCTACCATCCCCATGTCTAGACTTTACTACTCTTACTTTACCTCCTTCTTTCTCCCTTTCATCCTCTTCCTATTCTGTCTTTTCACTATTTCTTTTACTTTTCTCTTTTTTCCGTTTTTCTTCCCTTCTTTTCCTCAGCCTTGTTTTAAAATTTACTTTAGGTCTGGCTTCATTTTATTTTATCTTATTACCTTGATCGGTTTGAAAATCCTTGCGAGTAAGCCTTAATGAGGTGAAATGATCATATCTACGAGGTAATTTTAAATTCCTATTGTATGTAATATATACGTCTAGCCATACTGAAGAGCTGTGATGCAGCGAAACAGTCCGTCTGTGGATGACAATATATAAAGGCTTTACTTATAAGGGAAGATTGCTCAGTATATGAGGTAGAGTGTTTATAGATATAGACATAATAAACTCCATGGTGACTGCCAGTTTTACGCTTCTATGCGATATTTGCACAAAGAGCCACTATTCATATAGATTAAGGACTATGCATATAGGTTACGGACTATGTATATAGGTTACGGACTATGTATATAGGTTACGAGGGCATTGAAGAAAGTGTTAGAAAAGCTAGCCTTTCCCAGGTTATTTTCTTTAATGCTGAAGGTTATTTACGTTCACGATATCTAGGTTATTTATTTATGTTTGTTGGAGGAAGTGTGTATGTAAAAAGGGTAGGCTTACTTATAGTCGTGATATCTAGATTACTTATATATATATATATATATATATATATATATAAGTAATCTTTTTCATATATATATACGACACGACATACTACACGTAGGTACATTCGCCCCGAGAGGCGCATGGGGGAAAACGCACACGCACCCATACATTATGAAAAAAATTGCACCCATGAAAAGAGCATATAAAAGAGAAAAATCAAGAAATATAAACAGTCGATTGATGATACCTCTGATGAGTGGATGGAGTGATTTCCGGATAGCCCATCTACTAAACTTGAGTCTACGAGTCGGGATTGCTGAAGGTACGTCAAATGTATATATATATATATATATATATATATATATATATGTGTGTGTGTGTGTGTGTGTGTTTGTGTGTGTGTATTATTTATCATATAGATTAGATAAAGAGAGTGGAAGTTTGTCTCGCTAGATCAATTAAGAAAAAATAGTGGGTTTGGTCATAACTAGATGCTCCGTACTTTCGACCTTGTGCTACATCTAAGCTACGCTAAGTAAGTTACTAGATAAATATAGTGTCATGTAGATATACATGTACAGACTGCAACAGATAGATAATACATATGAACAATGGATAGATAGATATGAACAGCTTTGAATAGATAAATAGATATGAAGAAACTGCGAAAGATTGATAGATATAAACAGAGATAGATAGATAGATAGATAATGAACAGAAAGACATAGATAGCTATATAGATTCATGAATTATTCATACAAAAAACAAATACAAAGGTTAATGATTTAAATGGCGAGAAATCCATCTTCGCGAACAATTCAAATATATACAAAAACCCTGAACCTGTTTATGAATGAAAAGATCCTGTTTTATAAATTTCAGTTGCATAAGGTCTTATTATTTTTACAAGCTTTCGTCTGTTCCTACAGACATCCTCAGGTATGGAATAGATTTTGTTCTTGCTTTTACTCTCAGTAATAAGTGGACAACGAAAATAGAGATATGATATATGATATATAGATATGAACAGGCTGAGAGAGACAGACAGAGGCACAGGCAGACAGACATATAGATAGATAAAATGATGAATACAGATTGTGATAGAAAGATTGGTAGATAGATAAAGAACAAACTGAGATAGATAGATAGACAAATCTTAAATAGCAGTGTTAGATAAAAACAGTGTGCGATAGATATATAGATAAATAGATAGATAGATAAATAGATAGATATATGGATAAATAGATAGATAGATAGATAAACAGATAGATAGATACAGACAGCGATAAACAGAAAGATAAATAAAAGATAGATAGATATGAACAGACTGAGAAAAATAGATAGATAGAGTGTGCGATAGATTGATAGATACAAACAGACTACGATAGATAGATAGATAGATAGATAGATAGATAATGAAGAGACTGAGATAGATAGATAGATAGATAGATATGAAAAAACTGAGATAAATAGATATATAAATAGTTAGATACAAATAGACCGCGATAGATAGATATAACAAACTGTGATAGTTGGATAGATAGATCTGAAATGGCAGAGATATATAGGCTACAAATAGACTGCGATAGATAGATTGATAGATAGATTGACAGTTAAGGACAGACGGAGATAGATAACGAAGTGCCTTAGATATTAGGTTGGTGCAAAAATAATGACGTAATAATGTCGTTTTTTGTCGTTAAAAATACGTCAAAAAACGACAGTATTACGTCATTATTTTTGCACCAGCCTAATAGTTAATAAAGAGTCTTAGATATAAACTGCGATAGATAGATAGATAGATAGATAGATATGAACAGGCTGAGATAGATGAATAGATAGCTAAATTGATAGATACAGATTGCGATATCAGCAGTTTTAATAGCTAGATACAGAGAGCGATAGATAGATCTGAAATGGCAAATCTACATAGAAAGTTTGATAGATAGATACAAACAGACTGCGATAGATAGATAGCTCTGAAATGACACACACACATACACACATATATATATATATATATTCTTTTTTTTTCTCTCTCGACTTTCCCGTCAAGCAGATCAGTTCCCAGGAAACCGACAGCCCGACAACAGCACATGAGATTTGATTATAGTGGTGAAGGTTTCGTGCAGGACCATACACACTTTTTGAAGGGCCAAATACAGAGACCTGGTGCACTACGTTCCACAAGGTCCCCAAACGACCCTCCGCAGGTTTTGAATTCAGAGTTGTCCTTCTCCTAGACCAGTTGCCATCCAAGGCTATAGAACCCAGCCTGTCCTGCTATTTACCCATAGCTGGAGGGAGAACAAGAGGATTCACACCTTTCCCAAAGGTATTAGCACGTAAGTGAATGTAATGAATTCAACCCAAGCCACTATCAATTACTCAACCTTGCCTCATATATATATATATATATATATATATATATATATATAAATAAAAAAAGAACAGTAAGATATATAATCCGGTGTTCTTATTCATATATATATATATATATATATATATATATATATATATATATGTATGTATGGAGAGAGAGAGAGAGAGAGACACCGAGAGAGAGAGAGAGAGAGAGAGAGAGAGAGGTAGATAGATAGATAGATATAGACTGAATATGACAAGGAAAGGGAAGAAGAAATAAATAATGTTTTTGTCATTTTTTTTTCAAATTTTAGTCTTTCATTATTTTTCTATTTCCCGTTCTTTCAGCTAATTTCAACATCTCATCTCAGTTATTGTGCTTGTTCAATAAACTGTGGGCAAAGCAACTTTTAACTTAAAATTCGAGACTCTAGAATCTTAAGAAACAGAAAAGTAAAAATAATTAAATAAAATTGATTAAACAAAAAGCATAAAAAAAAACTTTTTCTGGTAAAAATGCATCAATCACTTCACGCGTAAAATGTTATAAAATTTGACCCAGGGGTTATAACTCTCCCCGACGCATATCACTCCGCCATCTTTCTTCTTCCTCTCGCTGCTGTAGACGCGTGTAGCTGCTGTCAAGAACGATATAACAAAAGATAAAAGTAATAAAATAAATAAAACTGAAAAAATAAATAGGAAAACAAAGCAAAAGAACAAAAAAAAAAAAACTAAGACTGCTGACCCGTGGCTAAGGTTCTGTTTGCCAAATTCAGGGCTTCTGCCCTTCGTTCTCTTCTTTGTTGTTTTCTAATATTCTTTGCTTTTTTTTTCGGATGCCCACCTCAAGCAACTCTATTAGCGTTTTCTGTTACGTTGCATTTTACAAACAGACAATTTTAATCAAATGTTGTTTTTTTTTATTCTACGCCCCACAGGGTTATCTCCCTTGTCATCATTTACTTAGCAAAAGGACAAGTTTGGCACAAAGTTGAAGTCGTAAAAAACAAAAAAAATAAAATAATGTAAAGCAAGCAAACAATACAAAAGAAAACAAAAACATCTTATCGAAAATTTAAAATAACTATCAATGGCTTTTGAGTCCAGAACACTTTCGGTCGCACTTCAAGCGAATTCTGTGTACATGGACTGTTAGCCTTTTAACTGCAACTTGTTCAAGTTAAGATCAAGCGCACAGCCAATCGTTTTAAGTGCTCACTGTGGATTGAGATCTAATTACCTTAATTTCGCGACACAAACACGCTTTTAACTGCAATTTCTCCTTTCTTTGTTTCTTCAGTGTTATAATTTCTTTTTTCGTCAGCGTATATAATTATCAAATATTATTTTAATCGTTCTTTCTTTGTTTCATTCTTTCTTCTTCTGTCACGTGTGATTTCTTTCTTTCTTTTTTCATTCTTAACCATTGCTTATGATTGTCTGACGTTTTATTCATCTTTCTTTTTCATCTCATATAATTTCTTTCTTTCGTCTTAATCATCTCTTATCTGACTTTATTTTCATCTTTCTTCCCTTCTCTGTCACCTCGTGTTCTTTCTTTCTTTCTTTCTTTCTTTCTTTCTTTCTTTCCAATTCTCTCACCATCATTTCTTTCTTTCTTTCTTTCTTTCTTTCTTTCTTTCCAATCTTCTCACCATCATTATTTAGCTTGCGTTTGATTTTATAAACTTATTCTTATTTTTCTTTCTAATCTTATTTTCTTTCATTCATCTGCCTTATTACGTTGTGATGATTTTTCTCTAGCGGTAACTTTTACTTTCTTCTTCTTCTTCTTCTTCTTCTTCTTCTTTTTCTTCTTTTTCTTCTTCTTCTTATTATTATTCGTCTTCATTATCATCTTTTATCTGACTTTATTTTCATCTTTCTCCCGTTCTCTGTCACCTCGTGTTCTTTCTTTCTTTCTTTCTTCCTTTCTTTCTTTCTTTCTTTCTTTCTTTCTTTCTTTCTTTCTTTCTTCTCTGTCACCTCGTTTTCTTTCTTTCTTTCTTTCTTCTCTGTCACCTCGTGTTCTTTCTTTCTTTCTTTCCAATTTTCTCACCATCATTTCTTTCTTTCTTTCTTTCTTTCTTTCTTTCTTTCTTTCTTTCTTTCTAATCGTTTCTTCTCTGACTTTATTTTTATGTATTTTCTTTTTTCTTTCTTTCATTCTTTCTTTCTTTCTTTCTTTCTTTCTTTCTTTCTTTCTTTCTTTCTTTCTTTCTTTCCAATTCTCTCACCATCATTTCTTTCTTTCTTTCTTTCTTTCTTTCTTTCTTTCTTTCGTTCTTTCTTTCTTTCTTTCTTTCTTTCTTTCCAATCTTCTCACCATCAATATTTAGCTTGCGTTTGATTTTATAAACTTATTCTTATTTTTCTTTCTAATCTTATTTTCTTTCATTCATCTGCCTTATTCCGTTGTGATGATTTTTCTCTAGCGGTCACTTTTACTTTCTTCTTCTTCTTCTTCTTCTTCTTCTTCTTCTTCTTCTTCTTCTTATTATTATTATTATTATTATTATTATTCGTCTTCATTATCATCTCTTATCTGACTTTATTTTCATCTTTCTTCCCTTCTCTGTCACCTCGTGTTCTTTCTTTCTTTCTTTCTTTCTTTCTTTCTTTCTTTCTTTCTTCTTTCTTTCTTTCTTTCTTCTCTGTCACCTCGTGTTCTTTCTTTCTTTCCAATTTTCTCACCATCATTTCTTTCTTTCTTTCTTTCTAATCGTTTCTTCTCTGACTTTATTTTCATGTATTTTCTTTCTTTCTTTCTTTCTTTCTTTCTTTCTTTCTTTCTTTCTTTCCAATTCTCTCACCACCATTTCTTTCTTTCTTTCTTTCTTTCTTTCTTTCTTTCTTTCTTTCGTTTTAATCACCTCTAATCTGACTTTATTTTCATCTTACCTTCTTCCCTTCTCTGTCACTTCATGTAATTTCTTTTTTTTCTCTTTTCTTTCTTTCATCATAATGATAAGCTGACTTTATTTTCATCTTTCTTTCTTTCTTTTTAGGATAAATATATTGATGGTAACAGCAGTTGCGGATTTGCAACTTTTGTTCGATCGTAGTATGTTGGGGTGGGGGCAAAGGCCCCCCGCCCCCTTATACAAGCTATTATGTACCTATCTGTACTGGAATCATTGTTGATAACAATCTTTTCACCTTTTTAATTTGATAAACAATTAATAATAGATTATTTGATGCTGTGTCCTGTTGTCAGATGTAGCATTTTAGATTTTGTTGTGATTGATTCACAAACAAAGCTACTAAAAGTGTGCTAATCGATATTAAATTGATTTCTATTGTGGGTTTGATGTCAAATGGATTTGATGTCATTATGTATATGCTATATTATTCATTTTTGACTAGTATTTCTTAGTTGTCTGAATTTCTTAGATGAAGCCCTGTCAATTATTATTCATTTTTGATTAGTATTTCTTTCATCTTATTTCTCTTGCTTTTCCACCAAGTAGTAATAGTCTGAAGTTGTCTGAATTTCTTAGATGAAACATTGTTAATTATTATTCATTTTTGACTAGTATTTCTTTCATCTTATTTCTCTTGCTTTTCCACCAAGTAGAAATAGTCTTAAGTTGTCTGAATTTCTTAGATGAAGCCTTGTCAATTATTATTCATTTTTCACTAGTATTTCTTTCATCATATTTCTCTTGCTTTTCCACCAAGTAGTAATAGTCTTAAGTTGTCTGAATTTCTTAGATGAAGCCTTGTCAATTATTACTCATTTTTGACTAGTATTTCCATCATCTTATTTCACTTGCTTTTCCACTAAGTAGAAATAGTCTTAAGTCGTCTGAATTTCTTAGATGAAGCCTTGTCAATTATTACTCATTTTTGACTAGTATTTCCATAATCTTATTCCTCTTGCTTTTCTACCAAGTAGTAATAGTCTTAAGTCGTCTGAATTTCTTAGATGAAGCCCTGTCAATTATTATTCATTTTTGACTAGTATTTCATTCATCTTATTTCTCTTGATTTTCCACCAAGTAGTAATAGTCTTAAGTTGTCTTAAATTCATGAAGTCCAAATACCATGGAGAAAAGTTCAAGCAAACTATTGCCATTAAAATATTTATAGAAAAGAAACAAGGAGGTAACCTTACGGCAGTGGGAAAGTGATGCCAGATCAGGACCAATAATCTTGCTGATTTTTCTATGGATGTTATCAAGGAACTCTAGATAAATAGCAGGGCACCGGACTATATCTGGCAGCAATATTCTAATCATGAACGAATGGAAGACATATAAATATGTAAGATAGATTCTTCTTTGGATTTTATCAAGAATCTCTAAATATATAGCAGAAGCACTAGACGAGGTATGGCAGCAATATTCAAAGCAAGGATAGATGGTAGACTTATAAATATGTAAGACAGATTCTTCTTTGGATTTTATCAAGAATCTCTAAATATATAGCAGAAGCACCAAACAAGATGTGGCAGCAATATTCAAAGCAAGGATGAATAGTAGACTTATAAATATGTAAGATAGATTCTTCTTTATATTTTATCAAGAATCTCCAAATATATAGCAGAAGCACCAGATCAGATGAGGCAGCAATATTCAAAGCAACGATGAATGGTAGATTTATAAATATGTAAGATAGATTCTTCTTTTGCTTTTATCAAGAATCTGTAAATATATAGCAGAAGCACCAGACCAGATGTGGCAGCAATATTCAAAGCAAGGATGAATGGTAGACTTATAGATATGTAAGATAGATTCTTCTTTGGATTTTATCAAGAATCTCTAAATATGTAGCAGAATCACCAGATCAGATGAGGCAGCAATATTCAAAGCAACGATGAATGGTAGACTTATAAATATGCAAGATAGATTCTTCTTTATATTTTATCAAGAATCTCCAAATATATAGCAGAAGCACCAGATCAGATGAGGCAGTAATATTCAAAGCAACGATGAATGGTAGACTTATAAATATGTAAGATAGATTCTTCTTTGGATTTTATCAAGAATCTTTAAATATATAGCAGAATCACCAGATCAGATGAGGCAGCAATATTCAAAGCAACGATGAATGGTAGACTTATAAATATGTCAGATAGATTCTTCTTTGGATTTTATTAAGAATCTCTAATTATATTGCAGAAGTACCAGACCAGATGTGGCAGCAATATTCAAAGCAAGGATGAATGGTAGACTTATAAATTTGTAAGATAGATTCTTCTTTGGATTTTATCAAGAATCTCTAAATATATAGCAGAAGTACCAGACCAGATGTGGCAGCAATATTCAAAGCAAGGATGAATTGTAGACTTATAAATATGTAAGATAGATTCTTCTTTGGATTTTATCAAGAATCTCTAAATATATAGCAGAAGCACCAGACCAGATGTGGCAGCAATATTCAAAGCAAGGATTAATGGTAGACTTATAAATATGTAAGATAGATTCTTCTTTTGATTTTATCAAGAATCTCTAAATATATAGCAGAAGCACCAGACCAGATGTGGCAGCAATATTCAAAGCAAGGATGAATGGTAGATTTATAAATATGTAAGGTAGAGTCTGGAGAGAAAGATTATCACACAAGACACAGTGAACCAAGCTTCTTAGCTGATTTAGCAATGAATTTCTGGTGTCCTATCAAGTGATGGTACACCACTACTTGATAAGACACCAGAAGTATTGAAACAAAATGGCTATTTTTGTCGTGATTTTATAACATTTTTATAGTATAATTTTTGAATAAATGATTGTATATAACTAAAGTCGAAAGACAAGGTACTACGATTCAGCTTTTATTTAAATTTTCTTGTGTTCGAACAAGTGTTTTCTTTTTTGGACACAGTGTGTGTAGAAACTTCCAAAATTTCTATAATTTCGAGCGATTTCGGCTATACTTTTAGTCATTATCAAGGATGATGTTATTTTTACTTTTTAATTGGGTGTATGGGTTGTGTATATGCTTTTAGAACATTTAAAACAGCTAACCTTATCTCAAAAATAACAATGCAGCAGCAAAATTTAAAATTACAACGAACGAACATTATCTATGTGTTCAAATGACCCTTAAGGAACCGTGTTCCTGATCAAACCGAATTCATAAACAATTACATCGGTCACACAACTACATGCCTATCCAGACGGTTTACGTTGCACCTATCTGACCATAGCTCTATTAGACTCGATTTAGACACACACGCAAACTTAAAAGACTCTATTCGAAACATACTAGTAGAAATTACAAACATAATAACCTCATCCACTTGATAAAAAAAAAATATTAAAAATAATGGAAGCCTTAATAATAAAAAAGTAAAAGCCAAAATTTAATATTAACTACGAACGTGGTCACAATGTGCTGTGTTCGGAAAATAAAACAACTCTATACCACTAAAAACATACACAACCCATACATCCAATTAAAAAACAAAAGCAAAATCATTCTTGATAATTGTTAAAAGTATAGCCGAAAGAATTATAGAACATTTGAACAGTTTCTACTCAATCTGTGTTCAGAAAAGAAAACATTCGTTAAAACACAAGAAAAATTAAATAAAAAGCTTAATCGCATTACCTTGTATGTCATCTTTAATGAAACATGTATAAATGAAGGATTGCTGCCTATATATATATATATATATATATATATATATATGATATCGAGCACTTTATATATAAATGTATATATATATATATATCTGATATCGAGCAATTTAACTCATAAATATGGCATACTTTAAAACGATTCTTTTTTCACATTTTATATATATATATATATATATATATATATATATATATATGTATATAAGCTTGTTGCAAGTATGCATTAATATATATATATATATATATATATATATTAATGCATACTTGCAACAAGCTTATATATATTATATATACATACATATATACATACATATATATGTCGTTTTCTCACATATGTTACTATGTGAGAAAACGACATTATTTTGCACCTACATAATATTATTTAAACTTTATTTTTGTGGATACTCGTATATATGTGTGTGTGTGTATGTATTAATAAATATTTGGACAAGGTTTTATATATATATATATATATATATATATATATATATATATATATATATATATATATATGTGTGTGTGTCTTTGTATGTGTGTGTGTTTCAGTAAAAACGACATGTTATTTTTAACATACACACAACCTATGCATCTAACTACAGATCAAACATAAAATCATCCTTGATAATGGTTAAAAGTATAGCCGAAAGCGCTCGGAATTATAGAACATTTCAACAGTTTCTACACACTCTGTGTTCAGAAAAAAAAACATTCGTTAAAACACAAGAAAAAATAAATAAAAAGCTTAATCGCAGTACCTTGTATGTCATCTTTAATGAAACATGTATAAATGAAGGATTGCTGCCTATATATATATATATATATATGATATCGAGCACTTTATATATAAATATATATATGTATATATATATATATATATATATATATCTGATATCGAGCAATTTAACTCATAAATATGGCATACTTTAAAACGATTCTTTTTTCACATTTTATATATATATATATATATATATATATATATATTAATGCATGCTTGCAACAAGCTTATATATATTATATATACATACATATACCTTGTATGTCGTCTTTAATGGTTGGAATTTCGAACCTCTTCCGGATGTCTCATTTTCCTTTAACTCAACTCCCAACTTTTGGTATTGAACTCATAACTCTTTGAGTCTAGTCACTGGATCTAATCAACGTCTTTATCCACTGAGCCATGTGCCCTTGAGAACATCTGCGTATGAAATTTTGTTTCTTATAAACCTAATGTCTCAGCAACCATTTTTTACCAGTGGATAAAGACGTTGGTTAGATCCAATGACTAGACCCGAAGAGATTGTGAGTTAAGTACCAGGCCACAGTAGCGGTGAGCCAAAGCTTGGAGGTTTGAGTTCAAGGGAAATAACTGAGAAATCCGGAAGAGGCATGGCACTTAGAACTAGAACAATCTACCCCGGTGGACTAGATAAAGGGTTCAGTTCGAAATTCCAATCAGCTGAAGAAGGCCGGAGCGTACAACGGCCGAAATGTTGTGAATATGGCAATGAAGATGAGGATGAGGATAATAGTCCAAATAATGCAAATAATCATAATACCTCATCTCAGAGATATAGAGACCAAAACGTTGTGAATATGGCAATGAAGATGACTATAACAGTCCAAATTATGTAAATAATGCAAGTAATCATAATACCTCATCTCAGAGATATAGAGGCCGAAACGTTGTGAATATGGCAATGAAGATGAGGATAACAGTTCGAATAAAGTAAATAGTGTAAGTAATTATCATTGTTTTTGTTGTATGAGCATTGCTTCCAACATCATCAGTCCTTTTTTACTATTTGATTTTACTAGTATTTTAGTATTGTTTGTGAGTAGCTATCTAATATTACTATGATCGTTATGCTGCTGATAGCACACTTGTTCGATAGGTGGCAGGTGAGTCTCCGTGAGATAGTGGTTGTTGTGTATTCTGTGTAAGATGTTTTGTATTTGCAGAAACTAATTCTTTAAGTGCGCAAGCATACTCCTACACAACATTAGTCTTATCTAGGAAGTTGAAAGTTGACTGACTGTCCGACGATATTCAGTCACCCCACCACGAGGGCGTCATGTGGCACAAGGCCTTTTTACGTGGGATCTCCGAGCCCGTGGGATCGGCCAAAAATATGCCCATTGAACCCGTATAAACGGGTTCAGGGTCGGTTTACCTCCCCGAAAGAAAATCCGCCCTTCGGCGTAGCCTTGTTCGAGTTCCTCTCCGTCCGTAGGCAGAGAGTTCAACCGATCAGCCAGTCGACTGACTGACCGACTCCCTTGTTACTCTTACTACTCCTACTTATTATAGGTGGGAAGGTCTATTAACTATAGAATAGGTGTGTTTCACCATAACAATTAATATGAAGGTCATAGAGTCGCTCTTAACCTTCGCCTGAATTAATGTAATATGAAGTTGACACGTATTGAACACGGATTGGTTAATAAATATTAATTTGTAGATAAATTCTTTATTTTAAGCCAATGAATATTTAGCAAAATGTTAAAATTGCAAGCTATACAGGCACATAATGGTTTCACTAACATTAATCTGAGCACGATTGGTGGACATGTGGTGTAATGAATAGCGCATCGGGGTATGGGACGGTCGGTAAGCCAAGTTCGAATTCTAGTCGAGTTCGTTAATTTCAATTAAGCGGAAATACACTTGAAAAGAGTATGAATTCATAACCTATCCTCCAGCAGTGGGTTAAATAGTTGGACTTGATCCGAAATAAATCATTATTATTTCCCAAAATTTGTTAATGCTCTATTTACTCCTCACCCCAAATTGTCTGCCCATATAAAATGTTTCTGCTTTATATAATAAACAAAAGGTTGATAAAAATTACTCTTTGGTGGCGTTTAGTCAAAAGTGAATGAGTCAAAAACGGTGCAATAGAACATTTTCTGTACTGAATGAAACAGATTCAGAATATTTCCATTTTTATGGATGTTGCTGCGATTTGTGGGTCGCGGACATTAAAATCAAACAGGTGCGGAAGTTTAAATATCTGGGAAGTGTTTTGACAGAGGAGGGAAAGTGCGACACTGAGATCAGTAGACATATTGGGATGGCCTAGGACGCATTCCTCCGACAGGAATCGAACCTGTATCCTATACGGAAACGTCATGTAGCCTGACGTCCCTTAGCCGAGGAGGACGGATATTTTCTATGAAAATTTCTCGGACATTCAGGCCAGTAAATGTTGTTAATACTGTTTATTATAAAACAGATCATTTACTTAAATATTTGCATCGATAAAAAGAAGGTATAAACATAAAAACGTCTTAAAATAATTGTCCATTTCATAATGTGTGACGTCATTTGTTTACATTTGGATGCGCTTTGAACAGATATGAATGTACGTGAGAGATTCATGGAAGATTGAAGTTTAAAGACAGTGAAATCGACCTTGCTAACCGAACGCTCCTCTGTGGCCAAATCGGTAAAGGTACATCAGGCTATATGACGGTTCCGTCGGAGGACGAATATTTTCTATGAAAATTTCTCGGACATTCAGGCCGGTAAATGTTGTATAATACTGTTTATTATAAACGGAGCATTTACTTAAATATTTGTATTCCTAAAAAGAATACCCGCTCGGCCCGGTGGCTAGGATCAAAGTGTAGTATCTGCGCTTTGTGAGCAGCCGGGTCGGGTGTCTGTCGAACTCTCTGCTTGCAGGGAGGAACCCTGACGAAGCTTCGCCGAAGGGTAGGGTTTCGTTGGGGGAGGTTGACGGAACTGGCCCGCCTCGGCGGGTTTTGATGGTTATTTATTTTTGGCTGGGCCTACAGGCTCGGAGATGCCCACATTAAAAAGGCCTTGTGCCACATTCGATCCCCGTGGGTGGATCGATAAATACCATTCATAAAAAGAATACCCGCTCGGCCCGGTGGCTAGGATCAAAGTGTAGTATCTGCGCTTTGTGAGCTGCCGGGTCGGGTGTCTGTCGAACTCTCTGCTTGCAGGGAGGAACCCTGACGAAACTCCGCCGAAGGGTAGGGTTTCGTTGGTGGAGGTTGACGGAACTGGCCCGCCTCGGCGGGTTGTGATGGTTGTTTATTTTTGGCTGGGCCTCCGGGCTCGGAGATACCCACATTAAAAAGGCCTTGTGCCACATTCGATCCCCGTGGGTGGATTGATAAATATCATCTATAAAAAGAATGTATAAACATAAAAATATCTTAAAATAGGTGTTCATATTTAATCTTGGGATTCATTATTTATATATTGAATACTAGGGTTCATATTGAATAAGATTAAATGAAATTACGTACTGGCGTTCATAATTAATATTGGAATTCATTACATATTTCAAAGCAGAAGCTACGGGTGCTTTTTTATTATTATAAAAATATAATCGGACGTGGTGATCCATGACAACGCGAGTTGCTAAGGTATTTCCTATTTTATTATTTTTACGTTTTATTTAAACTCTAAATAGTATTTAACACTTTTAATAGACATTTATAAGAAAATAAACCTTTTTTTAAAATTTTTTCATAAATGTATTAGGTTGGTGCAAAAACAATGACGTAATAATGTCGTTTTTTGACGTTAAAAAATACGTCAAAAAACGACATTATTACGTCATTATTTTTGCACCAACCTAATACATTTATTCGGATGAGCTTTTCGCTATGGAACATGGATTTTAGGAATTTCAGCGCATTACAAGATCGGCGGCGAGATTTCATTAATTTACTGTTGAGCTATAGCCGGAAGTTCTATGCTAACAGTTCTTTTCTTCGCACTTCTCGCTTGTGGAACTCCCTCCCGAGCCCATGCTTCCCAGCAAACTTTTATCTGCAAAAAATTAAACGCAATGTCAATCGCTATCTACTACCCTCCAGATTACTCTTTTCTTTTCCAGCTCATTAATAATGTTTCTAATTCATCCACACCCTGTAACTCCTTGCTTTTTAGTGGAGTTAATACCTGGATTGGGTGATATCGATTTAAAAAAAAGAAATGTCTGTAACAAATCACTTCTGAGGCAACAGAGACGGAGAGAAACAACGCATAGCCTCTGCCTAGAGAGTTTAAGTAAGTGGGTGGCAGTGCAAAGTTTAGGAGAGATAAGAAAAATACAGAACTTATTAACAGCTAAAAATGACAGGGAGTTGTGGAGAGTCATGATCGTCAACGTCCTGAAAATGTAGTTTACACATTTCCTAAATGAAAGTCAGTAGTTAATAGCATACGCGTGTTTAAATATATATATATATAATTATTTATTTAAAAATTATAACATAAATATGTTATAAAATCCCTACAAAAATAGCCATTTTGCTTCAACACCTCCGTTGTCTTATCAAGTGATGGCATTCAACATCATCACTTGATAAGACAGCTGAGGTGTTGAAACAAAATGGCTATTTTTGTAGGGATTTTATAACATATTTATGTTATAATTTTTAAATAAATAATTATATTTGCTCTACTCTGTATTGAGCACTCTTTTAAGAATAGTAATTGTTGGTTATTGGAATTTATTCCGTATACACCACTCATATACTTGGATATTTCTATATATATATTTCTCTCTCTCTCTCTCTCTCTCTATCTCTCTCTCTCTCTCTCTATATATATATATATTATTTTATATGCGCAGTACTTATTGGAAAGTGCTCAATATCAGTGACAGAGCTAACAAAGTGTTTGTCTGGAGATCGCAAAAGCGTGAAACCCAGGGTGATAAACTCATATACATATAACTGAATATATATATATATACTAGGAAATATGATATATATATATATATATATATATATATATATATATATATATATACTAGGAAATATGATATATATATATATATATATATATATATATATATATATACTAGGAAATATGATATATATATATATATATATATATATATATATATATACTAGGAAATATGATATATATATATATATATATATATATATATATATATATATATATATATATATACTTACTAGGAAATATGATATATATATATATATATATATATATATATATATATATATATATATATATATACTTACTAGGAAATATGATATATATATATATATATATATATATATATATATATATATATATATATATATATATATATATATACTAGGTAATATGATTTCTCTCCCATCCTCTCTGACATTGGATAAACTTTTCAGTTTCTCTCCTTAGAAAATACAAATCTGAATATCTCCCAAGGACCGACCCATTCTCCGTGTTCACTAAGCCAATATCTTTTGGCCAATTCCATACAAAACTATACAAAGGCTGACACATAAACGTAAAAGCCGATTCCGTCTTGGAGACTTTAGGCCAAGAGGTGTATTTTGGCGACTGAAGACAAGAACCATTGCACTCAGATCGTCCTTTGGGAGCCAGCGACATCTTCGTTTCCAATTTTGCATCCTGCCTACCAGGAAGATCTTTCTTTGGATAATAAAATCAGCGAACAATAGTTAAATGCCATTGGAACCGGGAGTGGAGAAAGTCTGATGGCGAGTATAAACAATCATTCACATTGGCAA
Source organism: Acanthosepion lycidas (assembly GCA_963932145.1). Lineage (NCBI taxonomy): Eukaryota > Metazoa > Mollusca > Cephalopoda > Sepiida > Sepiidae > Acanthosepion > Acanthosepion lycidas. Next base: position 29,680,189 of record OZ010609.1, on the reverse strand, counting down.
CGATTCTGGACATTGAGAAAGATCCCGGGTGACGTTTTTGTAGAAGAGGAAGGAAGTAAAATAAGGAGGGAAAAATAGAGAGCGAATAAGAAAAGAAAAAAAAGAAAGAAAAAAAGAAAGAACGAAAGACTGTGAGAAAGAGAAATAATGATAAAGAGGAAATAGTACAAGGACAGAAGAAGAAATAGGGAGGGATAAATAAAGAATTGATGAGAGGGAAAGAGAAATATAGGAGGTTAGAGACACAGAGAGAATACAAAGGAGGGAAAGAAAGAGAAATAGGGAGAGAGAAAGATAGAAAGGAAATAAGAAAGAAAGAAAGAAAGAAAGAAGGGAATAAAGAAAGAAAGGAAATAATAGAGAAGACAGAAAAATGTTAGGAAGCGATAAATGAAGAAAGGATGAAATAGAACGGAAGAAAGAGAAACAAGGAAAGTTAGAGAGAGAAGAAATAAAAGAGAGGGAAAGAAATAGAAATATGAAGAAAGAAAGAAAGATAGAAAGAGAAATAAAGGAATAAAGATAGAAAGGAAATAATAGAGAGAGAGAGAGACAAAAAGTATTACGAAGGGATAAATAATGAAGGGATGAGAGAGAAAGGAAGAAAGAGAAATGGAGAAAGAGAATAAAAGGGAGGAAAAGAAAGAGAAATATAGAGTGAGAATGATAGAGAGGGAATAAGAGTCTAAAAAATAGAATAGTGTGAGAGAACGATAGAGAGAAAATAAAAGAGTGAAAGATATATAAATAGGGAGAGAGAAAGATAGAAAGGTAATAAGAGAGAAAGGAGAAGAAGAGAAATAGAGAAAGAAAAGAAAAAAGACAACGAAGAGAAATAGAGAAAGAGTAAACGAGAAAAGACGGGATAGAAATAAGGAGCGAAGGATAGAATAGGGATAATGAAGAAAGAAAGAAAGATAGATAGATAGATAGATAGATAGATAGATAGAAAGAAATAGAGAGATAGAGAAAGCAAGAGTGAGATGTTATAATAGAGATGGGAAGAAATACAAATAAAGAGAGATAAATAAAGAAAGAATATGAGAAAGGGAAAGAAAGAGAAATAGATGGAGAAGGAATAAAAGAGAGGAAAACAAAGGAATAAGGGGGTGGGTAAAATAGACGTATAAAGAGAAAGAGCATAAGAAATGAAGGAAAGAGGAAATGGAGAGAAAAAGAAAGGGAATAAGATAGACAGAAAGAAAGAAAAGAAAAATAGGGAGAGAGATAGAAAAGAGATAGAAATAGAGTGAGAAAGATAGAGAAGAAATGAGTGAGAAATGAAGTGGGGGAAATAGAGGAAGAAAATAGAAAGAAAGTAAGAGAAGAGAAGGAATAGAAATAGGGAGAGAAAGATAAAGACAGAATAAGAAATAAAGAAAGAGAAATAGATAGACAGGTAATAAAAAGGAAGGAAAGAAAGGGAAATAAGGAGAGACAAATAGGAACGGAATAAGACTTAAACATTAAAAACGTTATAACGTGAGGACATTTTAAACATTAAAACCGTTGTAGCGTCCTGAGTAAGACGAGAAACTACGTCCGGCAGTAAGGCCTGACATTGGTAAGTTTTGAGGAGCACGCAAACACATCTCAGTTGCTGTTGTTCCTAGTCCCACTCTGATCCGGAGTGGTAGCACGTTAGGGTCCAAGCTATGGGCAAATAGTGAACTCTCAAACAAAATATTTGTACATTTTTATAATATAACTAAACTATCCGTGACCCGTTGGGTCACTAACAGTTCAGATTATAAAACATTGGCGTAGATTTCAACATTAAGATATTGTCTGTTTGAAGAAAGTTGAAATAAAAAAATACTTGCTGTGTAAACAACTCGTATTTTTAAATCTTATTCACTTAAAATATATTTTTAAATCACATTAACTTAAAATATATTTTCAATATGCGAAAAAATATTTTAAAATCATATTCACTTGAAAATATTTTTTAAATTTAAAATATATTTAAATATGGCAAAATATTTTTAAATATTTAAAATATTGTTTGTTTAAAGAAAGTTGAAATATAAATAAGTACGCACAATAGCTCAGAGATGGAAAGAGAGAAGAGATAAGAGAGAGAGAGAGAGAGAGAGAGTGAGAGAGAGAGGGGTGGTGGAAAGAATGAGAAGTGAGAAGAGAGAGAGAGTTGGTAAGAGAGAGAGAGGTGGAATGACAGACGTAGAAAGACGCTTAAATCATTATACACACACCATTTCCTTCTCCCCCTTCCTACAAGATAATAAATTTACATCTTTCTTTCCCCCACTCTCTATATATGACTTCGTGTGGACGGTGGCAAACACACATGCAAGCAAGGAAAGTTCACAGAGTTTTAGTATTATAAATATAGGCAACAATACATTTCTGTAGCAAAATGACAATCAATGCTACACTAAAAAATATAAGCATATATTTTTATAGTAAAATTAACAACAATATATTTTATGACCTACATAAATATATATATATATATATAACAGATCGTTAGTCAAAGTATAAAATTATGCAGAAAATATATTCAATTGAAGCCGTAAAATTGCGTTCAAAATATTTCGATTTCGGCATTAGAGGTTGATATGCCGCTAAACAAAATTAACCAACTACCAAACATGTATATGCACAAAGCTGACCAACGATATATTTTATCTGTACTTGAGGGCATACAAATGCGCTCAAAATATATTTAGTTGAAGCCCTAAAATTGTGTTCAAAATATTTAGATTTTGGCATTAAATAACCCATAGATATTGATATACCATTACGTACAATTACGTTCAAAATATATTTAGTTGAAGCAATAAAATTGTGTTCAAAATATTTAGATTTTGGCATTAAATAACCCATAGATATTGATCCTCAATTACGTAAAATTGAGCTCAAAATATATTTAGTTTAAGCTATAAAATTGTGTTCAAAATATTTACATTGCGGTATTAAATTACCCAAAGAGGTTGATATGCCGCTAAAAAAAACAAAAAAAAAAAAAACAACAAAAAACAAAAAAAACAAAAAAACAAAAAACAAAAAATCGTTGCAACATGACAACATTTTAGTGTCAGATGTGTTTTTATATTTTCACTTTTATAAAAGGTATTTGCGTAAAAAACCTGAGAAAATAAAAAAAATAGCAACGAACGTATAGTTTTAAATATTAGACACATTTAAATTATTATTCTAATTTACTAATTATTTTCTTATTTATAATACAATAATTAGTGGGCGACTCTTAAATAAAAGCCTACGATTACTCCTGATTTTATTTTATTGCTTCAGTGGAAGTAAAATTATATAAGATTGTTATTATTTGTTGGTTTTCTACAGACCTTTAATTTTCTATCCTTATATGTGTCCAAATATGGTTGCTTCTGTTTCGTAGTTGAAATCGACTGTATGTTCGATCCTGTTTAATCTATCAAAACTTCATAGTAGTGGTGTGTCATATAGATATATTAATAATGAATCATCAATGTATCGGAAATATATTACGTCTTTTGAGAGAATACACTGAAAGGGGCCAAAAATTCTAGGAAGAGTCATGTTATTACTCTACTGAGTGGTGATCCCATAGTTAGGCCAAATTTCTGTCTATAACCCCCACCCCGTTGAAAGTGATATAACATTGTTATGAGACACATAAACTACAGCAAATCCTAGAGAAGGTAGTTTTTTATAGTGATGTTCACTCTGAAAGGGCTACTACTAGCTCGATTGGCCTGAGAGCCACTCGAGGTAGATTGTTACAGAATAATAGGCACAGTTTAGGCGGATAACGGTTAAACTTAGATTTGAACACGTTAAGATTGTAGTGATCGGGAAAACATCCTCTTGGGAGTCCGTTCCACAGAGCAGCGTTTTGTGCGAAGAAGCTGCTTGAGTGGAACTTACATCTCATCAATGGAAAACGAAAGGAATGAAGGTGGTTCGTTACAATGTGCGTAGCATGGCGGGTTTTAGCCATAAAGGTAAGAGTTGGTGAAACTAAGGAATGTAGTTCGTCTGAGCACTCTCCATGGAAATAGTGATAGAGCAGTGAGTGGCTTGCGACATTTCGTCTGTGAGAAAAGGGGTTGTAGTGTGGAAAATAGTTTGTCACCGACAAGGACGCGGAGACGCCTTTGAACTCTTTTGAGCCTGGAAAGTGAAGACTGGACAGCTCCTTGCGCGAGGTACTCCATTTTCAGCCTGATCTGGCTCTTGTAGAGGCTTGTGCATGGAGTCAAGTACTTACTGGAATGGTACAGGGAACCGACCCTTCCAGCAATCGTATTGTATTGTTCGTATGTAAGCGCTCCACTTGAGGTCTGGGTTAAGTCGCTCAAACTACAAGGCCTCCCCGATGAGATATCCATTCATCGTGATTGGTGAGGATTCGAAGGAAAGGGAGAAGAAAGGACTAAGCATCAATTTTAAGAAAATGGAAACAACCCAATGTTTATTTTCTCTCCCTTTTTCTCTTTCTTCCCTTAATATCTGTTGCCTTCTGTTTTTCGTTTCGGAAATTGGGCTCACCAGGTGTATGTCAATCAGGTTAACCAACAGGGAATTCCAAACTGAACCATTTAATTAATTAATAGGGTTAGACTGTTCTTATTTTATTGCTCATGTCTCGGCATATCTCGTCATATCTCGTCATATCTCGTCTAGTTCTTAATTTTCTTTAGTACTGCTCAGTTATTGATCGCTGTTTTCACCGTGTGTAAATACACACTGCTCGCCGCAAGGATTGAACTTACAATCACTGTGTTACCAAATTCACAAGTCAACGCTTTAATCTACGGGGGTACTGCCCTCTACGATAGATAAATTGATAGATATGAATCGAATGAGATAGATAGATATGAACAGACTGAGATAGATAAATAAATAGATAGATAGATATGAACAGATTGAGATAGATAGATAAATAGATAGATATGAACAGACTGAGATAGATAGATAAATAAATAGATAGATAGATATGAACAGACTGAGATAGATAGATAAATAAATAGATAGATAGATATGAACAGACTGAGATAGATAGATAAATAGATAGATATGAACAGGCTGAGATAGATAAATAGATAGATATGAACAGACTGAGATAGATAAATAAATAGATAGATAGATAGATAGATAGATAGATAGATATGAACAGACTGAGATCAATAGATAGATAGATAAACAAACAACCTTAGATAGATAGGTAGATAGATAGATATGAATAGACTGAGATCGAGAATTCCTAACTAAAATAAAGGCAAATAAATTGTTTAATTAATTCCCTTAGTATCTGTCTATATTTCTGAGATGGGGCATTATGTACATTATTTACATTATTCAGACTATTGTCCTCATCTTTGTCGCCATGTTTATTATAACGTTCCGGCCTTTCAGTATCTGTCTATATTTCTGAGATGAAGTATTATGTACACTATTTACATTATTCGGGGTATTGTCCTTATCTTTGTCGCCACATGCATTATTTGAGGACACATGGCACAGTGGATAAAGGCGTTAGTTAGATCTAGTGACTAGACCCCAAGAGTGTGAAGTTCAATACCCGGCTAAGGCAGTGGAGAACTTTCAGAGAGAAATTAACAGGAGATAACTGACATACATTAAACGTGGAACTAGAACAGTTCTATATATAATATTTACATTATTCGGACTATTGTCCTCATCTTTTTAATTCCCTTACTGCCGTCTTTTTTTAAAAAGATTTTTTTGTTATATTACATTTTTAATATTAATTTGATATATTTTATCTTTTTGAAATATTACATTTCTTACATAAATATATATATATATATTACATATATTTTGTTTCTATATGGATTTCTGGGGTGAGGTTATCATTATTTACACTATTTACTATAGTCCATATTGTCCCCATTTTTGTTGTTGTTATCATCAACATTGATCAGGTGCATGTCAATCCGGATAGCTTACAGGGAATTCCAAACTGTTTTTGACTAGGTATATCTCGTCTAGTTCTTATTTTTAGTATTGCTCACCCTATTTTCACTGAGTCTAAGCAAACACTACCCAGCCCAGGGATTGAACCCACAATTTCTATCACCAAATTCATGAACCAATGCCTTAATCCACTAAGTTATTGTCCCGTAATATAGGCAGTGTAAATCAGTGGTTCACAATTTTTTTTTCATCTGGGCTCAATTTTAGGAATTAAAATTTGCTGTCGCTGTTTTAAGTGAAAAAAGTACATTTAAATATAAAAACAAACAAACAGAGGGTTAAAGGGAGATAACCGTGGATTCAAAGTCAGAGCATTATTATTGATAACTCTCTCCTGCAATTTTCAGACCCTAGTTACTATATTCTTAATATTTGATGTAATGCAAAAATATCACAATGATAAAATCGATCAATAATTATTTATAATTATTTATACTGGGACTCATGCATGCAATTACGAGTAATCCATAATAATATTTTAAATTTTGAAATTATATTTATTTTTGGCATATGATTTTTTTGAAACTGTTTCTAAGTCTTTGATTGTCTTTCAGTCATTCCGCCTCATCTGCTATCCTCTTCCGCCTCACCTGCTATCCTCTTCCTCATATGAGGCATGCTGTACAATTTGGGAGCCACTGGAGTAAATAATGTATTTTGTTATATTACATAAACATTCAGAATTCAATCCTTAAGCAGAAGCTACTGAAGTGTTTATACAATTAGTTCTATTACATGTGTCTTGTAAAAACTTCTTTTTAAAAACATATGTCTGTTTATAATTACATTTGATATCAAATTGCTAAAATCGTGAAAGAATCTCAATCCAGAAGGCATTCCAGACCTGACAACTTAAAACGAAACCACTGGGAAACTGTTTAGTCAATTAATTCCCTTATCGCTACGTTTCTTGTGAAACTTTTGTTTAATTAACAACCCTGAGATTCTCTTATTCTATTAGGTTTCCCCAAAAGTTCTGACTCACTTTGGAAGCGGAAAGAAAAGAAAATTTTACGGAACAACACCAACATTCATTCTTCAAAATAAAGTCCATCATTCTTACTGGATCTTAACGACACATGGCACAGTTGATAAAAGCGTTGGTTAGATCCAGTCACAGGACCCAAAATGTTGTGAGTTCAATACCTTGTTAAGGCAGTGGAGAACTTGGAAAGGGGAATTAACAGGAGATAACTGACATCCATTAGACATGGCACGTGGAACTAGAACAGTCTACCCCAGTGAGTGAAATAAAAGGTTCAGTTCGACATTCCAACCACCTGAAGAAGGCCGGAGCGTACAACAGCCAAAACGTTGTAATAAATATGGCGACGAAGATGAGGATGATAGTCTGAATAATGTAAATATCGTAAAGAATTATCTTCACTAGCTGTTTATCTATCACGCTTTCTGTGCTGTGTCAAACAAAATGGCGAATCTTTCATACGCTGTAATACTTTGATATCAACTGAGACCACATTTTTCAGTTAGCCAGAAAGTCCTGACTCACTTAGGAAGCAGAGAGAAGACAACAAAATCTTATGGAGCAACACCAACATTTATTCTTCAAAATAAAGTCCATCATTCTCGATGATCTTCTACCAGCGTCAGCCAGCATTTGAATATTCCAGATACCAGTCCATTGGCTTTGAATAAAAAAAAAATTGTAAACAAACTTCCTTCACTTTCCTCATATGTGTTGAATCGCTGGTCGCGGAGGAAGTATGCCATTGAGCAGAATGGGTCATAGTCACTCGGAGCAGCATCAGGACTGAATGGTGGATGTGGAAGATTCTCAACACCGTCCATCTGTTTGAACGTCTCCTAAGTCAATCTGGCAGTGTGTGGCCTCGCATTGTCTTTCTGCAACAAAGCCTGACCTTGAATGTCCAAAGCAAGATACTTCTTATTACTTTGTTGTACAAGCGGTCTAGCTCCTGGAAATATAGTTTAGCTATGATGGCATGTTCATGTGGAAGAAGCTCGAAATTTAGCACTCCTTGGAAATTCTACTAAACTTAAAGTAGGGAGGGGGTGTCATTTATTATTATTATTATTATTAGCTTGACCGAAAAGTCCTGACTCGCTTCGGAAGCAGAAAGAAGACAACAAAATCTTATGGGGCAACACCAACAATCATTCTTCAAAATAAAGTCCATCATTCTCGATGATCTTCTACCAGCGATCAGCCAGCATCTGAATCTGTTCCAGATACCAGTCCATTGTCTTTGAATAAAAAAAAACTGTAAACAAGCTTCCGTCCCTATTTACATTATTCGGATTATTGTCCTCATCTTTTTCGCCATATTTATTACAAAGTTTCGGCCGTTGTACGCTCCGGCTTTCTTCAGGTGGTTGGAATGTCGAACTAAACCATTTATTTCGCTCACTGGGGTAGACTGTTCTACAAAAAGGGTTCAGTTCGGCATTCCAACCACCTGAAGAAGGCCAGAGCGTACAACGTGCTTGGAAAATCTGATACTCACGGGACAGATAGAGAGCAAGAGAGACAGAGGAAGACAATGTATGACATATTTGATGAGCTTGAATAAATGGATGGGGTAACAGGTCTTGGGAGAAACAGCAGAAGGACATGGTTTATTCAGTGCTACAAGGGAGTTGTGGAAAGCCATGTTCGCCTAGATCCTAAAGAATAAGAGACTGGATTTTCGATACGGGATAACGAAAGATGCTTTCCAAAAGCCAAGCAAAGTATTAAGAAACAGAAAAAATGTTGTTAGGAACAAGGAAAAAAATACTGAACTACTATGTAGTATCGGTCCTTCCTACCGACCTTATTATTTTGGACATGTGTTAACGGAGCCCCCTTGCGAGGTACTCCGATCTTTTCTTTTATGTGTCGTGGCGCTTCAGGGCGTAGGCGATCATGACCTTCCACCTCCTCCTGTCCCTTGTAGCTCTTAATAAATTTTGTCTTTCTCCCAGACCCTGTTCCGCCATCGACTTGTTCAGGCTCATTATGTCACGCATTGCTTTCCCTTGTCGTTCATTCTCTCTATCTGTCCCATGAGTATCATATTTTCCGAGCCCTCTTTCCACATTACATCTCCCAGCTGCCTCTTCCTGATGTTAAATAAAAGTTTCCTCTTTGTTTCCATTCTCTCCAAAACCTCGTAGTTGCTCACATGTTTGGCATATGGCATCCTCAGCGTCCTTCTGTAGAACCACATTTCTGTTGCTTTGAGTATCTTCTTCATCTTTTAGATTGTCCAACATTCGCTGCCATACAGGAGAACAGATATCACGTAGCAGTTCAGTACTGTTTTCTTTGTTTCAAACGAAATTTTCCTGTCACTTAATACTCTGCTTAGCTTTTGGAAGGCATCTTTGGCCATCCTAATACGTTTTCGGATTTCAGTGTCGCACTTTCCGTCCTCTGTTAGAACACCTCTCAGATATTTAAATTTCTGTACCTGTTTGATTTTAGTGTCCCCGACCTGTAAATTGCATTTTAGGCTCATCTTTTTGCTGATGACCATACCTAAAGTGATCGTCTTGCTTCAACTTCGTCTTGAGATACCTTTTGTAATCGTCGTCTTTGTCGATCTGCATCTAATTTTTTCCTTTTGAGAGATACTTCCATTTCGAGCCACTGTTGTATTAATCATATAAACATTTTCAGCATGAAAAGAGATCAAGCAGAAAGCGATTTATATAATGTCAAAAGTAATGAAACATAGATACTATTGAATAATAAATAGCATTAGTATGAATCCATCAGTTCTTCACTAGCTATGGATTAATATGGATCACAATACAATTATTATCTAAAAAAATTAGAATCGAAGGATATTCTCTGACTTTATTTAATCTGCAAATGGTTGATAAGCCGTAGAAAACGAATCAATCAATTTACTTGCAACTAGAACAAAGGAAATATGGTTGATTCGAGTCCTGGCTGTAAAGGTCTGGAATTGTAGAAGTCAAATATGGAGTTTATCTGGACATTTCCCATAGAAATAGCAACGGATTAATGATAGGTTTGCGACATTGCAACTTTGGGGAAAGAGGTGGTAGAGTGGAAAATACGCCATCCCCAATAAGACCGGTTAAACGTTTTTGAGCACTATCAAAGCTGGAAAGTGCGAATTGTAGGGGTGCAGAATTAATTTCAACTCGGAACTAATTTCAATTCGGAACTAATTTCAACTCGGAACTAATTTCACCTGAGTACAGAGATTTAAATTTCAACAAACCTGTGAAGTTTTAAAACGAAATTAAAAATTAATTTATTGATTTTCTTAAATTTTGATCAATAACGGCTTCTTTTTCACGAGAGTTTTTTTTTTTTTTTTTTTTTTTTTACAAAAAACAGCTTAGCAATCTACTGTTCTTACTACAAATAATATTGCATTTTTATTGGATCAGATTTAAATGAATAAAAGTAAATTAAAAAGTACCATTTCATTCATTTGCAACAAAAAAGAATGAAAGTTGCAGAAAAAAAATGAATTCTGAATTATCCTATATATTAAGTTGGTGCAAAAATAATGAGGTTTAATGTCGTTTTTTGACGTTAAAAACTACGTAAAAAAGCGACATTATTACGTCATTATTTTTGCACCAACCTAATACTAAGGATTTAAAAAAATTAACACCAACTCACTGCATTTTGTTTAGGAATTCATTGAAATCTATAACTTTGATTATAAATCGAGTTGAAATTAGTTCCGAGTTGAAATTAGTTCTGTAACTCGAATTGAGTAGCCCCGGCCTAATCATGTGAGCAATTTTAGTTGTAATCTGACTTTTGTAAAGATAAAGAATAGCAGAAAGAGTCAAATAATTCCTAGTACGGCAAAATTTTTTCAGCATTTGTATCAATGGATCCTGTGAACTTGATTCCCAGTAGACAAAGTATTAACCGGCTAAAAAATAGAAATATAATTCTTTTCTTAACGAATTAAATATGCATAAATAGTGCATAATCCTTGATCGCAAGATTCGTTCAGATTGAAATTAACGTCGATAAATATTTTTGGTTAAAACGTTAAGAGAAATTCAACAATTACGAGTGTTGTAACCGGGAACTTATTAAACGGAAGCACCGTTTCAGCCATTGTTCAGAGACGGAAGTAACGTGTTTGCCATATTGTTTATGCGCAAACAGAAGTCACCAGATTAAACTGTGCTGTCGTTGTTATTACAGACCCCCTTACCAAGTTGTGACAATGAGTATTATTAATTTTATATATCTTATAAAGGAATGGGCGATACGAAAGACATGTATATATGACAGTCTATTTCATGATAAATGCAATCATCATGGCCTGACGATTGCATTTAGCATGAAACAGACTGTCGCCTCGGGATGTTGACTTGAATGTCCACTTATATATATATATATATATATATATATATATATATATATATATATATATATATATATATATATATATACACACATATATATATACCGTTTTATTATTTTCCTGACGTTAAGGAAGGTGCATAACAGCTTTCCTACACAAGTACTTTCGATCTCCTTCAAGATCATCCACAGGGATGAAAAATAAAGGCAAACTGATTAGAGTTGGAACTCGGCTCTCCGATTCCTCAATCCAAGACACTATCCATTAATCCACCGTCCTTCACACACACACACACACACACACACACACACACACACACACACACACACACATATATATATATATATATATATATATATATATATATATATATATATAGCGTGATCGTACTGCAGCCGCAGTAGAAGCTGTGTTTTTTGATCAAGATAGCCTGACGGAGCCCAAACTTTTTCAGAATTCAGTTACCTTCTCCTAGAGGGGTTGCCACCCAAGGCTACAGAACCCAATTTGTCTCACCATAGCTGCCGTATATATATATATATATATATATATATATATATATATATATATATTTACCAAGGCTATTAGCACTAAAGTTAAGTAATCGATCCGAATGTAATTCGAACTCGGCTCCCCGGTTCCTCAATCCAAGCCATATATATATATATATATATATATATATATATATATATATATATATATATATATATTATAAAAAAGTAATAATACGAAAAATCTAATTGATAAAGTTAATGTAATTGATGTCGAAATCACTTCGCTAATAGATTTAATATAGCATTAACTTACTAACCATTCGTAACGTGAATGACCTGATTCTTATGTTTAAAATCGAAGGATGGATTAGATCTTCCGTAGCTAGCATTTTCGAAATCATCACATTTTCATCATCAGGCGCTAATATTTTTTTCAATTCAGGTAACTTCCAAGATGAAAATAAACGTATTACAGGCCTAAAGATTTTTTTTAAGAGTGTTATTTATTAACCCTTACAAAATTTTGGAACGGGCAGTGAAGTCTTCATATCCGAACTTCTCTGTGTTGCCATTGTGATGTAGGAATATGCTACATTCTAATATCAGATAATTGTTAGTTGAAATTCCTCAATCTATAATGTCTCACACAGAAGAAACTTCAACTGGAAGAAAAAGGAAAAGAAATTCTTTCACGTTACGTCAGAAATTAGAGATTATTGAAAAACTGGGCGAAGGTACCAATTCATTGAATTTTGACATTAGCAAACAAGGATTGATAGAATCTGAACGAAACAAATAAAACTTGATCTTGAAGGTGATCCACTGAATATTCTTACTTTAGATGACTTTAAAAAATGGATAAATGAAGATGCTAATGAATTACAAAAGAATTCAACGGTAGAATCGCTTCAAAATGATTTTGCTTGTCAAATTCTTGACCGGAAAATAGCCTATTCGTTTTAAAAAAAGCAGAACGTGAAATAGATCAGCGTAAATAATAATAATAATAACAATAATAATAATAATAATAATAATAATAAGAAGAAGAAGAAGAAGAAGAAGAAGAAGAAGAAGAAGAAGCAGAAGAAAGGGGGTTTCTGAAAATAAAAAAAAGACATTCATATTTATCACCTTTCTTTCTTTTTCTAAACGACACTTCTCTCTACTTTATGCCCCACTTACGCAGCGTATAATGCAGACATCAGCACATCGGTGCGAGACAAGATCAGGGGCAGACCTTGATCTGTTGTTAAATTTATCAACATCAACATCGAATTAAATATAAAACCAGTACCAGATGGAAAACAAGACGACATACAGTGACATGTTTCGACCTGCTCTTTGCGCCATCGTCTGTTAGACCAACTAAGAAGGTCTTCTTGCTTTTCGGCTCTTTTTTCGAATTCATCTTTTGGCATTGGCTGGCTGTCTGCTTCATTTAAAAACAAATATTTCCTAATATTTTTGCCATCCATTTTTTTTGCTCATCTTTTACAAAGTATTTCATTTTATCGACTTCATATTTCTTTTTCAGTTTCACTCTAAAGCAATTCTTTCCTTTCAAACAGATTTCTTTCTTTCTTTCTTTGATATTCCATATTCATTCTTGCTGCCTTCTTTTTTATTTTATTTCTCTGAAGTTTACTTTTCTTTCTTTCTTTCTTTCTTTCTTTCTTTGATATTCAATATTCATTCTTGTTTTTTTCTTTTTTCTTTTATTTCTTCTCTAAAGTTTACCCTTCTTTCTTCCTTCGTTTCCTTCTCTCTCGTTTTTTGCATATTTCGTATTCATTACTGTTTTCTAATTTTTCTTTCTTTCTTTCTTTAAAACTTCTCATAATTCTTTTTCTTTCGTCTCTTTTTCATCGTTCTGTCTTTCATCTTTAAACTCCTACTTTTATATTTCCTTTCCTTTTTTCTTTTTTTCTTCTTTATTTCATTTATTCCATTAAATTTACATTTCTTTCTTTCTTTCTTTCTTTCTTTCTTTCTTTCTTTCTTTCTGCCCACCCACCAATGTCATTGGCGTCGGCGGCTTCCTTTTCCTCTTCTTCTTGCACCCTTAATCATTTGATCTCTTTTACCAATCCACCCTTCCCTTCCATTTCTTTCACCCCACCCCATTTTTCTTCTTTCTCTCTTTCCTTTTTAGCTAATGTTCTTTCATGCGTTCAGCACCGTTTGGGGCTAGATCCTTTAGTCCTCAACTGTTCCCCTGTCCTCTTTTCTATCTCATCTTTCCATTTCAACAGCCTCGTTTTCGTTCTTCTTTTCACAAACACTTAAAAACTGCCGATAAAACGACCTCCACTTTCTTGCCTCACACTAACGGAAACAATCCTAACACCCTCCTATCCCACAAATCCTTTCACAGATTCTTCACACACCACAAAAAATGTTCCTTCTCGTTCGCTTCACACATTAAACATCGACAATAACGTGTCTTTAGCAGACAATTTAGCAATATTCTCTATCTGGGATCGTTACCGTCCCTCCCCTTCTTCTCTTTTTTCTCCACATCGTCATTTAAGCAAACTGATCATGGCGACTTTCCTACTCTACCAGCACACACGATCACCCTTCTCTATGGCTGACAGCCTTAATTTCTGCCAAGAATAAGCTATCGAAGACAACACTGCCCTCCCCTAAATTCTAGATTCTTACCTTCGCCCTTCCAGTCATTCAATTGGATTATTGTTGTTGATGACTTCTCTGTGTGCCATGTTGGACAGACCTCCTCACTGCAGTGACCAATATACACAACCCCGAGGATAGAGGTTCTCAACCACCAACACCTTGTTCCGTTTTAGTATTTCTTTTCTTTTTTCTCATCTGTATCTATTTTTTCTTTCTCTCGTTTTCTTTCTTCGACTCACATTTCCTTCCAGCGTTAATCCATATTCCTTCCTTCCTGCCTGCCCTCGCTTTGGTTCTTCTTTTTAAACTCCTGACAGCCTCGTTTTCATTCACCACTTCGCCCAACCTTCTTTTTCCCACTCTGTTGCCTTCTTTTCAAACCAACTTTAATGAAAATGAGAGAAAAAAAAAAGCAACCTCCCGCCCTCTTTTCACTCCACACAAATCTTTCATCTCCTCTCGGCAATTGATATAATCATTGTTTTCAGGAGTGACTATTATTTAATACTCATTGATCCTCATTCAGTTTCTCTTTCCCGATAGCCTCAACTTACCACCAAATGCAGCTGCCTCTCCTGAAGTCACCCATTTCTTTCTTTCTTTCTTTCTTTCTTTCTTTCTTTCTGTTCAAATATTTCTTATTGGACTTCTTTTTTTCTTTTCAAATATGCATTCTCTCTTTCACTTTCTGTTCAGATATTTCTTTATTGGCATTCGTTCTTTCTTTCTTTTCAAATATGCATTTTTTCTTTCCCTTTCTGTTAAAATATTTCTTTATTGGCCTTTCTTTCTTTCTTTCTTTCTTTCCTTCGTTTCAAATATTTATTCGATTTCTTCCTTTTTGTTCAAATAATTCTTACTAGTTTTCTTTCTTTCTTTTTTCTTTCTTTCTTTCTTTCCTTCCTTCGTTTCAAATATTTATTCGATTTCTTCCTTTTTGTTCAAATAATTCTTATCGGTTTTCTTTCTTTATTTCTTTCTTTCTTTCTTTTTAAATTATTCTTATCTGTTCGCTTTCCTTTCAAATATTTCTTTCTTTTTCTTTTCATTTTTCTTTTCTGTTCAAATATTTCTTTCTTCTCAAATTATTATCATCTCTTAGCATTTCTTTCAATATATTTCCTTTCTTTTTCAAATATTTCTGTTTTGTACATTTCATTTCTTTCTTTCTTTCTTTCTTTGACCCATTTTCATTTTTTCCTTTTCATTTTCGCTTTCTTTCGCTCACCTTTTTTTCTTTCACATTCTATTTTTCTTTCTTTCTTTCTTTCTTTGTTTTTTTTTTCTTTTTTCTTTCTCTCATTCCTAATTTTCTAGATTATTGCAAATTATTCCTTTTCGCTTTTACATAAAGTCTTTTCCTTAAAGAACTTTTCTTTTACGCGCAGGGAAAGATAGATAGAGCGAGCGAGAGAGAGAGAGAGAGAGAGAGAGAGAGAGAGAGAGAGAAAGAAAAACATTTTGTTTCATTCAGCTTGATTGTTTCAATTATGTATATCTTTATCCGTTTTTATTTGTATTTGTTTCTCGTTTCCTTCTGTACAATGCCCAATTCTCAGAGAACTTTGCAAATTCAATGTCTGTAAATAAGACATGCAACCAGACGTACTTAGTTCACCGAAGATTTCGTAAACTTCCTTCGTCATGTGTAGAATCCGTATGGAAGCTATCTTCGGCAATTTTAACAACATAAGAGTGATTATCATTCCAAGATTCGTTCGGACTACTGAACTCATTCGTTTTGCCGTCTCCTTTCTTACCAACCACATTACGGCTTATTCATTATACAGCCTTCTTCAAGCTTATACACTGTAAGAAAGAAATCCATGGAAAAATCTCTGTGGACAAAAACACAGCAGACAAAATCCCAACCTCTTATCTCAAAAGTGGGCAAAATCCAAGTCTCACATAATATAAAAAGAAACAAATTTAACATTGAAAATTCAAGGAGGTTTTAATTTGAATGTTAAAAAATCGAGATATTAACAATAATAATATAAGATATATAGAATATATAAGAATTAGCAATATTAAATATATCTTGGCTTCAGTTAATCGCCCCCACTGCCTGCGGTAAGGTTGCCTCTCCGTGTCTTTTCTGTAAATAATTTCATGGTAATTGTACAGATGTGCTCTTCGCTTTTGTATCTAGAGTTTTTGAATTTAAGCGCAGTATTAGACTGGCGTCGAAATCTCATCAATTTACAGGCTCCTGCTGAATATTTAGAGATTCTTGATAAAATGGAAAGAAGAATCAGCAATATTATTGGTCCTGTTCTGGCGTCTCGGTTTCAGTTACTTCCCCATCCAGCGCTGTAAGGTTGTCTCTCTGTGTCTTTTCTATAAATACTGTCATGGTAATTGTTCAGATAAGCGCTTCGCTTTGGTACCTAGAGTTTTTGAATTTAAACGCAGTATTAGACTGGCGTCGAGATCGCATCAATTTACCGGCACCTGCTGAATATTTAGAGATTCTTGATAAAACCCAAAGAAGAATCAGCAATATTATTGGTCCTGTTCTGGCGTCTCGGCTTCAGTTACTTTCCGATCCAGCGCCGTAACGTTGTACTTCTGTGTCTTTTCTATAAATACTTTCATGGTAATTGTTCAGATGAGCTCTTCGCTTTCGTACCGAGAGTTTTTGAATTCAAGCGCAGTATTGGACTGGCGTCGGGATCTCATCAATTTACAGTCTCCTGCTGAATATTTAGAGATTCTTGATAAAATCCAAAGAAGAATCAGCAATATTATTGGTCCTGTTCTGGGGTCTCGGCTTCAGTTACTTCCCCATCCATCGCCGTAAGGCTGTCCCTCTGTGTCTTTTCTACAAATACTTTCATGGTAATTGTTCGGATTAGTATTCTTTTGTTGTCGCTCATTGACAATGTTTCTGTTTCTAACTCTATCACACTCTTGTGTCTCAGTGGCTTTATTGCCTTGTACGGGGAAAATCTATTAGAAAAAAAGATATATACATAAATGGAACACATATTTATGAGCATGAAATAAGTACATCTACAGGGTTATTCAAAAAGAATGAACCGATTTCATTATGCATTGCTTCAGTTCTCAAGAATCGCCATGGAATGAGTCAGTGATCATTTGAAAGATAAGTTTTCTAAGTTTTGAATGGTTGCCACAGGGGCACTGTAGTCGCGTCGTATCTCCAGCAACGTTCAGTTGTTTGTTTACCACTCCCGAATGGTGAGTCCTCAGCAAAAGGCGTTCTGCGTTCTCGTGTTCGCGAAAACAAATTCGGTTGTCACGGTGCAGCGTGTTTCGCGAAGGCAATTCGACATTAATCCGCCCTTACCTAAGAACATCAAGAGGGTGGGTGTCTGTGTAAAGAAAAATGTCCAGGACGATCCCGAATTTCGGAGGAACAAGTGGCGAGAATCCCTGCTTCATATAAGGGAAGTCCATGGAAGTCCACAAATCGAGCTAGCCACTATCTTGCGATCAATCAATCTGGCGTGTGCTAAGAAGACGTCTCCATTTGAAACCTTACACAATACGCCTCGGTCAGCACTTACCAAGACCTTGCTCTTTCTGCTTGGCCTGCGAGATCCGCAAACCTCACCGTGTGTGATTTTTTTTTGTGGGGATCAATAAAAGATCGCGTTTATGATCCACCGCTAACCACTAACTCACTATGACTCCTAAACATTGAATAACAACAGCGATCAACTCAGTGGATCGTGATATTCTGACACGCGTCTTAGAGGAATTCTCTTATCGCATTGATGTTGCCCGTGATGCAGGTGGTGGCCACATTAAACACTGGCAAGACAGGAAATAAAAGTTGATTGTGAGTAGAATACTTCTGACTTGGCTGGAGTTTTCTATTGCTTTTCCTTATTAAAATATTGAGTAATGAAATCAGTTCATTCTTTTTTAATAACCCTGTATTGGATATTGTGTTCATTGTCTCAATTTCACATTGATAGGATATTGTACATATATGTCTTTCTAAAGAAATGGATTTTTTTAAAATTTATTGATCCAACATATTTTATCACTTAAACGATAATTTTTTACTGGATGCCCATAGTTGCGTAGACACTCCGTTCATTTATTAAACAGTATATATATTTATTTTCATCTACCAGCCTGAATATTCGAAAAATCTCATTAAAGTAGCATTGAATAAAGGTGCCTATTACAAGGGGGAGGGGGTTGTTAATAATTATGGACGTCGGAATTTTTCTCAGTATGAAATAAACGGGGAGGGGGTTATGAGAAAATTGGAGCTCGGAAAATGTCACTTCTACGTGGTGTAAGGGTTAGCAAGCTTGTCTCGCTAGATCAATTACGAGTGAGTTCGATCCCCACTGGGCGCTGCATACATTCGGCAATGGGCCACATCTAAACTACGCTTAAAAATCATTTGTTCACGTCGACATGCTATAATGTTTAGCAAGCTTGTCTCCCTAGAACAATTACGACTGAGTAGTGAGTTCGATCCTCACTGGGTGGCCCATAATTTCGGCCTTGCTCCACATCTAAGCTACGCTAAGAAAATCAGCATACTTTCGGCTTTGTGACACATCCAAACTACGCTTATAAAATCATTGGGCCGCTTCGACGCGGTCATTTTTAATTGATACTCATATTTCAGTAGATGCCCGGTTTATTTCTTAAACGGCATATTTATTTATTTTCGTCTACCGGCCTGAATATTCGATAAATTATTATTATTGTCTCAATTTGTCCTGTTACTGTATGAAAGATAAATTATGCAATTTAAAAAAAAATCATTATCATTCTAAGGTTCTAAAGCAATCTCCCTTAAGAATGATCTGAGAATATTATTAGGCAGATCCTTAACCATATCAGATAATTCACAAAATTAGGATACTGTCATGATAGTCTGAACAAGTTAAAGAAGCTAGAAGAACGCCTCCTACACATATCATCATAGAAAACGTTTTTTGCCTATAATCAACCTAGCAGAAAAAGTCCGTTATATTTGGAAGCGGTACAAGGAGCCGGTGATTTTTCCAGTATTTTAAAGTTGTATTGTTCAAGTTCGACTTCAGGTCTGGAGTAAAACCGATTCCAAGTTCCGTTTGAGTTCAAGAGTAAACCCGATTCCAACTTCCGCTTGAGGTCTACAGTTAACCCGATTCCAAGTTCCGAATGAGGTCTGGAGTAAACCCGATTCCAAGTTCAGCTTGCCGTCTGGAGTAAACCCGATTCCAAGTTCCGCTTGAGGCCTGGAGTAAACTCGATACCAAGTTCAACTTGAGTTCTAAAGTAAACCAGATTACAAGTTCTGTGTGAGGTCTGGAGGAAACCCTATTCCAAGTTCCGCTTGCTGTCCGGAGTAAACCCGATTCCAAATTCCACTTGAGGTCTGAAGTAAACCCGATTCCAATTTCGCTTGAGGTCTGGAGGAATCCCGATTCCAAATTCCGCTTGCGGTCTGGAGTGAACCCGATTCGAAGTTCCGCTTGATATCTGGTGTAAACACGATTCCAAGTTCCGCTTGTGGTCTGGAGTAAACCCGATTCAAAGTTCCTCTTGCGGTCTGGAGTAAACCCGATTCCAAATTCCGCTTGACGTCTGGCGTAAACCGAATTCCAAACTCCGCTTGCGGTCTGGAGTGAACCCGATTCCAAATTCAGCTTGCGGTGAGGAGTAAACCCGTTTCAAAGATTCGCTTGAGGTCTGGAGTAAACCCGATTCCAAGTTCCGCTTGAGGTATGGAGTATACCCGATTCCAAGTACCGCTTGAGGTCTGGAGTAAACGCGATTCCAAGTTCCGGTTGAGGTCTGGAGTAAACACGATTCAAAGATTCGCTTGTGGTCTGGAGTAAACCCGATTCTAAATTCCGCTTGCGGTCTGGAGTAAACCGGATTCCAAATTCCGTTTGCGGTCTGGAGTAACCCGATTCCAAATTCCGCTTGCGGTCTGGCGTAAACCCGATTCCAAATTCCGATTGCGGTCTGGAGTAAACCCGATTAAAGGTTCCGCTTGCGGTCTGGAGTAAACCCGATTCCAAGTTCCACTTGCGGTCTGAACTGAAGCCGATTCCAACGATTCCAAGTTCCGTTTGTGGTCTGGAGTAAAGCCGACTCTAGGTTCCGCTCGAGGTCTGGAGCAAACCTCATTCCAAGTTCCGCTTGCGGTTTGGCGTAAACCCGATTGCAATTCTGGTTGAGGTCTGGAGTAAATACGATTCAAAGATCCGCTTGCGGTCTGGACTAAACCTGATCCCAAGTTCCGCCTGAGGCCCGGAGTAAACGCGATTACAAGTTCCGCTTAAGGTCTGGAGTAAACCCGATTCCAAGTTCCGCTTGGGGTCTGGGGTAAACCCGATTCCAAATTCCGCTTGAGGTCTGGAATCAACCCGATTCCAAATTCCGTTTGCGGTCTGAAGTAAACCAGATTCCAAGTTCTGCTTGAGGTCTGGAGTATACCCGATTCCAAGTTCCGCTTGAGGTCTAGAGTAAACCTGATTCCAAGTTCCGCTTGAGCTCTGGTGTAAACACGATTCAAAGATTCGCTTGAGGTCTGGAGTAAACCCGATTCCAAATTCCGCTTGTGGTATACAGTAAACCCGATTCCAAATTCCCCTTGCGGTCTGGACTAAACCTGATCCCAAGTTCCGCGTGAGGTCCGGAGTAAACGCGATTCCAAGTTCCGCTTGCCCGTCTGGAGTAAACCCGATTCCAAGTTCCGCTTGCCCGTCTGGAGTAAACCCGATTCCAAGTTCCATTTCAGGTCTGGAGTAAAGCTGATTCCAAGTTCCGCTTGAGCTCTTGAGTAAACACGAAACCAAGTTTGCCGTGAAATCTGGAGTAAACAGATTCCAACGATACCAAGTTCCGCTTGCGGTCTGGAGCAAACACGTTTCTAAGTTCCGCTTGCGGTCTGGAGTAAACCCGATTCCAAATTCCGCTTGCGGTCTGGCGTAAACCCGATTGCAATTCTGGTTGAGGTCTGGAGTAAATACGATTGAAAGATCCGCTTGCAGTTTGGAGTAAACCCGATTCCAAGTTACGCTTGCGGTCTTGACTAAAGCTGATCCCAAGTTCCGCTTGAGGTCCGGAGTAAACGTGATTACAAGTTCCGCTTCCGGTCTGGAGGAAACCAGATTCCAAGTTCCGCTTGATATCTGGAGTAAACACGATTCCAAGTTCCGCTTGATATCTGGAGTCAACCCGATTCCAAATTCCGTTTGCGGTCTGGAGTAAACCAGATTCCAAGTTAAGCTAGCGGTCTGGTGTAAACCCGATTGCAAGTCTCGCTTGAGGTCTGGAGTAAAACCGATTGAAAGATTCCCTTGAGGTCTGGAGTAAATCCGATTCCAAGTTCCGCTTGAGCTCTGGTGTAAACACGATTCAAAGATTCACTTGAAGTCTGGAGTAAACCCGATTCCAAATTCCGCTTGTGGTCTGCAGTAAACCCGATTCCAAATTCCGCTTGCGGTCTGGACTAAACCTGATCCCAAGTTCCGCTTGAGTTCCGGAGTAAACGCGATACCAAGTTCCGCTTGCCCGTCTGGAGTAAACCCGATTCCAATTTCCGCTTGCCCGTCTGGAGTAAACCCGATTCCAAGTTCCATTTCAGGTCTGGAGTAAAGCTGATTCCAAGTTCCGCTTGAGGTGTGGAGTAAACACGAAACAAAGTTTGTCGTGAAATCTGGAGTAAACCAGATTCCAACGATACCAAGTTCCCCTTGCGGTCTGGAGTAAGCACATTTCTAAGTTCCGCTTGCGGTCAGGAGTAAACCCGATTCCAAGTTCCGCTTGCTGTCCGGAGTAAACCCGATTCCAAATTCCACTTGAGGTCTGAAGTAAACGCGATTCCAAGTTCAGCTTGGGGTCTGGGGTAAACCCGATTCCAATTTCGCTTGAGGTCTGGAGGAATCTCGATTCCAAATTCCGCTTGCGGTCTGGAGTGAACCCGATTCGAAGTTCCGCTTGATATCTGGTGTAAACACGATTCCAAGTTCCGCTTGTGGTCTGGAGTAAACCCGATTCAAAGTTCCTCTTGCGGTCTGGAGTAAACCCGATTCCAAATTCCCCTTGACGTCTGGCGTAAACCGAATTCCAAACTCCGCTTGCGGTCTGGAGTGAACCCGATTCCAAATTCAGCTTGCGGTCAGGAGTAAACCCGTTTCAAAGATTCGCTTGAGGTCTGGAGTAAACTCGATTCCAAGTTCCGCTTGAGGTATGGAGTATACCCGATTCCAAGTACCGCTTGAGGTCTGGAGTAAACGCGATTCCAAGTTCCGGTTGAGGTCTGGAGTAAACACGATTCAAAGATTCGCTTGTGGTCTGGAGTAAACCCGATTCTAAATTCCGCTTGCGGTCTGGAGTAAACCGGATTCCAAATTCCGTTTGCGGTCTGGAGTAACCCGATTCCAAATTCCGCTTGCGGTCTGGCGTAAACCCGATTCCAAATTCCGATTGCGGTCTGGAGTAAACCCGATTAAAGGTTCCGCTTGCGGTCTGGAGTAAACCCGATTCCAAGTTCCACTTGCGGTCTGAACTGAAGCCGATTCCAAGTTCCGTTTGTGGTCTGGAGTAAAGCCGACTCTAAGTTCCGCTCGAGGTCTGGAGCAAACCTCATTCCAAGTTCCGCTTGCGGTCTGGCGTAAACCCGATTGCAATTCTGGTTGAGGTCTGGAGTAAATACGATTCAAAGATCCGCTTGCGGTCTGGACTAAACCTGATCCCAAGTTCCGCCTGAGGCCCGGAGTAAACGCGATTACAAGTTCCGCTTAAGGTCTGGAGTAAACCCGATTCCAAGTTCCGCTTGGGGTCTGGGGTAAACCCGATTCCAAGTTCCGCTTGATATCTGGAGTAAACACGATTCTAAGTTCCGCTTGAGGTCTGGAGTAAACCCGATTCCAAATTCCCCTTGCGGTCTGGACTAAACCTGATCCCAAGTTCCGCGTGAGGCCCGGAGTAAACGCGATTCCAAGTTCCGCTTGCCCGTCTGGAGTAAACCCGATTCCAAGTTCCGCTTGCCCGTCTGGAGTAAACCCGATTCCAAGTTCCATTTCAGGTCTGGAGTAAAGCTGATTCCAAGTTCCGCTAGAGGTCTTGACTAAACACGAAACCAAGTTTGCCGTGAAATCTGGAGTAAACAGATTCCAACGATACCAAGTTCCGCTTGCGATCTGGAGCAAACACGTTTCTAAGTTCCGCTTGCGGTCTGGAGTAAACCCGATTCCAAATTCCGCTTGAGGTCTGAAGTAAAGCCGATTCCAAGTTCCGCTTGGGGTCTGGGGTAAACCCTATTCTATGTTCCGCTTGAGGTCTGGAGTAAACCCGATTCCAATTTCGATTGAGGTTTGGAGGAATCCCGATTTCAAATTCCGCTTGCGGTCTGGAGTGAACCCGATTCGAAGTTCCGCTTGATATCTGGTGTAAAGACGATTCCAAGTTCCACTTGTGGTCTGCAGTAAACCCGATTCCAGATTCCGCTTGCGGTCTGGAGCAAACCCGATTCCAAATTACGCTTGACGTCTGGCGTAAACCCGATTCCAAATTCCGCCTGTGGTCTGGAGTAAATCCGATTCCAAATTTCGCTTGAGGTCTGGAGTAAACTCGATTCGAAATTCCACTTTAGGTCTGGAGTAAACCCGATTCCAAATTCCGCTTGAGGTCTGGAGTAAAACCGATTCCAAGTTCCGCTTGCGGTCTGGAGTAAACCCGATTCCAAATTCCGCTTGCGGTCTGGTGTATACCCGATTCCAAATTCCACATGCTGTCTGGAGTAAACCCGATTCCAAATTCCGCTTGAGGTCTGGAGTAAACCCGATTCCAAATTCCGTTTGCGGTCTGGAGAAAACCCGATTCCAAGTTACGCTTGAGGTCTGGAGTAAACCCGATTCCTTATTCCGCTTGTAGTCTGGATTAAACCCGATTCCAAATTCCGCTTGTGGTCTTGAGTAAACGCGATTCCAAATTTCGCTTGAGGTCTGGAGTAAACCCCATCCCAAATTCCGCTTGTGGTCGTGAGTATACACGATTCAAAGATTCGCCTGAGGTCTGGAGTAAACCCGATTTCAAATTCCGCTTCAGGTCTGGAAGAAACTCGATTTCAAATTCCGCTTGAGGTTGGAGTAAACCCGATTCCAAGTCGCGCTTGAGGTCTGGAGTAAACACGATTCAAAGATTCCCTTAAGGTCTGGAGCAAACCCGATTCCAAATTCCGCTTGCGGTCTGGAGTAAACCCGATTCCAAATTCCGTTTGAGGTCTGGAGTAAACCCGATACCAAATTCCTCTTGAGGTCTCGAGTAAAACCGATTCCAAATTCCGCTTGAGGTCTGGAGTAAACCCGATTCCAATTTCCGCTTGCGCTCTGGAGTTAACCCGATTCCAAGTTCCGCTTGAGGTCTGGAGTAAACACGATTCCAAATTCCGCTTGCGGTCTGGAGTAAACCCGATTCCAAATTCCGCGTGAGGTCTGGAGTAAACCCGATTCCAAATTCCGATTGAGGTCTGGAGTAAACCCGATTCCAAGTTCCGCTTGCGGTCTGGAGTAAACCCGATTCCAAATTCCACTTGCACTCTGGTGTAAACCCGATTCCATATTCCGCTTGCAGTCTGGATTAAACCCGATTCCAAATTCCGCTTGAGGTCTTGAGTAAACGCGATTCCAAATTTCGCTTGAGGTCTGGAATAAACCCCATCCCAAATTCCGCTTGTGGTCTGGAAGAAACCCGATTTCAAATTCCGCTTGAGGTCTGGAGTAAACCCGATTCCACGTCGCGCTTGAGGTCGGGAGTAAACACGATTCAAAGATTCCCTTAAGGTCTGGAGCAAACCCGATTCCAAATTCCGCTTGCGGTCTGTAGTAAAACCCGATTCCAAATTCCGTTTGAGGTCTGGAGTAAACCCGATTCCAAATTCCGCTTGAGGTCTAGAGTAAACCCGATTCCAAGTTCCGCTTGCGGTCTGGAGTAAACCCGATTCCAAGTTCCGCTTGAGGTCTGGAGTAACACGATTCCAAGTTCCGCTTGCGGTCTGGAGTAAACCCGATTCCAAGTTCCGCTTGAGGTCTGGAGTAACACGATTCCAAGTTCCGCTTGATGTCTGGAGTAACCCGATTCCAAATTCCGCTCGAGGTTTGGAGTAAAGCCGATTCCAAATTCCGCTTGATGCCTGGAGTATACCCGATTCCAAATTCCCCTTGCGGTCTGTAGTAAAACCCGATTCCAAATTCCGTTTGAGGTCTGGAGTAAAACCGATTCCAAATTCCCCTTGCGGTCTGGAGTAAACTCAATTCCAAATTCCGCTTGAGGTCTGGAGTAAACCCGATTCCAAGTTCCGCTTGAGGTCTGGAGTAAACACGATTCCAAGTTCCGCTTGATGTCTGGAGTAACCCGATTCCAAATTCCGCTTGAGGTCTGGAGTAAAGCCGATTCCAAATTCCGCTTGATGCCTGGAGTATACCCGATTCCAAGTTCCGCTTGAGGTCTGGAGTGAAACCGATTCCAAATTCCGCTTGCGGTCTGGCGTAAAGCCGATTCCATGTACCGCTGTAGGTCTGTAGTAAACACGACTCCAAGTTTACCTTGCGGTCTGGAGTCAACCCGATTCCAAATTCCGCTTGAGATCCTGGAGTAAACCTGATTCCAAGTTCCGCTTGACGTTTGGAGTAAACCCGATTCCAACTTCCGTTTGCAATCTGGAGTAAACCCGATTCCACGTACCGCTTGCGGTCTGGAGTAAACCCTATTCCAAGTTCCGCTTGCGGTCTGGAGTAAGTTCCGCTAGAGGTCTGGAGGAAACCCGATGCCAATTTCCGCTTGCGGTCTGGATTAAACCTGATTCCATGTTCCGCTTGCGGTCTGCAGGAAACTAGATTCCAACGATTCCAAGTTCCGTTTGCGGTCTGGAGTAAACCCGTCTCCAAGTTCCGCTCGATATCTGGAGCAAACGTGATTCGAAGTTCCACTTGAGGTCTGGAGTAAACACGATTCGATGTTCCGCTTGCGGTCTGGAGTAAACCCGATTCCAAGTTCCCCTTGAGGTCTGGACTGTACCCGATTCCAATATCCGTTTCAGGTCTAGAGTAAACACGATTCCAAGTTCCGCTTGATGTCTGGTGTAAACTCGATTCCAAGTTCCGCTTGCGGTCTGGAGTAAACCCGATTCCAATTTCCGCTTGCAGTCTGGAGTAAACCCGGTTCTATGTTCCGCTTGCGGTCTTGAGTAAACCCGATTCCAAGTTCCCCTTGATGTCTGGAGCACTCCGGATTTCAAGTTCCGCTTGCGGTCTGGAGTAAACACGATTCCATTTCCGCTTTATGTCTAGAGTAAAACCGATTCCAAGTTTCGTTTGAAATCTAGAGTAAACCCGATTGTAAATTCCACTTGAGGTCTGGTGTAAACCTGATTCCATGTTCCGCTTGAGGTCTAGAGTAAAACCGATTCCAAGTTCCGATTGAAATCTGGTGTAAACCCGATTCCAAGTTCCGTTTGAGGTCTGGAGTAAACCGGATTCCAAGTTCAGCTTGAGGTCTGGTGTATACCCGATTCCAACTTCCGTTTGCAATCTGGAGTAAACCCTATTCCAAGTTCCGCTTGCTGTCTGGAATGAACCTGATTCCAAGTTTCGCTTGACGTTTGGAGTAAACCCGATTCCAACTTCCGTTTGCAATCTGGAGTAAACCCGATTCCATCTTCCGCTAGTGGTCTGGAGTAAACTCTATTCCACTTTCCGCTTGCGGTCTTGAGTAAAACCGATTCCAACGATACAAAGTTCTGCTAGAGGTCTGGAGGAAACCAGATGCCAAGTTCCGCTTGCGGTCTGGATTAAACCTGATTCCATGTTCCGCTTGCGGTCTGTAGTAAACTAGATTCCAACGATTCCAAGTTCCGTTTGCGGTCTGGACTGTACCCGATTCCAATTTCCGTTTGAGGTCTGGAGGAAACCCGATTCCAAGTTCCGCTTGATGTCTGGTGTAAACTCGATCCCAAGTTCCGCTTGCGGTCTGGAGTAAACCCGATTCCAATTTCCTCTTGTAGTCTGGAGTAAACCCGATTCCAAGTTCCTCTAGAGGTCTGGAGTAATCCCGATTCCAAGTTCAGCTTGGAGTCTGGAGTAAACCCGGTTCTATGTTCCGCTTGAGCTCTGGAATAAACACGATACCATTTCCGCTTTAGGTTTAGAGTAAACCCGATTCCAAGTTCCGTTTGAAATCTAGAGTAAACCCGATTGTAAATTCCACTTGAAGTCTGGAGTAAACCCGATTCCAAGTTTCGCTTGAGGTCTAGATTAAACCCGATTCCAAGTACCGTTTGATGTCTGGAGCAAACTCGATTCCAAGTTCCCCTTGAGGTCTAGAGTAAACCCGATTCCAAGTTCCGTTTGATTTCTGGAGCAAACCCGATTCCAAGGTCCGCTTGAGGTCTAGAGTAAACCCGATTCCAAGTACCGTTTGATGTCTGGAGCAAACCCGATTCCAAGTTCCCCTTGAGGTCTAGAGTAAACCCGATTCCAAGTACCGTTTGATGTCTGGAGCAAACCCGATTCCATGTTCCCCTTGAGGTCTAGAGTAAACCCGATTCCAAGTTCCGTTTGATTTCTGGAGCAAACCCGATTCCAAGGTCCGCTTGCGGTCTGCAGTAAAGTCGATTCCAAGTTCCGCTTGAGGTTTGGAGTAAACCCGATTCCAACTTCCGTTGTCAATCTGAATTAACCCTGATTCCAAGTTCCACTTGCCGTCTGGAGTAAACCCGATTCCAACTTCCGTTTGCAATCTGCAGTAAACCCGATCCCAAGTTCCGTTTGACGTCTGAAGTAAACCCGATTCCAAGTTCCGCTTGAGGTCTGGAGTAAACCCCCTTCCAAGTTCCGATTGCGGTCTGGAGGAATGCCGATTCCAAGTTCCGCTTGCGGTCTGGAGTGAACCCGATTTAAGTTCCGCTTGAGGTCGGGAGTAAACACGATTCCAACTTCCGTTTGCAATCTGGAGTAAACCCGATTCCAAGTTCCGCTTGAGGTCTTGAGTAAACCTGATTGTCGTTGAGAGTGAAATCGTTTATTGTGACGGAAGAAAATTTCCGGGCACGATCGGTGATTGTGACGAAATGATATTAGCATCAGTCTATGACAGTAGGACACTGGCGTGATGTTCAGGCCAAGTTGAAGGCCTTAAAATAAATCAATCCTTTGTATTAATCGGAGAGATCAAATCTAAGGCTCTGAACATATTGCTTTTTTTAGATGATTCCGTAAATAATGGTATCATTTGCATAGATACTTACAAATGATCTGAGAATATTCTTCGGCAGATCGTTAATTAAAATGGTGAAATGATTAAAAAAGACTCACTTGTAGCCAGGATAATCCTTTTGGTCTAAAGATTTGGTTTGGGAAAATTTGTGAAGGGAGTAAGCTTGTCTACAAAAAGGAAGCTAAGGTTTCGGTTATCACGTGCAAACGACTTTACGTTAATAATAATAATACGGTCTAGATTTGTTTGGTTTATTTTGTTTTACAGCATATCAACCTAAAAAAGGGTTATTTAATACCGACAAAATTTTTATTGCTGGTAATATTTTGTTTTCTCAAAAATCTATTTCTGGTAATATTTTTCCTGGTAATTATTTGTTTGTTCCAAAATGTATTTTTTTGCCAAAATGTATTTTTTTGCCAAAATGTATTGCTGGTAATATTTTTTTTTTCAAAAAAGTATTACTGGCAATATTTTTTCTTCAAAAATTTATTGCTGGTAATAATTTTACAAAGTATTTCTGGTATTAAAACCTATTTATACACTTTCATAGTGTTTTTACCCCATTTTCGGTGTTAACTATTTGCTCATAGCTGGGACCCTAACAGTTGCTGCCACCCCGGGTCAGGGTGGACCTGGGAACACCAACAATTAAGAGGTGGTTCCACGCTCCTCAAAACCTCCTGATCAGAGGCTTTGCTGTTGGACGTAGTTTATCGTCTTACCCAGGAAGCGGATGCAATTTATCGTCATACCCAGGAGCCGGATACAGTTTATCATCATACCCAGGACGGTACGGTCAAGAAGGGCGCCATCTCTTAAATGAAAACAAAAAGAAAAAAATGAGCCGACCAGCATCTTTAGCAGTGTTGTCTCCGTTCCACTTGAAGTTCTGGACCGAACTTGGTTCCCAATAGACGTTCAAAGAATAAAGCCTCGTTGAGACGGACATCATTTATTGGGAAGAAAGCTCAGGTTTTAATCGATGATGATGACGAAATGATACTAGCTTGGTTATAGACTTATTGAACGTTACAAGCCAGTTTTTCGACCTTGAGTTCTTACTGCTACGTCAGCAGAGATGTCAACTCTAATGCTCTGAACATGATGCTTTTTGGAGGTCATACGTAAACTGGTATCATTTGCATAGATAATTACTAATGATCTGAGAATATTCTTAGGCATAACGCCGATCTAAATAGATGATGCATTAATCCCAAATCACGACAATAGGACGATGACGTGATTGTTTGATCAAATTAAAAGAGCTAGAATAAATAATTCCCTTGTAGTCAGGATAATGCTTTTGGACTAAAGATCTGGTTTGGGAAAATCTGTAACAGGAGTAATCTTGTCTGTTCAGTGAAAATTAAGTTTTCGATTATCATACAGAAACCACTTTACTGACAGCAATAAACATACGACTAAGAAAGTCGACATATTTTCAACGAAGAATAAAATTAAAACATATTGAAGCAAGCTGTAAAATTAGCTAACCATTTTCCTAGCCTGTTTGGCAATGGATCATGTATACACTTCTTTATAGGACATTAGATATTACATAGCAGGTCAGCACTGTTAACTGTTTCTGACATTGTTTGATCTCTTAATAGACCAGTAAAATGAGCCGACCAGAGTAATCTTTTAGGACTAAAGATTTGGTTTCGCAATATTTGTCTATTCGATGGAAATTAAGTTTTCGGTTATCAGGCAGAAACCACTTAAAGTTATCCATAAGCATACGATCAAGAAAGGGGCCATTTGTAAACGAAGAAAAAATCTGATGTATTTAAGCTGGCTTTAAAATAAACCGATAATTTTCCAGCATTTTTAGAAATGGATCGTATATATGAGTTCCATGAGAGATATGGAGTGAAATTGCTTCCCAATAAACGCTCAGAATCTGGAACCGAGTTGAGTCGTTTATTGTGGCAGAAGAAAGCTCGGTGATGATGATGAAATAATACTAGCTTGGTTCTATTAATTATTGAAAATTACAAGCCAGTTTATCTCCCTTGAACTCTTACTGCTACTTCAGCGGAGAGATTAACTCTAAAGCTATAGACATCATAATTTTTGGAAGTGATTCCATAAGCAGTATTATCATTTGCATAGATAATTGCTAATGATCTGAGAATATTCCTATGTAGATCATTAATCAAAATAGATGATGCATTAGTCCCGAATCACGACAATAGGACACTATTGTGAAGGTCTGACTAATTTAAAGGCGCTAGAATTAATTACTTCCTTGTAATCAAGATAATCTTTTTGGACTAAAGATTTCGCTTAGGAAAATTTATTAATTTATTATCGATTCAAAGGAATCTAACTTTTCGTTTATCATGCAGAAATTACTTACCGTTAGCAATAAGCATACGATCAAGAAAAAGTTAATTTTTAAACGAAGAAAAAAAATGAAGTAAGTATTGAAGATGGCTTTAAAATAAACCGATAATTTTCCCAGCATTTTTAGTAATGGGTCGTGTATATGCTTCTTTATAGAATATTAGATATTACATAGCAGGTCAGCACTGTTAACTGTTTCTGACATTGTTTGATCCATTAATAGAGCAGTAAAATGAGTCGAACAGGTTAATCTTTTAGGATTAAAGATTTGGTTTGGCAATATTTGTAAAGGGAATGAGTTTGTCTATTCAGAGGAAGCTAAGTTTTCGGTTATCAGGCAGAAATCACTTAATGTTAGCAATAAGCATACGATCAAGAAAGGGGTCATTTTTAAACGAAGAAAAAAACTGAAGTAAGTACTGAAGCTGACTTTAAAATAAACCGATAATTTTTCCAGCATTTTTAGCAATGGGTCGTATATATGAGTTCCCCTAGAGATATGGAGTGAAAATGATTCCCCCTAAACGTTCAAAGTCTGGAGCCGAGTTGAGGGCGGAGTGTATTATTGTGACGGAAAGAAGATCAGGGTCTGTTTGGTGAAATTATACTTTCTTGGTTTTTGAGTTATTAAACGTTGCAGGCAAGTTTTTCCCCATTGATCTATAAGCGCCAAATCATCTAAAATCTGTAAGATATCTTTCGTAACTTTGCCAGGTTATTATCATTCCAATATTTGCTCCGTCTACTAAACTCTGTCTTTTTGTTGCTTTTGATGTCGTCTCTCCCTATGCTCCATGTCCGTTAATGACGTCGGCAACCATGGCTTTCCACAACTACCTATTTTCTTGTATTATTTCGAACTATTGTTCTCATCTAGGCTAATTTGTGAGGAAATTCTTCAGCATTCATTGCTTTATAGTCCCGAGTGTAATGATGTCCAAGCAATTCTTGTCAGAATCCATCTTGCATATTTATCAATCCGACAGATTTTATGACTTATACGTTATTTTTAATGGATATTTGAGTAGAAACTCCGTTTACTCACGAAAGTGTATTTATTTATTTATTTTCGCCTACCGGCCTGAAGATTCAAAAAATTATTATTATTTTCTCAATTTGTCTTGTTACCGTTTAAAAGATATATTCCGGAATTTTAAAAAGAATCATTATTATTCTAGGATTCTACATCAATTTTCAAGCATATCATTCTTTTTAATATAGTTCTCCTAATATACAGCACAAGAGCCGCTCATGATAGAGGTGTGTGATATTAGTGTAAGAAGTGAGGATAGGTAATGGTTGATACTTGACTTAAGATTGTAATTTTCTATAAAATTTGAATATTACTGCCATATTTGGTCTGGCACTCCTGCTATATACCTCGACAAAATCCAGAGAATGGTCTGTAATTTAATCGGCCAGTAACTGGCATTTCGACACTTTCCCACAGCCATGACATAGCTTTCTCTGTCTTTTCTAAAAATATTTTTAAGGCAATTGTTCTGAAGAGTTTTCCTTCTTGGTACATCAACTGTATGGATTTAATCTTACTACTAGATTGGCAGTTAGGTCTCACCTTTTTACTGTTGAACTAACTGATGCAACCGTATGTTCTATTCTAATCTAATATTTCTTTTCTCTCGGGGTTGTGGAACACCCTTCCATTTTCTTACTTCCCTGCTACCCCCGATTTTCAAAAAAGTAAATGCAACGCCAATCGCCATCTTCTGTTCTCATGGATGCTGTTCTTTTATTGTCCTTTCTCCTCGGTCGGTGGAAGGCTTGAGAAAGTAGGGCAGGTTGATTTTAAATTTATTTTACAAAATCAACGTGAAACGTGAAAGCTGGGGTTTGATACCTAATTTCTGGAGGTTTTTGCTTACAAACTGATTTCAAAATTTTACTATTTCAAGAATAAATCCAAGTAAAGTTGATCACTTTTGCATTAGATACATTTAATGGAAAATATATTCAAACCAGAATTTTAATTATGATCACCACATGCAAAATACACATTTTTTTTAAATGTATTTGATAAGTAAAAACTATAAAAATATCGTAAAAGATAACAAAAAAAAAACTATTCAATTAATAAGATTTGTTAGATCATAATTAATAAAAAAATATATATAAGAGTGTATAGAATACCATTTCTCTATAAAATGTATTTTGGCCATTTCGCTATAAAAATGTATTATTGGTCATTTTGCTATAAAATGTATTGTAGGTCATTTTGCTATGATGTGTATTTCTGGTCATTTTGCTATAAAATGAATTGTTGGTCATTTTGCTATAAAATGTATTTTTGGTCATTTTGCTAAAAAATGTATTTTTGGTCATTTTGCTATAAATGTATTTTTGGTCATTTTGCTAGTGATTTATTTTTGGCCATTTTGCTATTGATGTATTTTTGTTAGATCATAATTAATAAAAAGAGAAAATATATAAGAGTGTATAGAATACCATTTATCTGTAAAATGTATTTTTGGCCATTTCGCTATAAAAATGTATTATTGGTCATTTTGCTATAAAATGTATTATTGGTCATTTTGCTATGAGGTGTATTTCTGGTCATTTTGCTATAAAATAAATTGTTGGTCATTTTGCTACGAGGTGTATTTTTGGTCATTTTGCTATAAAATGAATTGTTGTTCCTTTTGCTATAAATGTATTTTGGTCATTTTGCTATAAAATGTATTTTTGGACATTTTGCTATTGATGTATTTTGGTCATTTTGCTATAAATGTATTTTTGATCATTTTGCTATTGATGTATTTTGGCCATTTTGCTATAAAATGTATTTTTGGTCATTTTGCTATAAATGTATTTTTGGTAATTTTGTTATTAAATGTATTTTTGATCATTTTGCTACAGAATGCATTTTTGGTCATTTTGCTATAAATGTATTTTTGGCCATTTTGCTATAAAATGTATTTTTGGTCATTTTGCTATAAATGTATTTTTGGGATTTTTGCTATAAAATGTATTTTTGGTCATTTTGCTATAAAAACGCATTTTTGATCATTTTGTTATAAAATGTAATTTGGGTCATTTTGTTATTAAATGTATTTTTGATACTTTTGCTATAAAAAGGAAATCTTGGTCATTTTGCTATGAATGTATTTTTAGTCATTTTATTTTTGGCTATTTTTCTATAAATGTATTTTTGGTCATTTTGCTAAAAAATGTAAATTTGGTCATTTTGTTATAAAATGTAATTTCGGTCATTTTGTTATAAAATGTATTTTTGGTCATTTTGCTATAAATGTATTTTTGGTCATTTTGTTATTAAATGTATTTTTGATCATTTTGCCACAGAATGCATTTTTGGTCATTTTGCTATAAATGTATTTTTAGCCATTTTGCTATAAAATGTATTTTTGATCATTTTGCTATAAAATGCATTTTTGGTCATTTTGCTATAAAATGTAATTTTGGTCATTTTGTTATTAAATGTAATTTTGATGCTTTTGCCATAAATGTATAGTAGGTCATTTTGCTACGAGGTGTATTTCTGGTCATGTTGCTATAAAAATGTGTTTTTGGCCATTTTGCTATAAAATGTATTTTTGGTTATTTTTCTATAAAATGTATTTTTGATCATTTTGCTATAAAATGTATTCTTGGTCATTTTGCTATGAATGTATTTTTGGACATTTTGCTATTGATGTATTTTGGTCATTTTGCTATAAAATGCATTTTTGGTCATTTTGCTATAAATGTATTTTTGATCATTTTGCTATTGATGTATTTTGGTCATTTTGCTATGAAATGTATTTTTGGTCTTTTTGCTATAAAATGTATTTTTGGTCATTTTGCTATAAATGTATTTTTGGTCATTTGGTTATTAAATGTATTTTTGATCATTTTGCTACAAAATGCATTTTTGGTCATTTTGCTATAAATGTATTTTTAGTCATTTTGCTATAAAATGTATTTTTGTCATATTGCTATAAATGTATTTTTAGTTATCTTGCTATCAATGTATTTTTGGTCATTTTGCTATAAAATGTATTATTGTTCATTTTGCTATAAAATGTATTTTTGGTCATTTTGCTATAAAATGTATTCTTGTTCATTTTGCTATAAAATGCATTTTTGGTCATTTTGTTTGAAATGTATTTTTGATCCTTTTGCTATAAATGTATTGTAGGACATTTTGTTATGAGGTGTATTTCTGGTCATTTTGCTTTAAAATGAATTGTTGGTCATTTTGCTATAAATCTATTTTGGTCATTTTGCTATAAAAATGTGTTTTTGGCCATTTTGCTATAAAATGCATTTTTTGTCATTTTTCTATGAATGTATTTTTGCTCATATTGCTATAAATGTATTTTTGGTTATTTTGCTATAAATGTATTTTTGGTCATTTTGCTCTGAATGTACTTTTGGTCATTTTGTAATAAAATGTAATTTTGGTCATTTTGCTATTAATGTATTTTTGGGATTTTTGCTATAAAATGTATTTTTGGTCATTTTGCTATAAAAACGCATTTTTGATCATTTTGCTATAAAATGTAATTTGGGTCATTTTGTTATTAAATGTATTTTTGATCCTTTTGCTTTAAAAAGGAAATCTTGGTCATTTTGCTATGAATGTATTTTTAGTCATTTTGCTATAAAGTGTATTTTTGCTCATTTTGCTCTAAATGTATTTTTGGTTATTTTTCTATAAATGTATTTTTGGTCATTTTGCTATAAAATGTAATTTTGGTCATTTTGTTATAAAATATAATTTCGGTCATTTTGTTATAAAATGTATTTTTGGTCATTTTGCTATAAAAACGCATTTTTGATCATTTTGTTATAAAATGTAATTTGCGTCATTTTGTTATTAAATGTATTTTTGATCCTTTTGCTACAAAAAGGAAATCTTGATCATTTTGCTATGAATGTATTTTTAGTCATTTTGCTATAAAGTGTATTTTTGGTCAATTTGCTCTAAATGTATTTTTGGTTATTTTGCTATAAATGTATTTTTGGTCATTTTGCTATAAAATGTAATTTTGGTCATTTTGTTATAAAGTGTATTTTTGGTCATTTTGCTCTAAATGTTTTTCTGGTCATGTTGCTATGAAAATGTGTTTTTGGCCATTTTGCTATAAAATGTATTTTTGGTTATTTTGCTATAAAATGCATTTTTGGTCATTTTGCTATAAAATGTAATTTTGGTCATTTTGTTATTAAATGTAATTTTGATGCTTTTGCCATGAATGTATAATAGGTCATTTTGCTACGAGGTGTATTTCTGGTCATGTTGCTATAAAAATGTGTTTTTGGCCATTTTGCTATAAAATGCATCTTTGGTTATTTTTCTATAAAATGTATTTTTTGATCATTTTGCTATAAAATGTATTCTTGGTCATTTTACTATGAATGTATTTTTGGACATTTTGCTATTGATGTATTTTGGTCATTTCGCTATAAAATATATTTTTGGTCATTTTGCTATAAATGTATTTTTGGTCATTTTGTTATTAAATGTATTTTTGATCATTTTGCTACAAAATGCATTTTTGGTCATTTTGCTATAAATGTATTTTTAGTCATTTTGGTATATAATGTATTTTTGTCATATTGCTATAAATGTATTTTTAGTTATCTTGCTATCAATGTATTTTTGGTCATTTTACTATAAAATGTATTATTGTTCATTTTGCTATAAAATGTATTTTTGGTCATTTTGCTATAAAATGTATTCTTGGTCATTTTGCTATAAAATGCATTTTTGGTCATTTTGTTTGAAATGTATTTTTGATCCTTTTGCTATAAATGTATTGTAGGACATTTTGTTATGAGGTGTATTTCTGGTTATTTTGCTTTAAAATGAATTGTTGGTCATTTTGCTATAAAATGCATTTTTTGTCATTTTTCTATGAATGTATTTTTGCTCATATTGTTATAAATGTATTTTTGGTTATTTTGCTATAAATGCATTTTTGTCATTTTGCTCTGAATGTACTTTTGGTCATTTTGTAATAAAATGTAATTTTGGTCATTTTGCTATTAATGTATTTTTGGGATTTTTGCTATAAAATGTATTTTTGGTCATTTTGCTATAAAAACGAATTTTTGATCATTTTGTTATTAAATGTATTTTTGATCCTTTTGCTATAAAAAGGAAATCTTGGTCATTTTGCTATGAATGTATTTTTAGTCATTTTGCTATAAAGTGTATTTTTGGTCATTTTGCTCTAAATTTATTTTTGGTTATTTTTCTATAAATGTATTTTTGGCCATTTTGCTATAAAATGTAATTTTGGTCATTTTGTTATAAAATGTAATTTCGGTCATTTTGTTATAAAATGTATTTTTGGTCATTTTGCTATAAAAACGCATTTTTGATCATTTTGTTATAAAATGTAATTTGGGTCATTTTGTTATTAAATGTATTTTTGATCCTTTTGCTACAAAAAGGAAATCTTGATCATTTTGCTATGAATGTATTTTTAGTCATTTTGCTATAAAGTGTATTTTTGGTCATTTTGCTCTAAATGTATTTTTGGTTATTTTGCTATAAATGTATTTTTGGTCATTTTGCTATAAAATGTAATTTTGGTCATTTTGTTATAAAGTGTATCTTTGGTCATTTTGCTCTAAATGTATTTCTGGTCATTTTGCTATAAAATGAATTGTTGGTCATTTTGCTAAAAATGTGTTTTTGGCTATTTTGCTCTAGAATGCATTTTTAGTCTTTTCTATAAAATGTAGTTTTGGTCATTTTGCTATAAAATGTATTCTTGGACATTTTGCTATAAAACGTAATTCTTGGTCATTTTGCTATAAATGTATTTTTGGTCATTTTGCTATTGATGTATTTTGGTCATTTTGCTATAAAATGCATTTTTGGTCATTTTGATATAAAATGTATTCTTGGACATTTTGCTATAAATGTATTTTTGGTCATTTTGCTATGAATGTATTTTTGGTCATTTTACTATAAATGTATTTTTGGTCATTTTGCTATTGATCTATTTTTGTTAGATCATAATTAATAAAAACAGAAAATATATTAGAATGTATAGAATACCATTTTTCTGTATAATGTATTTTTGGCCATTTTGCTATAAAAATGTATTTTGGGTCATTTTGGTATATTAATGTATTTTTGGTCATTTTGCTATAAATGTATTTTTGGGTTTTTTGCTATATAATGTCCTTTTGGTCATTTTGCTATAAAAGCACATTTTTGCTTATTTTGCTATATAATGCATTTTTGGTCATTTTAGTTATTACATGTATTTTTGATCCTTTTGCTATAAATGTAGGTCATTTTGCTATAAAATGAATTGTTGGTCATTTTGCTATAAAAGTATTTTTTGTTATTTTGCTATAAATGTATTTTTTGTCATTTTGCTATAAAATGTATTTTTGGTCATTTTGCTCTGAATGTACTTTTGGTCATTTTGTAATAAAATGTAATTTTGGTCATTTTTTTATCGAATATATTTTAGGTTATTTTGCTATAAATTGTATTTTTGGTCATTTTGCTATTAATGTATTTTTGGGCTTTTTGCTATAAAATGTATTTTTCGTCATTTTGCTATAAAAACGCATTTTTGATCCTCTTGCTATAAAATGCATTTTTGGTCATTTTGTTATAAAATGTAATTTTCGTCATTTTGTTATTCAATGTATTTTTGATCCTTTTACTATAAATGCATTGTAAATCATTTTGCTATGAGGTGTATTTCTGGTCATTTTGCTATAAAATGAATTCTTGGTCATTTTGCTATAAATGTATTTTTGGTCATTTTGCTATAAAATGAATTCTTGGTTATTTTGCTGTGAATGTATTTATGGTGATTTTGCTATATAAATTTATTTTTGGTCATTTTGCTATAAATGTATTTTTGGTCATTTTGCTATAAATGTATTTTTGGTCATTTTGCCATAAAATATATTTTTGGTCATCTTGTTATAAAATGCAATTTTGGTCATTTTGTTGCAAATTGTATTTTTGGTCAGTTTGCTATAGAAATGTAT
Source organism: Acanthosepion lycidas (assembly GCA_963932145.1). Taxonomy (NCBI): domain Eukaryota; kingdom Metazoa; phylum Mollusca; class Cephalopoda; order Sepiida; family Sepiidae; genus Acanthosepion; species Acanthosepion lycidas. The sequence continues at coordinate 29,641,224 of OZ010609.1, read as the reverse complement.
TTTTGGTCATTTTGCCGTGAATGTATTTTGGGTCATTTTGCTATATAAATGTATTTTTGGTCATTTTGCTATATAAATGTATTTTTGGTAATTTTGCTATAAATGTATTTTTGGTCATTTTGCTATAAAATGTATTTTTGATCATTTTGCTATAAAATGAATTCTTGGTTATTTTGCTGTGAATGTATTTATGGTGATTTTGCTATATAAATTTATTTTTGGTCATTTTGCTATAAATGTATTTTTGGTCATTTTGCTATAAAATGTATTTTTGGTCATTTTGCTATAAAATGTATTTTTGGTCATTTTGCTGTTAATGTATTTTGGGTCATGTTGCTATATAAATATATTTTAGGTCATTTTGCTATAAATGTATTTTTGGTCATTTTGCTATAAATGTATTTTTGGTCATTCTCTTTCACGCCTAGTAACTCGTTTCATCTTCGTGCCATTATCGTCTTGCTTAGGGTAAATTTATTTTAAAAATATTAGGATAGTTTGGCAAATTTATCGTTTCCAGCCATTACAATATCGCTATCAGATATTCGACATGATGGAATTCAATTAAAATTAGCGATAAATATCTTAAGTATAAAATATAACCACGAAAGAATTTATATTCTCAAATCCTGAAGACTCCCCAGAGAATCATAATGTGATACTATGGACACCGACGTAGAAAAGAAAGGGGTAGTTTTATTTCGATTTCAAGTATTTTTGTTTGATAGACGAGCGGATGTTTCCTTTTGAAGTTCGGTTTTCTAATCGGCATCCACTTTGACCCAAGGGGAATGGGAAGTAAAGGAGGGAATTATAAGTTTTTGGAGATCAAGTGGCAACAAAAACGGAAATAGGGTATATCCGAGTGCTGGTCTATATTAACAGTCATGCTCGCGATCGTGGACAGTTCTGGTCCGCCCTTGGCCGAAGACAGTGTCCGCCGCGCAGTTCAGAAGTCTCCATTCGCATTGCTTGCCACCACCTTGGGGTTGGGTGGATGGGCGAGGAGTTTGTAGTGAGAAAATCTGGAGTTGTCCCTAGTATTACCACCCAGGACAAGCAGGCAAATGCCTAAATAAAACATCTGCCTATAATATAAGAAACAGGGTTCGCGTTCTTATTTTTCGACGCGGCGTTTGTCTTTCATTGTGCTATCTTGTGAGCATGCAGCAGGGCCTTTCCTAGTTTTTATGATCATCGACCAGATCAAGGATTGAAATCTAACGTGGGGTGATCCTTGACCGGTCTATGGAAGGCTTGAGCAAGTAGGGCAGGTTGATTTATTTTATAAAATCAACGTTGCTCTTAATGTGAAAGCTGGGGTTTGATGTGATAAGTACTGACACCAAAAATTAGAAATCTTTTAGAAATCTTCGTGCATTTGGTTTAAAAGAGCACCTGAAAAAATACCTAATTTCTGGAGGTTTTTGCTTAAAAACTGAATTCAAAATGTTACCACTTCAACAATAAATAGAAATAAAGTTGATATCTTAGTTACATTAAATGGAAAATATGTTCAAACCAGAATTTTAATTATGATTCAACACATGCAAAATACACATTTTTTTTTACTGTATTAGATAAGTAAAAACTATAAAAATATCGAAAAAGATAACAAAAAAGGCTATTCAATTAATAAGATTTGTTAGATCATAATTAATAAAAAAAACAAAAGTAGATAAAAGTATATATAACACCATTTTGCAATAAAATGTATTTTTGATCCTTTTACTATAAAATGTATTATTGGTCATTTTGCTATAAAATGTATTATTGGTCATTTTGCTATAAAATGTATTATTGGTCATTTTGCTATAGAAATGTATTTTTGGTCATTTTCCTATAAATTATATTGTTGGTCACGAAGACAAAATGTTTTAAATTTGCATTGTTTATCAAAAATTGCACTAAAACTACTGCATTGCATAACATGTTACATCATAATATCACTAAATTGTTGACTATAATTTCCCTTTGAAGTAAATGAAGGTCTTATTTGATGGCACAATGATTTAGTAATAAGGTGCTAGTGCTATGCATCTTACATACAATTTGTAAAACTTCAGTAAATTATAAATTTTATAAGGCTATACTATAAGGCTTTTACTGATCACCAGAATGAAATTCCAATGCTACAATTTCGAACCTAAATCTAATCTTTCTCAACAAATGGTAAGGAGTTAGAAAAACATATTTTGTATTCTATATTTATCTTGGCAAATCACAAATTATAAAACAAAAGGTTTAAAATTTACATTGTTTATTGAACCACAGTAAAACTACTGCACTGTATAATACATCATAATATAGTGAAACTGTTCAATATAATTTCTATTTTCCTGAAGTAAATAAAGGGTCTTATTTGATGTCACAATGATTTAGTAATATTGTGCTTGTGTCATGCATCTTGTCCATATACAGTTTGTAAAGGGTTTGTTTGGGTTTGTTTGATTAGCGGCATAACAACTCTATATGGGAAAATGAAGAAACTTTCTTATCTTAGGGGCATTCGTAATTTCATTTACAAAAATGTATTGCTGGTAATTTTACTATGGAAAGTGCATTTTTATACTTTCATAGTGTTTTGAAGGCACGGTGGAGTAATGGATAGCGGCTCGGGTTGAGGAATCAGAGAGCAGAGTTCAAATTCCAGTCAAGTCCATTACATTCACTTACGTGCTAATACTCTTGGGAAAGGTATGAATCCTCTTCTTTTCCACCCCCACTCCCATAGGCTATAGAACTAGGCTATAAAATAGGACAGACTGCTTCTATAGCCTTGGATGGCGACTGCTCTACTGCAGAAAGAAATGGCAAACTACCGTGGGAAAAATTTGACTCGTCAGTCATGTACCGAAAGATACATGATCGACTAACCGTGTATCACGCATGGCACATAACTGACTGAATATTTTGATCCCAGTTAAAGGGTTGGCTATTTTCCTAGAGTTGGGACCTTACCTAGGTTAAAGCAGACCTGGGAACAACAGCAATTAAGAGGTAGTTTCACGCTCCTCAAAAGCTCTGCTAACAGATGTAGTTTATTGTCAGGCCCAGGACAATTCAAGCTTCAGTAATTTATAAATTTATTAGTCCTTGCTACAAGGCTTTCACTGATCATCGGAAAAAAATTCCAATGCTTCGATTTTGCACATAAAATTAATCTTTAAACTCATTTCCTCAAAAAACAGTAACGATTTAGAAAAAATATTTTCGGCAATTATTTATCATGTCATGTCTTAACTTACAAATTGAGTGCAATACCTACTTTTATGTACCGTGCCCCTTCAGGACGTAGGTGATCATGGCTCTCCACTACCTCCGGTTTCTTGCAGCTTTCAATACAATACGAAGATACCTACGACGTGAATGGTTAGCTCTGGATTGAAGCGGTCACTTCAGCGACCAGCCGCGGTTTTCGAACTCTTGGACGGCCAGGGAAGGTGATGTACGATTACAGGTTTTGTCTTTTTGTTATTTCTCGCAGACCTTGTTCTGCCCTCCACTTATGGAAATAAGTATCTCACGCGTTGCTTTCCCTTGTATCTCTTTCCCTCTATGCTCTCTGTGAGTAAAATATTTTCTGTTATATAAGAATAAAGTGTTGCTGACGACGCTTGAATTTGGACATAGATCGCCAGTGAGCAAACACAGTCGATGCCATTATTGAATTACGTAGACCGTAGATCACGTAACAATAGAGGAAACGCATATATGTAGTAAGTAGCTGAAGACTAATGATCGTCATTTCTAGTCTATCCTCTAAACTATACGGATCACTATTCTCTACTCTATTCACTATACTATTCCTCTATTCGGATCACTGTTCGAGCGAGTATTATCGAGCAAGTACTATTAGTGCGAGTGTTATTCGAAGGCGTCTGACACCAGTATTGTTCAACGGCGTTACTATAGTTGTAACTGCGATTACAAAGTCTCTACTACAACGAGAATTACAAAAGTGGCAATGAGTATTCGTTGACAAGACAAAATTGGCAACGAGTGTTCGTTGACATCACAAAATTTTCCAAGCCCTTCTTTCTCATTACATGTCCCAGAAATTTCAGCTGCCTCTTCCTGATGTTAAGTATAAGTTTTCACTTTGTATCCTCTCCAAAACCTCATCGTTGCACACATGTTCGGTCCATGGTATCCTTAGCATCCTTCTATAGAACCATACTTCTATTTACATTATTCGGACTATTGTCCTCATCTTTGTCACCATATTTATTACAACGTTTCGGCCCTTCAGTATCTGTCTATATTTCTGAGATGAGGTATTATGTACACTATTTACATTATTCGGACTATTGTCCTCATCTTTGTCGCCATATTTATTATAACGTTTCGGCCCTTCAGTATCTGTCTATATTTCTGAGATGAGGTATTATGTGCACAATTTACATTATTCGGACTATTGTCCTCATTTTTGTCGCCATATTTATTACAACGTTTCGTTTGTACGTTCCGGCCTTCTCCAGCACTAGAACAGTCTACCCCACAATAGTCCGAATAATGTAAATAGAGTACGTAATGCATCATCTCAGAAATATAGGCAGAAACCATACTTCTGTTGCCTCGAGTCTCTTCTTCATCCTTGAGGAGACCGTCCAACATTCGCTGCCATAAAGGAGGATAGATACCAATGCAATGCAACGTATCCAAAATCGACCTGTACCTATTGGGCGAGTATCACGTTTTATGTTTACAATAGGACACACGCTAGGCCAACAGGTTTTGAATTCAGTGTTGTTGCTATTTTAGATTGGTTGCCATCCAAAGCTGCAGAGCTCGGTCTTCCCTATTATTTAACCTATAGTAAGCTCGGGTGGGGAGTGTGTTGATTTCGACCAACCAGTACCCCCCCTCGTCATGTATAATTTTCGCGGTAACCATATATACCATTGTATCACTTGGTTCTTTTTTTTTTCTTTTTGCCACGTCCCTTTAGAACATGGTCGAACAAGGCTCTCCACAACTTCCTATCCCTCGTGTCCCTTAGCAATTGTTCTCTTTTTGCTAATGTTCACCCATTCTTTTCCGCCATCCATTCATGCACAAGCTCATCAGGTAAGTTGCAAGCTGTCTTCGCCTTATCTCTCTTGTCATTAATGTACCCTGTCACCTCTAAGCTGCTTTCCAAGCCCTCTTTTTGTTGCCATTTCCTCTAAGACTTCCGCGGTCCATGGAATTCTCAGTATTCTTCATTATTGTTGTCTCCAGTTGTCTCTTAATCTTTGCAGAGATTGTCTAGGATTCACTGTCATATCAGTAAACCATTGCATCTTTAGTGGCTTTATTACCTTGCTCGGAGTGAAATGATTAATATATATATATTATAAATTAATTGATTTAAAATATGGTTTTTCCGCTACACAGCTCTAACCATGTTTCAAAAATGGAAGCTAAAAGCTTCGAATTTAATTTTGTAATTAAATTAAAGACATTAATTCCATTTCTTCCTCCAGCGAATTTTGGTGTAACTTACTTTTCTTTCTTTCTTTCTTTCTTTCTTTCTTTCTTTCTTTCTTTCTTTCTCTCTCTCTCTCTCTCTCTCTCTCTCTCTATCTATCTATCTATCTATATATATATATATATATATATATATATATATATATATATATGTGTGTGTGTGTGTGTACACGCGCGTGTGTGTGTGTGTACACGCGTGTGTGTGTGCAAATATCTAGAAAAATAGGAAAGAACACATTAGGTTAGTAATCCGAAGTTCTTTAGTATTTTTGTTTTTATTTAAAAAAACAAACAGTGCTCAATACAATTCAATGCTTGAAGATGAAATAGAGCTTGATACTTTAATTCAATTTAATTTTTATAATTAAATTGATGTTTTTAGCTCCTGTTTTTGAAACATGAGAACTAATTATATATATACACACACAAACACATATATGTATATATTCATGAATCATTCATACAAAAAACAAACACATAGGTTAATGATTTAAATGGCGAGAATCTATATTTGTTTTTTGTATGAATGATTCATGAATTTCTAAATTATATTTGCACCTTTTAATTGAAAAAAAAAATATATATATTATGTTGGTGCAAAAATAATGACGTTTTTGACGTATTTTTAACGTCAAAAAACGTCATTATTTTTGCAACAACCTAATATATATATATATATATATATATATATATATATTAGGTTGTTGCAAAAATAATGACGTTTTTTGACGTATAACGTCAAAAAACGTCATTATTTTTGCAACAACCTATATATATATATATATATATATATATATATATATATATATATATATATATATATATATATATTACTATACTATAAAATTAAAATAATAAACAACCTACTACAAACCAAAACATACAGTCATAATGACGGTTGACGATAACAGAAAACGCTCAACAAAACATCATTGAATGGGGTCTTATTTCAGCAACTTAGACCTAAATTTAAAAAAAAAAACTTGCGAGAAAGCAAGAAAAAAAAACATAAAAAAAGATTAAATTAAACTAAAAAGTTCCATAGTGTTTAATAACACATGCCTTAATAATGACATGCTGACAATATATATATATATATATATATATATATATATATATATATATATATATATATATCATTTCACCTTAAGCAAAGTAATAAAGCCACTAAGATCCAAGGATTACTGAATATTAGAGAGTATGAGAAAAAACATTATTAATGAGAAAGAATAATAAACGCAAAGGGATTAAGAAGACAAAAGATAACGATTTATATTATGTTTAAATTTTTAAAGATCAAAGTTGACTAGGAAGCAAGAAGCCGGAAGTGAGTGTCACAATCGAGAAGTGCGAGAGAAGAAACTGTTTGCATAGAACTTACCCATTCCATCTAGCCATTTTAACTATAAGATGATACCTTGATCTGTAATCTGTATTTGAGAAAAGTTTATAACTGTTTTCATTCCCGTAATAGGTGTAATGAAATATCCAGTATTATTTCCTTTCTTTTTAACGAAATTTTTCTCTGAATTGTAAATATTTTATATTTTTAATGTTAGTTCACCTAATACAAGGCCCAAGAGGCACTCAGGGCAGAGGGTTACTGAGTGAGATTGTAAGGGAATGGGAAGGAAGAAGAAACAGTGTATCATGAGGTCGTGGAGGATAGATATCGGTTGATCATGAACTTAAAGAGACTAAGAGTGTAATTTTCAGGGAAGCATTCCCTCGGGAGGTTATTCCATAAAGTTTCAATTTTGAGGCAGAAGCTGTCCGAGTAGAACTTTTTTTTTTTTTTTTGTCAAGGGAACAGGAAGGGAGTGGTTTCCAAGCATGCGCATGGCATATCGCCTCCTAGCTGTGAAGGGCTGAACAGGTAGAAGTAAGGAAAGTAACTCATCTGAGCATCTACCACAGTATTAGCGATATAGCAGTGGAAGGCTGGCAACGTTTCGTCTGTAGGATGAAGATTTCAGGTTGAAGAGTAATTTATCACCCACAAGGCCGCGTAGGCGCTTTTTGTAATATGTCGAGGCTGGACAGTAAGGATTAGGCAGTCGTGCAGGTTCATTTTTTTAAACTTTTTTTTAGAAAATCAACATTACACTCGTTGTGAAAACTGGGATTTGATGTAATAAATACTGACATCAAAGATTACATTTATTTGAGTATTTGTTTGTTTGGTTTGTTTTACGGCATATCAACCTCAATGGGTTATTTAATGCCGACAATTTTTTTTTTATTTCTGGTAATATTTCTTTCAAAGTAAAATAGAGTTAGTAATATTTTTTTCTAAAAATGTATTGCTGGTAAAAAACTTTTTGTTTCAAAATATTTCTGGTATGTCTTAAAACCGATTTTTACACTTTCATAGTGTTTTGACCCCAGTTTGGATGTCAACTAGTTGCCCATAGCTGGGACCCTAACAGGTGCTACCACCCTTAGGAACTTAGGAACATCAGCAATTAAGAGGTGGTTCCACGCTCCTCAAAACCTCCTGATCAGAGGCCTTGCTGTTGGACGTAGTTTATCGTCTTACCCAGGAAGCGGATGCAGTTTATCGTCTTACCCAGGACGCGGATGTAGTTTACCGTCATACCCAGGACGCGGATGTAGTTTACCGTCATACCCAGGACGGTTTTGAGTATTTAGTTTTAAAGAAAAAAATGAAAAGTATACAGAAATAACTAATTTCTGCAGTGTTTTGTGTACAAATTGTCTTCAAAATGTTATTATTTCAAGAATAAATCCAAATAAAGTTGCTTTTGCTTTCGATACAGGGTGTCCCAAAAAATTTGACATCATTTCGCAGGCTAATAATTTTGGCAATTCATTTTGAAATAACCTCAAATTTTCACAGAATTTATAGAAACGGACCAAGATTTTATATTTAATGTTTTATTTTTGTTCTTTTTTTCAGGTTGAGCTATGCCGTTCACTCACAAAGAGAAATCATTTTGCGTTTTGGAATATGCTCGAATACAGTGACTCAAGACTGTGCAGCGTCCCTTAAATGGCTTTTATTTTTGTTATCTCAATGAAAATCTGCCAGGAAGATGATCGAGCATGGTGAAGATGAAGACATTTTTTTAATGAAATGGCCGCCGCAGTCACTGGATCTGTCCCCGTGTCATTTCTTTTTATGGAGATATGCAAAGGACCTGGTCTATGTCCCCGCTCTTCCTGCTAGCATTGACGAACTGAAGCAGAGAATCACTTCCGCACTGGATAATGTTACCGGAGACATGCTACTGCGTGTTTGGCAAGAGCTTAACTACCGACTTATGAAATCGGTTCTAAAATAAACTTATGATGTTCAACATCTAAACTGTCCAGTTTCATTAAGCTAGACTTTATAGTTTTCAAGATAATTGCTTTTAAAATAATGTCAAATTTTTGGGGACACCCTGTATATTCAAACCAGAATTCTAATTATGAATCACCACAAGTAAAATATACAATTTTTTTTATTGTATTCGATAGGGAAGAAAACTGCGTAAAAATTGTAAAAGATGACAGAAAGGGCTACTCAATGAATAAGATTTGTTCGATCATAAAGAAAACAAAAAATAGATTAAAAGTGTATATAACACCATAATACTGCTGGGCAAAATTATACGACAAAATGTTTTAAATATAAGAAAAAATTAATAAGAAAAATATCACCAGCAGTACATTTTGGGAAAGAATATATATTAATAGCAATACTTGTCGGCGTAAATAACCCATTGAAGTTGATATGCCGTAAACCAAACCAAACCAAACCAAACTAAACCATGCACACTCGAGATTAAATCAAAACAAAAAAAGAAAATAAAACTTATACTGAAAAAAAAGAAAAGAAAAAAAGAACCAAGGAAATTACCTACGTAAAGAATATCAGACAGGGCGATTATATGAATATTATTCGAAAAAAATATTCACAAACAGTTATTCGAAGAACATTCGAATTGTCAATAGATTGAATGAACATTTATCGTTATAATAAATGATAATTATTCAAAATACCTGTTTGAAATACGTATGTGGTATTGTTTTGAGAGAGTCAATGCTAATTTACTTAGAACTAATAACGCCCTTGAAGGCTGGCATAGAGAATTTTTGAAGCAAGTGTCATCTTACAATATTGAAATTCTTAGACGCTCTTAAGGCAAGAAATTCGTATTGCAAAAGTAAGAGCCTGTTATCAAAAATAACGAAGAAATACCAGGACATAAATGGAAAACTTAAAAAAAATTAGTTGCATCATTTAACGAGGAATCTTCAGTGGAAGACTATTTGCGTGTAGTATCATATAAATTAAGGTTATAAGGATTTTTCTGACTAAATTGTTTTATCGTCTGTCTATATTTCTGAGATGAGGTATTATGTACACTATTGACATTATTCGGACTATTGTTCTCATCGTTGTCGCTATATTTATTATAGCGTTTCGGCCTTTCAGTATCTGTCTATATTTCTGAGATGAGGTATTATGTACACTATTTACATTATTCGGACTATTGTTCTCATCGTTGTCGCTATATTTATTATAGCGTTTCGGCCTTTCAGTATCTGTCTATATTTCTGAGATGAGGTATTATGTACACTATTTACATTATTCGGACTATTGTTCTCATCGTTGTCGCTATATTTATTATAGCGTTTCGGCCTTTCAGTATCTGTCTATATTTCTGAGATGAGGTATTATGTACACTATTTACATTATTCGGACTATTGTTCTCATCGTTGTCGCTATATTTATTATAGCGTTTCGGCCTTTCAGTATCTGTCTATATTTCTGAGATGAGGTATTATGTACACTATTTACATTATTCGGACTATTGTTCTCATCGTTGTCGCTATATTTATTATAGCGTTTCGGCCTTTCAGTATCTGTCTATATTTCTGAGATGAGGTATTATGTACACTATTTACATTATTCGGACTATTGTTCTCATCATTGTCGCTATATTTATTATAGCGTTTCGGCCTTTCAGTATCTGTCTATATTTCTGAGATGAGGTATTATATACACTATTTATATTATTCGGACTATTGTTCTCATCGTTGTCGCTATATTTATTATAGCGTTTCGGCCTTTCAGTATCTGTCTATATTTCTGAGATGAGGTATTATGTACACTATTTACATTATTCGGACTATTGTTCTCATCATTGTCGCTATATTTATTATAGCGTTTCGGCCTTTCAGTATCTGTCTATATTTCTGAGATGAGGTATTATGTACACTATTTACATTATTCGGACTATTGTTCTCATCTTTGTCGCTATATTTATTATAGCGTTTCGGCTTTTCAGTATCTGTCTATATTTCTGAGATGAGGTATTATGTACACTATTTACATTATTCGGACTATTGTTCTCATCTTTGTCGCTATATTTATTATAGCGTTTCGGCCTTTCAGTATCTGTCTATATTTCTGAGATGAGGTATTATGTACACTATTTACATTGTTCAGTCTATTGTTCTCATCTTTGTCGCTATATTTATTATAGCGTTTCGGCCTTTCAGTATCTGTCTATATTTCTGAGATGAGGTATTATGTACACTATTTACATTGTTCAGACTATTGTTCTCATCTTTGTCGCTATATTTATTATAGCGTTTCGGCCTTTCAGTATCTGTCTATATTTCTGAGATGAGGTATTATGTACACTATTTACATTGTTCAGACTATTGTTCTCATCTTTGTTGCTATATTTATTATAGCGTTTCGGCCTTTCAGTATCTGTCTATATTTATGAGATGAGGTATTATGTACACTATTTACATTATTCGGACTATTGTTCTCATCTTTGTCGCTATATTCATTATAGCGTTTCGGCCTTTCAGTATCTGTGTATATTTCTGAGATGAGGTATTATGTACACTATTTACATTGTTCAGACTATTGTTCTCATCTTTGTCGCTATATTTATTATAGCGTTTCGGCCTTTCAGTATCTGTCTATATTTCTGAGATGAGGTATTATGTACACTATTTACATTATTCGGTCTATTGTTCTCATCTTTGTCGCTATATTTATTATAGCGTTTCGGCCTTTCAGTATCTGTCTATATTTCTGAGATGAGGTATTATGTACACTATTTACATTATTCGGACTATTGTTCTCATCTTCGTCGCTATATTTATTATAGCGTTTCGGCCTTTCAGTATCTGTCTATATTTCTGAGATGAGGTATTATGTACACTATTTACATTATTCGGACTATTGTTCTCATCTTTGTCGCTATATTTATTATAGCGTTTCGGCCTTTCAGTATCTGTCTATATTTCTGAGATGAGGTATTATGTACACTATTTACATTGTTCAGTCTATTGTTCTCATCTTTGTCGCTATATTTATTATAGCGTTTCGGCCTTTCAGTATCTGTCTATATTTCTGAGATGAGGTATTATATACACTATTTACATTATTCGGACTATTGTTCTCATCGTTGTCGCTATATTTATTATAGCGTTTCGGCCTTTCAGTATCTGTCTATATTTCTGAGATGAGGTATTATGTACACTATTTACATTATTCGGACTATTGTTCTCATCATTGTCGCTATATTTATTATAGCGTTTCGGCCTTTCAGTATCTGTCTATATTTCTGAGATGAGGTATTATGTACACTATTTACATTATTCGGACTATTGTTCTCATCTTTGTCGCTATATTTATTATAGCGTTTCGGCCTTTCAGTATCTGTCTATATTTCTGAGATGAGGTATTATGTACACTATTTACATTGTTCAGTCTATTGTTCTCATCTTTGTCGCTATATTTATTATAGCGTTTCGGCCTTTCAGTATCTGTCTATATTTCTGAGATGAGGTATTATGTACACTATTTACATTGTTCAGACTATTGTTCTCATCTTTGTCGCTATATTTATTATAGCGTTTCGGCCTTTCAGTATCTGTCTATATTTCTGAGATGAGGTATTATGTACACTATTTACATTGTTCAGACTATTGTTCTCATCTTTGTCGCTATATTTATTATAGCGTTTCGGCCTTTCAGTATCTGTCTATATTTCTGAGATGAGGTATTATGTACACTATTTACATTATTCGGTCTATTGTTCTCATCTTTGTCGCTATATTTATTATAGCGTTTCGGCCTTTCAGTATCTGTCTATATTTCTGAGATGAGGTATTATGTACACTATTTACATTATTCGGACTATTGTTCTCATCTTCGTCGCTATATTTATTATAGCGTTTCGGCCTTTCAGTATCTGTCTATATTTCTGAGATGAGGTATTATGTACACTATTTACATTATTCGGACTATTGTTCTCATCTTTGTCGCTATATTTATTATAGCGTTTCGGCCTTTCAGTATCTGTCTATATTTCTGAGATGAGGTATTATGTACACTATTTACATTATTCGGTCTATTGTTCTCATCTTTGTCGCTATATTTATTATAGCGTTTCGGCCTTTCGGTATCTGTCTATATTTCTGAGATGAGGTAATATGTACACTATTTACATTATTCGGACTATTGTTCTCATCTTTGTCGCTATATTTATTATAGCGTTTCGGCCTTTCAGTATCTGTCTATATTTCTGAGATGAGGTATTATGTACACTATTTACATTATTCGGACTATTGTTCTCATCTTCGTCGCTATATTTATTATAGCGTTTCGGCCTTTCAGTATCTGTCTATATTTCTGAGATGAGGTATTATGTACACTATTTACATTATTCGGACTATTGTTCTCATCTTTGTCGCTATATTTATTATAGCGTTTCGGCCTTTCAGTATCTGTGTATATTTCTGAGATGAGGTATTATGTACACTATTTACATTGTTCAGACTATGGTCCTCATCTTTGTTGCCATATTTATCACAACGTTTCTTCAGGTGGTTGGAATGTCGAACTCTTTCGCTCTCTCTAGTTCCACCTGCCATGTTTAATGTGAGTTATTTCTTATTAATTCCCCTCTGCCTTAACCAGGTATTGAACTCACATTCTTTGGGTCCTGTCACTTTATCCACTGTACCATGCGACCTTAAGGATATCTGTGTATAAATTTCTGGGTATTATAAACCTAATGTCTCAACATCATTTTTTACCAGTGCTCATATTGCAATTTTTTGCTGTTATCATTTCATGTTTTTATCAGAGCTCATATTGCAATTTTTGTTGTTATTATCACTTTTCTCTGGCACTCCTTATTGCTGGTTTCTATATTGTATTCATTATGTATTTGTTCATTTGTGTACCTCTTCTTTTAATTTTTATATTTTGATTGCAATAAAAAATTTTGCATTTCGAATAATTATCATTTAGTATAATTGTCCTTTCGATTACTTTTTATGCAATCAATTTAAAATTCGAATAAATGTTTTTCGAATAAATATTTTTGAACAATGCTCTCATAATAGTCATTATTATCTGGAATCGAACGCCTGATTACGTAACACAAATGTTTAAACTCATGTCATGTCGGCTACTGTTTTGTTCTTGTTTTTTCTAACCTTCAATAACCCCCGTAAATTATCCAAGTATCTTTTCTCATTATGTCCTAAATGTTTTAATTGCATCTTTCTGATTGTAGCAACAATTTATTTGTTACTATCACTTTCTTTGTAGCTCTTATTCTCGTTAAAACTTCCTCGTTAATCATATGCCCAGTCTATGGAAATCACAGCATTTATTGGTAGAAGCACATTTCTGTTGTTTCATGTCTATTCGCCTTCTTGTTAGATCTTGATGAAGAAGATTTTTGGTTTAGTTTATGGCATATCAACCTCAATGGGTTATTTAATGGCGACAAGATTTTTATTGCTGGTAATATTTTTTTTTTAAAAATGTATTGCTTGTAATAATTTTTTCTCCAAAAGATTTATTCCTGGTAATAAAACCTATTTCATAATCTTTTGACCTCAGTTTGGAAGTTAACTATTTAGCCAGAGCTAGGACCCCAACAGGGGCTGCCACCACAGGATAGGGTGGATCTGGGAACATCAGCAATTAAGAGGTGGTTCCATGCTCCTCAAAACCTCCTGATCAGAGTCCTTGCTGTCGGATGTAGTTCATCGTCTTACCCAGGTCGGTGATGAAGGAGGGTTTGTCTTTGAAATCAACATACAAACTTCTGGTTATTACCCGGATACGAACTCTAATTACGAATGACCCCGCCAGTCACTAAACTGTTTTCAGTGAGTAAATGAATGAAAGAAAGAAAGAATGAAAGAAAGAAAAAAAGAAAGAAAGAAAAAAGAAGGGGATATAGAATTGTTTAACGTCTGCTACTAATACCTCGTAACTTATGAACTATTCCGTTTTGATCCCGTGGAAAGGCGACAGAGATTTATCAGAGACGCTACTTGGTTTCATTGAGAAAATTAATGAAAGAAAGAAAGAATGAAAGATATAAGTGTTTCACGTCTGTTTCAGTGAAATGGAAAAAGTCAGTTTCAAATCTTTTCACTTTTGCCCACATTTTTTTAACAATATTTACCCAATGCAAGGCCCAAGAGCCACTCAAATTAGAGGGATATTGTATGGACTTATATTAGCGTAAGAAAGAACAAGAGTTTGGAGTATAGAGCTGATGTAGACTTTACAAGGAACTGGAAACCCAATTCCAAACAGGAAACAAGAGATAAACCTTTACTCCTGTTCAAAAAATCGGGGAGGAGTGTGAACAGGAACTTCTTTAAATAACAACAGAATGCATATTTAGGATTGTTATTGCAATATTTTGTTAAAGTTGTTAAGCTCAAATATTTAACGAGGCGATAGTGGAATTTCTATGGATATTTTATTGTCGTAGAACACGACATGAGCGTATTCAAGCATTAACTGAAGAATTAAGATTCATGAGAAATTTCAGATAGGAAATCCGTTAATTTTCCCGTTTAGTTTTAGTTAATAATAATTATCTAGGCATGAACAAAGTAAATCAGATAATTTAAAAAAAAATTGGCACCCTTTATGATATAAGAAATCATGACTTTCCACAGACTTCATTCTTTATTATTCGTGAAGAACAATTACTTCTATAGGAAAAATAGTAAACTGTTTTTCATTTCCTTTCTTGCCGCTTTTCTTAGAGTGGCTGACACGCAAGGCTCTCGTTCTGCGTATGACGATAAACTACATCTAGCAGCAAAACCTCTGACCTAAAGGTTTTGAGGAGCGTGAAACCACTTCTTGCTGCTGTTTTCAGTGCCACCCTTGTTGGTAGCACCTGTTAGTGTCCCAATAGTTAACCGCCAAATTGTTGTTAAGAAACTGAATGTAGACTAGTCAAAAATGAATAATAATTGCCAAGGCTTCAGCTAAGATATTCTTGTTCGTTATTTTGGTAGACAAATATTTTCTTCATGTTAAATGTACAAATAAATACAAAATAAATTGAAGACCATATAGCTCCAATTCCTTGATAGGAAAGAAATTAAATTCCTTCAAAATCATCGCTGAAAAACCTAATATATCTTAACTCATAGAATATTATTTGTACGTACAACTACTTCCCCCAAGGATAGTAGAGATGAGTGTCGACCATTTTGAGTTGAGTACGACTATATTTTTTCATTTGATGCTAGCCAAGTGAAGTGAACAAGATTGAATTTCCTGAGGTTGAACATATAGATTGATTTGAGATTGATAAGATGGGTGGATAGGAAGGTGATGTTGGGAAGAGGGCAGAGGTTATGCCCTAAGAAGATGCGTGGTGTGTATAAGTTCATCAATTAAGATTCAAATTGAAATCCACTCATAAAATGACTGCTCTGATTCTATTCGGACAATGGCGGTTGTCATGGTGACAATGACATCAAGTACAAGGGATGGGGTGTAGAAAAACACTCGCAAAACAGTAATGGCGGGAAAAAAATAAAAATGGCGGGAAGTGGAATGATATGGCTGTGGAAAATGGCAGTTACTCGAAATCAAGCAAAGAAATCATTCCTTAAAAAAAAAAAAAAAAAAAAAAAAAAAGATGACGGGAAAGAACAATAACAAGGAAGAGGGTATGGAGGAGGAGACTGGAAAAAGAAAACGGCGAAAAGAAGAAGAATTTGATAAGAAGAAGGAGAAAAGTTTAAAAGAAAGAAAGGGAAAATGTTGGTCCGGACGAACAAAATTAAAAATACAGTTGTGAGAAGTAGGCGAAGCGGGGAGAAAGGGAATTTTATGAGAAAAAGAAAAGATAAAGAAATGCAGACTTGGAGAGAAAGAAAAAAAAGAGAGAAAAAGAAAAGGATGAAGAAAAGAAAGAAAGCAGGAGAATTGAAAGCGAAGTGAGAAAATAATTATAAAAAATAAAAATAATAGAACGAAATCGGGGAAATAGCGGAAGTAAGAAGACGAAGTCTATGGCGAATGAAAGCAAAAAAAGTAGAGGATAAAGAAATATGTAGGGAAAAATGAAATGAGGAGGGGGAGAAGATGAATACTACTACTACTACTGCTAGTACTAGTACTGCTACTACTACTACTACTACTACTACTACTGATAATGATCAGAAGAAGGGAGTGAAAAGAAAAAGATGAAAATGGAAACACCCGAAAAGAATAATGTGGAAAGAAAAAAGAGGATAAATCTATTAAGGGGCGGGGGAGCAAAAAGAAAAAAAGGAAAAAAGAAAAGATTAAAATGGATGAAGAAAAAGAAGACAGAATCAGGACGGAAGAAGAAGCTGTAGGAGTGGGGAGGAGGAAAGCAGGCTGGAATATGAGAAGAGGAAGAAGAAAGGTAAAGGAAGAAAAAGTGAAGAAGAAGAAGTAGAAGAAGAAGAAAAAGGAGGAGGAGGAGGTGTAGGAGTTGGGAGGAGGAAAGCAGGCTGGAATATGAGAAGAGGAAGAAGAAAGGTAAAGGAAGAAGAAGAAGAAGAAGAAGAAGAAAAAGGAGAAGGAGGAGATGTAGGAGTGGGGAGGAGGAAAGCAGGCTGGAATATGAGAAGAGAAAGAAGAAAGGCAAAAGAAGAAGAAGAAGAAGAAGAAGAAGAAGAAGGAATCTGTATGAAGAAAGAAAACGGGAGGAGGAAGTGGATGAAAAAAAAAAAAAAGAAAACTGAATGAGGACAGGAAGTAGAAAATCAGGAAGGCAACAGGAAGAAATATTGGAAGAAGACGAAGAAGAAGGAGAAGGAAATAACCGGGAAGGAAAAAAGAAAATGGAGAAGGAAAAGAATCGGAAGGAAAGAAAAAGGATGACTAGAAGAAGAACAAGAGTAAAGAATGGATAAAGAAAAAAAAATGGAAGGAAGAAAGAAAGTGAATAACTAGAAGAAGAAGAAAATCGAAGGGGAAAATAAAAGAAATCTATTGGAAGGAAGGTAATAACACAATTACAGGCAGAGTCTGGAAGAAGAAGAGGAAGAAGAAAGAGAAAAGAAAAAAAAGAAAAGGAAAATTAAAGTGAAGAAGGATTGTTTGAGCAGATTGCAACCACAAGATAGGTGTGGTGTCGATACCGTCTGTAACTTGCTGTGGTTAAAAAGTGAGGAAAAAAAGGGATCAGTAACTTTGACCTACAGTTCAGACCCGAAGCAATTTGTTACGGAAAGAGGTAGTCAATAGTTTCTCAAGGGCACGTTATAAAGGTCAACTGTTTGGCATCGCCGGTCCCGTTTTGTCACGCATGCCGGCTTGCCTGAGTAGTTCCTGTTCAGGAGTGGTGAAAGCTAGGCTGAATGCAAAACACGATATTATGATTTAGTTAAGGATTACTTGATGTCTGTGGGCGCTTCAGTAGTTAGAAAGTTGGACTAGCAGATAATTACGACTGTATAGTGAATTTTATCCTCACTGGGTGCCGAAAATTTATTAAAGTGTGCTATCAGTCAGTTATGTGCCATGCGTGATACATGCTTAGGTGATCATGTATCTTTCGATACATGACTGACGAGGAATATTTTTTCCCACAGTAGGTTGCCATTTCTTTCAGCCATCCAAGGCTATAGAACCCGGTCTATCCTGCTATTTATCCATAACTGGGGGGGGGAAGAAGAGGATTCATACCTTTCTTATACTATTAGCACATAAGTGAATGTACTGGATTCGACTGGAAAGCCAGTCAGTTATGTGCCATGCGTGATACACGCTTATGCGATCATGTATCTTTCGATACCTGATTGACGAGGCAGTTTTTTTTCCCGCAGTAGGTTGCCATTTCTTTATGCCATCCAAAGCTATAGAAGCCGGTCTGTCCTGCTATTTATCCATAGCTGGGGGAAGAAGAAGAGGATTCATACCTTTCCCAATTATTAGCACATAAGTGAATGTAATGGATTCGACTGGAATTCGAACTTGGCTCTCCGGTTCCTCATTCTAAGCCTCTATCCATTACTCCACCGTGAGCCATACTAAATCTATTAAATATTTGGGCGCCTCAACATAGGGTAATGGTTAACAGTTTATTATAGCAGAAGATTAGGAATCGAGGGCAGAGGACGTGGAGAATTTGACACTCACAGGGCAATACAATGATTGGAAAGGAAAATAAAAAAACTAAATATTGTTAAAAGCTACAAAGGATAGGATATTGTCGAGAGGCATGAAGAAGTGAGTTTGATCCTCACTGGGTGCCCCAATTGTTTGAACTTCACTTCACTTCACTTAACATGTTTAAGGATTATGTGTACGCCATCCCGTGCAGCCGTGGCAAGAAATATAAAGGAGAAGCAGCTCCCATCCTTTAAGATAAGACTGCAAGGAATACAAAATCGGACATGGCTGAGCATATATGGAGAGAAAAGGGAGATCACCGCCATCTGTGGGATTTTTTGTTTTTAAAACAATGGGGGAATATTATATACCGTACCTATGAACACTAATGGGTATGTCCCAATAAATACATTGGACACTATGGGGGGGGGTAATATGGTGTCTACGTAGTCCACCACTAGCAGTGGTTTACCTACTTCACGCTGCTCGCGAGTATTTTATTTTGTTGATGTTGTAAAGATAATTATTTAATTTTCCAACTTCCGTTTTGGTTATTCATCATTTGGTAATCTTCTCTAGGTTACAACAGGCAACATCTTCAGGGTGTATATATATATATATATATATATATATATATATATATATATATATATATATATATATATATATATTTCTTCCTTTTTTTTAGTATATATAATTTTTTACATATGGTAGCTTGTTTTAAAAAAGAAACAAAGTAGAGGAGAAATTAACCAGCAGCAATAGAAATGTTTCATATTTTCCGAAACATTTCCAGGGCTGCTCGTTCGTTTCTCCTCTACCATCAGTTTTAAAACGTCGAGATCGGAAACTGACGGTAGTCAAATTCAGGAAATTATTTCTAGGAACAAAGAAACACCAGTGAAACTCTTAAACCAAATCTGGAAAGTAAGATCAAATATTGTTGCATTTCCTTCCATTTCAACGGTTTGCGGGGCCAATTTAAAATAATAATTCAAAATTAACAGTCTCAATATTTTTAATCGTTTACGATTTAATTGATTATTAAATTTTTTTGTTATTATTATTATTGTTATTATTATTATTGCTGTTGCTGTTATTCTTTAATTTATTATTAAAACGTTATTATTATTATTATTATTCATATTCTTGTTATTCCTTTTCTTCCTTTTCTAATTCTTATTTCATACATTTGAATGACGATACCAAATATGACTGTTGCTGGGGACTGAGTGAGAGCAAGTCTCTTCATATTTTCAACAAATACTGCAGTATTCTTCGAAACAACAGAATTACTATAGTCGAGACCAGTGGTTCCCAAACAATGCAGTGCGCTTCATAGCTTCGGTGGAAAAGGATAGCCGATGAGGCGGAGTGATGGAACGACAATCAAAGATTTAGAAAGAGTTAAAAAAAAAAAAATCATATGCCAAAAATAAATAGGATTTCAAAATTTCAAATATTATTAGGGATTACTTGTAAGTGGATGCATAACTTCCAATAGAAATAGTTATAAATAATTATTAACCGATTTTATCATTGTGAGTATTAAGCATATAGTCTAGTCTTCGCAGAGTTATCAGTGATAATGGTCCGATTTCGAACTTGCGATTATCTCCCTTTAAGCCTCTCTCTCTCTCTGTTTTCATTTTTTATTTTTAAATGTACTTTTTATCACTTAAAATTTGGTGAGGTGCGAGCAAATTTTAATTCCTAAAATGCAGCCCAGAGGAAAAAAGTTTAGCAACCACTGGTCTTGATAGTCTCAGACATTACGCAAATAACCAGTTCATACATTAGTGATTTTGAAAAAAAATTATTATAGAACCATCCTGATCATCATTTTTTGGTAGCTTGTTTAGTTAATGTGTTGCATTTTATTTTTTTTATAATCAATGGGAACATCTTCATTGTGTCTATATATTTCTTTTTTTTTCTCTCAAGTAAATGTAATTCATTACATATGGCAGCGTGTTTCAAAAGACAGAAAGTAAAGGAGAAACCAATCAACAGCATTGGAAATGTTTCATATCTCCTGCAACATTTCCAGGGCTACTGGTTGGCTTCTCTTTTAACTTGTTCTAAAACACCGTGGTGTTCTCTGTCTAAGAGAACATGATATGCGAAAACCTAAGGAATCAGTGCAGATGCTAGACCCGGATTTTGAAGACGGATCGCCAGAGAGCAAACACAGGTAATGATCCCATTTTGAATAATTAGATCACATGATCTAAAAGAAAATGTATATATGGGAATTAGTGTGGCGTCTAAATGATCACCATTTCTATTCTATCCTCTATAATAATACAGATCACTCTTTCTACACTATCCTTTGTTACTATACGGATCACTCTTTCTACACTATCCTCTATCTCTATACTGATCACTATACTATTTCTCTATACTGATCACTATACTATTTCTCTATACTGATCACTATACTATTTCTTTACACTGATCACTATACGGATCACTATTCGGTGTTTACTTTTCGAGTGAGTATTATCGAGCAAGTACTGTTAGTGCGAGTGATATTCGAAGGCGTCTGACACCAGTATTGTTCAACGGCGTTACTATAGTTGTATCTGCGATTACAAAGTCTCTACTACAACGAGCATAACGAAAGTGACAACGAGTATTCGTTGACATTACAAAAGTGTCAACGGACACGTTGACATCACAAAACGTTTTGAAATTTGAGTGCGAAGACCGGACTAAGATCTGACACTAAATTTTTTCACGTGCCAACAAAAAATTTTAGAACCTCAAAACTAGCAGCAACTAAGTTGGAACTGGTCAGCATGAAATAAAGATCGTAAAAGCATCAGCCTGTCTTTTGTCTTGTTCAGTTCACAAGAAATTCATTCTCTTTTTTTCCTCTTCAGTTTTATTGCTGAAGTTCTAATAAACATTTTCAAACTGTCCCTTAATCTGAAGAAGTCCTACAAACGATTGTTTCCAAACAGAAATTCCATAAGGCTTTATTTTCTTTTAATCCTACCGTATTCTTTAAATTCTCTAATATCTTCTTCATTTAAATGAAATCGTTTCTTCGTTGATGATCGTGACATTCTACACAATGTGTAAAGGAAAGAAAATAAAAATACATGAGATAAAGATAGACATGAAAGAGGAGAAAGAATAAAAGAGAATCTAATGAATAAGTTTCGCGTGCCAGAAACAATTCATAGCTGTACCATATTTGGCACACGTGCCCAGAGTTATCCACCAGTCTAAATTAAAGGAGCCATCCCTCTACAGGTTAGGTTTTTCCTATACTGTATACCCTAGCAAGTCTGCACTAATATTTACCCAAGCTTCATTTTAGAGATTCCATTCTTTTCGACTTCGACCCGGCCAGTCAGTTATGTACCATGCGTGATACACGCTTAGGCGATCATGTATCTTTCGATACATGACTGACGAGGCAGATTTTTTTTCCTGCAGTAGGTTGCCATTTCTTTCTGCAGTAGACCAGTTGCCATCCAAGGCAATAGAACCCGGTCTGTCTTGCCATGTACCGCTAGCTGGGTGGAGAAAAAGAGGATTCATACCTTTCCCAAGGGTATTAGCACATAAGTGAATGTAATGGATTCCACTGGAAAGCCAGTCAGTCAGTTATGTGCCATGCGTGATACACGCTTAGGCGATCACGTATCTTCCGATACATGACTGACGAGGCAGATTTTTTTCCTGCAGTAGGTTGCCATTTCTTTCTGCAGTAGACCAGTTGCCACCCAAGGCAATAGAACCCGGTCTGTCTCGCCATGTACCGCTAGCTGGGTGGAGAAAAAGAGTATTCATACCTTTCCCAAGGGTATTAGCACATAAGTGAATGTAATGGATTCCACTGGAAAGCCAGTCAGTCAGTTATGTGCCATGCGTGATACACGCTTAGGCGATCACGTATCTTCCGATACATGACTGACGAGGCAGATTTTTTTCCTGCAGTAGGTTGCCATTTCTTTCTGCAGTAGACCAGTTGCCACCCAAGGCAATAGAACCCGGTCTGTCTCGCCATGTACCGCTAGCTGGGTGGAGAAAAAGAGTATTCATACCTTTCCCAAGGGTATTAGCACATAAGTGAATGTAATGGATTCCACTGGAAAGCCAGTCAGTCAGTTATGTGCCATGCGTGATACACGCTTAGGCGATCATATTAAGATACGTGACGGACTTGTGCCAGTCAAACTTTAGTAAATATTTACCGTGAGGTAATTGTTAACAATCTAGTTACGCAGATGATTACGACTGTGCAGTAAGTTTGATCTTTACTCGGAGCCCAGCATTTATGACCTTGTTTTATTGCTTAAGTTTGTTTCAGAACAGAAATTCCATAAGGCTTTATTTTCTTTTAATCCTACCATATTCTTCAGTCCCCTATTCTTTAAATTCTCTAATATCTTCTTCATTTGAATGACATCGTTTCTTCGTTGATGATCGTGACATTCTACACAATCTGTAAAGGAAAGAAAGTAAAAATACATGAGATAATGATAGACATGAAAGAGGAGAAAGAATAAAAGAGAATCTAATGAATAAGTTTCACGTGCCAGAAACAATTCATTGGTGTGCCATGTTTGACACGAATATCAAGGGTTGCCGACCCCTGTGCTAGGCTACACAAATCTCCAAAGCCGGCCAAGCATAGACATAAAAACAATATGGGAACAAATAATAAAGAGGGCGATCGAAAAACAACAATAACAAAAAATTGTAATATGAGCTCTGGTTAAAAATGGTTACTGAGACATTAGGTTTATAATTGCTCAAAATTACCTCACCAATGTCGCCAGTGAATAAAAGCGTTGATCCAAAAGTGACCTGAGGCAAAGAGTTGTCGGTTCAATACGAGGCCACAACAGAGGGAGCAAAAACTTGAATTATCAAGGGGAACTAATTGAGACTGAGATCTTTCAAAAAACTGAAATATCTAACGTGGAATTAGAACGATCTAACTCCGTAATGGGTTCAGTTCGAGACTCCAAGAAATATTACCTGATGTAGGTCGGAGCGTACTATAGCCGAAACGTCGTGAAACTGGCAATAAAGATTAGGACAATAGCCTGAACAATGTAACTAGTGTAAATAGTTTAACAATCTAGCCTAGCAAATGATTACAACGGTATAGTAATTTAAATCCTCACTGGGTGCCCCAAATCCATAGCCTTGTGCCAGTCAAACTTTAGCAAATATTTACCGTCAGGTAATTGTTAACAATCTAGTTACGCAGATGATTACGACTGTGCAGTTTGATCTTTATTCGGACCCCCGAATTTATGACCTTGTCGCAAACTATATTAAGTAAATATTTAGGCGCCTGGTCATTGAATAAGAATTAAGTGTAGTGAGTTTGATGCACACTAGGTGTCTCACATATATTTCATTGTGCCGTACTGAAATAAACTTATGGAAGGACGTAGAAACATAACATCTACCGGTTTGTAAAATGAGTTCAGATTTTTACCATGACTGTTGCCCACTCTTTTTTGTTTGTTTCTAACGGAATTTTCATGTTTCTTAATACCCTGCTTAGCTTTTGGAAGGCACCTTTCGCTAATCAAATGGGCGTTCGGATTTTGGTTTGACATTATCCCAAATATTTAAAATTTTCTTTCAAATTTAAATGTAATTTCACCGCAAACAAAGCAATACAGCCATTAAGACGCAAGGGGTTACTGAGTGTGAAAGAATATGAGAAAAAGAAAAACACTATTAAGGAGAGAGAACAATAAGAGAACAGGAATTAAGAAAACAGAAGATAACGATTGACATTGCGTTTATATTTTCGAAGATCAAGGTTCAGTAGAAAGCAAAGGGCCTGAGGAAAGTTTCACAAGCCAGAAGGGCGAGAGAAGAAACTGTTAACATAGAACTTAGGGTTACACTTAGCAATTTCAACTGTAAAGGGATGAAACCTAACTGCCAATCTAGTACTGGGCTTAAATTCATAATGTCAAAGTAACAAAGAGTAAAGCTCGTCAGAACAATTACCACGGAAATTTTAATTATTTTACAAAGAAACATGCATAAAAGAAAGACAGCTGCCTAAATATACAATACATTTCCCCTACAGGAAAGAATGACGTTGATGTGAAGCCAATGTAAGAATTTAATACGTTTTGAATATTGATATTCGAGATGCAGTCTTCCAACGTTCATGAGAATGTATAAACAACGTTTTTTTCTTTTTTCTTTTTTTACAATAAAATAAAAACAATAAACAGACGGACGTTGTCGGTTGAAATAAATAAAAAAAAAAGCTTGTTTGAAACTGGACCATTTTTTCGATATTATAATGAAGGATAAAAATATTGAGACCCTGTTAATTTTTAAATATTATTTTAAACTGGGCCCGCAAACCGTTTAAAGAGTTTTTTTTTTTGGTTTTGTTTGTTTTTTTACGGTATATCAACCTCAATGGGTTATTTAATGCCGACAAGATTTTTATCACTGGTAATATTTCTTTTTCAAAAATTGCTGGTAAAAAAATTTTCAAAAAAAGTATTGCTGGTATTAAAACCTTTTTTTATACTTTCATAGTTTTTTGACCCCTTTTTGAGGGTTAACTATTTGTCCATACCTGGGAACCTGACAGATATCAACACCCCGGGTCAGGGTTGACCTGGAAACACCAGCAATTAAGACGTGGTTCCACGCACTTCAAAACCTCCTGATCAGAGGCCTTGCTGTCGGATGTAGTTTATCGTCATACCCAGGACGGGTTTAAAGTGGAAGGCAATGAAACAATATTTGATCTTACTTTCCAGATTTGGTTTAAGCGTTTCATTGGTGTTTCTTTGTCCCTAGAAATAATTTCCAAAATTTTACTACCGTCAGTTTCCGATCTCGACGTTTTAAAACTTAAGGTAGAGGAGAAACCAACCAGCAAATATTTCAGAAGAGATGCTGGTTAGTTATTTTTATTTTCTAAACACGCTATCATATGCAATGAATACGTGAAAAAAAAAAAAAAAGAAGAAATCACATTAACTAAAGAAGCTGCAAAAAAGGATTAGCAGTATGCTTCTATGATAATTTTCTAAAAATCACTAGTGTAGGAATTGCTAATTTGCGTAATGTCTGTGACTAGTGGTTTCCAAACTTTTTTTCCTCTGGGCTGCATTTTAAGAATTAAAATTTGCCCGCGCTTTGCCAAATTTTATGTTACAAAACGTCCATTCAAAAAAAAAAAAAAAAAAAAAAGAGAAAGAAACAAAGAGAGGGTTAAAGTGAGATAACCGTAGATTCAAAGTTAGAACATTATTATTGATAACTCTCTCCTCCAATTTGCAGAGCCCAGTTACTATATTCTTAATACTTAAAATAGCACAATGATAAAATCAGTCAATAATTATTTATATCTACTGGGATTCACACATGCAATTACAAGTAATCCATAATAATATTTTAAATTTTGAAATTATATTTATTTTTGGCTAATGATTTTTTTGAAACTGTTCCTAAATCTTTGATTGTCTCTTAATCATTCCTCCTCACCTGCTATCCTCTTCCGCCTCACCTGCTATCCTCTTCTTCATATGAGGCATTCAGCGCCATTTGGGAACCACTGGAGTAAATAATGTATTTAACGGACGCCCACAACATATGTTTTTATTTACTAAGCTTCGATTAGTTTCGGTATAAAGTCATCTTCATAGCTGGCACGTTATGAGGAATCTAAATAAAACGTTGTAGCAACCTATACAACAGTGGTTCCCAAACGTTTTATTTTTATTTTGGGACGCATTTTCGGGATGAAAATTTGCTCTCGCCTCACCAAATTTTATGCGATAAAAATACATAAAAAAAGCAGAATGAAGGATAAAGGGAGATAACCGCAGATTTGAAGTCAGAACATTACCATTGATAACTCTCTTCTCCAGTTTGTGGACCCTAGTTACTATATTCTTAATACTTGATATAATGCAAAAATATCACAATGATAAAATCAGTCAATAATTATTTATAACTATTTATACTGGGACTCAGACATGGCAATTACAAGTAATCCATAATAATATTTGAAATTTTGAAAATATATTAATTTTTGGCATTCATGAACTTTTAAAACTGTTTCTAAATCTTTGATTGTTTTTCAATCATTCCGACTCGAATGCTAGCCTATTTAAACGCATCAGAGAGACGCACTGAACCTATGTGGCGCGCTGAACCTATGTGGTGCGCTGAACTTATGAGACGGACCGCACCATTTGGGAACCACTGGTCTAGACTATGGTAATTCTGATGTCTCGAAGAATACTACAGTATTTGTTGAAAATATGAAGAGACTTGGTGTCACTCAGTCCCCAGCAGCAATCACATTTGGCGTCCACATTCAAATGTATGAAATAAGAATTAGAATGACAACAACAACGACAACAATAATAATAATAATAATAATAATAATAATAATGATGATGATGATGATGGTGATGATGATGATGTTGATGAAAAAAAACGTTTTAATAATAAATTAAATCGCAAACAATTAAAAATAGGCATGAAATAATTTCTTTTAATCAATTTCCTTAGGAACTTAACCTAATGACTGTTCTAGCTGGCTTTTTCCCGCCATATTTATTTCTACTCGATCTTTTTTTTTGTTGTTGTTACTTGAGTGCATCATAATCCTATAATCTTTCGGCTAACATCCCTAAACCTGATTTCCGACATTTTAATCTGCTTCAACTTTCACTTTCACTTTCACTTTCGCGTATTTAACGTCAAAGTGTTTCCTTGACAGTGACATTATCCACACTTTACACCCAGTATTCTTTTCCATTTTCAGCTTGTTCTTCTTCTTTTGCAATTTTCTTCTTATTCCAAAGGCCTTTTTAAAACCGGCTTCGTTCGATATTTCTTCTTTTATTGCTTCCTCTACCCACGTTTGTCATTTCAGACATCCATTCTCGTTTACGGCCCGAAACATTAAAAAAGAAAAGAGAAACAAGGGATTTTGCTGAATCAAGTGATCAAGGCGATCGGGGTTACAAGATGCAAGTTGATCCCGGCTGTGATCCCTGGGGCGCCTTGATCCGGGCTCAATGGCCTGATCCCGGCGCCATTACGTCAAAACCGGGTGATTTGATGGAACGATTAACACCTTGAACTTTGGTTGTGAGATCAAATTTCTTGCTAAACGGTGGATGACAATTTGATGGCGGAGACATGCTTAATTGGTCAAGATTTAAAGCCTAATGTGTGAATCGAGTGTGTATGGAGCCGTGTGATCTGCATTTAAGCCAAAATGTGAATGTATCCATGTGTGCACACGTGTCTACGGGCGCTTTAGAGATCAGCTTTCTGTCCCTATATTTGCGTATCTGTATGTGTGTAGAATAAAAACAAACAAAAAAATCACCTACACAGCTTTTTGTTTTATGAAATTTTATGTTTCAGTCAATTGAGACATCTTGTTAGAAATCATTTGAAAGTTTTATGTTACAAGGTGCCGAAAACAAAAAGGACATTTTATAAATATTCGTTCTATGGCAAATCGACACGTATTTAGTCTAGAAATATTTTAGATACTAAAGTTCACCAAAGAAATGGCTCGAAAGGCGCTCAAGGCAGAAGATTGCGGATAGAATGGTTATGATGAATGAGGTGAGTGGTGGGAATTGAAAATTTTGAGGATAAGGAGGTTAGATAAAGCTTGACCGCTGATTTGATATATATATATATATATATATATATATATATATATATATATATATATATATATATATATATAGAGAGAGAGAGAGAGAGAGAGAGAGGAGGAGAGTGATTAAGAGAAAGAGAGACTTTTCTCATTAACGGACTAGTGTATATATATATGGTATGTATATATATCCATTTAGGGGCAGATGCGCTGATAAATCATATGAAATTATCTGAATATATATATATATATATATATATATATATAATTATTTAAAAAAATTATAACATAAATATGTTATAAAATCACTGCAAAAATAGCCATTTTGTTTCAACATCTGCGGTGTCTTATTAAATGATGATGTAGAATGTAAAATAAATGGTTTTAAAAGTTTCAAATTAATTAACAATCCTTCGCAAAGGGAAAACGTTGTGACGAAAGCTAGAATGACTAATCAAAGTACAAGTATAGGAAAATTCAAAAGTTTGACAACGAAGTCTTGTTATAATAGCTATTCAGATCTTTAAAATATTAAAAAATATAATAATAAATTTTTTAATGTTTCATGCAACCGCACCCCGATACAATTACAATACCCTTGCTC
>OZ010609.1:29592100-29607100 GCA_963932145.1 Acanthosepion lycidas | reverse complement strand
GAGAATGTGAAAAAAGAACAAATGGATGTCAGAAAAAAAGAAAGAAAGAAAACATGAAATAAGGAAAGAAGAGATTAATAAAGGAGAAAGACAGAAAGAAAAAGGAGAAAGAAGAAAATGAAAAGAAAATGAAATATAAAATAAATAAAAACGTTAGAAGGGCCATAACAATTCAGGAAAGAAAATGAAGGAGAAAAGGTGAATAAAAATAACATGCGGAAAAGGAGAATAAAATAACATGCGGAAAAGGAGGAGGAGAAGAAGAAGAAGTAGAAGTAGAAAAAAAAAAGAATGAGAAACCAAAAAAGACAAGAGATAAAAAAAAATCGAAAAAAAGAACAAACGGATAAAAAGAAAAGAAGAAATGAGAAAAAGGGATTTGAAGTAAAGAAGAGGGGAAAACATGCGAAAGAAAAGAGGAAGAGGGGAGGTCGAAGAAAAACAGAGAGAGAGAGAGAGAGAGAGAGAGAGAGAGAGAGAGAGAGAGAGAGAGAGAAGTAAAGTATTAAAAACCCAAAGAAAAAAATAAATGAAAGCAAGGAAGGAAAGAAAGAAATATAGAAGAAAAGAAGTAACGAAGAACACTAGAAAGTAAATTAGAAAATTAAGCGAAAAAGAATAAAAGGAAAATAAGAAGGAAAACATAAAAATGGCAGAAGAGAGAAAGAAAACGAAAGAAAGAAAGTAGATGTAAATAAAAGACAAAAGATGATAGATATAAAATGAAAGAAATAATATTAATTGAAAGAGAAACAAGTAGGGAACATATCACGGGAGGAGGACAAGGAATTATAGAAATAATGGCGGACAAAAAAGAAAAGAAAAAAAAAGGAAAGAAAGGGGAAACAAAAAAGAGGAAACGAAGAAAGCAACAGAAAGAAAGAAACAAAAGAAGAAGGAAAAAGAAAGGAAATAATTTTCTCTTTTCGTTTCTTTTCGAAGGAAGAAAACAAATTATAAAATCAAAAGAAGTAATGGGGAAAAAAGAATGAAAACAAAGAAAGAAAGAAGAAAACATTAATAAAAGAAATAGAATAAACAAAAAAGAAAGTAAAGATAGAAGAAAGGAAAGAAAGAAAGAAAAAACGAAAGAAGTAAGAAAGAAGAAAAGAAAGAAAGAAGAAAAGAAATAAAAAAGAAACAAAAGAAAAGAAGGAAAAATAACGAAGGAAAAATGTAAGCAAAAAATGAAAGAAAGAAGCAACAAAAAAAAAAGGAAGGAAAAAAGAAAAGAAGGTTAAAAAGAAAGAAACAAGAAACAAAAGAAAGAAACGTGATAGAAAAAAAGACAAAAGGAAAAAACATATTAGAAACAAATTGGGCACTTCTACGTGGCGTAATGTTTTACAAGCTTGTCTCTCTTGATCAATTACAACTTAAATGTGAGATCTCACCCTGTGCTCCATACTTTAGGCCTTGTGCCACATCTAAGCTACGCTTAAAAAAATCACCAAATTAGAAGCAAATTATTAGCAGCCGAAGGAAGAATAAATCAAAAAGAAATCAATGGAAATGGAAAATAAATCCCATATTAGACGTTGTTGGCAGCTGGGATTTTACAAGTATGCGAGTGTCTAATTAGACAGTAGACAACAACAACAACAACAACAACAACAACAACAAAAGTAATGCAAATCTCCTGAATATAGAAATATATTTGCTAGGAAATTGAAGCAAAAATTTTGAAAAAACAGTTTTGATGACCATGGCTTTCGCTATGCCAGATGAATTGTAATCAAACTATCAGCAATCATTCTAATCCTTTTATTCATCCGTCCTCTCGACACCCTCTCTCTTCTCCTCTCCAACCCGTTTTCTCATATTACAACCACGCACACACAATTGCCTTCCTGCCAAACCCTTTCCCGACAATTAGAATTCTCTGCAATATTAAACACTTAAACGGCCAGTCTCTCTGGTGATGTGCAACTCTCTGGGTTTTGTCCGTGTCATTTCTAAATTACTAACGCAAAAGATTCGGCGGAGCTGCTTAAAAAGGATTGATTACTTAAGCGCTTTCGTTGTCTCTTTGCCGCGAACTCTTTGACTAATGGGTGACTGGAAGCCCCAAGGATTGTACCTGATCCGAAGCTTGGACGAGGAGAGGAAGGAAAGAAGAGGTTGGTTTTTTGACAAAGGGAGAGAAATGTGATATTTATTCTCAATTTGCTTTGCGAAGACCATGTTAAAAGAAAAGAAACATTTACTGACGGGCTTTCCCATCCCAATCGAAAAGACAAGCCTCAAAGAAAACAAGGGCGGGGTAGGAAAAAAAAGAAGGATGTTGATGAAAAAAGTGTATTAAAAAAAGGAATAAAGAGAATGACTTTTCGTTGCAAATCTAAAGAAATGTTAAAACGGATAAGAGAAAGAATCGTAGACAGAAAAAGAAAGTATTAGGTTGGTGCAAAAATAATGTCGTTTTCTCATATATTAACATATGTGAGAAAACGACATTATTTTTGCACCAACCTAATTAAAAGAACGGAAGGAAGAAGTAGAAGAAGAAGAAGAAGAGGAAGAGGAAGAAGAGGAAGAGAAAAGAAAGCGAATAAAAATTGAAGAATTTAAACAAATTGTGGGCGTAAGAAATAAAGAGAATGACTTTTCGTGGCAAATCTAAAGACATATTAAAACGGATCAGAGAAAGAATCGTAGACAAAAAAGAAAGAAAGTAAAAGAACGGAAGGAAAAAGAAGAAGAAGAAGAAGAAGAAGAAGAAGAAGAGAAAAGAAAGCGAATAAAAATTGAAGAATTTAAACAAATTGTGGGGGTAAGAAATAAAGAGAAATGTAAAGAAATAAAGAAGAAATATTCAAATGGATAAGAAAAAGAATAGCCAACAAAAAAAAGAAAGAGGTTAAACAGAAGGAAGGGAGAAAAAGAGAAAAGAAAGAGAGAGAGAAAAAAAGTTGAAGAATTTAAACAAATTGTAAGCGTAAGTAGTTTAAATATAGAAAGTGAAGAAAGAGGATAAAAGAAAGAAAGAAGTATGAAATCGTAAAAGGAAGAAAAGAAGGAAAAGTAGAAAGAAAAACAGACAATGCGAAAGAAGAGAGAGAGAGAAAAGCGAAAGCAGAAAAGAAAAAATTTTGATGAAAGATAGAAGGAAAAAATAAAAAATAAAAAACGATATAGAATGACATAAAAAAATAAATATAATAAGAAAATAAAGAGGAAGAATTAAAAAGAAGAAAACAAAGGAAAAATAAAAAAAAGTAAAAGACAATAAAACAAAAATCAATATTAAAGGAAGAAGGAAAAGAAAGAAAAAGTGGAAAAGAAAGAAAGAAAGAAAAGAAAAAGAAAGAAAGAAAGAGAAAGAAAGATAAAAAGAAAGAAAGAAAAAGCGGAAAAGAAGAAAATAAAAAAGAAAGAAATAGAAAGAAATAAAAACGGAAAAGAAAGAAAGAAAAGGAGAGGAAAGAAAAACGCAAAAGAAAGAAAGAAAAAGAATAGAAAGAAAGAAAGAAAAAGAAAAGAAAGAAAAAAGAAAAAGAAAAGAAAGAAAAACGGAAAAGAAAGAAAAAACTTAAGAAAGTAAAGAATTAAAAAGAAAAAGAAAGAAAGCAAAAAGAAAACGAGAAATTAATTTAAATAAAGAAAGAAGTAAAAAGAAGAAAAATCAAAGAAAGCTATTATGAAAAGGAGAGGGGCAAAAGAAAGAAAGGATAATAAAGAAAATACGAAACTAAGAATGAACAAAAGAAACAAGAAAACAACCGAGAAAGTAAAAGGGTAAGAAAAGGAAGAAAGAGAAAAAAAGAAAGAAAGAAAATGGATAAGAAAATGAAACGTGAAAATAAAGAGAAAACGAAAGAAAAGAAACAAAGTGAAAAAGAAGGCGAAACAAAACAAAGAAAACCAGAAAGAACAATAAAAGAAAAATGGTAAGAAAAACTTTTCTGTAAACAAAGAAAAAGATAAATAAAGAAAAATGGAGAAAATGAAAAAGGAAGAAAATATAAAGAAAGGAAGAATAGAAAGAAAGAGAAAGAAAGATAAAAAGAAACAAAGAAAAAAGAAAATGTTAGGAAAAAAGAGAGCGAAAAGAAAATAATAGAAAAAGCAAGAAAAATATAAAGACTGAAAAGAAAGAACGAATGAAGAATTGAATATATGAAAAAGAGGGGAAGATAAAGAAATTTAGAAGAGAAAAGAAAGAGAACAAGAGAAAAAGAAAGATGTTAAGATAGGGGGAAGTAAAAGTGAGAAAAATAGAAGAAAGCTGTAACGACAGGAAGGATCGAAAAGACAATTAGAAAAAAAAATATAAATTTTCTGAAGTAGTTAAAATTTAATGCTGAACTAAAATTTAACGGACGCCCACAACACACGTTTTTATTAACCAAGCTTCTATTAGTTTCCGCATAAGGCCATCTTCATAGGTGAGACGTTATGAGGAATCAAGATAAAACGTTGTAGCAACCTCTACAACAGTGGTTTCCAAGTACTGTCATATGTGGAAATATTGTTTTATTGTTGTGTTGACGGATTCAACCATTTTCTTTTGATTTCTTGATACAGATGTGTACGTTTGCTTGACGTAATTTTCAGTTGACATTATGAATATAATAGCGTTTTCTAAATTCTTTCAGTTGCAAAGGACATTTTGTTTTGTTATTAGTAGTTACATTGTTTTAATAAATTCATTTCGTTTTTGCCTTTAAAAAAGTCTACTTGGACGAAACGCGTCGGCTAATATTACAGTTTACCTATTGTCTTTTACATTTATAAATATTGTCTTTTCTACAGTTTAACTCTGAGAAATTTATATATATATATATATATATATATATATATATATATATATATATATATATATTTCAAAGAAAAACAGACCACTTTAAGGTACCATTATAATAATTTATTTCACCAGAGTCCTTTTAAAGGACGCCAGATCATCAGATAGCACTTCCCAAGATGGAATGAAATGACAAATGAAATTAAAATTGATGGGTAGTGTAAGTTTTTGTAATTTAACAGAGAGTGTAAAAGGGGTAGTTAAAGAGACATGGTAGAGTATAGGGAGGGATTAATTT
Source organism: Acanthosepion lycidas (assembly GCA_963932145.1). NCBI lineage: Eukaryota > Metazoa > Mollusca > Cephalopoda > Sepiida > Sepiidae > Acanthosepion > Acanthosepion lycidas. The sequence continues at coordinate 29,602,058 of OZ010609.1, read as the reverse complement.
CATATCTCTCTCAATCATACTTAGTATTGGGGGAGGAGGAGTGACCAGACCTTGACCTATTTAGGCGGTTAACTTAACGGAAGTGATATATTGAAATGGGAGGGGAGAAGGGAGAAAAGAAAGAGGAAAAGGAAAAAGAAAGAGGGAGAGGGAAGTAAAGAGAAAGAGGCTGTAATTGGGTTTTAGCAATTTTTTTTATATATATATATATAGTTGTTTTCCTTTGTCCTTCTTTCGTCTTGGGTATGACGATAAATTACATCCGACAGCAAGGCCTCTGATCGGGAGGTTTTGAGGAGCGTAGAACCACCTCTTAATTGTTCGTGTTCCCAGATCTACCCTGGCCAGGAGTGGTAGCATCTGTTACGGTCCCAGCCATGAGCAAAATATTAATTCCCAAATTGGGGCCAACTAAATTTTTATAGTAAAAATACCAATATATTTTTGCAAAAAAGCCCCCAAAAAACAGCAATACATTTGATTATCGAAAAAAACCCTCTTTATAAAAATACGTCAATAAAACATGATCTACAAACCGATTTCTTACAGAGAATACATATTCTATACATACGAAGCTATCCTAAAAATCTTGTCGGTATTAAATAACTCATTGAGGTTGATATGCTGTAAAAGAAATTGAATCAAACCAAAGAATACATATTCTATTCATACGAATCTATTCTAAAAATCTTGTCGGCATTAAATAACCCATTGAGGTTGATATGCCATAAAAGAAAATGAATCAAACCAAAGAATACATATTCTATTCATACGAATCTATTCTAAAAATCTTGTCGGCATTAAATAACCCATTGAGGTTGATATGCCATAAAAGAAAATGAATCAAACCAAAGAATACATATTCTATTCATACGAATCTATTCTAAAAATCTTGTCGGCATTAAATAACCCATTGAGGTTGGTATGCCGTAAAAGAAAATGAATCAAACCAAAGAATACATATTCTATTCATACGAACCTATCTTAAAAATCTTGTCGGCATTAAATAACCCATTGAGGTTGATATGCCGTAAAAGAAAATGATTCAAACTAAAGAATACATTTTCTTAAATAACCCACTGAGGTAGATATGCTGTATCTGACCACAGATTCTCGATTGGATTTAAATCTGGAGCGTTCCCGGGCCAGTCTACTTTAATTTGCTCACTGGTAATCGTCTTCGTGCAGCGTTAGAATTTTCTTACGCTTCCTTGGAGCAACGTCTGTCGCAGACAATGGCCGTAGGACAACTACTCGACTGTCGAGACAATAGTGTCTGGTCGTGATAAAAATCTGATGCAATCACTGATGACGCAGTATTTTTTAAGGCCAAACAAATTTCATTATACACCCCGTATTACCATTGCCAACCATATCAACCTCAATGGGTTATTTAATCGATTTCTATTTTTACCTCAGATTAGGTATCTGAGTTAAAATAGAAATCGATTAAATAACCCATTGAGGTTGATATGCCGCAAATACAAATTAAACTAAAACAAAGTGTACATATCAAAATTAAAACAACTTTTAAATTGGTTATACGCTGAAATCATCCAAAGTTGATTTTGGAAATAGCTCAGTAACCCACCATTGTATCCGAAGTAGTGAAGACGTGGAGTTAGTATTGAACGTATTTTTAAAAATATTTTTTTTATTAAATATGAAATGGAAAAGTTTTTAATTAAGAACCAAAAATTAGCAGACGACGCTAATGTGCCGAACACTACTTCATCCCGTACATCAAGTGTCAATTTTTGGTTCCTTATAGATTAAAACCTTACATCGTTCGGTTGCGAGTCAGACTTTGTTAAATGTTGACGTTTTGTCCACAAACGAATGCATTAAAGATGGAAGATGAAAAGTTGCACTTTCGCCATATTATTATGCTCTATGAATTTCGGAAAGGAGCAAGTGATGAAACTGCGACCACAGAGACACATTCAGAAGGCTTTTTTTCGATCGTGGTCCAGTTGTTCGGACGGTCAAAAAGTGGTTTGACAGATTTTGTCATGGTAATTTTCAACTAACCGATCATCTATACTCCGGGCCACCTTCTGATGTCGAGGCCGATGTTCTGCTTGCTATCGTAGAGAATAAATCGAAGATTTTGTTGGAAGAGATTGTTAATATTCTGAAAATCGATATGTCAACTGTCATTCGCTATTTGAAGAAACTCAGGTTCGTTTCCAAACTCGGCAAGCAGGCGCCTCATTCACTGATGGAACAGAATATGCTCAATCGTGTTTCTGTGGTGAATTGAGTCGTTCTAGGAGTGGATTACCAGTGGCGATGAAAAATGGATTGTTTATGGTAACGCTTGAAGTAAGCGGAGCTGGAAAAAAAAGCTTGTGAATAAGCAGAACCCGTTGCGAAAAGCGAGCTTGCACTCAATGAAGGAATTGCTGTCAGTTTGGTATGATTGCAGAGGGACAATTCGCCTTAAGTTTCTTCCAGTGGGAGAAACAATAACGACAATTGTGACAAACTCACCAGTCTCAATGCGGCTATTCAAGAAAGACAGGAGGTTTATTTGGCTCGTATTCCAGCTCTTCGGAAGGTCAAAATGTGGTTAGGCAGATTTCGTCAAGCTGATTTTAACCTAAACTATCAACCACGCTCCGGGCGAGCTTCCGACGTCGATGAAGACGCTCTGCTTGTCATCGTAGAAAATAAACCGAAAATTTCGACGGAAGAGATTGCTAAGACTTTGAAAATCAATATCTTAACTGCCTTTCGACCCATGACGAGATTTGGGTTCGTTTCTAAACTCGACACGTCGTTGCAACATTCTCTGACGGAACAGAACAAGCTCGGTCGTATTTCTGCGTCGATTTCTTTGCTGTCACGCAGGAAAAAAAATCAACCGTTCTTGGACCGATTTGTCACAGGCGATAAAAAATGATTCATTTATGATAACGTTCGACGCAAATGGAACTGGAAAGAAGCTTGTGAATGCGCAGAATCCGCGACTAATACGGGCTTGCATCCAGTCTAGGTCTTGCTGTCCGTTTGGTGGGATTTCAGAAGGATAATTCAATTTGAGCTTCTTCCAGCCGGCAAAACAATAACTGCAAAGAAGTACCAATCTCAAGAAAAACATATCAGTATCCATCACGACAACGCAAGAGTGTATGTCGCAAAACTGACCTTGCAGAAGGTTAAATAATTGAAGTGGGACCTCCACCCCAGCACCCACCATATTCTCCAGACTTGGTTCCTATGGATTTTCTACAAAAATGGCATCAATAAACATGTAGAACGATGGTTTGGTTTGGTTTGGTTTGGTTTGGTTTGGTTTACGGCATATCAACCTCAATGGGTTATTTAATGCCGACAAGATTTTTATTGCTGGTAATATTTTTTTATTTCTCTCTCTCTCTCTTTATATATATATATATATATATATATATATATATATATATATATCAGTATATATTGGTTTGCTTTGGTTTGTTTTACGGCATATCAACCTCAATGGGTTATTTAATGTCGACAAAATTTTTATTGCTGGTAATATTTTGTTTTGTCAAAAATATATTTCTGGTAATATTTTTCCTTCAAAAATGTATTGCTGGTAATAATTTTGTTGAAAAAAGTATTGCAGGTAATAATTTTTCCTCAGAAATGTATAGCTGATAATATTTTTTCAAAAATATCTCGCTAGTAATATTTATTTTTTAAAACCATTTTTGGTAATATTTTTTTTTCAAAAATGTATTGCTGATAATAGTTTTTTTTTTTTTTTAAATTATTGCTGATAATAATTTTTTTACAAAGTATTTCTGGTATTAAAACCTATTTTTACACTTTCAGAGTGTTTTTACCACAGTTTTGGGGTTAACTATTTGCCCATAGCTGGGACGCTAACAGGCGGACCTGGGAACACCAGCAATTAAGAGGTGGTTCCACGCTCCTCAAAACCTCCTGATTAAAGGCCTTGATGCGGGACGTAGTTTATCGTCTTACTCAGGACGCGGATGTAGTTTATCGTGATACCCAGGACGCGGATGCAGTTTATCGTCATACCCTGGACACGGATGTAGTTTATCGTCAAACCCAGGACGCGGATGTAGTTTATCGTGATACCCAGGACGGTGTAGAACGATGGGAAACAGTTCTTAAAAATAAAGGAGACCATGTACTTGACTAATAAATACTTTTTTTTTGTGAATATTTAAAATTTTGTTTTTAATTTTTGAATTAGTCACGAACTTTTGCACTCATCTACTACTTCGGAAAAATATATTTCTTACAAATTAACACTTTAGGTAAAATTTCATTTAAAATTGCTTGAATTTCGATTATTTGATGAAAACATCTCGCTTTTTGTCAGTTTATTAAATTTGTATCTTGTATTTAAATTTGTATATATTATGAAATGCACAAAGTCCGACAATTATTTTAAGACATTTTTATGTTTATACATTTATTTTATAGATACCAATATTTAAGTGAATGCTCTGTTTATAATAAACAGTATTAATAACGTTTACCGGCCTGAATGTCTGAGAAATTTTCATAGAAAATATTTGTCCTCCGACAAGATTCGAACCTGTATCCTATACGGAACCGTCATATAGCCTGACGTGCCTTAACCTATTGAGCCACAGAGGATCATTCGGTTAGCATAAAAATGTCTTAAAATAATTGTCCATTTCATAACGTGTGACGTGATTTGTTTACATTTGGATACGCTTTAAGCAGATATGAATGTACGTGAGAGATTCATGGAAGATTGTAGTTTAAAAGCAGTAAAATCGACCATGCTAACAGAACAATCACTACTCTGTAACCATCTACCTTGAGGGCCTTGTATAAAGTGAACATCAAGAAAAAAAAAACTACTTGTAAGAAAATACCTAACAGGGAAAAATTAGATAAGATATAAGATGAAAGCAAAAACGTTTATTCATTAATGACAGCAGTGAGTTTTTTTGTTTTGCACCAGGTACTATCTGACTATGGATTTTTGCAAAGACGGCTCAAACTAGAATGTTTTTACTAGACGAGCAAGCGTACTAACCCAGTTAGAAAGCAGAACCAGGACATTTAACGCAAAATAAGATATTTAACTTAAGTAAATGTAAATATGTAAGTATAAGCTAAAATATCATTAGCACTGCCAAACTGGCTGGGTGTTTATACCTACATGTGTTCAGTCCTATACAAACAAGGCAATTTACGATTTCCTCAGCGTCTGTGCAAACCAGCTGTGAAAACTGACAAACAAAATGGCGGGATGAATACTGTTCGCGCCCATCGCCATTTTTTTTTAGGATTTTGTTACGTCTGTTTCGTTTATTGGTGTTATTCGTCTTTTATTTGTCTAAGGGGAGACAATCTTTTTTTTTTCCTTCCGCATTTTGCTTGACTCATTCTCTCGATGTTTCGTACTTTGTTAACATTTTTTTTTGTTTTAATGTTCATTTGACTCGTTTCTTTTCTTTATGCTCTTTGTATAGCTTTCTGTTTTCCTTTTCTTATTTTTTTTTTATTTCTTTCTCCCCAAACATTTTCCCTTTCGATTTTCATATAAAGTCTGATTTCTATCCTTTCTTTTTCCTTTTATTTTGGTTGCAATTCCTAATTTATAAACGTTTTACTCGCTCTTTATCATTGATTCTTTCTTTCTTTTCTTTTTTCTTTCTTTTTCTTTTCTTTTTCTTTTCGTTTCTTTTTATCTTTATATTATTTGTATATATTTATTCCTTTCTGTAATAATGTTTTACTTTCTTATATCTTTCTATATTGATTTTTCTTTTCTTTTCTTTCTTTCTTTTAACGTGTTCTTACTTTTATCTTTCTCTTATAGATTCAGCATTTTCTTTCTTTTTTCTTTCCTTCCTTCCTTCCTTCCTTCCTTCCAGTATCTCTTCTTTCTTTCGTTCTTTCTTTCTTTCTTTCTTTCTTTCTTTCTTTCTTTCTTTCTTTCTTTCTTTCTTTCTTTCAACGTGTTCTTACTTTTTATCTTTCTCTTATAGATTCTGTCCTTTCCCTAGCATTTTCTTTCTTTTTTCCTTCCTTCCTTCCTTCCTTCCTTCCTTCCTTCCTTCCTTCCTTCCTTCCTTCCTTCCTTCCTTCCTTTTTGGCTTTACGTTTTCACAACTTTTGCTTTTTTTCGTTTGTTTTTTGTCTCTATTTCTGCTTTTTATACACTTTTAGCTTTCAGAAAACATGATTCAACTTAAAATTGCGAAGTCATTAACAGGTTTGTAAACATTGAAAGGGATCGGCGTAAAGCTAACAAGTTTATGTAGCAGTTCTTAAGTAGACAATCTATCTATCTATCTATCTATCTATCTATCTATCTATCTATCTATCTATCTATCTATCTCAGTCTGTTTATATCTATCTATCTATCTATCTCATTCTTTTCATTATCTATCTATCTATCTATCTATCTATCTATCTATCTATCTCAGTCTGTTCATATCTATCTATCTATCTATCTATCTATCTATCTATCTATCTATCTATCTATCTATCTATCTATCTCAGTCTGTTTATATCTATCTATCTATCTATCTATCTATCTATCTATCTATCTCAGTCTGTTCATATCTATCTATCTATCTATCTCATTCTGTGCGTATCTATCTATCTATCTATCTATCTATCTCAGTCTGTTCATATCTATCTATCTATCTATCTATCTATCTATCTATCTATCTATCTATCTCAGTTCATTCATATATATCTATCGATCGACCTGTTCATATCTATGTGCAAATACATATTAAGATAGTCATGAGCATACTCACACACACACATATATATTTATACTTATAGGTAGATAGATAGACATGAACATACTGAGATAGATAGATAGATAGATAGATAGATGGTTGGATGTCATGATTGCTTGAGTAATGGATTGATTGATCTATTGACGGAAAGAAGAATTAAGAGCAAAAAAATAATAATAAAAAGATTGGCAGTCTAAATGACACAGAAATAGTTACGAAAAGGACACCTGAAAAGCGAAAGAACATCCCTATTAATGGCGGATTAGAAGAATTTTATTAGAACCAACTACAGATTAGACAATTGATATAAGCAATTATTTGCTGAGCTAAACAACAAAAAAAAAAAAATGGCGACAAAAATAGATATTGAATAATTTATATAAAATACCAAAAAATTTATAAAATTTCTATAATTCCATGTGCTTTCGTTTTACTGCTTTTGGTCGATCCTTTCTCTAGCCTTCTTCACATATATAATCCCATTTGACACAGGTAGAAATACTAGCGAAGAAAAGTAAATTAGCATTTTTCATAATACATATTTTATCGTACGCCATTTTTCGTATTTCTTGTAATCGAAAACAAATAGATAATATATCCCTATTTTTTCATACACCTGAAAAAGTCTTTAGAACGCATTCACTGAAATGTGGAAACAATAAAAGCAGCAGAAGGAATGGGTTTAATAGTCTTAAGAAATTCTTGAATTTCCGATGTTTCAGAATGGCACGATATATTAGAAACAAACGACCTAAAAGATATTTCGTTCGTAAAAATAAACATGGCGACTGTTTTTGAAGTCGTTAGAGTGTTTTGCATTGGAAGAGATGGTTAAAAAAACAAGCAGATCTAATTTAAAGTAAAGTTTGCTAATGATAAAATGTTTTCATATTTTTGTCGTCTGCGTTAAGCAAGCAAATAAAACGGAAGTCAGTCGTTATTGTCGTTTCCGTACAGTCGAGAGGAAATCGGGCAAGCGTCATTTTGTACACTAATGTGGATACGTACATATATTGTTTTAGCAAGGCCTTTTTTTCTTCTGGATTTTTATTTGTTATGCTCAAGAAGGAAGTAAAACACGTATAAGATGCACTTGTTCTGTGTTTCTGCTACGAGGCTTGTATGTTAAACTAAATATAATGTGATTAATTACGGTGTATCAAATCTATTTTCGTTTTTTTTCTATAAACCATTACTTTCAATCTTATGTTATGTATCTGTCTAAACATAATAATAATGATAATAATAATAATTATTATTATTATTATTCCTGTCCCTCCCCTAATTCCTTACTTAGCAATGCCTCATAAATAATGGACCATTACGTTTTGAAAGACGTATAAAAAGACCGAAAAGACATATCAGAGAAGCTACTTGGTGACAGTGAGAACAAGAAAGAAAGAAAGAAAGAAGGGGAAAAGGTGAGGAGACCATAACGCTATTATGAGATTAACGTCTGCTTCAGTGAAATGGAAAAACTTAAATTTCAAATATTGATTAAATTCTATGAAGGCGTTTCTTACTTGGCCGAAAGAAAAAACGGAAACGACATATATGGTTTCAGTGAGAACAAGAAAGAAAAAAAAAGGAAGGAAAGAAAGAAACACCTTGCCAATACTACATAAATAATAGACTGTTCAAGTTTGGCCACAAGGAAAGACGTAAAAGAAATATCAGAGGCGCTACTTGGTTTCAATGAGAACAAGAAAGAAAGAAAGAAAGAAAGAAAGAAAGAAACGTATAAAAAGACCGAAAAGACATATCAGAGAAGCTATTTGGTGACAGTGAAAAAAAGAAAGAAAGAAAGAAAGAAAGAAGGGGAAAAGGTGAGGAGACCATAACGCTATTATGAGATTAACGTCTGCTTCAGTGAAATGGAAAAGCTCAAATTTCAAACATTGATTAAATTCTATCAAGGCGTTTCTTTCTTGGTCGAGAGAATAAACGGAAAAGACATATATGGTTTCAGTGAAAAGAAGAAAGAAAAAGAAGGAAGGAAAGAAAGAAAGAAACGTCTTGTCAATGTTCATAAACAATAGACTGTTCAGTTTTGGTCGCGCGAAAAGAGATAAAAGGCATATCAGGGGCGCTACTTGGTTTCAGTGAAAACAAAAAAGAAAGAAGGAAAAAACGAAACGCCTATCAAATACCTCAAAATAATAGACTGTTCCATTTTCGCCGCGAGGAATGACCGAAAAAAGATATCAGAAACGCTACTTGGTTTCAGTGTGAATAAGAAATTAAAAAGAATGAAGGAAAGAAAGAAAGAAACGCCTTGCCTTGCCAATACTATATAAATAATAGACTGTTCAGTTTTGGCCGCGAGGAAAGAGGTAAAAGACATATCAGCAACGCTTCTTGGTTTCAGTGAGAGGAAGAAAGAAAGAAAGACGGACGGGAAGAAAGAAAGAAAGGAAATAAACGCCTTGCCAATGCTCCATAAATAATAGATTGTTCCGTTTTCGTCGCGAGAAATGAACGAAAAAGACATATCAGAGATGCTTCTTGGTTTCAAAGAGAACAAAAATTGAAAAAGGAAAACAATTCAAACAGGGAAGGCATGAAATTATTACGTGTGCTACTAGAATTTTCTTAAAAATTATTAATAAACTGGAACAATTTCTTTTGACTATCATGATCTAAGGGTCCTCAATTGATAACAACACGAGGAATTTAATTTGAAAACGTCCTTAAAAATAAAATAAATAGGTTGGTTTCTTTTGATTCCATGATCGATTTAAAATGAATTTCTATTACAACAATTTTAACTCTTGACCGAAATCGATTTTATGCTTCTTTGGGACACGAATTAACGTAATTCGCAGATATTTTACGAATAACAAGTTTAAGATTGTTTGTATATTAGAAATACCGTTTATGATAAACTAATGTGATACCAATTTTTTGGCTTTCGAGCCGCATTAGCGGATCAGTCAAAGCTTTCTTAGTTATGCGTTTGCAGAGTCTTCCGAAGACCTGGGCGCACGACCCAAGTACATCTCTGTATCTAACTAGTAGAGTACACTATTGGTGTTACTAGCATTTACCATTGCTTCTCTCTAAATATTTACGAACCTATTTAGAATACCATTCTTTGGTTCATGTTCTCATGTGACCCAAGCATATTTAAAAACTGCAAGGAAAGTTGATTCATTGTGTTGTGCCAAAAAATTTTTTCTCGTCAGAGTCCATCTTGCACATTTACAAAT
>OZ010609.1:29532100-29587100 GCA_963932145.1 Acanthosepion lycidas | reverse complement strand
AAGCGATAAAAGGAGAGTGAAGAGAGAAGAGAAGACAGAGACGGGAAAGAGTTGAGGAGAGATAAGAGAAGAAAGAAAGATAACGAAAGTAGTGAGTAAGGAAACGATAAAAAGAGAGGGAAGAGAGAACAGAAGAGAAAGAAGGGAAAGAGTTGAAGAGAGAGAAGAGAAGAAAGAAAGATAACGGAAGTAGAGAGTAAGGAAGCGATAAAAGGAGAGGTAAGAGAGAATAGGGGCCAGAAACGAGAATGAGTTGAGGAGAGAAAAGAGAAGAAAGAAAGATAACGGAAGTAGAGAGTAAGGAAGCGACAAAAGAAGTGGGAAGAGAGAAGAGAAGACAGATACGGGAAAGAGTTGAGAAGAGAAAAGAGAAGAAATAAAGATAACGGACGTAGAGAGTAAAGTAGCAATAAAAGGAGAGGGAAGAGAGAAGTGTGAAGAGAGAAGAGAAGACAGACACGGGAAAGAGTTGAGGAGAGAAAAGAGGAGAAAGAAAGATAAGGGAAGTAGAGAATAAGGAAGTGATAAAAGGAGAGGGAATAGAGTAGAGAAGACAGACACGGGAAAGAGTTGAGGAGAGAAAAGAGAAGAAAGAAAGATAACGGAAGTAGAGAGTAAGAAGCGATAAAAGGAGAGTGAGGAGGTGAAGAGAGGCCAGAAAGGGGAATGAGTTGAGGAGAGAAAAGAGAAGAAAGAAAGATAACGGAAGTAGAGAGTAGAGAAGCGATAAAAGGAGAGTGAGGAGGTGAAGAGAGGCCAGAAAGGGGAATGAGTTGAGGAGAGAAAAGAGAAGAAAGAACGATAACGGAAGTAGAGAGTAAGAAGCGATAAAAGGAGAGTGAGGAGGTGAAGAGAGGCCACAAAGGGGAATGAGTTGAGGAGAGAAAAGAGAAGAAAGAAAGATAACGGAAGTAGAGAGTAGAGAAGCGATAAAAGGAGAGGGAAGAGAGAAGAGAAGACAGACACGGGAAAGAGTTGAGGAGAGAAAAAAGGAGAAAGAAAGATAAGGGAAGTTGAGATTAAGGAAGCGATAAAAGGAGACGGAAGAGAGAAGAGAAGACAGAGACGGGAAAGAGTTGAGGAGAGATAAGAGAAGAAAGAAAGATTACGGAAGTAGAGAGTAAGAAAGCGATAATAGGAGAGTGAAGCGAGAAGAGAAGACAGACACGGGAAAGAGTTGAGGAGAGATAAGAGAAGAAAGAAAGATTACAGAAGTAGAAAGTAAAGAAGGGATAAAAGGAGAGTGAAGAGAGAAGAGAAGACAGAGACAAAAAAGAGTTACGGAGAGAAAAGAGGAGAAAGAAAGTTAAGGGAAGTAGAGCGTAAGGAAGCGATAAAAGGAGAGTGAAGAGAGAAGAGAAGACAGAGACGGGAAAGAGTTGAGGAGAGATAAGAGAAGAAAGAAAGATGAGGGAAGTAGAGAGTAAGGAAGCGATAAAAGGAGAGGGAAGAGAGAATAGAAGACAGAGACGGGAAAGAGTTGAGGAGAGAAAAGAGAAAAAAGAAAGATTACGGAAGTAGAAAGTAAAGAAGCGATAAAAGGAGAGGGATGACAGAAGCGAAGACAGACACGGGAAAGAGTTGAGGAGAGATAAGAGAAGAAAGAAAGATAAGGGAAGTAGAGAGTAAGGAAGCGATAAAAGGAGAGGGATGACAGAAGCGAAGACAGAGACGCGAAAGAGTTGAGGAGAGAAAAGAGGAGAAAGAATGATAAGGGATGTAGATAGTAAGGAAGCGATAAAAGGAGAGTAAAGAGAGAAGAGAAGACAGAGACAAAAAAGAGTTGAGGAGAGAAAAGAGGAGAAAGAAAGTTAAGGGAAGTAGAGCGTAAGGAAGTGGTAAAAGGAGAGTGAAGAGAGAAGAGAAGACAGAGACGGGAAAGAGTTGAGGAGAGTTAAGAGAAGAAAGAAAGATTACGGAAGTAGAGAGTAAGGAAGCGATAAAAGGAGAGTGAAGAGAGAAGAGAAGACAGAGACAAAAAAGAGTTACGGAGAGAAAAGAGGAGAAAGAAAGTTAAGGGAAGTAGAGCGTAAGGAAGCGATAAAAGGAGAGTGAAGAGAGAAGAGAAGACAGAGACGGGAAAGAGTTGAGGAGAGATAAGAGAAGAAAGAAAGATGAGGGAAGTAGAGAGTAAGGAAGCGATAAAAGGAGAGGGAAGAGAGAAGAGAAGACAGAGACGGGAAAGAGTTGAGGAGAGAAAAGAGAAAAAAGAAAGATTACGGAAGTAGAGAGTAAGAAAGCGATAATAGGAGAGTGAAGCGAGAAGAGAAGACAGACACGGGAAAGAGTTGAGGAGAGATAAGAGAAGAAAGAAAGATTACGGAAGTAGAGAGTAAGAAAGCGATAATAGGAGAGTGAAGCGAGAAGAGAAGACAGACACGGGAAAGAGTTGAGGAGAGAAAAGAGAAGAAAGAAACATTACGGAAGTAGTGAGTAAGAAAGCGATAAAAGGAGAGAGAAAGAAGAGAGAGACGGGAAAGTGTTGCGGAGAGAAAAGAGAAGAAAGAAAGATTAAGGAAGTAGAGAGTAAGGAAGCGATAAAAGGAGACTGAAGCGAGAAGAGAAGACAGAGACGGGAAAGTGTTGAGGAGAGAAAAGAGGAGAAAGAAAGATAAGGGAAGTTGAGATTAAGGAAGCGATAAAAGGAGAGGGATGACAGAAGAGAAGACAGTGACGGGAAAGTGTTGAGGAGAGAAAAGAGAAGAAACAAAGATAAGGGAAGTAGGTGTGTAAGGAAGCGATAAAAGGAGAGGGAAGAGAGAAGAGAAGACAGAGACGTGAAAGAGTTGGGGAGAGAAAAGAGAAGAAAGAAAGATAACGGACATAGAGATTAAGGAAGCGATAAAAAGAGAGGAAAGAGAGAGGGGAAGACAGAGACGCGAATGAGTTGAGGAGAGAAAAGAGAAGAAAGATAACGTAAGTAGAGAGTAAGGAAGCGAAAAAGGAGAAGGAAGAGAGAAGAGATGACAGAGACGGGAAAGAGTTGAGGAGAGATAAGAGAAGAAAGAAAGGTAAGGGAAGTAGAGAGTAAGGAAGCGATAAAAGGTGAGGGATGACAGACGAGAAGATAGAGACGCGAAAGAGTTGAGGAGAGAAAAGTGAAGAAAGAAAGAAAACGGAAGTAGAGAGTAAGGATGCGATAATAGGAGAGTGAAGCGAGAAGAGAAGACAGAGACGGGAAAGAGTTGAGGAGAGATAAGAGAAGAAAGAATGATAAGGGAAGTAGAGAGTAAGGAAGCGATAAAAGGAGAAGGATGACAGAAGCGAAGACAGAGACGCGAAAGAGTTGAGGAGAGAAAAGAGGAGAAAGAATGATAAGGGATGTAGATAGTAAGGAAGCGATAAAAGGAGAGGGATGACAGAAGAGAAGACAGAGACAAAAAAGAGTTGAGGAGAGAAAAGAGGAGAAAGAAAGTTAAGGGAAGTAGAGCGTAAGGAAGCGATAAAAGGAGAGTGAAGAGAGAAGAGAAGACAGAGACGGGAAAGAGTTGAGGAGAGAAAAGAGAAGAAAGAAAGATTACGGAAGTAGAAAGTAAAGAAGCGATAAAAGGAGAGAGAAAGAAGAGAGAGACGGGAAAGAGTTGCGGAGAGAAAAGAGAAGAAAGAAAGATTACGGAAGTAGAGAGTAAGGAAGCGATAAAAGGAGAGGGATGACAGAAGCGAAGACAGAGACGCGAAAGAGTTGAGGAGAGAAAAGAGGAGAAAGAAAGATAAGGGAAGTAGAGAGTAAGGAAGCGATAAAAGGAGAGGGAAGAGAGAAGAGAAGACAGAGATGCGAAAGAGTTGGGGTGAGAAAATAGAAGAAAGAAAGATAACGGACATAGAGATTAAGGAAGCGATAAAAAGAGGGGAAAGAGAGAGGAGAAGACAGAGACGCGAAAGAGTTGAGGAGAGAAAAGAAAAGAAAGAAAGGTAACGGAAGTAGTGAGTAAGGAAGCGATAAAAGGAGAGGGATGACAGAAGAGAAGACAGAGACGGGAAAGTGTTGAGGAGAGATAAGAGAAGAAAGAAAGATAATGGAAGTAGAGAGTAAGGAAGCGAAAAAGGAGAAGGAAGAGAAAAGAGATGACAGCGACGGGAAAGAGTTGAGGAGAGAAAAGAGAAGAAAGAAAGATAACGGACATAGAGATTAAGGAAGCGATAAAAAGAGAGGAAAGAGAGAGGAGAAGACAGAGACGCGAAAGAGTTGAGGAGAGAAAAGAAAAGAAAGAAAGTTAACGGAAGTAGAGAGTAAGGAAGCGATAAAAGGAGAAGGAAGAGAGAAGAGATGACAGCGACGGGAAAGAGTTGAGGAGAGATAAGAGAAGAAAGAAAGATAAGGGAAGTAGAGAGTAAGGAAGCGATAAAAGGAGAGGGATGACAGAAGCGAAGACAGAGACGCGAAAGAGTTGAGGAGAGAAAAGAGGAGAAAGAATGATAAGGGATGTAGATAGTAAGGAAGCGATAAAAGGAGAGTAAAGAGAGAAGAGAAGACAGAGACAAAAAAGAGTTGAGGAGAGAAAAGAGGAGAAAGAAAGTTAAGGGAAGTAGAGCGTAAGGAAGTGGTAAAAGGAGAGTGAAGAGAGAAGAGAAGACAGAGACGGGAAAGAGTTGAGGAGAGTTAAGAGAAGAAAGAAAGATAAGGGAAGTAGAGAGTAAGGAAGCGATAAAAGGAGAGGGAAGAGAGAAGAGAAGACAAAGACGGGAAAGAGTTGAGGAGAGAAAAGAGAAGAAAGAAAGATTACGGAAGTAGAGAGTAAGGAAGCGATAATAGGAGAGGGAAGAGAGAAGAGAAGACAGAGACGGGAAAGAGTTGAGGAGAGAAAAGTGAAGGGAGAAAGATTACGGAAGCAGAGTGTAAGGAAGCGATAAAAGGAGAGGGAAGACAGAAGAGAAGACAGAGATGGGCAAGAGTTGAACAGAGAAAAGAGAAGATAGAAAAATTATGGAAGTAGAGAGTAAGAAAGCGATAAAAGAAGAGAAGACAGAGACGGGAAAGAGTCGAGGAGAGAAAAGAGAAAGAAAGATAACGGAAGCTGAATGGTTTAGACATGATAGTGATTATGAGGTGGAGAGGAAGAAAGTGAGATGAAGAGACGTAAAGAAAGAAGTGAAAACAGACAAGAGGAGAGAAAATGGAAGAAAATAGAAGGTGGAGGGCGAAAACATAATAACTAATAAAGAGGTGGAGAGGAAGGAATCGAGATGGGGAGACGGAAAAGAGAAGAGAAGACAAAGATGGGAAAGGAATAAGAGGAGAGAAAATGGAAGAAGGAAACAAAATGGAAAATAGAGGGGGAAGGCATAATAATCAATAAAGATGTGGGGAGGAAGTAAGCGAGATAAGGAGACGGAAAGAAAGAAGAGAAAACAAAGATTGGAAAGGGAGAAGAGAAGATAAAAGAGAAAGAAACAAAATGGAAGCTGGAGGCCGGAAGACGTGATAGTGAATAAGGAGGTCCAGAAAGGAAGGAAAAAAGGAAGGAAGCCAAAAGAGAAGATGGAAAGAGGAAAGAGAAGAGAGAAAGAAAGAAGAGAAGACTGAGACTGGATAGGGACAAGAAGAGAGAAAAGGAAAGAAAAAATTAGAAGCTGGAGGGGGAAGACGTGATATTGAATAAAGAGAGCTCAAGGAAGAGAGAAGAAAAGATGGAATGAGAGTAGTGAAGATAGAAATACAGAGACAGGAAAATTATAACAGAAGAGAAAAGATATATGTAATCAGAAGCTGAAGGGGAAGACGAGATTGTGAACAAGGAGTTAGAGATCAAAGAAGAGAGAAGAGAAGGCGGAAATACAGAAGAGGAGGTGTAGGGACAAGAGGAAAGAAGTGAGGGAGAAAGAAGAGAGTAAGAAGAATAGACGGTAAGATAGAGAAGAAAAAGGGAATCGTGAAAGAGAAAGAGAAGAAAGAGACTAAAAAATAGGCAAAGGTCAATAGATTCAAGAATTGGATGAAGAGCAAAGAAAAAAGAAAAAGAGAAATATGAAAGAAAAAAGAAAAAGGAACGAAAATAGAATCTGACAAATGGAATCTGACGTGCTAATAAATAAGGATGTGGAAAGGAAGGAATGGAGAATAAAAGACGGAAAAGGAGGAAAGAATAAGGAATGAAATAGCGACATGATAGCGACAAAGTGGGTGGAGTGAACGGAAGAGAGAAGTGAAAACGGACAGTAAGGGAAAAGGACGGGAAATAGTGAAAAAAAATGGCGAATAGCGGGTAGGGAGATACAAAACAATAATCAAAGTTGAAGAGGTCATAGAAAAGGACGGAGAGCAAAGAAAAAATACGAAAAAGAAAAAAAGATAAAGAAAGAAAGAAAGTAAGAAAGAAAATCAAATCTGAAGTGAGGAAGAGAATAAGAAAGTGGAGGGGAAGAAAGCGAGAAGAGGAGATGAAAAGAAACAGTGAATGCAAAACGATAAGAGGAAAGAGAAAGAAGGAAATAAGAAGCTAAAGGAGAAAATGTTATAGTGAACATGAAGGTGGAGAAGAAAGAAAATTGGTTGGTTGGTTGGGTTTTATGGCATATCAACCACTGTGGGTCATTTAATGCCAAATTAAGGTATATACACAAACACACACACACACACACACACACACACATATATATATATATATATACATATATTAAATATACAGTACTATCAAACATATAGCTGGCAACATTCTTTTTTCAAAAACACATAGCTGGCAACATTATTGTTTCAAAAACGCATAGCTGGCAACATTATTGTTTCAAAAACACATAGCTGGCAACATCATTTTTTCCAAAAAAAAACGTATAGCTGGCAACATTATTGTTTCAAAAACGCATACCTGGCAACATTATTGTTTCAAAAATGTATAGCTGGCAACATTATTGTTTCAAAAACGCATAGCTGGCAACATTATTTTTCCGAAAACATTATCTGAAGCCTTGTTGTTGGACGTAGTTTATCGTCATACCCAGGACGCGGATGCAGTTTATCGTCATACCCAGGACGCAGATGTAGTTTATCGCCATACCCAGGACGCGAAGAGAGAAAAAAGAAGAGGAAACGGAAAGAGAGAAAAGAGAAGACAGATATGGGAAAGGGATAGAAAGAAAGAAAAAGAAAGAAGTAAAGGAAAGAGAAACTGGAGGGAGGAAGAAGAGAGTGGGGAGCGAGAAGATGGCCGGAAAAGAGAGAGGAAGAGAGAGAGAGAGAAAGAGAAAGAGATGGCAGTGTAGAAGAAAGGAAAGAAAAGATCTAAAAGAGGATGACGTGATCCTGACTAAGAAGGTGTAGAGGGTGGAGGCGAGAAGAGGAGAGAGAAAGAGAGTAAAATAAAGAAAGAAGGGAGAAATAGGAGTCGAAGGGGGAAAGGTGATTAAGTATATAATTTTTTTTTCTTCAATCTAATAATCGTCCACGCCCGTCTATTTGAAATTCAAATTTGGTTAAAATACTGTCATGGGAAAAAAAATGTATTTTGACAACCTTGTAAAATATTATTTCGATGACTATATTTCTTCTCATAATTTAAAGAGGATCCATTTTGAAGTAAAGCAGAAAGAAGATGTTAATCGACAATTCAGTTATGTGCCATGCGTGGTACACGCTTAGGCGATCATGTATCGAAAGATACATAACTGACGAGGCAGATGTTTTCCTGCAGTAGTTTGACATTTCTTCCTGCGGTAGACCAGTTGCCATCCAAGCCTATGGAACCCGGTTTGTCCTGCTATTTACCCATAGCTGAGGGGAGAAGAAGAGGATTTATGCTTTTCCCAATGGTATCAGCAGAGAAGTGAATGTAATGGATTCGACTAGAATTCGAACTCGGATCGCCGATTCCTCAATCCGAGCCGCTATCCATTACTCCACCGTAAGACAAAAGGTAAATATCTTATTTAGAGTTAATTACATAAGTTTTTTTCAAGTTTTCTAATGTTTCTTCCCCCGCCTCCCCATGCAATTAACCCAGATTTTAATTTCATCTTTTTCCGTGATTATTTCTTTATAGCTTGCAAATAATAATAATAATAATAATAATAATAATAATAATAATAATGATAATAATAATAATAAACACGCTTTATCCGCCTGCATGAAACTTTGAAGAAATAGTGTAGTAACGTAATTTTGTTAACTGGGAATATGGGACACATTGTGCGGAATAAATTTACTCCACACGTAGTACTCTGTGAAACCTGCTTGCTAACAATAACTCCATGGTGAGGCACCCAATCATTATTTACTGTCATCAGCTAAATCAGACAAGAGGCTATAAGTACGTAATAATTGTGTACATTATTTACATTATTCCGACTATTGTCCTCATCTTTGTCGCCATATTTATCAAAGAGTGTGAGTTCAATACCCGGCTAAGGCAGTGGAGAACTTTCAGAGGGAAATAAAGTGAGCGAAATAAAGGGTTCAGTTCAACATTCCAACCACCTAAGAAGGCCGGAGCGTACAACGGCCGAAACGTTGTAATAAATATGGCGTCAAAGACGAGGACAATAGTCCGAAAAATGTAAATAATGTACAATAATGTACCTCATCTCAGAAATATAGACAGAATTATGTACATTGTCATCAATTTACGGTTGAGTTGGCTCGATGCCTTTTCTCTAAATACTTTCATGATAATTGTTCGGATATGCTCTTCGCTATGAATTGTACATATAGTGACTAGTTAGGACTTTCATAGAGACATGAGGTATTATGGTGACTGTAGTAAGAAAGGTAAGTAAGAATTCGTCGTTTTGGTGTCAGGAATATTGTTGTATGTTTGCGTCAGTGTTTGCGGCTACCTAAGTTTAATGTTAAGACAAAAGACCGTCTTTTCGCCCTCATTTTTGGCCTTGTGCCACATTTTCTGTACATAGAAATAAATATCGCTCTGATGCTTAGAGTTTATGAATTTAAGCGTAGTACTAGACTGGCAATGAGATCTCATCAATTTGCAGTTTTTGTTAATTAGACGTAACCGTAAGTTCTATGCTAACAGTTTCTTTTCTCGCACTTCTCCCGGCTTCATGTTTTGCAGTCAACTTTAATCTCCAAAAAAATAAAAGCAATGTCGATCGTTATCTTCTGTCCTCCTGATTACTCTTCTTTTTGTTCTGCACAAACTACATCTGCGCTCAGGGTAGGACGATAACCTACATCCGCGTTCAGGGTAGGACGATAAACTACGTCCGCGTCCTGGGTAAGACGATAAACTACATCCGCCTCCAGTGTATGACGATAAACTACATCCGACAGCAAGGCCTTTGATCAGAAGGTTTTGAGGAGCGTGGAACCACCTCTTAATTGCTGATGTTCCCAGGCCGTCTCGAGCCAAGGGTGGTAGCACCTGTGAGGATTCCAGATATGGGCAAATAGTTACCCACACCCAAGGTGTCTTAGCACTATGTAAGTATAAAAATACGTTTTAATAACAGCAATACTTTTTTTTTTAATTTTTTACCAGCAATACATTTTTGAAAAAATATTACCAGCAATATATTTTAAAATCAATATTACTAGAAATAAAAATCTTGTCGGAATTAAATAACCCATTGAGGTTGATATGCCGTAAAACAAAACAAACCAATAAAAAAAATAAATAAATAGAAAAACGTTTACCGTTTCCCTCTTTTTAGAACTCTATCTGAACTCAGACATTGTAGAAAATAAAATAGTTGTAGATACGACTAAAAGGGGAAACTAACACAATGAGGGTAGGCTATACACACGTTGTTAATTTGTTATCACGAACTTTTAGCTATTTTTCCTTGAGGAGAGAGGGGAGATAACCCTTCTGTGTTTTTTGTTGTTTTTATTTTCTTTTTTTTCCTCTCCCCTCTTTTTTGTTTTTTCCCGGGTTGCTATTTCAGTCCATCCCTCTACGTGGACAGAAACAATGCATTTATTAATAAGAAAAGTTGAAATTGCAAGATTTTACAGCTCTCACATCACGACTTCATAGTCAGTCTATAAACATTTCAGCCCACATTCGCAACTGGAAAGAAACAATGCAGTTATTTATAAGTAGAGTTTTAAATTAATTCATGCAAGATGTCACAGCTTTAGCATCAGTCCTTTTCAATCAGTTTATGTAAGTTTCAGCCCAATATCGTAAGTAATGATGATAAATAATAAATAAATCAATAAATGTAAATACGAAAGATCGATATTTTCACTTTAATTATCGCCCGGCAATTGATTCAATTTCCATGCTAGGAGTTATCAACACGAAGTGGCGTTGGGTAGTGGGGAGCAACCTTTCGGTCTGCATTGCAAACGAAGCTGTGAGTGAGGAAAAGTGGATAGCGATTCGTAAAGACGACGGACGGAAGCCACTTCTTCTGGCCACTGCTGACCGCTCGCAAGATGGCGGATGTCGACGATCACAATATTGTTCACAATCTTATCAATTAATAAAGTCCTTGTTATTTAGAGGTAACCGCTTGAATAGGCCCTTAAGATAAAAAAAAAAAAAAAAAAAATATAGAAAAAATAAAGTTTATTTTTCGTTAATATGCGTATTTGAATTTTGGTTGTTATTTTATACTTAAAGATTTGTTGGAATTCTGCCCAGTTGGTTTGCTAGTCTTATTAGAAAACAGAAAACAGCGTAACGAGGGAGTCTGGTGTCTATTTACAAATGAATGTGTGTGAGTGAAAGGGAGCAAGAGATGTTTTTTGACGTGCAGTTTCAGAAGCGTCTTCTTCTATGTACCATATACCCTTAGAACATTGGTGATCATGGTTCTCCACAATTTCCTGTCCTTTGTAGCTCTTAAGAAATTGTGCATTTTTGCGATCTCTTCTAAACCCTGTTCTGCTATCAATTTATACAAACTCCTTCTTCTTCTTCTTCTTCTTCTTCTTCTTCTTCTTCTTCTTCTTCTTCTTCTTCTATGTGCTGTATTCCGTCAAGACGTTGGCGATCATGGCTCTCCACAATTTCCAGTCCTTTGTAGCTCTTAGTAAAATTTGTCTGTTTGCGACCTCTTTTAAAACGCGTTCTACTAAGCTCATTCATCTTCTTCTATGTGCCGTGTCCCTTCAGAACGTTGGTGATCATAGCTCTCCACTATTTCCTGTTCTTCGTAGCTCTTAATAAATTTTGCGTTTTTGCTACCTCTTCTAAAACGTATTCTACTAAGCTCATTCTTCTTCTTCTTCTATGTGCCGTGTCCCTTCAGGACGTTGGTGATCATAGCTCTCCACTATTTCCTGTTCTTTGTAGCTCTTAATAAATTTTGCATTTTTTCTACCTCTTCTAAAATGTGTTCTACTAAGCCCATTCTTCTTTTTCTTCTTCTATGTGCCGTGTCCCTTCAGGACGTTGGTAGTCATAGCTCTCCACTATTTCCTGTTCTTTGTAGCTCTTAATAAATTTTGCATTTTTGCTACCTCTTCTAAAATGTGTTCTACTAAGCGCATTCTTCTTTTTCTTCTTCTATGTGCCGTGTCCCTTCAGGACGTTGGTGATCTTAGCTCTCCACTATTTCCTGTTCTTTGTAGCTCTTAATAAATTTTGCATTTTTGCTACCTCTTCTAAAACGTATTCTACTAAGCTCATTCTTCTTCTTCTTGTATGTGCCGTGTCCCTTCAGGACGTTGGTGATCATAGCTCTCCACTATTTCCTGTTCTTTGTAGCTCTTAATAAATTTTGCCTTTGTGTTATCTCCCTAAACCCAGTTCTGCCATTCATTTACACAAGACTCTTTCTTTCTTCTATGTGCCGTGTTCCTTCAGGACGTTGGCTATCATCGCTCAAATTAATATATATATATATATATATATATATATATATATATATATATATATATATGAAGATTAACCTGTAGAAAAGGCAATATTTATAAATATAAATGACAATAGGAAAAATAGTTATTGCTGACGAGTTTCGTCCAATGTGGACTTTCTCAAAGCAAAAAACGAAATGAATTTAATTAAAGAAAATAACTAATAATAACAAAAAACAGAATGTTCTTAGCAACTGGAGGAATGTAGAGAACGCTATTTTCATATTGTTAACTGTTAAATAGCGTTGTCTACATTCCTCCAGTTGCTAAGAACATTCTGTTTTTTGTTATTATTAGTTACTTTAATTAAATTCATTTCGTTTTTGCTTTGAGAAAGTCCACATTGGACGAAACGCGTCAGCAATAACTAGTTTTCCTATTGTCATTGATATCTATATCTATATATATATATATATATATATATATATATATATATATATATATATATATATTAAGAAATGGACAAAGTCCGACAATTTATTTATTAAAGACATTTTTATGTTTAACGTTCTTTTTATACATACAAGTATTTAAGAACGTTAAACATAAAAATGTCTTTAATAAATAAATTGTCGGACTTTGTCCATTTCTTAATGTATGACGTCATTTGTTTACATTTGATACGCCATGAGCAGTTATGAATGTACGAGATTCATGGAAGATTGAAGTTTATAAGCAGTAAATTCGACCTTGCCAACCGAACGATCCTTTGTGGCCGAACGGTTAGGCACGTCAAGATAAATGACGGTTCCGTATAGGATGCATGTTCGAATCCTGTCAAAGGAAGAATATTTTCTATGAAAATTTCTCGGACATTCAGACCGGTAAATGTTATTTAATACTGTTTATTATAAACAGAGCATTTACTTAAATACTTGTATCTATAAAAAGAACGTTAAACATAAAAATGTCTTTAATAAATATATATATAAAAGAACGAAGAGTGAGATTTCAGCGTTCAAAACATTAATTTACAACAGGGCTCAATACAAAAGTAGAGCAATAAATCTTTATTTATTATGCACGGTTACATTAGAACATCTACATACCCATTACAAAACTGTACATCTTGTTTCGATTATTAACGTTTCATCTACCCTACTGATTTTCCAACTGATGAAACGTTTATAAATTTTTTAACGTTGAAACAAGAAGGACAGTTTTGTAGGGGGTATGTAGATGTTCTAATGTAACATAGCATAATATATATATATATATATATATATATATATATATATATATATATATATATATATATATATATATATATATATATATATATATATATAAGAATTTCATCAATTTTTTCAATGTTATACTTCAGACCTAGCTCACATTTTGAACCGATACATTCCCGTGAATCGCTAGACATTTTTTTTTATGAAGTCACCATTTTTGATTGCGAGGGTGGAGGTTTTGAGGAGCGTGGGACCATCTCTTAATTGTTGTTCCTCGTTCCAATGACGTGCTACAATCCACGAATGTTCTCACGAGCAACAATAAACCAGTGCAATAAACTGAATTCCAATAAATAAATAAATAATAAAAATGTCAGCCACTTGATAATGTGTAATTTTAACCCTTCGCCAGATTGACGGTGGTTTCACGATGACGTATGGATTCTGCAAGCTGCTGGATTCGTTGCCTGGCAAATATAATTAGCTCTAAATTCTGTGTCACAAAATCTGTGTATGTTATACATGTCAAAACAGATTCAACACTACTATAGTGCAAGTAGATGACACGGATGACAATCTGGAACCTCATGTAGTCACCTGACGAGTCAATGTAGAGCTATATGCTCTCTCGGCCCAGACAAAATAATGACGACGAAACTACATATAATGTAGTCTCTTCTGTATACGCAGGTCTTTTAAAAAGTCCTAAGCCTCACCCAGGAGTTGGAGAAAACAAGACAGTTTTTCACTATTCTTCAATATAGTTCCCTTTGACACCAATTTACTTCGCAATCCCACCACGAAAGAAGGTGGAGTCCTGTTCCTCCAAAAACTCCTCCACAGTACATCGTTCTTTCCAAAATAGCGGCAAGGGGATTTGAGTTTAGGGATGAGGAAGAAGTCAGATGGAACTAACTATGGTGAGTAAGAGGAATGGGGTAGCAATTCAAAGCCACAGTTAGCTGTTTCAGCAACTGCAACCTGAGCAGTGTGAACGGGCGCATTATCTTGGTGCAAGAGCACGCCTCTCCTCAGCTTTCTCTGTATTTCGACTTAATTGTTGACTTCAGTTGTCTTAATCCTGATGCATAGTACTGTTCGTTAAGAGTTTTTCTCTTTTCCATGTAGTCTATCTCGTTTACGCATTTAACCCCCCCCCCTCCAGCTCGAAAAAAATACAGAAGCCAACACTTGAACTACTTCGGGAGTGGAGAACCAGAGTGTTTCCACTGTTTGCTTTGAAAATTTGATTCAAGTTCGAAGTGGTGCAAATTCTCAGGGTCAGCCTGGAAGCGAGTCAGAAGTGTCCTCGAAATGTCAACCTTTTCCAGCTTCTGTTCCGGCATCAGCATTCGTGGGAACCATCTTGCAGACAGCGTGCGCATCTTTAAGATCTCACTCAAAACAGTATGAACTAAACCAGAACTAAAGCCCATGAAATTAGTTATCTGCTGAACAGCAGTAAGACGTCTGACATCCAAAACCATATGGTGATTGGTATCAACTTGTTCATTAGTAACTGGGGGTTTTAGACGACCTGACCGACGATACACTTCTGTGCTGTCCCTGCCACGATTAAATTCGGCAGCCCACTTCTTCACAGTTTTATAGGAAGGAGAGTTTTCAGCAAGTGACCGTACCATATCTTCAGGATTTTCCTTGGGTGGCATACCTTTCTTTTGAAGATACTATATGACTGCTCAAGAGGCATGGTGGAGTAATGAAATTCAAGAGTACACCTGCCTTCAATTTCCCTCTGTTTTTCGACTTGATTGCTTCCTTTAGTTGTCTTCGGATACATAGCACTGTTCATTAATAATTTTCCAAGTAGTCTATCATGATTATGTATAAAGAATCACCCCCACGTTCCCAAAAAGCCATCATCTTGCCAACAGACGCTGCCTGCTTGAACTTCTTCGTGGATGGACAACCAGAGTGTATCCACTATTTGCTTTGAATCTTTTGTTAAAGTTCAAAGTGGTGAACCCAGGTTTCATCTTTAGTTACTAATCTGCGGTGGAAATTCTCAGGGTCAGCCTGAAAGCGAGTCAGAAGTGCCCTGGAAATGTCAACCCTTTCCAGCTTCTGCTCTAGTGTCAGCATTCTTGGGGCCCGTCTTGCAGAGAGCTTGCTCATTCCCAAGACCTGAGTTAAAACAGTATGAACCGAACCAGAACTGATGAGTAGGGACAGTAAGACATCTTTCAACCAAAACCATACGATGAATGGCATCATCTTGCTCAACATGGGTTGAAGTTTTTGGACGACCTGACCGAGCACCTTCTTCTGTGCTGTCCCTGCACCGCTTGAATTTCGCAGCCCACTTCTTCACAGTTGCATAGGAATGGGAGTCCTCAACAAGTTTCTGTATCATGTCTTCATGGATTTCCTTGGGGGTCATACCTTCCTTTTACAGATACTTTATGACTGCTCAGGCCTCTGATTTGTCCATTTTTAGATTTTTTGCACACATCTCACCTTTGTATGGGCCTCACCTGCAAAGAAATTAAGACGAAAATCTGAATTAATTTTAAAAGAAATGGTGGGGTGTCGCCGCAAGAAATTTTTTTTAGCTACGGCTCTTCTTTCTGGATGAGGCGTAGAACTTTTTAAACGACCCTCGTAGTGCGTTTAATTCAATGTTCCCCTTTGTTGGGTCGTTACCATCCTTGTCAGCAAGTAGCGATTCTATCCTTGTGTACAGCTGTAGTTTTCACGCATCACTGGTTCCTGTTTGGGATTCTTGGTATAATCATGATTATTTGTTCCTTCAAATCATTCTGAGATCAAATTGTCTTAAATTCTAGTTTGTATATATATATATAAAAAATCATTTTAGAAAGGTACAAATCGATACAAAATGTACCTTCTCCGAACAAGAACAATATTAAAATATAAACGTTAATGCGTATTTTACGTAAGTATTTAAAAATGATGGTAGTGAATACAGGAAAACCTCCTCATAGATGAAGAAGAGACTTGAAGCAACAGAAATGTGGTTCTACAGAAGGATGCTGAGATTACTATGGACTGAACATGTGAGCAACGACAAAGTTTTAGAGAAAATGGGAACAAAAAGAACACTTATATTTAACATCAGGAAGAGAAAGTTGAAATTTCTAGAGTACATGAGGAAAGAAGGCTTGGATATTTTGATACTCAAAAGAGAGATTGAAAGCAAAAGAGACAGGAAAACAACGCAAACATACCTGGCGAGTTTGAATGAATGAATGGCGGAGCAGTGCCTGGGAGAGATAGTGAAAAGACAAAATTTATTGAGAGTTACAAAGGACAGGAAGTAGTGGAGAGCAATGATCACCAACGTGAAATGTTTCCATCATTTCAGTTTAGTTATATCTCTCAAAACAATCTCCATCCTTGTGATCTTAGTTGAAATCAACCAAGTCCAAACTCGACCCCCCCCCCAAAAAAAACAAATTACCCCAAGAGTCACTCAGCGTAGAGTATTACTGAATCAGGGAACTTTAATAACGTACGTCGAGGAGATAAGAAGTGCAGATTATGGGCATATACAGGATAGATAACAGTTTACCCTAAAATTGAAGAGTTTAGGATTAGGGTAATTGGGGGAAGTATACACTCAGGAGCCTGCTCCACAAAGCAGCTATTCTTGGGAAGAAGCTGTTCGAATGAAACTTCTTTCTTACAAACTAAATACGATGAAAATGCGGGTAATTCAATTGAGGACACGATATCACGGGTTTGAGATGTAAACTAGGCAATATAGATCGCCAGAACATTTGCCATGGATATAGCAATGGAGTGGCAATGAACTAGTCTGCGTAGATGCTTTTGAATTCTGTAAAGACTGGAAAGTTAAGATTGGGCAGTGCTGGCAAGGAAATGGCAGCAAGATTTCATTTTTGCTTGGATTATTGATGGTCAGAAATAGACAATGCGTAGCTGTGCCAAAATCCGATGCACAAGAAGTTGAGAATAGGCATTCAAAATCTTCGGAACAAATGGATTTTTTGGGATAATCTCTGGATGGTGTTCCGTTTCCTGGAGGCCTTACACGAATTCCAAGTTCTAAATTTTATTTCATTTTTCTTCATCTTTCATATTTCTTCCATTTTTGCTCAATTTTTTCTCTTCTTTTTCTTTCATTTTACTTTTTTTTCGTCCACATTTCTATCTTCAATTTTTCATTCATTTTTCTTTTTTTTCTTATATATATATATATATATATATATATATATATATATATATATATATATATATATATATATATATATATATCCTTTTTCTCTGTTTTTCTTCCATTTTTTCTATCTACTTTTTCTTCTGTGTTTCTCCTTCCCTCTACTCTTTCCATATTTCTATTTTCTTTTTCTTTCATTTTCATTCAATTTTAGCCCTTTCTTCCATTTTCCTCTTTTTATTCCCGTTTTCTTCTTTCTCTTTTCGTTTCTTCTATTTGTCCTCTTCTTTTTCTTCCATTTTTCTTCTTACATTTTTTTCTTCTTCTTCTTCTTCTTCTTCTTCTTCTTCTTCTTCTTCTTCTTCTTCCATCTTCTTTAATTTTCATACACTTTTTCCCTTTTCTTCCATTTTTCTTCTTCTTACATTTTTTTTTTCTTCTTCTTCTTCTTCTTCTTCTTCTTCTTCTTCTTCCATCTTCTTTAATTTTCATACACTTTTTCCCTTTTCTTCTATTTTCCTCTTCTTTTTATTCCCATTTTCTTCTTTCTCTTTTCGTTTCTTCTATTTTTCCTCTTCTTTTTCTTCCATTTTCTTCTTTTACTTCAATTTTCTTTAATTTTCATTCAATTTTTCCTCTTTTTCTTCCATATTGTTATCTTCTCGCTTTTATTTCTCGTTTAATTCTCTTCCTCGCTTCCCCTCGATTTGTTCGTTCGATTTTTGATATGTTTGTTTTTCTTTCTTTCCATTTAAAAAGTCTAGAAGTACCCATGAAATTTCAACGACGTTTTTCTTTCTTTCTTTCGTTCTTTCTTTCTTTCTTTCTTTCGTTCTTTCTTTCTTTCTTTCTTTCTTTCTTTCTTTCTTTCTTTCTTTCTTTTGAATTTAAAAGCTTTTCTAATATGACTTTTCTTTTTTCTCATCGCGATCAAAATGGTAACGATCCATTATTTATGCTTATTTTCTACGAGTAGCTTACATCTGGCACAAGGCCGAATTCTATTATTTATGTGATGGTGGCGGGTTCTTTCTTTCTTTCTTTCTTTCTTTCTTTCTTTCTTTCTTTCTTTCTTGTGATTTTTCTCCGTACATGTCTTGTTTTCATTCCTCGCTTCATTCATCCTCTCGCTCCTCCTCTATTTCTTTTTCTTTCTTTCTTTCTTTCTTTCTTTCTTTCTTTCTTTCTTTCTTTCTTTCTTTCTTGTGATTTTTCTCCGTACATGTCTTGTTTTCATTCCTCGCTTCATTCATCCTCTCGCTCCTCCTCTATTTCTCTTTCTTTCTTTCTTTTTTTCTTTCTTTCTCTTTCTTTCTTTCTTTCTTTCTTGTGATTTTTCTCCGTACATGTCTTGTTTTCATTCCTCGCTTCATTCATCCTCTCGCTCCTCCTCTATTTCCTTTTCTTTCTTTCTTTCTTTCTTTCTTTCTTTCTTTCTTTCTTTCTTTCTTTCTTGTGATTTTTCTCCGTACATGTCTTGTTTTCATTCCTCGCTTCATTCATCCTCTCGCTCCTCCTCTCGCTCCTCCTCTATTTCTTTCTTTCTTTCTTTTTTTCTTTCTATCTTTCTTTCTTTCTTTCTTTCTTTCTTTCTTTCTTTCTTTCTTTCTTGTGATTTTTCTCCGTACATGTCTTGTTTTCATTCCTCGCTTCATTCAGCCTCTCGCTCCTCCTCTATTTCTTTTTCTTTCTTTCTTTCTTTCTTTCTTTCTTTCTTTCTTGTGATTTTTCTCCGTACATGTCTTGTTTTCATTCCTCGCTTCATTCATCCTCTCGCTCCTCCTCTATTTCTTTTTCTTTCTTTCTTTCTTTCTTTCTTTCTTTCTTTCTTTCTTTCTTTCTTGTGATTTTTCTCCGTACATGTCTTGTTTTCATTCCTCGCTTCATTCATCCTCTCGCTCCTCCTCTATTTCTTTTTCTTTCTTTCTTTCTTTCTTTCTTTCTTTCTTTCTTTCTTTCTTTCTTTCTTTCTTTCTTTCTTGTGATTTTTCTCCGTACATGTCTTGTTTTCATTCCTCGCTTCATTCATCCTCTCGCTCCTCCTCTATTTCTCTTTCTTTCTTTCTTTCTTTTTTTCTTTCTTTCTCTTTCTTTCTTTCTTGTGATTTTTCTCCGTACATGTCTTGTTTTCATTCCTCGCTTCATTCATCCTCTCGCTCCTCCTCTATTTCTTTTTCTTTCTTTCTTTCTTTCTTTCTTTCTTTCTTTCTTTCTTTCTTTCTTTCTTTCTTTCTTTCTTTCTTTCTTGTGATTTTTCTCCGTACATGTCTTGTTTTCATTCCTCGCTTCATTCATCCTCTCGCTCCTCCTCTATTTCTTTCTTTCTTTCTTTCTTTCTTTCTTTCTTTCTTTCTTTCTTGTGATTTTTCTCCGTACATGTCTTGTTTTCATTCCTCGCTTCATTCATCCTCTCGCTCCTCCTCTATTTCTTTTTCTTTCTTTCTTTCTTTCTTTCTTTCTTTCTTTCTTTCTTTCTTTCTTTCTTTCTTGTGATTTTTCTCCGTACATGTCTTGTTTTCATTCCTCGCTTCATTCATCCTCTCGCTCCTCCTCTATTTCTCTTTCTTTCTTTCTTTTTTTCTTTCTTTCTCTTTCTTTCTTTCTTTCTTTCTTGTGATTTTTCTCCGTACATGTCTTGTTTTCATTCCTCGCTTCATTCATCCTCTCGCTCCTCCTCTATTTCCTTTTCTTTCTTTCTTTCTTTCTTTCTTTCTTTCTTTCTTTCTTTCTTTCTTTCTTTCTTTCTTGTGAATTTTCTCCGTACATGTCTTGTTTTCATTCCTCGCTTCATTCATCCTCTCGCTCCTCCTCTATTTCTTTTTCTTTCTTTCTTTCTTTCTTTCTTTCTTTCTTTCTTTCTTTCTTTCTTTCTTTCTTTCTTGTGATTTTTCTCCGTACATGTCTTGTTTTCATTCCTCGCTTCATTCATCCTCTCGCTCCTCCTCTATTTCTTTCTTTCTTTCTTTCTTTCTTTCTTTCTTTCTTTCTTTCTTTCTTGTGATTTTTCTCCGTACATGTCTTGTTTTCATTCCTCGCTTCATTCATCCTCTCGCTCCTCCTCTATTTCTTTTTCTTTCTTTCTTTCTTTCTTTCTTTCTTTCTTTCTTTCTTTCTTGTGATTTTTCTCCGTACATGTCTTGTTTTCATTCCTCGCTTCATTCATCCTCTCGCTCCTCCTCTATTTCTCTTTCTTTCTTTCTTTTTTTCTTTCTTTCTTTCTCTTTCTTTCTTTCTTTCTTTCTTGTGATTTTTCTCCGTACATGTCTTGTTTTCATTCCTCGCTTCATTCATCCTCTCGCTCCTCCTCTATTTCCTTTTCTTTCTTTCTTTCTTTCTTTCTTTCTTTCTTGTGATTTTTCTCCGTACATGTCTTGTTTTCATTCCTCGCTTCATTCATCCTCTCGCTCCTCCTCTCGCTCCTCCTCTATTTCTTTCTTTCTTTCTTTTTTTCTTTCTATCTTTCTTTCTTTCTTTCTTTCTTTCTTTCTTTCTTTCTTTCTTGTGATTTTTCTCCGTACATGTCTTGTTTTCATTCCTCGCTTCATTCAGCCTCTCGCTCCTCCTCTATTTCTTTTTCTTTCTTTCTTTCTTTCTTTCTTTCTTTCTTTCTTTCTTTCTTTCTTTCTTTCTTTCTTGTGATTTTTCTCCGTACATGTCTTGTTTTCATTCCTCGCTTCATTCATCCTCTCGCTCCTCCTCTATTTCTTTTTCTTTCTTTCTTTCTTTCTTTCTTTCTTTCTTTCTTTCTTTCTTTCTTTCTTTCTTGTGATTTTTCTCCGTACATGTCTCGTTTTCATTCCTCGCTTCATTCATCCTCTCGCTCCTCCTCTATTTCTTTTTCTTTCTTTCTTTCTTTCTTTCTTTCTTTCTTTCTTTCTTTCTTTCTTTCTTTCTTTCTTTCTTGTGATTTTTCTCCGTACATGTCTTGTTTTCATTCCTCGCTTCATTCATCCTCTCGCTCCTCCTCTATTTCTCTTTCTTTCTTTCTTTCTTTTTTTCTTTCTTTCTCTTTCTTTCTTTCTTGTGATTTTTCTCCGTACATGTCTTGTTTTCATTCCTCGCTTCATTCATCCTCTCGCTCCTCCTCTATTTCTTTTTCTTTCTTTCTTTCTTTCTTTCTTTCTTTCTTTCTTTCTTTCTTGTGATTTTTCTCCGTACATGTCTTGTTTTCATTCCTCGCTTCATTCATCCTCTCGCTCCTCCTCTATTTCTTTCTTTCTTTCTTTCTTTCTTTCTTTCTTGTGATTTTTCTCCGTACATGTCTTGTTTTCATTCCTCGCTTCATTCATCCTCTCGCTCCTCCTCTATTTCTTTTTCTTTCTTTCTTTCTTTCTTTCTTTCTTTCTTTCTTTCTTTCTTTCTTTCTTTCTTTCTTTCTTGTGATTTTTCTCCGTACATGTCTTGTTTTCATTCCTCGCTTCATTCATCCTCTCGCTCCTCCTCTATTTCTCTTTCTTTCTTTCTTTTTTTCTTTCTTTCTCTTTCTTTCTTTCTTTCTTTCTTGTGATTTTTCTCCGTACATGTCTTGTTTTCATTCCTCGCTTCATTCATCCTCTCGCTCCTCCTCTATTTCCTTTTCTTTCTTTCTTTCTTTCTTTCTTTCTTTCTTTCTTTCTTTCTTTCTTTCTTTCTTTCTTTCTTGTGAATTTTCTCCGTACATGTCTTGTTTTCATTCCTCGCTTCATTCATCCTCTCGCTCCTCCTCTATTTCTTTTTCTTTCTTTCTTTCTTTCTTTCTTTCTTTCTTTCTTTCTTTCTTGTGATTTTTCTCCGTACATGTCTTGTTTTCATTCCTCGCTTCATTCATCCTCTCGCTCCTCCTCTATTTCTTTCTTTCTTTCTTTCTTTCTTTCTTTCTTTCTTGTGATTTTTCTCCGTACATGTCTTGTTTTCATTCCTCGCTTCATTCATCCTCTCGCTCCTCCTCTATTTCTTTTTCTTTCTTTCTTTCTTTCTTTCTTTCTTTCTTTCTTTCTTTCTTTCTTTCTTTCTTTCTTTCTTTCTTTCTTTCTTTCTTGTGATTTTTCTCCGTACATGTCTTGTTTTCATTCCTCGCTTCATTCATCCTCTCGCTCCTCCTCTATTTCTCTTTCTTTCTTTCTTTTTTTCTTTCTTTCTTTCTCTTTCTTTCTTTCTTTCTTTCTTGTGATTTTTCTCCGTACATGTCTTGTTTTCATTCCTCGCTTCATTCATCCTCTCGCTCCTCCTCTATTTCCTTTTCTTTCTTTCTTTCTTTCTTTCTTTCTTTCTTGTGATTTTTCTCCGTACATGTCTTGTTTTCATTCCTCGCTTCATTCATCCTCTCGCTCCTCCTCTCGCTCCTCCTCTATTTCTTTCTTTCTTTCTTTTTTTCTTTCTATCTTTCTTTCTTTCTTTCTTTCTTTCTTTCTTTCTTTCTTGTGATTTTTCTCCGTACATGTCTTGTTTTCATTCCTCGCTTCATTCAGCCTCTCGCTCCTCCTCTATTTCTTTTTCTTTCTTTCTTTCTTTCTTTCTTTCTTTCTTTCTTTCTTGTGATTTTTCTCCGTACATGTCTTGTTTTCATTCCTCGCTTCATTCATCCTCTCGCTCCTCCTCTATTTCTTTTTCTTTCTTTCTTTCTTTCTTTCTTTCTTTCTTTCTTTCTTTCTTTCTTGTGATTTTTCTCCGTACATGTCTCGTTTTCATTCCTCGCTTCATTCATCCTCTCGCTCCTCCTCTATTTCTTTTTCTTTCTTTCTTTCTTTCTTTCTTTCTTTCTTTCTTTCTTTCTTTCTTTCTTTCTTGTGATTTTTCTCCGTACATGTCTTGTTTTCATTCCTCGCTTCATTCATCCTCTCGCTCCTCCTCTATTTCTCTTTCTTTCTTTCTTTCTTTTTTTCTTTCTTTCTCTTTCTTTCTTTCTTGTGATTTTTCTCCGTACATGTCTTGTTTTCATTCCTCGCTTCATTCATCCTCTCGCTCCTCCTCTATTTCTTTTTCTTTCTTTCTTTCTTTCTTTCTTTCTTTCTTTCTTTCTTTCTTTCTTTCTTGTGATTTTTCTCCGTACATGTCTTGTTTTCATTCCTCGCTTCATTCATCCTCTCGCTCCTCCTCTATTTCTTTCTTTCTTTCTTTCTTTCTTTCTTTCTTTCTTTCTTGTGATTTTTCTCCGTACATGTCTTGTTTTCATTCCTCGCTTCATTCATCCTCTCGCTCCTCCTCTATTTCTTTTTCTTTCTTTCTTTCTTTCTTTCTTTCTTTCTTTCTTTCTTTCTTTCTTTCTTGTGATTTTTCTCCGTACATGTCTTGTTTTCATTCCTCGCTTCATTCATCCTCTCGCTCCTCCTCTATTTCTCTTTCTTTCTTTCTTTTTTTCTTTCTTTCTCTTTCTTTCTTTCTTTCTTTCTTGTGATTTTTCTCCGTACATGTCTTGTTTTCATTCCTCGCTTCATTCATCCTCTCGCTCCTCCTCTATTTCCTTTTCTTTCTTTCTTTCTTTCTTTCTTTCTTTCTTTCTTTCTTTCTTTCTTTCTTTCTTTCTTTCTTTCTTTCTTTCTTTCTTGTGAATTTTCTCCGTACATGTCTTGTTTTCATTCCTCGCTTCATTCATCCTCTCGCTCCTCCTCTATTTCTTTTTCTTTCTTTCTTTCTTTCTTTCTTTCTTTCTTTCTTTCTTTCTTTCTTTCTTTCTTTCTTTCTTTCTTGTGATTTTTCTCCGTACATGTCTTGTTTTCATTCCTCGCTTCATTCATCCTCTCGGTCCTCCTCTATTTCTTTTTCTTTCTTTCTTTCTTTCTTTCTTTCTTTCTTTCTTTCTTTCTTTCTTTCTTTTATCGGTTTCCCTGGCACTTCGTCTTTCTCTCTATCTTTCTCTCTCTCTCACACACACAGACACACACACACACACACACACGTCGTCCTCCACCGCCATTTCAAATTTACAACCTTCAAACTTTCCAGTGATGTTGAAAAGAAATTCTTTCCTCTTCGGATTTACGAACAATTTGGGCGGCCAGTAGGGAATAGAATTTCAATTGAGAAACTTGAAAAAGGCCGCAAGTACAAAATAAGTCCTGACTAATCTTACTACACAAAATAGAAACCTCTCCCCACTGAAACTTTATTACATAAATAAATAAATAAATATGTATGTGTGTGGGGTGGGTGATGAGTTTGTGTGTGTGTGCGCGCGCATACTCAAAAATGATATGCCTGCACAGAGACGTAAAATGTAATTGTATAAATTTAAAAAAATGTATAAACTTTCTTCGCCTGTATCAGAATACACCACTTCCACAACTGTACGTTTTCATGGGCCGATGCATACCCTCGAAAGACCTAGGTCTGCTCGGAGATTTTATCGAATAACCATCTCTAGAATAGCTGCCAGCCAAGACTGTGCAGCTATTTAATCCATAGCTAGGGGGAATGAAATATGGATCCATAACTTTCCCAAGAGTAATTGCTTCTAAGTTTTCTATTCCTCCTCTCTTCAATCAATTTGAGGTGTTAACATCTACTGATTAAGCTGAATGTTGTAACCGTTCTCCTCAAATTCTACTCTTGACTCACCTGCAGTATCTTTGCCTAATTTTACCATTTAGAACCGAGGCTCTATAGTGTGATATGCATATAACTCCGTTCATGGTTTCTGCTATCATCTCTAAATTGGATTTCCTCGAAACATGTGGACTTGTTAGTATCCCTGCAATAGCACTCAATATGCTCCTGAACTGGCTGCTGCTCTCTCTAAAATCTACACTAAATACCTTGTTGCTTCTTGCTTTCCTGCTTGTTAGAAATCCTCTTCTGCGGTTCCTGTCTTTGAGAACTCAGGTGAAATACCTAATCCTGTTCTCGATTGGCTTATTAGTTTTCTACCTATTTTTGGCAAAGTACATAAGGCTCTAAATAACTCTTCTCACCTCACAGAGTCTAATTTCAGATAACCAATATGGCTTTCTCTTCTTCAGATCAACTGATGAAGTATTAACATTTATTGCTGGAAGAGGTTACCAAGCTTTAGATAAGAATGGTGAAGCTCTAGCGTCTGTTTTGGATTTCTCGAAGAGTTCTGACGGGTCTTTTTCCTACGGGTCTTTTTCACAGGTTAAACGTTAGGGTATTTCTGGACAAATTTAAGCCTGATCCAATCTTGTTTATCAGATTCCGAAATGAAAGTGGTCTTGAGTACCATGCTTGGTTCTATGTTGTTCGTAATTTTCATTAACGGCCTTCCTAACGTCGTCAATTCTCAACTCAATATGTAGGCGGGCGACACAACTATTTATTTCGTCTTAATCGTAAATCTGATCGGTTCGATATGATCAAAATGGCAGATGATGTCAAAAACGACTTAAAACCTGTTGTTAACTATTATTATTATTATTATTATTATTGTTAGCAGTTGGACTATTATTATTTTACATCTTCAAATTCTACTCTTGACGCATCTAGAGTACCTTTGCTTGACTTTCCACTTAGAAGTGAGTCCCTCTTAAGTGATAAGCATATAACTCCTTCCTGGCTTTCTGCTATTATCTCTTATGTGGATCCCCACAAAGCATGTAGACCTGATGTTATCCTTGTAATAGGCCTTAGGAAATGTGCTCCTGAACTGGCTCCTGTTCTCTCTAAACTGTATGATAAATGCCTCACAGCCTCATGTTGAAAATCCTTTTCTGTTGTTTCAGTCTTTAAGAACTCAGGTGAACCATCTGACTCTTCGAACTACCGGTCTATTATCCTACTAGCTCCTTTTAGAAAACTACTAGAGGCCACAGTGAACTCTGAATTAGTTAAGCATTTCAGAACGCAGGATCTTCTTTCAGAAGAGCAATAGTGTTTTCGTTTCTGTTTATATATTAACGATTATTGCTGAAAGAGTCTATCAACTTTTAGACAAGAATAGTGTAGCTCGAGTTGTTGCTTTGAATATCTCGAAAGCAAATTACAGGGTTAGGCATACCGGCCTTCTTCACAAGTCGAAAGGTTATGCAATTCCCGGGTGGAATTTTGAACTGATTCAGTTTTCTAATCAAATCACGAAATGAAAGTTATCTTGAACGGCCACTCTTCTAGATCTTTTCATATTAATGCAATTGTCCTTCAGGGTTCTATCCGTCAACCTACTTTGTTTTTAATTTTTATCAGTGACTTTCCTGATGACATCAGTTCTAAACTTGGTATCTGTTGTGGTAAACCCTCCTACAGTAGAATGAACTCTTCCCCCTCTCATAAATACAAACTACGAGAGTCGGGTAGAGTGAAGTGTAGTAGTAGACGGAGTGCTAATTTAGTTATTACTAACACTATTGTTTTGTATATATATTCAATATACTTTTTAAACCTACCTTCATCTTCTGTGTGTTTCTTTCTGGCCCCTAAACAGGCCACAACAGTATCTATGTTGATACAAATAGAAGTCTGATCAGTTCGAAAATGTCAAATTGGCAGCTAATATTGCTGCCACATATAGCCCGGAGCTTCTGTTATATATTTAGAGATTCTTGATAAAATCCAAAGAAGAATCTATCTTACATATTTATAAGTCTACCATTCATCCTTGCTTTGAATATTGTTGCCACATCTGGTCTGGTGCTTCTGCTATATATTTAGAGATTCTTGATAAAATCAAAAGAAGAATCTATCTTACATATTTATAAGTCTACCATTCATCCTTGTTTTGAATATTGCTACCACATCTGGTCTGGTGCTTCTGCTATATATTTAGAGATTCTTGATAAAATCTAAAGAAGAATCAGCAATATTACTGATCCTGATCTGGCAACTCGGATTTAATCTCTTTCCAATCTTTGTAATATAGCTTGCTTGTGCCTTTTCTATAAATACTTTTGTGATTCCTTGCGAATCCTCATCGCCACTATTGTGATGTTGGACGGCTTTGTTTGTCACTTTTGCTACGTCAAGCGAAAAGCTTGATGTCACTTCCAAATTTGCCCATTATATTCGAGACTTCATAGACACCGGTACTAGTAGTAACGCCTTCCCTTTGATATCCGCACTAGTAATACTTTTCAAGTAGTAATCGCCAAATAGCAAAATGATCAGAAGAGAATCGTAATCCGTATAGTAGTAGAGTAGATAGAGTGAACGTATAGCAATAGAGGATAGACAAGAAGAGTGAACGGTGATTCGTATAGTGATAGAAGAGAAAGGGTGATCAGTGAACATTACGCTACTTCGCATTTATTCACTTCCTTTATGATCACGTGACCTACTTAATAATGGAATCGCCCGTTTTACTGGCAATTTAGTTTCAAACCACAGTGTCGGCAACGAGATTTACTCTTATACAACAAATGCTTTCATGGTAATTGTTCGGATGAGCTCTCTACTGTGGTTTATAGTTTTTGTTCATTTTTGCAAATATTCATTGGGGTTTAGATTTTTAAATTGTTATTTTATTCCCCTCCCCCACGGACAATGAATTGTACATATGGGGACTAGTTAGGACTTTCATAGAGACAATGAGGTATTATGGTGAATGTAGTAAGAAAGGTAAGTAAGAATGCGTTATGTTAGTTTTAAAAATATTGTGGTATGTTTGGGTCAGTGATTGTGGCTAGCTTAGATGAAGACCGTCCTTTTCACCTCTTTTTGGCCTTGTGCCATATTTTGTATTTTTTACAAATACATATCGCTCTCTACTATGATACCTAGAATTTATGAGTTAGCTAGATGCCACCGTAAGTTCTATGCTAACAGTTCCTTTTCTCGCACTAATCACTTGTAGAAATCTCTCCCAGATCCATGCAACTTTGATTTAGAGAAATGTTAATCGTCATCTGCTGTCTTTTTGAATACACTTTTAAAAGTTCTCGATCTTTAATAATGTTTTTCTTTTTCTTTCAAACTCAAGGGGTTTTACTGCCTTGGATAGGGCAAAATGATAAAAAGTGTATGTAACGAACTCGATTGGAATTTGAACTCGGCTTTCATATATTTAATTCTGAGCCGCAAATCATTATACCATCTTTACATTATATAAATGTATAACTAAATGTAAACAGATTTCAACACTTTTAAACGAAACATGCTCAGGACTTAGAAAATATCTTAACTATGAGACTATTAGGTTGGTGCAAAAATAATAACGTAATAATGTCGTTTTTTGACGTTAAAAAATACGTGAAAAAACGACATTATTACGTCATTATTTTTGCACCAACCTAATAGAATATTGATGGGTAAGCGTAGGTCTATTCTTATTTCAAACCTTTGACACGTTCTACCTACATAGTCAGCATCGCACTGGCAACTAAATTGGTTAATTTCCCCGAAGTGATATCGTGAGTAAAATTATTTTGTATCAGACTTAGTGTCTTCCCAAATGAGCAATAGTGAGAGGAAAAAAGGCCTTCACTAATGATACCAACATTAATACTCTGATTTCCATAAAAAAAAAATCCATTCAAGAACCATTAAGAAATGGTGAATAAGTTTAAAAAAATGGAACGGTAGAAGGGATCAGGAGGTCAAAACAAGAAGAGGGATCATCATTTCAACTTAGAGCTAAAGAGATAAATTAGAAAAGATCCAACTCAATCCATAAGACTTTTGGCACGTGAGAGAGGAGTTTCAGCTATGACAGTCCAGAGAGGAGTGAAAAAAGTGTTGTAAATGAAATCGTACGTGATACCTGTGACGCGCCTTGTCATTCTAGTATAGGAAGTTAGAAGATTAGAAAAGGCGAATATCTTTCCATGTTTCTCGTAACATTAGTCGGGAACCAAAAACAATATTGCATGGGGTGAAATGATTAAAAACATGTCTTTGATTGTTAAATTCTACAAGAATTTCTGCGTGTCACAAATCCTTCACACTTCTTCTGGTTATCAGCAGAAGCTTCCTTGTAGTTCCTGTCTTTCCTTTTTAACCATTTTCACCAAAAGTCTGGCACGCTATCAAAGGCTTTGCGGTAATCTATCCAAGCTGTACTGAGATTTTTACCATTTTTTCCATGCAATTTATCAGGAATCACTTTATTTATCAATAGTTGATCCTTAGAAACATATGAAACTCTTCGGTACCTTCTCTGTTCCAGGGGAAGAATGCTGTTTTAATCGAGAAAAGAGTAAGTACAGTCAGTCAGTACCCGAGTCACCAGCACCGCACTGACATCTAAATTGGTGGATTACCGAACTGATATGATGCTTAGGCAGAATATCTCCCCGTATCTGTCACAACATTAATCGGGAACCAAAAGCAATACTTGGATTAGCCGGAAGGTAACAGTTTTTTGTTTTACGCTTACAGAAATATGCTTAGCAAATCTTGCACTCACATCGCCAATCCACGGTACAGGCAAACAGACGAGGCATTGGTTTTTAATCATTTCGCCCTAAGCAAGGCGATAATGCTACTAAGACGCAAGGGGTTACAGGGAGTGAAAGAGAAAGAGAAGATTGAGACTGAGGAAAGCACCCCCACCAAAAAAAAAAAAAAAAAAAAGAAAAAATGAACAGGTTTCAAGAATACAGAAGATGGAGATTGACGTTGCATTTAAATTTTTGAAGTTTGTAGATATCAGGGAAACAAGAAAACGGAAAGGAGTTCCACGGGTGGGAAGTGCGAGAAAAGAAACTGTTGTAGTAGAAGTAGCGGTTGCATTTAGCTATTTCAACAATAAACCGGTTGTCAATCTAGTAACAAGTTGGAATTCATGTAGTCCGGCACCATAAAATAAAGCTCGTCAGAGGAGTTGCCATGAAAATATTTGTAGAAAAGACAGAGGGAAGCCACGTTGAAGTAGAAATGGCGGTTGCAACAGTAAAAAGGTGGGGCCTAAATACCAATCTAGACTGTAGGAGTAGAAGTGGCTGAGTAATAATAATCTGCTTAATAACCATTTCTCCATGCCGATGATATACGTCTGTAGATCCTTCAATATTTCTTCATTTTATTACTAAAATATTTGTACTTGTTTGGCAGAAACTCATGGAAATTCTTTTGAATTTTGAAGTGACCTATGAAATGTCTATTTGTAAATTGCTTTGAAATCAAATGTTCACCGACATTATTAATATGGTTGCTTAAAATATTTTAGTTTATGATTCCGGCGCGAAAACAAAGCTATCAGATAAAAATTTCAAAAAGCCCTGAAGTAGGATGTGCATTTTTTAAGTAAGATAATAGTCTGCTTGCAATAGTTTATGGTGTCTTAATTGTAAAGCATAATTGGCTTGTAAATGATTTCCATTAGGAGTACAGCTTCGTTCCATGTTGGGAGGTGAATTTTCTTTATTTAGACTTTCAAACTCTAAACCGGTAGACGTTAATTTCTATGTTTTGTTTTAGAGCTATATGCTCAAACAGATGTGCTCAGTAAATGTACTCACTAAATATAATGTCTGTAGTATAAAGAAATATTTATCATCTGCATGTGTGTGTGTATGTATGAGTGTGCATGCGCACGCAAGAGAGAGAGAGAGAGAGAGAGAGAAACAAAGGTGGGGTAAATCCTTATATGATTGCTTAAAATAATTTAGTTTATGTAGATCTTTCAATATTTTTCTTAATATAATGCGGAAAGAAGACTCGGAGAGTATGATATTGACAGGTTATATTAAAGGCAAGAGGGACAGAGGAAGACATCGCATAGCCTACCAAGGGAGAATGTGTGTATTATTGACAGAACAGAGATTTGGAGAAATTATGTTTTTTTAGTCGTTTCACCCCCAGGAAGGCAGGAATGCCACGAGTACGCTGGAGTGAAAATGAGGGAAAAGACTGGGTATAGTGAGAATTGAGGAAAGGACAAAAGATGAACAAGATTCAAGAAGACAGAAGATGGAGACTGACGTTGCATTTAAATTTTTGAAGATTATAGTTATCACGGAAGAAAAGAATCGGAAGGGAGTTTCACGGGTGGGAATTGCGAGAAAAGAAACTGTTGGAGTAGAAGTAGCGGTTGCATTTAGCTATTTCAACAATAAAACGGTTGTCAATCTAGTAACAAGTTGGAATTCATGTAGTCCGGCACCATAAAATAAAGCTCGTCAGAGGAGTTGCCATGAAAATATTTATAGACAGAGGAAAGCTACGTCGCCTTTCTGGGGTCCGATCAGTCTAGAGTTACAAAATTGTCGCATTGTCGATATGTTGCTCTCCAGCAGGTATATACCTAGCGGTTATCCATTCTTGTTTAGAACTTTCTTAATGAATTCAATTTCTGAATAATTTCATTTAAGAGCATATTACCTTATACCAAATGGCCCAAGCTTTTAATCAAGTTTTTCTTTTCTTTTTTTAAATAAAAAAATCCCAACAGATATATAAAGTCTGTAAAGATGGGTTTCTGGTACACCGAGATTGAAAAGTACTTGGTCTTATCAAGAAGGGATTAAGAAAAAAGATATTCGATCGTTTAGTCAGATTTTGGAAATTGGTTAAGAATGGTCGAGAACTTTCAATATCAGTTTCCGCGTTCATTTTCGGAATGGTACGAAGCCTTTGTAACAGAATGCGAAAGCCACAGCCAGAATGGACGGCGATTAGCCGAAGTGACTCGCGAGCGTGCGATTCGGATAGTGATGGATTGTCATTTGTTTGCGTTTTGGATATAAGTCCAAAAAGGCCGCGAATTCAAACAGAGGGCCAGAAGAATTTTGAAGCATCGATACCCTTCCCACATCAAGGTTGAGAGCCCGGCTAAGATCACCCGCGGAGGGACGCTGAGCCAACGTGCGACATGCGCTACCTTGACGTTATTCCTCTCGCTGCCTCTTAGAATCCAAGCTACCATATCTGCCACCCACTCTTTTAATAAAAACGAATAAGAAAAAGAAATCGTCCTTTTCGTTGATAGCATTTTATGTTGTATCGTCGGAATCTTTCATGAACCCTCAAAGAAAGAAATATGGGTTATTATGTTGTCGGGGGGGGGGCACGGTTGCGAAAGATAATAACCGCACTAGACGTAGCACCAAGGCCCAGCTGATCGACAAGGTTAAGTAGGCGTTTCAGGTTCTCCCTAGGGACACTGTGAATGCCGCATGTGCCAGACTTCGGAGTCGAGTTGTTATGGTCCCATATCCTCGCACCACAGTTATGGTCTAAGGTTAGAACCAAGGAAGAACAACACGAACACAAGAGTAGAATAACAAAGATATATTACAACAGAAATATAGTACAAGAGGTTGAAGGTGTTAGTAATGACTGTCCGTCTGGTTTAGAGTGAACTAATATTGTCTCGATTCGTTACACCATTCATTCGGTATCTAGCCCCCCCACACGAGGGTTGCATGTGGCACAAGGCCGAGTTTAACGTGGGTTTCTCCGAGCCCGTAGGCTCGGCCAAAAATATACCCTTTGAACACGCCTAGACGGGTTCAGGGCCTGTCTACCTCCCCGGACGAAACCTTGCCCGAAGCTTTGCCGAAGGGCAAGGTTTCGTCCGGGTTCAGATCACTCTCTCTCTCTCTCTCTCTCTCTCTCTCTATATATATATATATATATATATATATATATATATATATATATATACACTTTTTAAAAGTATGGTTAAAGACCAATGAATTATATATATATATATATATATATATATATATATATGTAAATCATATATATATATATATATATATATATATATGAATCATATATATATGTATATATATACATATAAATCATATATGTATATATATATATATATATATATATATATATATATATATATATATGTATACGGACGGTTTTACTGTATGCATATGTGTATGCCTACTTATATATTAAGCAGAGGCATACGAGGCTAAATTGGTAAGTTCGTTGACTGACACAAATTTATTAGCTGATTTTTTGTCCGAATTTTTCAGACTTCAAACATATCAGCCTCCATATATATATATATATATATATATATATATATATATATATATATATATATATATATATATATATATATATGGATATGTATTCATCTCTCTCTACATTCTCTCGCTCTTTCTCTTTCTCCCAGCACAGGCTTATTTACATGTGTAAATGTTCTCCACTTGGGTGGTATTTTCATGGCGAAATATTTTCCATAGAGTCGAATTCTTTGTATAATGATGCAAATGATTTTAAAATATACACATTCAACATTAATTTTCTACATGTTAGCTGGGATGTGCGCGTGGTATAATAGATTGTGGCTCTGCAATGGCAATTCAGAGAGCAGAGTTCAAATTCTTGTAGAGCTTGTTATATTCTCTCACGCATAAAAATG
Source organism: Acanthosepion lycidas (assembly GCA_963932145.1). NCBI lineage: Eukaryota > Metazoa > Mollusca > Cephalopoda > Sepiida > Sepiidae > Acanthosepion > Acanthosepion lycidas. The sequence goes on along the minus strand of OZ010609.1, from coordinate 29,553,819 downwards.
TTTTTGGATAAACGTATGAAGTCATGTCTCCCCCCACTTTCCGGCTATAGTTTGAATAGTAGGATTTGTATCTGTAAAAAAAATTATTACCTGTAAGAAGATTTATTCTTACAATCTAAAATTTGTTGGGACTTTAAATAATTCGCAAAGGTTTTGTTTTATATTACTAGGGACTTATGCATTAATTCTGTTTCAATGTTGTTTTTCATATATATATATATATATATATATATATATATATATATATATATATATATATATATATATATGAAAGACAATAATATATATATATATAAAAATTATCACTTTCAACGTTATTTTTAGTGGATACTCGTATTTCAGTAGACGCTCTGCTTATTTATTAAACACTATATTTATTTATTTTCGTCTACTGACCCGAAATATCAGATATCTTATTAAAGAAGGATATGCACCCTCCGGCATATGAACCTGAATACCCACTGGGCTGAGTGGAAAACCGTCGTTAGATCCGAAATACACACACACGCACACACACACACACACACACACACACATATATATATATATATATAACTGTAATCAACACTCAGAGTCGACAGTTAACAGTTGCTAGTTAGCATTCGTGTCAGTCAGCTGTTGACTCTTACGCTGGTCAATTGAATCTTCCTGCCTATCCTTGGGAAAGGTAAGAATCCATATCTCCTCCTCCCACCAGCTATGTGTTGAATAGCAGAACAGATTGGATTCTATAGCCTTGTTTGGCAACCAGTCTAATGTAGAAAGAAACGGCAACCTACAGCGGAAAAATCTGCTTAGTCAATCAAGAATTGAAAAAACATAAACGCCCAAGCGTGTATCAAGTATAGTACTGAATTGTCTGAAGCGTAAATATCCTTGGGAAAGGTATGAATCCATCTCTTCTCCCCCCAGATTTGAGTTGAATAGTAAGAGTTCTATAACCTCGGTTGGCAAGCAGTTTTCTTCAAAAAGAAACGGTAAACTAAAGGGGGGGGAACTCTGCCTAGACAGCCACGAATCGAAAGAGACATCGAGTATCATGCATGACACTTAACTAAAAACAGTACGACTTTTTCTTGCTTGACCGTTTCGTAAAGACCATTGTAGACTGTTCCGATATATCTAGTGTGCGAGCTTAGGGAGTTGGTGTAAAGGTCGGCACTTGCTGTTTTTGGTCAGAACAATTTCACGTTGTCTGTTTCTACGGAATTAGATATCAAGGCAAAGGAAATCTTGGATACACAAAAATACAACAAAGATGGAGGTTTTATGGATCGCAAAATAGGAAGGTTTATTTTTACCTCCGTTCCTTCTTGTTTTATTTTCCGGAAGATACTTTCAAGAATTGCTGTAAATAATTTAGGCGAAATCAAATCTAGTCTAATTCTTATCCCAATTTTTATTTTATTCGAATATTGCGAATGTGCGGGTGGTGAAATGAATAGAGACCCGGATTGAGAAATCGGAGAGCCGAGTTTGAATTCCAGTCAGGTTCATTACATTCATTTACGCACAAATAACCTTGGGAAAGGTATGAATCGATCTCAGTCGCTGACCCACCCAGTCATAGCTTAAATTGTAGGAGCTGCATCTTGTATTGTTATTCTAAAAATGTAAATTCACTATTCACTAGAAAAGAAAAATCCTTTTCTCTTACAACCCAAAATATGTTTCAAACCACAAACGGTTGATAAGACTTTCATCAGTATGGTTGATGCTAACCTCCAGGTATAATTCGGGCGACATTTTGATGTGAAAAGATTATTTTGGATCATTTGCCAGGTTTGCTGCTAGAAACGTTTGTTCACTGTCAGAATCTATTTTACACATTTACCATGCTTTGAATATTGCTGCCACATCTGTTCTGATGTTTCGGCTATGCATTTTGATATTGTTGATGTAAATTAAAGAATCTGCAATATTATCAGTGCTGACAAAACATCTCGGCTTCAGTCAATTTCCCAGCGCCGTAATGTACTTTCCGTGCATCTATTCTATAAATATTTTCATGTTAATTTTTCGGATGGTACTGTACGGTATCTAGAATTTGAGCTTGGTAGCTTGTTCTCTCCATTTTTGAGTTAAAATGGCCAGATGTAATTTCTTGTGGAACGCTCTTTCGGCTTTTTGCTTTGACGTTAACATTGATCGTCAAAAATTTACATCCAATATCAACTGTTATCTTCTGTCTTTCTCCAGGCCATTTATAGTTTTCTCACCATAATAATCTTTTCTTTTCCTCATATTCTTTCATGCTCAGTAACCCCTTGCGTTTTAGTGGCTTTATTGCCTTGCTTAGTGGGAAATGATATATACATATATATGGCAAAAATATCTGTCTATATTTCTGAGATGAGGTATTATGTACATTATTTACATTATTCGGACTATTGTCTCATCTTTGTTGCCATATTTATTACATGGTTTCGGCCGTTGTACGCTCCGGTCTTCTTCAGGTGGTTGGAATGTTGAACTGAACCCTTTATTTCGCTCAATGGGGTAGACTGTTCTAGTTCCACGTGCCATGTTTAATGGATGTCAGTTATCAGTTAATTTCTCTGTGAAAATTCTCCACTCCCTTAACAGGGTATTGAAGTCACACTCTTTGTGTCCTGTCGCTGGATCTAACCAACGCCTTTATCCACTGTGCCATGTGTCCTTGAGGAGATCTGTGTATGAATTTCTGGGTATTATAAACCTAATGTCTTCAGCAACCATTTTAATAATGGCAAAAATATATGTATTAAAGTGGAAAAAGTTTTCTTGTGAGGCATTTCGTCCTTTAGAACTTCATCGGATATATACAGGGTGTCCCAAAAGTTTCACCAGATTCTTCACTGAGGCGACGACATGCCTCAGCTGCATTTGAGCCACACTGACAGTAATGTTGGACAGCAGAAATTCGTTGAGTTTGATTCCGTCTAAAAGCCACGTTCCTGAAGCCTCGAAGATCAAACTGCAATAATACAATAAAATAAAAACTGCAATAATACATTTACGTTATCTACATTTTTCGGATTGCTGTCCTCATCTTTATTGCTGTATTCATGACGTTTCGGCCATTGTACGTTCCGACTTCTTTAGGTGATTGGAATTTCGAACTGAACCTTTTATTTCGTCCACCGAGGTAGATTGTCCGAAAAGTCGTGAAGATGGCAATAAATATGAGGTACACAGTCCGAACAATGTAAATAATGTAAATAATTGCAATAACTTATCTAAGAAATATAGACAGATCCTGAAGAAGGCGGGAGCGTACAACGGCGGAAACGTCGGGAATATGGTAATAAAGACGAGGACAACAGTCCAAACAATGTAAATAGTGTAAATAATTACAATACTTCATCTCAGAAATACAGACAACTCCTGAAGAAGACCAGCGTATACCACCACCAAAACGTTGTGAATATGGCAATAAAGATGAGGATAACAGTCTGAACAATGTAAATAATGTAAATACCTCATCTCAGAAATATAGACAGTTGCAATAATACAACATATATATATTTGTGTGTTTGTGTGTGTGTGTTCGAGTGCGCGAGCGCATGTGTTTTATTAAATAATATAAACAAGTTTTGTCTATTAATTTAAAAAAAATAAACATTTCAATTTTCCGAATACGTTGTTTCATCGGGAAATTTGACAAAATTCATATTAACTTTTATTATATATTATTTTGTCCATATTATTTGACTAAACATGCTTGAAAGAATTCTTACCGCTGAAATACAACTTAGATTGACCATTAATATTATCAATATATATATATATATATATATATATATATATATATATATATATATTGTCCTCCACGGACAGACTGTATCGCTGTATCACAGCTCTTCAGTGTGGTTAAGCGTCCGATTGCTTCAAGCCGGGATCGAAACCCGACCCATTTGGTATCTGTCAGAGATTCTAAGCCTAGGTTATCGTCGCACTGGAGAGAAGAAGGGAAATTTTATCGTTTTCTATGCGCAATACGTCAATGACCTGGAGAGCTCAATTTAATTCGGATGAAGAGCAATGCGTTAATAGCGGTATGAGCCACTGTTTTAAAAATTACCCTTTTCTCAAGAGAGCTCAACCGGATTGCCCGGGCGCATATATATTGTCATCCACGGACAGACTGTTTCGCTGTAAAGATCGACGTGTGAAACCAATACTAACTATGTAGTATTTATTCCTAAGTTCGCAGCGTCAGTATGTACAAAGCTCTGTCCGATTTTGAGCAATCTGTTCCTATAAATAGAGTAAACACAAACACACACACACACACACACACACTATATCTCTCTCTATTTCTTTCTCTCACACACTGTCTCTTTCTCTCTCTCTCTCTCTCTCTATATATATATATATATATATATATATATATATATATATATATACTAGCAGTAGAGCTCTCTCTCTCTCTCTATATATATATATATATATATATATATACATACTAGCAGTAGAGCCTGGCGTTGCCCGGGGATGTAACAGTAAGTATCGACCATCATAAAGACTGAAAAATAAAATTGACAAAGATTATTGTTTAAGGTTGACGGACACGCATGTCTTAATTAGTTTTTTTTTTTTTTCTTTTACGAATTGGTCAAACCCAAACTCAAACAAAACATTGTTTTCAATCGTTATGAGTCTACCGATTGAATAGAATTTTATTATAAACAATTGTCTTGTAAATGGAATTTTTAAAGCATTCTGAATGTAAAAATAAAGAAAAAGTGTGCAAGACAATAAGAAACACTACCTGCCAAAATAAAAGTGAAGTTTTGTTGAAATCGGTTGAAAAATGTAGGAAATCCGATCACATATATAAACGAACACACACACACACACACACACACAAACAAACAACCTGGGTTTTATAATAAGTATAACTCTATATGAGTTGTTCCCCTTTCATTCTCGCGATAGCGATGCGTCTTAATAGTGTTTTCAAATTGATTTCGTGCAAAAACAATTGTGTTTATCCAATTTTTGGCGCTGTTAGAACCACCACAAGGTAATTTTACGTAGTCCTGTGAAATTTTGTTGAAATCGGTTGAAAAATGTAGGAAATCCGATCCAATATATAAACGAATAGACACACACACACACACACAACCTGGGTTTTATAATAAGTATGATATATGTAGGATTAATACAAATGTACATTTATATAGTGTGTGTATGTGTGTAAAATGTAGAACTACATATATTGACGCATATTGTGACGATGTGAGTTCGATCTGTATTGGATGCCCCATATATTTGCCCCTTATGCCACATCTAAGCTGCACTTAGAATATCACCAAGGAACTTCGACATGGTGCAATGGTTAGCAAGCTTGTCACGCTGGAACAAGGACTAGTTAGTTCGATACTCACTGGGAGGCGTACACTTTGGGCGTTGTGGCACATTTAAGATAGGCTTGGAGAATCACCATATTGTCCAGTTAAAGGGAAGAAGCTGATTAGAAGAGGCTGGATGATGAGTGGCGAGGTGAACGACGAGAAGAGAAAAACTTGTGGAAGAAGAAGAATTAAGAACAAATGAAAAGTTGAGTATGGCAGAGAGAGGTGGAGAGAGAGAAAAAGAGAAAGAGAGAAAAAGAGAAAGAGAGAAAAAAGGGAAGAAAGAAAGAAAGAAAGAGAGAGAGAAAAAAGAGAGAAGAAGAGAGAGAGAAAGAGAAAAAAATAAGAAAATGAGAGAGAGAAAGAGAGAGAAAAAGAGAGAGAAAAAGAGAAAGAGAGAGAGAGAAAGAGAAAGAGAGAGAGAGAAAAGAGAAAGTGAGAGAGAGAAAAAGAGAAAGAGAAAGAGAAAAGAGAAAGAGAGAGAAAAAGGGAAAGAAAGAAAGAAAGAGAGAGAGAGAGAAAAAAAGAGAGAAAAAGAGAGAGAAAAGAGAAAAAGAGAGAAAAAGCGAAAGAGAGAGAAAAAGAGAAAGACAGAGAAAGAGAGAAAAAGAGAGACAGAAAGTGAGAGAAAAAGAAGAAGTGAGAGAAAAAGGGAAAAAGAGAGAAAGAAATAGAAAAAGAGAGAAAAAGAGAGAGAAAGAGAAAGAAAAAGGGAGAAAGAGAAATAAAAAGAGGGAGATAAGGAGAAATAGGGAGAAAGAGAGAGAGAGAGAAAGAAAAAGAAAAAGAGTGAGGAAAAGAGAAAGAGAGAGAGAAAAATAGATAGAAAAGAGTAAGATAGAAAAACAGAAAAAGAGAGAGAAGAAGGAGAAAAAGAGAATGAAAAAGAGAAAATGGAGACAGAAAAAGAGAGATAAAAAGGAGACAGAAAAAGAGAGACAAAAAGAGAAAAATAGAGAGAAAAAGATAAAGAAAGAGAGAGAGAGATAAAGAGAGAGAGAGAGAGTGTGTGTGTGAGAAAGAGAGAGAGTAAAAATCTATGTGGACGGAAAGTTAGCCGGGATATTAAGACACAACAAGCGAAGAATTTGCAAACCAAATCCACTTGATATGATGTTATTTCGCGTAATTGGAACGGCGTTCCAAAACATATCATAATACGCTTGTCATCAGCTTACTCATTTCGGTTGGTCATTCCGTCTCTCTTGCTCTCATCAAATCTCCAATTCTTTTCCGACAGCCTCCCCCACTCGACACATTCTCTATCTCTCAGTAGTTTATGGCGTTAAGGTTGAAAAAACAGCGGAGGTTGGGGATTTATTGACACAAGTGAATTTCACAGACATTTTACACAAACAAAAAACTGTGAGAACACGCGCACACACATAGAGAGCCATATATACACACAGTGTCTATAATACCTTTATATAATTCTAATTCACCTAATATAAAATCCAGTACGAGATTTTATGGCCATATTCACAAACCCAACCAACCATACTCTTCTCATCAGACATAGGAATTAGCGTCAATAAAGTGGACTTAGGCCATTTTTAATTAATCTGGTTGGTATACAGATTACTGTGTGGTACTTTCTGTTCACATATGAACATACACACATACAAAATCACTTAGGCACTCAGGCCCGTGTACACATACATGCGCGCTCACAAAACATGTTCATATATTTCTTACGAAGAACTCCTTTATATAACATTCACTGGGAAGGGAGAAGAAGAGAAAGAAGAAAAAAGAAGAAAAGGATGAGGAAGAAGATAAAGAAGAAAAAGACGTAGAAGAAGAAGAAGAAGAAGAAAAAGATGAAAGAGAAGAAAAAGAAGAAACGCGTGAAAGATGAAGTAAAAATTGAAGGAAGAGGAGGTGGAGAAAGAGGATAAGGAAAGAGAATAAAAATAAGGAAACGGAAATGGCGGTGGAGAAGAAGGAAAAAGAAGAAAGAGAATGAGAAGACGGAGATGGAGAAGGAGAAGAAGAAGGAGAAGGTAGAATAATAATAACACAGAGACGGGGAGGGGGATGAGGAGAAGAAAAAGGAGAAAGAAAATCAATAATCATACGAAGAAAGGGGAGGAGGAGAACGAGATGTAAGAATAATAATGATACGAAGACGCGGTGGAGGTGGAGAAAAAAACGACAAAAAAGAATAACAATAATGAAGAAACGGAAAAGGTTGTGGAAAAGAAGTAGAAAGAAGGAGGAGGAGGAGTAGACAGAGGAAGACGTGGAGAAGAAGGATAAAAATGAGGAAACAGAGCATGGGGGTGGGAAAAAAGAAAAAGAATACAGAGGCTGGGGTAGAAGAATGAGAAGAAATAATAATAATAATAACGAGGAGACGTGGGAGAAGGAGAAGAACGATAAGAAAGAAGAATAAAAATGAGGGTAGGGAGGAGGAAGAGCTGTGAAGAAGAAGCGGAAGACGAAATAGAGGAAGAGGATTGAGGAGTAGATGGAGAATGAGGATGAGGAGGAGTCAAAAGAATGGATAGGAGGTGGAGGCCAATGAAAGGGAGGAAGAGAAAGACAATGAGAAAGAGGAGGTGGCATTAGAATAAGGAGAATGAATGAGGAAAAGGTGTAGATATGAGGAGGAGGAAGAGGAAGAGAAAAAGAATAACAATGAGAAGACGGAGGGGGAGGTGGATGGGAAGGATAACGAAGGAGAATTAGGAAGAGACAAAGAAGAAGAAGAAAAAGAAAAAGAATGAAGAATGAAGAGACGGAGGAGGTGAATAAGGAGGAGGAGCAACTGAGGAGGAAGAGTGTGAGGAATGAAGAGGAGGGGTACATTGAGGTTAGGGAGGTGGAACGGATAAAGAGAAGGTGGAGAAAGTTAACGAAGAATTATTAGGTTGGTGGAAAAATAATGACGTAATAATGTCGTTTTTTTACGTATTTTTTAATGTCAAAAAACGACATTATTACGTCATTATTTTTCCACCAACCTAATATTATAAAGAGATAGGGGAGGAGGAGGAGGAGGAGAATGAGAAGAACAAGATGAATGAGGAGAGGGAGGAGTGAAAAAAGAAGGAACTAATGAGCAAGAGGGTGAGAAATGAGGAGGAGATAGGCAATGGAATCCCTAATATATCAGCCCTTTCTTTCGAAAAATCTTTTGCCATCTATTATCCAGTTTAAATTTGGTAGGCAATTCATCTCCCAATAAAGACAACACCTCCAAAAATTATTTCAGAAATTATCGGTAATAGAAAAGCTTCCTCAATCGTCTAATCCAGGGGTTCCCAACCTTTTCTGCATTCTCGAAAAGGACCTCCAATCGGTCGTGAACTGGGGCAGGAATTGGCTGGTCAACTTTAATGCTTCAAAAACAAAACTGCTCTCTATTAATCACCACAGAGATCCTTCCCTGCCTCCCATTAGAATGTCTGACGCTCAATTTCCCGAGAGCACCTCTCTGCGGCTGCTCGGTCTCACGTTGACTGCTGACCTGAGATGGAACAAATATATTGAGTCAATTGCTTCGTCCACCGCAAGGAAGGTTGGCCTGTGCCGCGCCAGGAAATTTTTCTCCCCGGAATCGATCCTCATGTCTACAAATCAACAATTTGCCCTTGCATGGAGTATTGCTGCCATATATGGTCTGGAGCGCCTTCTGTTTGCCTCGGGGATCACGTATCTTCCGATACATGACTGACGAGGCAGATTTTTTTTCCCGCAGTAGGTTGCCATTTCTTTCTACGGTAGACCAGCTGTCATCCAAGGCTATAGAACCCAGTCTGTCGTGTTATTTAACCATAGATAGAGGGAGAAGAGGATTCATACCTTTCCTAAGAGTATTAGCGCGTAAGTGAATGCAATGGATTGAACTGAAAGTAACAAATAACGCTGACTTATGCCGATCCTGTTGCTATTATTGTATAAAAGAATAAATGAAAGCAAACTTGGCCAATGAAAACTACATATACAAGGTTACTTTTATGATTAGAATTAGCGTTGCAAAAATTAAATTCAAAAATTTTAATTCATCATTATAAAATTAAAAAATAAATAAAAATGAGGGGTGAGGAGGAGGAAGAGCAACTAATAAAAATTCAGCGAATATTTTTTGTTCTTTGCCTTCCCTTATTTGATGAACGGTGATGATAAACGGTGAGGCAGAGTTGCTAATCTAGTAGCAGGTTTAAATTCAAGTAACCGACAGCTCATAACAATTGCCATATATATGGGTAAATATTAGGTTGGTGCAAAAATGATGACGTAATAATGTCGTTTTTTCACCAATTTTTTAACGTAAAAAACGACATTAATACGTCATTATTTTTGCACCAACCAAACATCAGGATGGACAGCATCTTATCTCCATGTATTAACAAAACACTAATGAGAAGAGAGAGAGAGAGAGAGAGAGAGAGAGAGAGAAAGAGGGGAAAGTCGTAGAAGACAAATGAGAGGAAGGAAAATAAAACATGGCGGAAAGCGATCTTTAAGAAAAGGACGATTTTATCAGGATAGACAGCATCTTATATCCATGTATTAGCGAAACACTAATGTACGGTAGGAGACATTCTCTGTGATAAATATATAAATAAAGATTATCATTAAACAAACTGAGCCTAAAATATTTAGTGTCATAAGTACATTCTTTAATTTTCAGTTGCTGACGTTTTTCAGATTAAAGTCATTTCTCAAATGTTCATAATTCTCTTATACTTTAGTCTAAATCTGAAGTCCCCAAGCTTTTCCCGCCCACTTTCACATTGAAAGATTTCCACCATCCAGCTGCATAGTAAATACTAGCAGTAGAGCCCGGCGTTGCCCGGGATGTAACAGTAAGAGATAGATCAAGTATCGACCATCATAAAGACTGAAAAATAAAATTGACAAAGATTATTGTTTAAGGTTGACGGACACGCATGTCTTAATTAGTTTTTTTTTGTTTTTTTTTTACGAATTGGTCAAACCCAAACTCAAACAAAAACATTGTTTTCAATCGTTATGAGTCTATCGATTGAATAGAATTTTATTACAAACAATTGTCTTGTAAAGGGAATTTTTAAAGCATTCTGAATATAAAAATAAAGAAAAAAGTGTGAAAGACAATAAGAAACACTACCTGCCAAAAAAAAAAGTGAAGTTTTGTTGAAATCGGTTGAAAAATGTAGGAAATCCGATCCCATATATAAACGATCACACACACACACGCACACACACAAACAACCTGGGTTTTATAATTAGTATAACTCGATATGAGTTGTCCCCCTTTCATTCTGGGAGCAGAATCGTGTTTTATCGTGTTTTCAAATTGATTTCGTGCAAAAACAATTGTGTTTTTCCCATTTTGGGCGCTGTCAGAACCACCGCAAGGTAATTTTTAGCAGCCCTGTGAAGTTTTGTTGAAATCGGTTGAAAAATGTAGGAAATCCGATCCAATATATAAACGTAGAGACACACACACAATCAGCGTTTTATAATAAGTAAGATTAAAACGCATACCAAAATCGTTTGGTAAAAGTTTGTTACTGGTTCATAAACTAACTTTATGATGTAGTAAAAAAATGCAATAAAAAACAGTACAGTGTAACCCGGATATAAGAGAGTTGTCTGGAGTGGAGAACAAGTATCTTATATCCAGGTTTCTCTTATATCCGGGTTTGGTCTATTTTGTTTAGGTAAGTATGGCTCTAATTTGGGACCAGATACAATATCTCTTATATCCGGGTTTCTCTTATATCCGGGTCTTATATCCGAGTTACACTGTAACTTATGCAGCGACGGCTGCTGCTACCATATTAAAGAACACACAAAAGCAAGCCTGACCATTGAAAACTATTATAGAGAATTTAGTTTTATGGTCAATTTTCCAGTTAAGGTTAGCGTTGCAAGTGTTGACAAAAAATTAAACGACTTTTGTTGACAATTATAAAATTAAAAAGAATATACACTACGAGCAACTAATAAAAAATCATCGAATGTTTTTGGTGTTCTTGGTTTTCCTTATCTTATATAATATGAAAAAATGTTATTTCGTCTGAAGAGCTATTTGAATATTAATGAACCTCCTGAAAATTCTAAAATACCATAATATTCGTTGTTAGCGGGCATATTTATGCCTTATCTAGGAATGTGACTCTGTTATTTAGACACCTGCTATGTTTTATACCGTTTCTTTGCATATCTTCTTTGGATAATTTTTTTCGAGTAGCACTTGGCCCCACACTTTTCCTTATTTTCATCAACGACCTTCCTGACGCCATAGGTTCCCAAGTTGGCATCTACGCGGACGTCACTACAATTTACTCCTGACTCAAAAACAAATCTAGTGTCACTGACAAAACTAACCTGGCCGCTCGTCTTGAAATGGACCTCCAATCAGCAAGAACTGGCTGGTCAACTTTAACGCCTCAAAATCTAAACTACTCTCTGTTAATCACCATAGAGATCCTCCCCCCCCCCCATTAGAATCTCTGACGCTCAACTTCTTGAGAGCAACTCCCTGCGTCTGCTCGGTCTCACGTTGACTGCTGACCTGAGATGGAACAAATACATTGAGTCAATTGCATCGTCCACCGCGAGGAAAGTTGGCTCTCTGTGCCGCGCCAAGAAAATTTTCTCCCCTGAATCGATACTTCAAATATACAAAACGACCATTCGCCCTTGCATGGAGTATTGCTGCCATATATGGTCTGGGGCACCTTCTGTTCGGAGTTCTTGACAAGATCCAGAGGCAGATATGTAATATAATTGGCCCTGATCTGGCATCTCGTCTGCAGTTGCTCTCTCATAGACGCGCCGTCGCCTGTCTCTGTCTTTTTTTAGAAATACTTTCATGGTAATTGCTCCGATGAGCTTCTTTCACTGGTTCCCAGTCTCCTTGAATACAAGCGCCCTACAAGGCTGGCATCCCGCTCTCACTCTTACACTGTAGAAACTTTAAAATGTAGCCGTCTCTTCTACTCAAATAGCTTCATACCTCGCTCCTCTCGCCCGTGGAATACCCTTCCCAATTACTGTTTCCCTGATAGCTATAATCTCCAACTATTCAAATGTAATGTCAATCGATATCTCCAGTTACCTTGATCTACACACTATCCTTCCCTTCATCCTTTCTTCTATCACTCCTATCTGCTCTTGCTTCAAATCTTCTGCACACCCCCTGCATCCTAGTGGCTTCATGTCTTGCTCGGGGCGCAATGCTTAAAAAAAAAAAAAAAAAAATATGTTGAAATATCTTTTAAATACTCAAAATCCTATACCGCCCATGAAAATTTCCAATCGCCCATGACTTTCTGTTCCGTTACTCGGCGCCCATCCAACAGTTGAAATCGCCCACTGGTGGGCGATATCACCCAGCTTGGGAAAACTCTGATCTAAGCTAAATTCGATCAGTTGTAGAGCGAACTGATAATTGCACATGCCTAATGAAAATTTTAACAATTAAGGATGGCGAAAATTCTAAAGGAAATTTTAACCAATGCGAAATCAATCGTAAAAATACCCTGAGAGATTAACAGAAGATACACTATTGAATCGAAAATAATTTCACGGATGGATTGCACAAAAAGAGCAACTGGTACTAAAAAAAAAAAAAAATCCTTTTTGGCAATTACAAAAATGTCGAAAAATCAGTTGAATGATTACTGGAATAAAAGTATTTCGTTAAAGGAAATGAAAATTAAACTTCCGGGATGTAATCAGCAATGTTTCGTTTGAAGTAAAAGAACAGAGTAAGAAGGTAATCGTACTGGTAATATTAGCCGTTTCCTTCTAAGGAAACATTCGACATTCATTGACCAAGCAGCCAGTGCTACTAGTTATGCTTTTCTTCACTCCCTGGCCATCAGGCTTGGATCAAAGTGTAGTATCTGTTCTCCTCATCTCTAATGGTAATGGTAATATTAGCCGTTTCCTTATAATGAAACATTCGGCATTCATTGACCGAGCAGCCAGTGCTACTCGTTACGCTTTTCTTCGCTCCCTGGCCAACGGGTTGGGATCAAAGTGTAGCATCTGTTCTCATCTCTAATGGTAATGGTAATATTAGCCGTTTCCTTATAATGAAACATTCGACATTCATTGACCGAGCAGCCAGTGCTACTCGTTACGCTTTTCTTCGCTCCCTGGCCATCGGGCTTGGATTAAAGTGTAGTATCTGTTCTCCTCCTCTCTAATGGTAATCGTAATATTTGCTGTTTCCTTATAATGAAACATTCGGCATTCATTGATTCTGTCGATTGAAATTTATAAAATCGTTTTCTTTAAGAAATTTTTCATGAAAATAGATTTCTCAAGTCCAGTAGCTGTTATCGCTCTTTCCAGTGTTTATAGGAGTTTTCTTCATTTGAAGTAGTGCCGTTTGTCATCATTTCTAATATGCCATTATTTTCCCTTCGTGTTGCAAGTCATAATCAATTTAATTGTTGCTACTGTTGAAAGTTCTCAAGTGATATTGTTTCTGTTATTTGGAGCAGTTGGTTTGTGATGCTGTAGCGCCAGTTAGAAAGTCGCTGTATACTGCTCAGATATTTCTGAACATTATGGCAGCCTTCACGACATCCATTTAAAAGTCTCGATCTAACAAAGCTATTTAAGGAGGTGACTAGAATTTTCAGGATAACGATTCGGTTTTATATCAATTGGCTGTGTTTGGCGATACTACGTCTAACGCAGCCTACTCTGTTCAATTTTCTCATCTCTTATACTAAATTTGTTGTATAAAGGAAAAATGCAATGGAAAAAACTGAAGTTTATCCGACGCGTTTCTTCCAATGTGGACTTTTTCAAGGCAATAAACGAAATGAAGTTATTGAAAGAAAGTATCTATAAACAACAAACAAAATGTCGTTAGCAACTAGAATTTAGAAACACTATTGTGTAGTCATGTGGTCAACTGAAAAATCCCATCAATTATTTTGTTTTTATAAATACTGCACATCAAAAAAATAATTTCTCGGGAGTGTCGCTATTGAATATTATCCAAATATTAATATACGCCCAGGTTTTTTTTTCCCAGTATCATCTTTCCTAACAGAATCACTACCCTCCCAAGCCAACGAACACAAATATATCAAGAAATCAAAAGAAAATGGCTGGATCCGTCAAAATATCAATACAAATAATATTTTTTCACGTGAAAATATTCTCTTCAAACGTAAAGTAATTGACGTAATTTTTCAGTTCATATTGTCTTTTTCTACGGGTTAATCCTGAGAAATTTTGAAATTTTTGAGGTCTTTAAAGTGTTTGCTATTAATTCCACACCGTAAATTCTGATGGATTTGCTATGTACTCCTATCTGGATAGTAAGTTTGATCGGTTCGATAGGGTCAAAATGGCAGGTGATGGCAAAAATGACCTCCATTCTGTTGTTTACTGGGGCATGGTATGGCTTGTTAATTTTAACGCCTCCAAAATGAAATTGCTTTCTATTAATCTCCCTGAGAGACTTCTTTCTGCCTACTATCAGCATGGCTGATGCTAACCTTCAAGAGAATCACTCATTGCGCCTTCTCGGGCTAACGGACTCTGGTGACATGAAATGGAAAGATTATAGTGAATCAATGGCTAGGTCTGCTGCTAGGAAAGTTTGTTCACTGTATCGTGCTAGATAATTTTTTCTTCTTAGAATCAATCTTACATATTTATAAGTCTACCATTCATCCTTGCTTTGAATATTGCTGCCACATCTGGTCTGGTTCTACTGCTATATATTTAGAGATTCTTGATAAAATCCAAAGAAGAAACTATCTTACATATTTATAAGTCTACCATTCATCCTTGCTTTGAATATTGCTGCCACATCTGGTCTGGTACTTCTGCTATATATTTAGAGATTCTTGATAAAATCGAAAGAAGAATCTATCTTACATATTTATAAGTCTACCATTCATCCTTGCTTTCAATATTGCTGCCACATCTGGTCTGGTGCTTCTTCTATATATTTAGAGATTCTTGATAAAATCCAAAGGAGAATCTATCTTATATATTTATAAGTCTACCATTCATCCTTGCTTCGAATATTGCTGCCACATCTGGTCTGGTGCTTCTGCTATATATTTAGAGATTCTTGATAAAATCCAAAGGAGAATCTATCTTACATATTTATAAGTCTACCATTCATCCTTGCTTTGAATATTGCTGCCACATCTGGTCTGGTTCTACTGCTATATATTTAGAGATTCTTGATAAAATCCAAGAAGTAACTATCTTACATATTTATAAGTCTACCATTCATCCTTGCTTTGAATATTGCTGCCACATCTGGTGTATTGCTTCTGCTATATATTTAGAGATTCTTGATAAAATCCAAAGAAGAAACTATCTTACATATTTATAAGTCTACCATTCAACCTTGCTTTGAATATTGCTGCCACATCTGGTCTGGTACTTCTGCTAGATATTTAGAGATTCTTGATAAAATCCAAAGGAGAATCTATCTTGTATATTTATAAGTCTGCCATTTATCCTTGCTTTGAATATTGCTGCCACATCTGGTCAAGTGCTTCTGCTATATATTTAGAAATTCTTGATAAAATCAAAAGAAGAATCTATCTTATATATTTATAAGTCTACCATTCATTCTTGCTTTGAATATTGCTGCCACATCTGGTCTGGTGCTCCTGCTATATATTTAGGGATATTCCAAAGAAGAATCTGCAATTTTATTGGTTCAGACCTGGCATCTTGGCTTCAGTCAGTTTCCCATCGATGTAATGTAGCTTCGCTGCGCATTTTCTAGAAACATTCTCCTGTGGTACCTAGACTTCATGAATTCATCGTACTAGTTTGGCGATAAGTTTTCATCATTTTGCAGTTTAAACCGTTAGAAGTAACTGTAGGTTCTATGCTAACAGTTCCTTTTATCGTACTTGTGGAACTTTCTACCGGCTTCTTGATTTCCATCTAATTGTGATCTTCAAAAATTTAAATGCACTGTCAAATGTTATCTACTGTCTTGTCGATTGTTCTTCTTTCATTCTTCTCGCTTCGCTCCTTGATAATATTTCTCTTTTTCTTCTACTTTCACGTTTTAATAACCCCTTGTGTCTTAGTGGCTTTTTTGCCTTTCTTGGTATTGGATGATGACAGAACGCACCGCCATTATTTTCAGTCGAATTTCAGATCATTGTTTCATTTTATCTTGAATCCCAATTCTTGGAATACTTGGTAAACGGTGGTGGACATACCGTAACAGGTAGCATAAAACCAACCAGGTTTTAATGGAAAAATGGATTCTGTGAAATATTAGCCCATTGTTTCGAAATAGTTTTCATGCTCTGCTAAACAGCTAAGAATTGGTAAACGTTCCATCTCCCATTAAAACAACGATCCACCAAGACATCATAATTTACATTTCTTACCCCCTCCTCTTACATTCATATATAAAACATTCAATAACCCTTTACCTTGAGTGGCTTTCGAGGCTTGCATGAAAACTTAGACATTTTCGAAGAAATTTCGGTGAAATTTTTAATTTCTAAAATTCATATCTATCAATCTATCAGGCTGTTCATTATCTATCTATCTATCTATCTATCTATCTATCTATCTATCTATCTATCTATCTATCTATCTATAACGGTACCATCTATGTCAGTCTGCTTATATCTGTCTATCTCATCCTCTTCATATCTATCTATCTATCTATCTATCTATCTATCTATCTATCTATCTATCTGAGTCTGTTTATCTATCTATCTATCTATCTATCTATCTATCTATCTATCTATCTATCTATCTATCTATCTCAATCAGTTAATATCTATCTATCTATCTATCTATCTATCTATCTATATCAATCAGTTAATATCTATCTATCTATCTATCTATCTATCTATCTATCTATCTATCTATCTATCTATCTATCTATCTATCTCATTCTATTCATTAATTAAATAATACGACTTTGTACCGAATTGTTATTCATTCTGTCCATATGTTTCCCTGTTTTTATGTCATTATATTTCTCTGAAGAAAAACAAAACTGTAAATTGATATGCATGTCAATCAGCGCATGCGCAAATGAACTAATGGAAGACCATCACGTTTAGCTTCTGTTGCAAATAGTTAGACGTTACTCTCCCATTTTTAAATGAACTCTTCCGATTTTTATTTACGTAAATGTTCTCCAAGCCGAGACTCTGAACCAATTCAAAGCGTTTTAATTATTTATTCTCTGTTTTATTAATTGCCAATTAAAACAAGAGTGGTCCATCTGTGCGTGAAGCAACATTTAAAAACAGGGAGACTCTGCTTGAAATCGTGGGGGAGGAGAGGAGAGAAATCGAGAGATAGGAATAAGAACTGTAAGAAAGAAAAAGGTGAGGCGAAGACATACAAATATTCATTATATATATATATATATATATATATATATATATATATATATATATATATATATATATATATATGGAAAGAGAGACGGCGAAAGGGCCAAAATGCTGTCTAAGATGGATAAAAACCGATGTATGTAAACACTGTAATCAAAGCAGAACGGACATTTTCTAAATTCTGAGTACACATAAAGTTTAATCAATTGACGCTTATCCATCTTGATACACACACACATACACACACAAACACACACACACACACATATATATATATATGTATGTATGGTGAGTATGTGAAATTATATATTTAATCAGAGAAGGACAGATGCTTGTACAGACAATTTACACTATTTATAATTACATACGTGAGATCAGATTTGTACGACTGATGTTTGCTAAAAAGATACACAGATGAATTTGAAAGGGAGTAACAAGAAGCAGCAGCAGCAGCAGCAGTAGTAGTAGTAGTGGAAGAAGAAGAAGAAGAAGAAGAAGAAGAAGAAGAAGAAGAAGAAGAAGAAAAAGCGGAAGATGAAGAAAAAGCGGGAAAAGAAAAAGTCGTAGTAGTAGTAGTAGCTGTAGAAGAAGAAGAAGAAGAAGAAGAAGAAGAAAAAAGCGGAAGATGAAGAAGAAGCGGGAAAAGAAAAAGTCGTAGTAGTAGTAGTAGCTGTAGAAGATGAAGAACAAGAAGAAGAAGAAGAAGAAGAAGAAGAAGAAAAAAAAGCGGAAGATGAAGAAGAAGCGGGAAAAGAAAAAGTCGTAGTAGTAGTAGTAGCTGTAGAAGATGAAGAAGAAGAAGAAGAAGAAGAAGAAGAAGAAGAAGAAGAAGAAGAAGAAATAAAGAAAGAAGAAAAAAGGTTCTGGAAGGAGAAGAAAAGGAATAGAAATAAATAGAACAAGAATAGAAAGTCAAATGCAAGAAAGAAAAACGAAGAAGGGAAAGAAAAACTTCTGAAAGGGGAAGAAAAGGTATTTAAAAAGTACAATAAGAAGGGAAAGAAAAGAAAGTAAAATGAAGGAAAGAAACAATGAAAGATTCATAAGAAAAATCAGGAGGAGGAAGAGGAGGAGGAGAAGAAGAAGAGAGAAAGAAAGAAAGAAAATGAAAAGCAATAACAAAAAGGAGAGGAAATGGAACTGAAAAAGAAAGTAATTGAAATGATAGAAATAGAAAGAAGTGGAAGAACAAGAAGGAAAAAGAAAAAAGAAAATGAATAAATAAAAAAAGACGAAGAAGAAAAAAAAAGAACTGAACAGAGAGAGAAGAAATGGAAAGAAAAGAAATAGAAGAAGATGAAGAAGAATAAGAAGATTGCGAAGAGAGAGAGAGAGAGAGAGAGAGAGAGAGAGAGAGAGAGAGGGGAAAGTCGTAGAAGACAAATATGAGAGGAAGGAAAATAAAACATGGCGGAAAGCGATCTTTAAGAAAAGGACGATTTTATCAGGATAGACAGCATCTTATCTCCATGTATTAACGAAACACTAATGTACGGTAGGAGACATTCTCTGTGATAAATATATAAATAATAATTATCATTAAACAAACTATATATATATATATATATATATATATATATATATATATATATATCAATTACTGATATCTCATGACTTTGGCAGACACACACATACTCACACACACAGACACACACACATATCTATCTATCTATCTATCTATCTATCTATCTATCTATATATATATATATATATATATATATATATATATATATATATAATGAAAAAGTGAACATAGAAATCAACACTTAGAAGCGACAGTCTGTTTCATGCTAGATGCAATCGTCAGGCCACATGACAATTGCGTCTAGCATGAAACAGACTGTCGCCTCTAAGTGTTGATTTCTATGTTCACTTTTTCATTTACACACGCTCTATCTCTGATATTGAGCACTTTATCCCATGAATATAGCACATCTTAAGACTATATATCTTCATATATATATATATATATATATATATATATGTCAACACGAAATGTATCTTTAATGTATTAGACATCCGACAACATTCATATTTCTCTCACTTAAACCTCTTCCACTCACCTCTCCTAAACTTCTCTCTGTTAAGGTTTAATCTCCCTCCTTCTCTCGTCTGTTACCCCTCTCTTTAGCTCTAACATTCGTCCCACACTTTCATACTTACACTCTCTCTAAATTCTGTTTTTATTTCCGGAGTTGTTTTTTCTGTTTTCGTTTTGAATTTGTAGGTCTGATGAATTGGATCGTATTTACGATTCCAATGGAATAAATTATGACCATGGAATATTAGTGTTTAAGCCTTTTTATTATATATATATATATATATATATATATATATATATATATATATATATATATATCTATATATATCTGTGTTTCTGTGAATGTGCGTGTGTGTATATTTATATATATATATATATTATTTTATTATTTTATTTTATATATATATATATATATATATATATATATATATATATATTATTTTAGGATATTACACAGAAAACAAGTCAAAATCGCTACACAATTGCAGTTGTGTATCGATGCGTATCAATGCATCTTATCTTACCTATATATATATATATATATATATATATATATATATATATAAAAGCCATCGGTGAAGATGCAGGTAAAATGGTTGAATCCCTGTATCGTTCCAATAAGTACCTGACTCAATGTGCTAATTTCTACCTTTACAAGATCTAAATTAGGACAAAGAGTACTGTTGTCATATTTGGGCAGGAGCCGTCCTGACTGCACTCTCCAAAGCGTCACCGAGTCCTTGTGGGTGACGAATTATTCTTGCACCCTCCAACTTCTCTCCCACGCGCAGGATGTAGCAAGCCTCTCGCCGCTCTATCGCTACTACCATGAAAAGTCCTCGGACGAACTACATTCCTCGATTCCGTGAGTTTTAACTTTTACGGTTAGGAGCCGCCGTGACACGTATATTGTAGCCACCCACACCCACATTACCCGCGTAATCCATCGGTGAGAAGTTCAGTTTTACTTCTTCTCGTGAACCAATACTCTGTGGAACCGACTCCCAAGAGGATGTTTCCCCAAGCACTACAATCTTAACCTGTTCATGGCTAGGGTTAACCATTATCTTCCACTCCCCTATATGCACAAATGGCCTCCAAATATAACCCTCTACCTTGAGTGGACCTTGTATATAGAGAAACTTACTGTAAACAAATCAGAAACATTATTATTATTATTGAATCAGCTGGAGGCACCATGGAGTAGGGGATAGCGACTAGGATTGAGAAATCGGAGAGCCGAGTTCGAATTCCAGTCGAATCCATTACATTCATTTACGTGCTAATACAATTGGGAAAGGTATCAATCCTCTTCTTCTCTATGGCTAAATCTGGTTCTATAGCCTTGGATGGCAACTGCTCTAGGAGAAGGACAACTCTGAATTCAAAATCGTTCATCGTAGTGCACCAGGTCTCTGTATTCAAATTTCCTATCTATAACCGTTTGCCGAAATTGATTATTCCCCTTATGAGGTAAAAGGATTTGGTTCTGCACAAATCCTTCGCCACTATAATCAAATCATATGTGCTGGTGTCTGGCCTGTCGGTTCCTAGGAACTGAGCTGCTTGACCCTCATACATCGAACACGATGGGAGAGTCCACTCTTATTGCATCAGCTATAATAAGGTTGATGTCGACTCTGAGTTTCGCAATCATTCGGACTTTTGATATTTTCTCTCTATCAATCACCTGACAGACCCTTCATGAGAGCGAACATTCTCGGCTGACATACTGTGAAAAGATTATATTGAAGCCATTGCTAGTTCTTCTGCGAGGAAAGTTGTTTTTTTTTTCTCGCCATAATATATCTTATATATTTATAAGTCTACCATTCTTCCATGGTTTGAATATAGCTGCCATATGGTCCGGGACCCCTGTTATATATTTAGAGATCCTTGATAAAATCTATAGAAGACTCAGCAATATTACTGGTCCTGACCTGGTGTCTCGGCTTCAGTCACTTTCCTACCGCCGTAAAGATGCCACTCTGTAGTTTTTCTATAAATACTTTCATGGTAATTATTCGG
>OZ010609.1:29492100-29527100 GCA_963932145.1 Acanthosepion lycidas | reverse complement strand
TGGGGAGGGCAGTTCAGGCCCCTCTGAAGTATGATGAGAAGGTGGGAGTGAGGAAAGGTTCCCAAAAATGGAAAAAGGTGGAAATTCCTAACCAGAGAGGTGGATATGTATTTAGAATTATCGAGGAACCCCCCGGCGCTGACAAACTCACCCCGGTTTTGGTCGGCGCCCATATAAACGAAGCCACAACGAGCAGAAATATAAACGAAGCCACAACGAGCAGAAATGAGTCGAGACCCAGCAGTTCCCAGAGTCAGTCTCCGGTTGAGGCAAGCCTCGCAGATAGCTGACCAGGATTCACGCACAAAAATCCGGACCCATCTTCAAACCAAGAACAATTATTTTGAAGAGCGACTTAGATCCAGATCACCGAAATAAGTTTTTCTTTTGACTTTCGTCCAAAGATCCACCGAAACACCAATTTCTTAGAGAGCAGACAACTTGAAGTGTTAAAACTTGCCTAGCGGAAAACGACGTGTCACAATCCATAGAACGGGTCGGGAGATAGATGCAGTCCTATGTATCGAACAACTAGACATAAAGTTTGTTACCTTTTTCTTTGATACTTTGAACTTTTGAGTTTTCATTTTATTGCCTTTTATGCATATTTTTGTGGTATCACCCCCGTTGAACTCGGTTTGCAGTACGGCCCCGACGACTGGTTGATTTCCTCTGCCTAGATCAATTCACAACGTGGGTAGGCAGACTGGGAATCAAAGTAGGACGTCACAGTTGGTGCCGTGGTAGACTGGGATAGAACGACACGGTTGGCGCTGCGACCAGGGGACGACGTCACATGAGAAAGGCGAAGAAGAAAAAGGAAAGAGGAAGAAAAATGAAAGAAAAGAAAGAATTTAAATGAGAATAGAGAAGTACTTAAAGGAGAAACAGACAGAGAAAATGAAAGAAAAAATAGAAAGGCAATGTAAGGCGAAGTGGGTTAATTTGTTAAGAAGAAAGAGAGAAATTAAAAAAAAAAAAAAAAAAAAAACGCTAACAGAAGACGAAAAGTAAAAAATGAAAGCAATTCAATTCAACTCGCATCTCTTTAATACCGATCTGTTGATATCCTGTGTGACACCTTTCTTTCTTCGATTTCCCCAGTCTAGACGGTTACGAGGGAAGGCTTTCTACCATCGTCCATAATATTACGATTGCAGCTGGTCAGTGCACGATGTACACGAGTTCAAACTTCATATGTCTCGAGTTGTACTGTTGCTGTCATTTTTGGATCATCTTGTTGGGAAAGTAGATATTTTTCTTCGTCTTCGTGGTCATAATCTCATCAATGTCTGGTAAACAAACATGGCCACTTTCTTGTGTTTTAAACAATCAAAAATATGACTCTTCTGTTAATGAGAACTTCTTTTTATGTGCCATGTCCCGTCAGGACGTAAGCGTTCATGGCTCTCCACTTCTCCCTATCACTTGTAACTCTCAATAAGTTTTGTCCCTTCACTACTTCCCCTCAGGCCGTGTTCTGTCGACCACTTCCTTAAACCTGTAGGGTATGTCATGCGTTGCTTTCTCATTCCTTCTATTCGATCTGTGAGTATCAGATTCTCCAAGCCGTCCTTTCTTATTACGTGTCCCTTACATTTCAGATGCCTCTTCCTGATGCTAAATATAAGCTTCCTCCTTGTTTGCATCGTCTCCAAAACTTTATCGTTGCTCACACGTTCGGTCCATGATATTCTCATCCTTCTGTAGAACCATGCATCCGTTGGCTGGAGTCTCTTCTTCATCTTTGAGGAGACCGTCCAACATTCGCTGCCGGAAAGGAGGACAGATGTAACGTAGAACCATGCATCCGTTGCCTGGAGTCTCTTCTTCATCTTTGAGGAGACCGTCCAACATTCGCTGCCGGAAAGGAGGACAGATGTCACGTAGCAGCTGATTACTCTTTCCTTTGTTACCAAAGTAACCCTCCTGTCTCGTAATAAGCTGTCTACCTTTTGGAATGCGTATTAGCTCGCCCGTTTGACAACATCCAATGCGTCAAGGAAGGATTGAATAAGGCGACTGCAGAATTCGGTCCTAAAATCAATGTATTGTTTGTAAAGATCTCCATTCTCTCATCTTCTCATTCACTTTTTGCCGATTTTTATTATTCGTGGCGGAGGTGGTAGGAGCTTTTTTTTTTTTTTTACTTTGGCTTATATCTATGTTAAATCCATCTTACATTTTGTAAAGAGCGTCGAAAATCGGGTACTAAAAAGCTGGTAGACGCGGTGCAGAGTAAAATCCGTAGAATGATGAAGAAAGGGCCGAAAAAGGAAGAGTTAAAAAAAAGGGGCTAGACGAAGAGTAGACAGTTTTCGAAATCTCCGTCTTGCAAGGTTGGCTCCGACGGCGCATAGGATTCCACGCTGGTCCTGTTAACAGATGGCGTGAGATGCCGACAGGGATAGCGCGATTCTTTCACTGTGAACGCGCTAAATGTTGCTTGTTCCCAAATAGAGACATGCAGATTCAAACTAGTTTTAATGTTACTCGTCATTGAAGACTGATTTTCTGAAACAGTTACATTTGTACGTTCTCCTTCTATGCGGCATGACCCTTTAGGAATTGAGCGATCATGGTTCTCCACAACTTTCTGTCCTTTGCAGTTTTTACAAACGTCCTAGAAGTAATATTAAAGTGAAGCTTTTTTTTAAAGATAAAAATAAGAAGAGAGAATATAGTTAAATTCCCAAATCAATTCTGTGGACAAGACAGATTGGTATAAAATGACAATTGGAAAAAATCATAGATTTTGCCAACGCGTTTCGTCTTCCGACTTTTTCAAGGTAAAAATGAAATCGGAATGTTTTTGTTGTTATAGTTACATTAAAAAATCCAAATTTAAAAAGATAGACGCTTCTGTCAAACCCTTTTTTTCTGGTTAATGTAAATTACATTTATAGTAAGGAATTTTTTTCCATGTCGACAATATAGTTAAATTCCTAGATCAATTCTGTGGACAAGACAGATTGGTATAAAATGACAATTGGAAAAAATCTTAGATTTTGCCAACGCGTTTCGTCTTCCGACTTTTTCAAGGTAAAAATGAAATCGAAATGTTTTTGTTGTTATAGTTACATTAAAAAATCCAAATTAAAAAGATAGACGCTTCTCTCTAAACTTTTTTTTTTCTGGTTAATGTAAATTACCGTTATAATAAAGGATTTTTCCCCATGTCGACAATATAGTTAAATATAGTTACATTAAAAATCCAAATTTAAATTTTTTTTACAATACTACAGAAACAAATGATTGTATAGTTAAATTCCCAGATGAATTCTGTGGACAAGACAGATTGGTATCAAATGACAATTGCAAAAAATCTTAGATTTTTTAATTTTTCTTTTTAAATTTGGATTTTTAATGTAACTATATTTAACTATATTGTCGACATGGGGAAAAATCCTTTCTAGTGCATTAGCTAAGTTGTTTTTAGTGACGTCTCTTTTGTGATCATAAATGCGTTTTTTCAAACTTCTACTTATTTCTCCAATATATGCACTAGTCATACATAGAAATAATTTTGATTTTAAAAATGCTACACTCATAAAAAAAGAAAATAACTCACCTAGAAGGAAAATTCTGGAGAGTGCCGCCATAGAAAATTACCCAAATATTAATCAACGCCCAGGTTTTTTCCCTATTTCACCTTTCTTAACAAAATTAATACTCTTACAAACAAATATACACAACAGATTCATAAAACCAAAAGAAAATGGTTGAATACATCAACACAGATATAATGACAATATTCTCCACACGTGACAATTACTGAAGTTATTTTTCAGTTAAAAATATGAAAATAGCGTTTCTCTACATTCCAGTTGCTAGGTACATTCTGTTTTTGTTTTTATTAGTTACTTTGTTCATTTAATTTATTTTTGTAAAGTCCACATTGGACGAAACGCGTCAGCAATTACCAGTTTTCCTATTGTCATTTTTATTCATAAATATTGTCTCTCTACTGGTTAATTCGGAGAAATGTTCTTATATATATATATATATATATATATATATATATGAAGAAATATAGTTTTAAGGTGTGCTGTATTTATATATATATATATATATATATATATATATATATATAAAGTGAACATATGCTCTATCTCTGATATTGAGCACTTTATCCCATATACAGAGCATACCTTAAAACTACATTTCTTCATATATATATATATATACATATATATATATATATATATATATGTATGTATAAAAATATGTGTGTGTGTGCGTATGTATGTGTGTGTGTGTACCTATGTGTGTGTGTATTTATAAAGAATATATATATGCATGCATTTATAGGGAATATATATATATGTGTGTGTGTGTGTTTTGTGTGTATGTAAGGTGCAGTTTATCTGATAATAGTTCAATTAAATCATATATCACCAACCAACAAAGGCAGCAAAAAATTCGACAAATCTCCACAAGTATATATATATATATATATATATATATATATATATATATATTAAGCGTCATGAGTTCCAGCGCCTTACGAGGCTGGCATCCCGCTCTCACCCCTTCAATATCGAAACTCCTAAATGTAGCCGTCTCTTCTACTCTAATAGCTTCATGACTCGCACTTCTCACCTGTGGAACTCCCTTCCCTTTTCCTGTTTCCCTGTGTGCTATAATCTCCAGCTATTCAAGTGTAGTGTCAATCGACATCTCCAGTTGCCTTGATCTACCCACTACCCTCATCCTTTCTTCTATCACTCCTATCTGATCTTGCTCTAAATTTTCTGTAACCCCTTGCGTCCTGGTGGCTTCCCGACTTGCTTGGGGTGAAATGCTTTAAAAAAAAAAAAACGAAAAAAAGCAACGCTTCATAGGAAAGGAAACTTTTTGGCCATTACTTGCCTGTTATATCAAACTGTTTGTTGAGAATGTGGGTCTTTCCGCATGGTGGACCTAAGATGAATAAAAAAAAAGAAAAAGAAAAGAAAGACAAGCATGCTGTCTATTCTTTTTTGTATCGTCCTGGCTGAGGAGGAAGTGACGTAAGTCGTTAATGATTGGTCGCTTGTAATTTCAAGATCAGCAGTAGCAGTTACTTAATGTATCCATTTGTTGCGTGCTTGGCAGATTTTTTGCTTCAGGATCACCTGCCGGAATAAGTACTGTTTCGGCAGTGTCTCTTGTGCGAATAATTATGATGTTGCAAGACCCGAAACTTGTCAGGCCCCCAAGTAATAATATCACTGACGAGGCGATCCCACGCATTCGTTGGAGTGTTTTTATAACAAATATATATATATATATATATATATATATATATATATATATATATATATATATATATATGTATGTATGTATGTATGTATGTGTGTTTGTGTAAAAATATATAGAAAATAGGAAAGAACTCGTTAGGTAAATAATCCAAAGTTCTTTAGTATTTTTGTTATTATTAAATCGTGCTCGATACAAAAGTAGAGCATAAATATAATTATTTATTTAAAAATATGATTCCATCGCTATAAAAGAGTTCTCATGTTTCAAAACAAGAGCCGAAAACTTCAATGTAATTATTTGAATTAAATTGAATTAAAGTACCAAGCTCTGTTCCATCTTCAAGCGAATTTTTTGTGGGGAATTAATTCAATTTAATTCAAATAATTATATTGAAAATCTCTTTCAGCGACTTGCTATCTCGTGTAAGTATGTCTACAATGGCTTTATGTGTTGATAGTCAGCGTGGTAAGCTCCATCCATGGCTAAATACTGGGACGAGTCCGATAGTCGACAAGTACCGCGAGGGAAAGTTGAAAAGAACTTTGGAGAGAGAGTTCAAAAGAACATGAAACCGCCCAGGGGTAAACGGGTGGGACCGGTCACTGCGATCCGGTGCTGCTGAACGTGGCCCAAACTCGATTTGGTTGTTGCCCGGGTATTCCTCGTGCAGCGGCGCCCATCACAGGCCGGTGCGAACGTCGTTCCGGGGGTCCCCGGCTAGGTTTCGGGGCATGGTGCATTTTTGGCAGCGTCGCACCGGATTCTGCTTTTATCTTAAAGCTCAACCTTTTTGATTTCGTCAAATACTACCTCGTTATATATAGTGTAATCCCTTGATTAATCCGCACTCGATTCATGCGTTTCCGATTAGTGGGGTAATTTTTTTTATATACCAAGATTCGATTAGTGCATACATAATACTCGATTAGTGAGGTAAAACATTCTTCAGTTTAACTATAGGAATTGAAAATTGATGTTTTACAATTACCAATGTACACATAACCCGCAATGATCAAGGGATTCCTATATATATATATATATATATATATATATATATATATATATATATATATATATATATATATACAGGCAAGATGAGAACGAATAGAGTATAATTCCAACGTTCGTAACATTTAATTTAAAAGAGGGCTCAAGACAAAGTAGAGCAATATTATTTATTTAAGGATATTACATCGAAAACATGTCAAAATCGCTACATGATGATTGCACCCCAAGTAAGGCAGGGAAGTAACTGTTACGGAGTGGGGTTATAGACAGGAGGGGATTGAAAGGTTAAGATTAGTTTCCCAGAAACCTGGGATATCCGGAGAGTTTTCGATGAGGAACGATTCGACATTGCAGAAGTTGGTACGAATACCACGAACGTTGGAGAAAGAAAGGTTGAGAAGTTTAGGTGTTTTTTTTTGTTGAACTGGTTTAGGTTTATGTTATAGTAATTTACCAATGCACACATGGACTCTCCCAGCTATAAATAGGAGCAGGTACTGCCTTTTTTGAGAGAGATGTTTCCAGGAGTCAGCTCTGACAGTCGGACCGAACATTCTTGCTGTAACACTCTCGTTTGTATATGTTTGTATTACTGTTTCTGTTAATATATTTGTTTAACTCAATTCCTCTCTTTGTGTCTTTATTTCCGGCCCTAACAAGGCCACAGTAGTTTATATCTTTGGTTGTTTATCGTCATGGTGTATTATTTGGGCACGGAAATACCTAGGGTACTAGTAGCATCTGGTCGTCTAATGTGCAGGAAGGGATACTGGCGCATAGTGCGGTCACGGGTTTGCCCATTGGAGATGCGTGCAAGGACACCCTTTCATGCGCGACATGGTACTGCAAGAACCCCGATATTATGCAACTGTTGATCAGAGCAAACTCTCAAGACTCTATGCAAGAGTTAGGGCTGGCAAATATTAGGTTGGTGCAAAAATAATGACGTAATAATGTCGTTTTTTGACGTTAAAAAATACGTCAAAAAACGACATTATTACGTTATCATTTTTGCACCAACCTAATACCATTCAGGAGTAGCAACCAGAAAGCTACCAACCCAGTACCTTCAGTATGTACAGACGTTGCTACCATCCATACATATCACAAAAAAAAATCATGTCAGCACCACTATTAAGGCCTAAGAGAAGGAAGGGAAGCTGGGGGAATAAGAGTTGGTGCAGATATTTCCCAGGCGTATTTGCAGGTGAGAGAATATAACGAGCTCAAAGGGAATTGGAACTGGGCTCTCTCTCACACAATTTTGAGCCATTATCCATAACACTACCCGCACATCCAATCTTACAGCACCTAGTATTCCCAAATGGTCACCCATTTAGGTACTGACCGGGCTCGACGTTGCTTAACTTCGGTGATCGTACGGGAACGATGTTTCAACGTTATGTGGCTGTAAGCCATATCACACGCACATCAAAGCTTAGAGCACCTGTTATTCCCAAACTCTCACCCATTTAGGTACTGACCAGGCTCGGCGTTGCTTAACCGGTGATCGTACGGGAACGATGTTTCAACGTTATGTGGCTGTAAGCCATATCACACGCACATCAAAGCTTAGAGCACCTGTTATTCCCAAACTCTCACCCATTTAGGTACTAACCAGGCTCGACGTTGCTTAACTTCGGTGATCGTACGGGAACGATGTTTCAACGTTATGTGGCTGTAAGCGATATCACACGCACATCAAAGCTTAGAGCACCTGTTATTCCCAAACTCTCACCCATTTAGGTACTGACCAGGCTCGACGTTGCTTAACTTCGGTGATCGTACGGGAACGATGTTTCAACGTTATGTGGCTGTAAGCCATATCACACGCACATCAAAGCTTAGAGAACCTGTTATTCCCAAACTCTCACCCATTTAGGTACTGACCAGGCTCGACGTTGCTTAACCGGTGATCGTACGGGAAAGGCCGTTTCAATGTGTTGTGGCTGTAAGTCAAAAGACTTTAAGCTAAAGAATATATTCATGTAGGATTCTGTTCATTCAGTATCCGAAAAAATGACTATGTGGCTCCCCCGATTGCTGCAAGCTTAACCTGTTCAAGTCTAGGGTTAACCGTTATGTTTTGCACATATCAGCATAAATGCTGTACCTGTTGATCTGTAACCATCTACCTCGAGTTGCACCATGGCCTTCTATAAGGTCAGCATCACTGTAAAAAAAAAAACCTTCCTTATTAGTGGCTTTATCACCTTACTTTAAATGAAATGATTTTTTAAAATAATGTGAGATTGGAAAACATTATTTAATGTTAAAATCGAAACTGTACGAAAGTTAATAAATTCAACGAAAAAAGATTGATGAAGGATGTAGAAAGTAAACGAGCCCATGTAACATTTAAAATAATAATTTATGCATATTGGTTATTGCTTTAATCAAATCTATGTTTCTATATATGTTGGTTTTATTCATGAATAAAACATTACGTTGCACGGGAGGTTGCTATGGAAGAAGGTTTAATTCTCCTGTTTTATTTCCCCCATTATGAGCATTATTAGATCTGCATTATATAATGACACTGTAGTTCACAGACGGAACAGAATGGCTGAAAGGAAAAAGAATGACTTTTATATCACTAAGTGTTTTAAAAATTGGTAAGGTTACTGAATAAAATATTCAACCGAGGGCTGGTGATGAACGATAATACTTAGGAGAAGAACAACACATATAAGAAAATACAAATGTTATTGTAACTTAATTATGTACAGTAATGGATCATATGCAATATAGGTGAAGAATTCAACTACAGAAATTGAAAATTAATACAATGTATGTAAATACAAATTAGAGACATGTCATCATAGATCATTCCGTCATAAATAAATCAGCCATGTTTTGTGGCAATTTTAGATTTATATTGTTATTAGGTTGGTGCAAAAATAATGACGTAATAATGTCGTTTTTTGACGTATTTTTTAACGTCAAAAAACGAACATTATTACGTCGTTATTTTTGCACCAACCTTATAGATAGATAAATAGATAGATAAGGAACAGACTGGGATAGATATATAGATAGATAGATAGATATGAACAGATTGAGATAGATAGATAGATAGATAGATAGATAGACAGATAGATAGATATGAACAGACTGAGATAGATAGATAGATAGATATGAACAGATTGAGATAGATAGATAGATAGATAGATAGATATGAACAGACTGAGATAGATAGATAGATAGATAGATAGATAGATAGATAGATAGATAGATAGATATGAACAGACATAGATCGATAGATAGAAAACAAAGAATATGTGATAAGAAAAGATTCATACATGAATTAATATATGGAGGAAGAAAAAAGAACGAATCAATAAAAAATAGATAGATAGATAGATAGATAGATAGATAGATATGAACAGACATAGATCGATAGATAGAAAACAAAGAATATGTGATAAGAAAAGATTCATACATGAATTAATATATGGAGGAAGAAAAAAGAGCGAATCAATAAAAAATAGATAGATAGATAGATAGATAGATAGATAGATAGATAGATAGATAGATATGAACAGGCTGGGATAGATAGATAGATAGATAGATAGATAGATAGATAGATATGAACAGACTGGCGTAATAATGACGTAATAATGTCGTTTTTTGAAGTGTTTTTTAACGTCAAAAAACGACATTATTACGTCATTATATTTGCGCCAACCTAATAAAATGTTGAATAATTTTACCACATTCAACACTATGAATAATAAAAAAAAAAATTCACGTCTTTGGACGGAAAAAATGATTCACGTCAGAATCCGCGAAAATGTGTTATCCTTTAATAAACCGTTGTGCTTGGTTTAATGTTCAACATGTATATAAATGCTGGTAGAAAAAAAAAAAGCAAATGTTGATAAGATACTTAGGGTCACAAAGCACTAGCTAGGGCCCCCATCTCAGGTTTGAGTGTAGTAAGCACCTACTATGTCTGATCAAATGACCGAATATTAATATTAAAAAAAAATCCCTACCTCGTTGGGTCGAAAACTTATCAGCATCTCCATTTCTAACAGTAAACTTTGTACAAAAGACCCGGGGGCCACTTGAGATAAAAGGTTACAATAAAATAAGTAGGTTATTCGGATAGGAGGGATTGATAACGGTTGACTCCAGACATGTTAAGATCGGGAAAACATCCTCTTGGGAGTCTTTTCCATCGGGCAGTACTACTTAATATCCTATATATTTTAATAGGTTCAGATTAAATTACTTTAATAAATCCAATTTTTACGAGAACGTTTATTTGCTTGTAAAGCATTTGAATCTATTTGTGTCTACAGGTGCGGCTTTAAATAAGGCTTTCACTCAGAACCCATGAAAAAGAAAAAAAAAACATCCAACGAAGCCACGCCCACCAGTGTTCAGTGACGTCAGCATATGAGTTAAATGATCGACACTTCAATACTGGGCCCTTCGTTTGTGCTGGGAGTCGTGTTTTCGCCAGATCCCGGCGGAACGCGGGTGGAAACACTAAAAGTTTTCGAACACATCAAAAAGTTATTTTAAAAAAAAAAATCTTTAAGCCCAGTAAAAATGAAAGACGTAGAAAAAAATGTAAGAGAGGGCCGCTGCTTCAAGATATATTCAACATGAAAGAATAAAAAAGGTCCTTTGTAGATTCAAGTCATTTAATCTTTTAGCTACAGGTCCTCTCTCTCTTTCTCTGTCTGTCACAAACTCATAAACACACACATATATAGGCACACACTCACACGCATATGTGTGTATGTGTGTGCATTTGTGTATGTGTGTGTATGTATGTGTATCTGTATATATATTAACGCTTATAATAAAAACTACAAATAAATATGTAACAGTGGTGTGTAGACGGACGACTCCTCATGTGTAAACAAGTGCCTGTGCTATCTCTCTATCTGTGGCTGTCTGTTCAGGTCTATCTATCTATCTATCTATCTATCTATCTATCTATCTATCTATCTATCTATCTATCTATCTATCTAAGTCTGTTCATATCTATCTATCTATCTATCTATCTATCTATCTATCTATCTATCTATCTATCTATTTAAGTCTGTTCATATCTATCTATCTATCTATCTATCTATCTATCTATTTAAGTCTGTTCATATTTATCTATCTATCTATCTATCTATCTATCTATTTAAGTCTGTTCATATTTATCTATCTATCTATCTATCTATCTATCTATCTATCTATCTATCTATTTAAGTCTGTTCATATTTATCTATCTATGTATGTATCTATCTATCTATCTATCTATCTATCTATCTATCTATTTAAGTCTGTTCATATCTATCTATCTATCTATCTATCTATTTAAGTCTGTTCATATCTATCTATCTATCTATCTATCTATTTAAGTCTGTTCATATCTATCTATCTATCTATCTATTTAAGTCTGTTCATATCTATCTATCTATCTATCTATCTATCTATCTATCTATCTATTTATTTAAGTCTGTTCATATGTATCTATCTATCTATCTATCTATCTGGCTAGCTAGCTGCCTCATTCTATCTATCTATCTATCTATCTATCTATCTATTTAAGTCTGTTCATATGTATCTATCTATCTATCTATCTATCTATCTGGCTAGCTAGCTGCCTCATTCTATCTATCTATCTATCTATCTATCTATCTATTTAAGTCTGTTCATATGTATCTATCTATCTATCTATCTATCTATCTATCTATCTGGCTAGCTAGCTGCCTCATTCTATCTATCTATCTATCTATCTATCTATCTATCTATCTATCTATCTATCTTAGCAAAGTAACCGAAAATAATGACGGAAGTAAATTCATATGGATTAGAACTTTGCCTAAGGTCAAAATCTCTGTGCTAAAGGTCAAAGTGCCGCTTTCAACACCAAGAAAAGTGTTACATTATAACATACGCGCGCACACGCACGCAGACACACATATTTTAAATGTTTTTCTTAGTGGGTAGACTAAAATGACGTTTATAGTAATGTCGTATTAAAAAATTCACTTAATACATATGAATATACATGTTATATATATATATATATATATATATATATATATATATATATATATATATATATATATATATATCTACAAATTGAATTTTTTTAAGGTAGGTCTTCATTATTTTGAAATAGTTTTTTTCAGATTTCCTTGTAGTAATTATGTCTGCTAATTTAGTACATTCATTTAAATTGTGTTTAAATGTTAATGCGGACTGGCGTGTTTTACATGTAGGATTCTTATCATTTTTAACCAATATAAATTGGTATATCATGTTTGGAATAACTAACCGACGAAATGTTTTACTCATCTGAGTAAATCTAAGATGAGCAAAACATTCTGTCGGTTAGTTATTTCATTATATATATATATATATATATATATATATATATATATATATATGAAAACAATATCCCCATCAAAATGAAATGGCAATTTATCAAAAGAGCATACAATATTAACGGTTCAAAAATGTGAAATAGGCTTAGACAAAAAATTAGCAATAATTAGTTTTAAAAAACAAAATAAACTCTTAAACAAGAAAACTGAAGTAATGCGTAAATGTAGGGATATAAATAATTACTTACTTTACCATCTAAACACTAATTACAAATAAACAAATAAATATAAATAAAATAAATATAATATAAACTTTAAATAAATAAATGATACATATATAATATAAATTTAATAAAAAATAAACGAACAAACATTAAACATACACCTATACACGTATGTGCGCATGTACATATATATATATATATATATATATATATATATATATATATATATATATATATATATATAT
Source organism: Acanthosepion lycidas (assembly GCA_963932145.1). Lineage (NCBI taxonomy): Eukaryota > Metazoa > Mollusca > Cephalopoda > Sepiida > Sepiidae > Acanthosepion > Acanthosepion lycidas. Next base: position 29,514,038 of record OZ010609.1, on the reverse strand, counting down.
TAATCAAATTTAAATTATTTGCTCTGGATTTACATTGAGCTCTCTGGATTTTATCCTCCTTGCGTTTACCTATACGGATTACCTAGTTTTTCATAAACTATATATATATATATATATATATATATATATATATATATATATATATATATATATATATATGTACACAAACACAGACACCTATAAACGAAGAAAGCTATTTCCCCCCATAATTAATGCCTCACTTTTTGTCTTTTCTTCAAGGCAAAAAGAAATTACTAACCATTAAATAAAAATGAAACATTAGATAAACGATATCATATGATATAATCAAATACTTTAATAAATATAGACTATTTAACAATTGCATATATGCGCGTACAGCATGTGTGCGGTCCGTGCGTGAGTGTGCGGGATTATATACAATTTACATATACTCAAAAAACAGACAAAATCATTCTATAAATCCAACCAAACTTAATTAATACCTTAAAAAGAAAAAAAGAAATAACGAATCAACCTCTTTTCTCCCATACTATGGGTTAATTAGTAACGTGTGGAATTATACTTAAAAGGTAACGAAGATCGGCCTGATAGTGGTAATGGTGATATTAGCCGTTTCCCAATAAGGAAACATTTAACATTCAATGACCGAGCAGCTAGATTTAGTTTTTGTTATTTGGTACAGTTTTTTGTTGGGGATTCTTTAGCGCCAGTTAGTGTTAAATTAAGGATGGTCCTTGCCAATACCTACAGGATTCACTCGTTTAAAGTCATTTTTAACCATTGATCTGAGAAAGTAGTTGTATACAAATGACAGTTTAGAAATTTATGAACGAATTTGGTGCGAGGCATAACATCCGACGGGGCTATTTAAAAACATAACTCAAGATTTCAGGCTAATGTTTTGGCTTTGCCACAATCTGAACAACGTAAGAAATTCAGATGACACAATGTTAATAGCAGATACGGAAAGAAAACTACAAAAGCTACAGAAGTTAGTGAAGAAAAGCGAGAAGGGTGAGCCTAAAACGCAAATTACATATTGGCGATATCAAAATCCTAAAAGTCCTCAAGGACACATGGCATAGTGGATAAAAAGGCGTTGGTTAGATCCAGTGACAGGACCCAAAGAGCGTGAGTTCAATACCCGGTTAAGGCAGTGGAGAACTTTCAGAGGGAAAATTAACAGGAGATAAATGACAACTGACATGCATTAAACATGGCACGTGGAACTAGAACAGTCTATCCCAGTAGAGCGAAATAAAGGGTTCAGTTCGACATTCCAACCATCCGAAGAAGGCCGGAGCGTACAACGCCCGAAACGTTGTAATGAATATAGCGACAAAGACGAGGACAATAGTCCGAATAATGTAAATAATGTACATAATACCTCATCTCAGAAATATAGACAGATACTGAAAGGCCGAAACGTTGTAATAAATATGGTGACAAAGATGAGGATAATAGTTCGAATAATATAAATAGTGTACATAATATCTCATCTCAGAAATATATAGATATACTGAAAGGCCGATGCGTTGTAATAAATATGGTGACAAAGATGAGGACAATAGTCCGAATAATGTAAATAATGTACCAAAATCTAACAAGTACAAAAATTTAAATATCTAGGAAGTGTTTTAACAGAGGACGATTTGGGTGACAAGGAATTTCGAAGACGCATTGGAATAGCCAATGATGCCTTCCAAAAGCTAAGCAGAGTAATAAGAGAGAGAAAAACTTAGAAACAAAGAATACTGAACTGCTATGTGATATCTGCGCTCCTCTATGACAGTGAATGTTGTAAAATCTTCTCAAAGATGAAGATGAAGCTAGGCAGAGTATTACGGGACAGGAGGGTTTGTTTTGTAACAAAGAAAACAGTACTAAAGTGCTATATGACATCTTTACGGCAGCGAATGCTGGACGGTTTCATCAAAGATGAAGAAGAGACTTGAAACAACAGAAATGCCCTTCTACAGAAGGATGTTGAGGATACCATGAAACGAACATGTGAGCAACGAAGAAAATGTCAACAAAAAGGAAACTAATACCTAATATCAGGAAGAAACAGTTGAAATTTTCTAGGGTACGTTATGAAGAAGTGGGGGTAGCTTGGAAAATCTTATACTCACAGGCAAGAGGAACAGAGGAAAACAACGCAAAAAAAAAAAAACAAACTTAGCGTGTTTGAGTGAATGGATGTCGGAACAGGATTTAGGAGAAATAAAAAGATAAAATTTATTAAGAACTACGATGGACAGGAAATTGTGGAGAGTCATGAACGCCAACGCCCTTCTAGGGATAAAGTCCATCGAAGAAGAACGAGCTGGAGTAAATGGACGGTGGAACGAGATTTAAGAGAAAAAACAAAAAGACGACATTTATTAAGAGCTACGGAAAACTGGAAATTGTGGAGAGTCATGATCACCAACGTCCTTCTAGGGACACAGTCCATAGAAGAAGAACGAATTCGAGTAAATGGATGGTGGAACAAGGTTTAGGAGAAATAAGAAAAATACAGTTTTAATTAAGAGCTACAAAGGACTGGAAATTGTGGAGAGTCATGATCACCAACGTCCGTCTAGGAATAAGAAGAATGTGTTTGAGTAAATGGATGGTGGAACAAGGTTTAGGAGAAATAACAAAAAGGCCAATATTTATTAAGAACTACGATGGATAGGAAGTTGTGGAGAGCCATGAATGCCAACGCCCTTCTAGGGATAAAGTCCATTGAAGAATAATGAGCTTGAGTAAATGGATGGTGGGACAAGGTTTAGGAGAAATAACAAAAAGGCAAGATTTATTAAGAACTACGATGGATAGGAAGTTGTGGAGAGCCATGAAAACCAACGCCCTTATAGGGATAAAGTCCATGAAAGAAGAAGAAGGAACTTGAGTAAATGGATGGTGGAACACGTTTTAGGAGAAATAACAAAAAGAAAACATTTATTAAGAACTACGATGGATAGGAAGTTGTGGAGAGCCATGAATTCCAACGCCCTTATAGGGATAAGGTCCATAGAAGAAGGAACTTGAGTAAATGGATGGTGGAACAAGGTTTAGGAGAAATAACAAAAAGGCAACATTTATTAAGAACTACGATGAACAGGAAATTGTGGAGAGCCATGATCGCTTACGTCCAGAAGGGACACGGGACATGAAGAAGAAGAAGAAGAAGAAGAAGAAGAAGAAGCTGTTAATAATCTTAAGCAAAATTATCCTAAGCACATTCTATGTTCTATTTCCTTATCTCCTGTATTAAATTTATTATAACAGATCCATACGCCCATGTATATGAAATGTTTACTGTTTAATAATTCTACACCCTGAATTTCTATGTTGTATTCAAAGTCGGTGCCATCATTGGTTTTATTCGAATCCCAGATCCTTGATTCTGTTATGGAAAGGTCTAATTTCTTGGAACACTTTTTTTTAAGCGTTTCACTCCAAGCAAGGCGGGAAGCCACTAGCACGCAAGGGGTTTCAGAGAGTTGGAGCGAGACCAAATAGGAGTGATAGAGGAAAGGATGAATAGAAGGATAGGAGATAGATCAGGGTATCTGGAGACGTTGATTGACATTATTACATTTGAATAGTTGGAGATTATAGCTATCAGGGAAACAGGAAAAGGGGAGGGAGTTCCACAGGCTAGAGGTGCGAGACATGAAGCTATTGCAGTAGAAGAGACGGCTTCATTTAGGAGTTTCGACAGTGAAGGTGTGAGAGCGGGATGCCAGCCTTGTAGGGCGCTTGAACTCATGACGTATGGGAACCAGCGAATGCAGCTACTCGGAGCAATTATTAGGTTGGTGCAAAAATAATGACGTAATAATGTCGTTTGTTGACGTTAAAAAACACGTCAAAAAAACGACATTATTACGTCATTATTTTTGCACCAACCTAATACCATGAAAGTATTTGTAAAAAAGACAGAGAGAGGCGACGTCGCGTCTGTGAGAGAGCGACTGTAGACGAGATGCCAGATTAGGGCCAATTACATTGCATATCCGTCTCTGGATCTTATCAGGAACTTTGAGACGAACAGAAGGGGCACCGGACCATATATGGCAGCAACTTGGTAAAGGATGTTAATTTTTCTTCAAAATTATTCTTACCCTGACTATGTATACGTATGTCAATAGCACATACCCACCTCATCACTGGTATATTGGATTCAGGAGGAGAAGCAGGATTTGTGGATTGGTTTGGGATGTTGGATGGAATGCTTAAAGAATCAGTGCCCATCTTTTCGACACATTGCAAATCGACATGGCATTCACCAAGACTTCATTTGCTCAAAACCATTTTCAATTTTTGATGTTAGAACGAAGTCACATACAACTGACAGTTTAGATATTTTTGAACGGGTTTGGCCCCATGTATGACATCCATACGAAAGATCTTTTTTTTAATCACACCACTCAAAGAAAGGGGGGTAATTCCACTAGTCCGCAGGGGGTTACAGGGAGTGAATGTGAAAGAGATGTCGGAGAATAGGGATGATTGAGGAAAGGATGAAAGATGAAGATAGCGATTGACGTTACATTAAAATTTTCGAAGATTATACTTATCAGCAAAGCAAGGAAGCGAAGTTCCACAGTTGGGGAGTCCGAGAAAAGAAACTGTTTGAGTAGAAGTGGTGGTTACATTTAGCTATTTCAACAGTAAACGGGTTGGACCTGGATACCAACGAAATAGCACGCCTAAATTTATATATTCAGGGTATTAGGGGAAAAAAAACCGTTAGAGTAGTGGTCATGTGAATATTTCTAGAAAAAACAGATCTGATGAGGCTATCGAACATGACTCGAGTTTTCAAGTCAATGTGTTGGTTACGTAGCAATGTGTGGTGTTTGAAGAAACTATCTGTTCTTTCTACTTCTTTACTATTTAAAGAGTCTACTCAAGCCGAGATCAAATCCAAGAGAGCGATATTTATCTTCAAATCAGGAAGATCCTCACATGTTTTTGGATGAGTCAACTCAAACACGATCTTCCTATGAAATAACAAATTAGTCTATTTTTCCACTTGTAAATATTTAGTATTCAAATCTCTATCACGTTACTTAGTTAAGTGGTTGTTGATATAGCTGCCCGTTTCCTATTGATATTGTTAGACGCTTTCTCTCTTCCTCACTTTTTCCTTCTGTGTCATGTCCGTTCAAGCTGTAGGAGTTCATAGTTCGCCACAGCTTCCTGTATTTTGTCGGCCTCTCAGAAATATGTGCTTCCTTATGACCCGTCTTCTTCTCTTCGATAATTGTTTCTCCATTCATTTGCCAAAGCTCCTTAAGTACTTTTTGCTTTACCCTGTTTCTCTTGCTTTCGATGCCTCATGTGAGGGTTATATTCTCGAAGCCTTCTTTTCTTTCCCCACCCCCGTTTCGTATTCTATTAATCAATGTCACAATAATCAACGATATATATATATATATATATATATATATATATATATATATATATATATATATATATATATATATTAAGAAAGAACAGTAAGATATATAATCCGGTGTTCTTATAGATATTTTTATTTTTACAAAATAGTGCTCAATGTAAATTTACAGAGCATTAATCTTATAAATTAATTGATTTAAAATATGGTTTTTTCGCTACACAGTTCTAACCATGTTTCAAAAATGGAAGCTAAAAGCTTAGAATTTAATTTTGTACTTAAATTAAAGACATTAGTTCCATTTCATCCTCAAGCGAATTTTTCTATATAAATGACAATAGGAAAACTGTAGTAGTTGCCGACGCGTTTCGTGGACTTTCTCAAAGCAATAAACAAAATGAATTTATTTAAACAAAGTAACTAATAATAACAAAAACAAAAGTTACTTTGCTTAAATAAATTCATTTCGTTTTTTACTTTGAGAAAGTCCACATCGGACGAAACGGGTCGACAACTACTACAGTTTTCCTATATAGAGAAATATTGTCTTTTCTACAGGTTAACTCTGAGAAATTTTCATTTGTATATATATATATATATATATATATATATATATATATATATATAGCAAAAATAATGACGTAATAATGTCGTTTTTTGACGTATTTTTTAATGTCAAAAAACGACATTATTACGTCATTATTTTTGCACCAACCTAATATATATATATATATATATATATATATATATATATATATATATAATACTAATAGTAAGAGTCAGTTGGTAAAAAACCTCGAATAGCACAACTTGCAAGTATATCAAAACAAATTGCTGCCCAAGGAAAAAATTGGAAAAAAAAAAAAAGAGAGAGAACTAGAAATATCTGAACAGGGCGAAATAAATCGTCCAGTGCCTTAAGTTTTTAGGCCAAATATTAGGTTGGTGCAAAAATAATGACGGTTTTTGACGTTAAAAACTACGTCAAAAACCGTCATTATTTTTGCACCAACCTAATAATACAAACAAAACAAAACAAACGTGTAATAAAGCTAAAACGTAGAGTGCTCAATACGCTAAGTAGAGGAGGGATAAAGGAAATGAATCCTAAAGAGCCATTACCTGAATGGATCTTCAGTGTAATCCGGCTAAAGAGATTATCCTGAACATCGTCTTCCTGATGTTATCGGTCTGGTGGTGGGGGATGATCCCAGCGTGCGGTATCTTTGGAAAGCGCCTGAATAACCATACCACGGGTTGACCCAATCTTTGGGAGTGAAATTGGGTAGACGGAACATTTGGAACGGTCGATAACTGGGATAACACGAAGTCACAAGTCATCGTGACTGAGGATTTGAGTGTGCTGGTGTCGTTCAGATTGTTGAACATTCTAGATAACACGCTCTCTCCCAGAAACTGTAACTAAGGTCTGCTCAGCATAGTTGTAGTATAAACCACAGATTGAATCCGTGGGTGTTGAGCAAACACAAATGTGCCTGAGCGTGCCTCGGCAATAAGGATTGGCCAGCCGCTCTAGTAGACGGGTATCCTCGAATACGAATAGCCAGCTATATATATATATATATATATATATATCAGATTTATTTATTAATATATTATTTATTAATATATATATATATATATATATATATATATATATATATATATATATATATATATTATTTAAAAATATGTATTCATCGCGACACAGAAATTACCATGTTTCGAAACTGAAACCTAAATTTAAACTTAAAACTTAAACTATGTAATATTATTTAGCTTATAAATAGAGCAAATCATTTTTTGGGAACTTATTCTCCATCACTTGAAAGTGAGATTGACTTTCAAATTTAAAGTTTAATTTAAAATTTAAGCTTTGGTTTCGAAACATGGTAATTTTTGTCGCTGTGAAAACGTATTTTTAAATAATAATTATGATATTATTGTCTGCTGTATATAGAGCAGTGTTTTTAAAAATAAATGTTAAAGAACTCTGGATTATAAATCTGTGGCTGTTCTTTATTTTATATATATATATATATATATATATATATATATATATATATATGCATATATATATATATGCATATATATATATGCATATATATATATATATATGCATATATATATATATATGCATATATATATGCATATATATATATATGCATATATATATATATATATATATATATATATATATATATATATATATATATATATATACACAATTTAACTTGAAATACCGATGAACTCCGATATTCTTTTTATGAGATTTCTCGATTATTCAGGCCGGTAGACGAAAATAAGTAAATATACTATTTAATAAATAAACGGAGCATCTACTCAAATCATGCTATCCACTAATAATAATGTTTAAGTAATAAAATAAATTAAATATCCATTAGTTCTTTAGAAAATTGCTTTGTTTACGTTACAATATAAAACAAAGCCGATATGAATGTTTCGAGAATCGGAGATAGATTTGCGTTTATAAGGCTCTATTAAACCTTGCGTGATCGGTGACTCATTCCGTAGCTGAGTCGGTATAAGCATATCGGATCTAATGGCAGAGAGTTTGAGATGCAGGCTCGAGTCCTGCGTGAGAGGGCATATTTTTCTTCAATAATTTTTCACGAATATTCAGGCTGGTAGAAAAAATTAAATATACTGTTTAATAAACAACTACAGCGTCTATATAAGTGTTCACCTAAAATAACTTTTAAAGTAATAAATCTGTCGGATTAATAAAGAAATCTGCCGGATTTTTAAATAAATCTGTCGGATTAATAAATCTGTCGGATTAATAAAGAAATCTGCCGGATTTTGAAATAAATCTGTCGGATTAATAAAGAAATCTGCCGGATTTTTAAATAAATCTGTCGGATTAATAAATCTGTCGGATTAATGAATAAATATGTCGGATTAATAAACAAATCTGCCGGATTTTTAAATAAATATATGCCAGATTTTTTCTTGCAGTAGGCTGCCATTTAATTCTGCGGTAGACCGGTTGCCATCCAACTATATAGAACCCGGTCTGTCCTGCTATTTACCCAGCTGGGGGTGAGAAGTGTAAGTGAAAATGTAATGGATTCGACTGGAATTCGAACTCGGCTCTTCCGATTCCTCAATCCGGGCCGCTATCCATAACTCCACCGTGCCTCCTTACAAATATGCATCACGCTAACTAAATGTGAAGTCAAATTAAGGAGGCTGCTAATAATGTGACGTCCCTCCGTCTTTTCTATAAATATTAGGTTGGTGCAAAAATAATGACGTAATAATGTCGTTTTTTGACCTTAAAAAATACGTCAAAAAACGACATTATTACGTCATTATTTTTGCACTAACCTAATAGTCTTGATAGGGTTCAGAAGCGTCTTCGAATGCCTGTTGGAGAAGAATTATTTTTCATCCTCTAACATCTCTCTCTCTCTCTCTCTCTCGCAGGCGGAATGTGGCGAGTCTCTCAATGCTACCATGGAAAGTGCTCGGACATCTCTGGGTTCCACCAGGTCTGATCTTCCCGTCAAAGACTCGCCATGTCACTTAAATAGTAGCAAACCACCCACTTCCCTCCCTACTTCATCGGTGAGAAGTAAGTTCCACTCGAACAGCTTCTTCCCACGAACCACTGTTATGTGGAATAAACTCCCAAGGGGACGTTTCCTCGATCACTATAATCTTAACCTGTTCAAATCTAGATTTAGGAGTTATCTTTCTCTCCTATCCATATAAGCTACTCGTTAATCTCTCCTATCCATATAAGCTACCCGTTAATCACTCCTATCCATATAAGCTACCCATTAATCTCTCCTATCCATATGAGCTACCCGTTAATCTCTCCTACCCATATAAGCTACCCCTTAACGTAACCCTCTATCTCGAGTAGTTCTCGGGCCTTGTACAGATGAACCTTACTGAAAAAAAAGACACACTTTATTAAACGCTACGAAGTCCAAGAACTCGTGGAGAGCCATGATCGCCTACATCCTGAAGGTAAATGGCACAGAAGAAAAACGAACCTGAGTAAATGAATAGCAGAAGAGTGTTTAGAAGAGATATCAAAAAGACAACATATATTAAGAGCTACGAAAGACAAGACAGTGTGGAGAGCCATGATCGCCTACGTCCTGAAGGGACACGGCACATAGAAGAAGAAGAAGAAGGAGCTTGAGTCAATGGATGGCGGAACAAGGTTTAAGAGAAATAACAAAAAGGCAGTGTTTATTAAGAGCTACAATGGGCAGGAAATTGTGGAGAGCCATGATCGCCAACGTCCTTGAAGGGACGCAGAACATAGGAGAAGAAGCAGAAGATTAAAGGGAAAATATAGAGAAAATTATTATTTATTTTTATAGAATCATTCTTTACATGGAGTTGTTTGCGCAATTATTTTGGAATGAGAAAAGGAAATTAATCGAATTATCTATAGCGAAAAATAGTTTATTAATAAAGAAAATTAGCAAATGACCGGCTATGTTTTTCTATAATATGGGTTGGCAAAAAAGGGTAAGGATGAATTCGGTTTGTAACGGCTTAAACACACACACACACACACACACACACACACACACACACACACACACACACACACACAGATATATGATTGAGGCATGTGTTATTCAAGACTATGGAACTTTTCTGTTTAATAATCTTTCTTTCGATTTTTTCTTTCTTTTCTCGCAAGTTTTTTATTTTTTATTTTTTATCTGGGCCTAAGTTGTTGAAAAAAACCCTTTGTGTTTTGCCGAGCACTTTTGGATGTCGTCAACCCTCATCATGGCTGTATGATTTTGGTTTGAAGTAGGCTGCTTTTTATTTTTATAGGTAATATTTTTGGTCATTCAGGTCGTGTTGTTGCATTAGTTCATTAGCAATTAGGAGGGGGTTGTTATTTATTATTTGGGGATTAGTTATTAAATATGTTTAAGATGTTTCTGCCGGTATTAAATCCTATTTTATTTATGTTGGGTTTTTGGCATTTTATTGTGATGGCTTTGGGGATTTGTAAGCGATTTTTGCATTTTTTTTTTAGAAGATTTTGGTATTGTTGATTAGGATTTTTCTTTTTTCGGAGGATTTGAATCTGTTATTAGTGGTACAGTGTGTGTGTGATTTTTATAGTGCTCGTGTCACTAATATGGTATGTAAGACGACATGAGAGAGTTGCGGCAGTGTGTCCGATATATATATATATATATATATATATATATATATATATATATATCGGGCACACACACACACATATATGCATATTTTTTTTTTTAAATAGAAAGATGTGAGTTCTGACCGCGCGCACTAATCAGAATGAATATTCCTATCCAAAACAATGGAAAAATAAAATTAAAACGTGACAGTCAAAACACGAGGAAAAATAATCTCACCCAAGATCCCCACCTCCGAAAATGGCTATAGAAGTGGTCGGAAATGCTTAGGACAATAAAAAAAATCATGGAAAATTTTTGTACTCCCTTACTCCTATAAACGGAAAAACTTAATAAAGAATTCATTAAATATTCCTTGTCAGCCGTCTTTAACGAAAGATGTTTGAAAGAATGGTTGCTGCTATATATATATATATATATATATATATATATATATATATATATATATATTAAAATAATTTCATTGAATAATTGATTTGTCTACTTATTTTCAATTGGATCCTTTCATATTCACGGACAAGCTTCTTGGTATCATTATTAAAGAAAGAGAGAAAATTACCGTGTTGATACATCTTATTTATTCTAACTACTTTCGACATTAGCACAATGTCATCGTCAGGGTGTTGTTTTTTTTTCAAGACAAATATAGTAGTGTTCATCTGAAAGTTAAAATTTTACTGGTGAAGTGAAGAACTTGGGTTTAGCACCATTAGATAGATGGCGCTTCAGGGGAGGTAACTAAATTATAAGGTGTCAAGAATTAAAAAGATAACTATTAAGAACTATTGAGCAATGAAAACATGCTGCCAAAATATACGCAAAACACACACATACGCACAAACACACAGATTGAGCGCACTGGCAGATGCCGAACCGGTCGAGTTTCGATCCCGGCTTGAAACAAGCGGATGTCTAGTCACACTGATGAGCTGTGATACAGCGAAACAGGCTTGGGTATGATATATATATATATATATTAAAATGTAATGAAAAACAAACCACTTTAAGGTACCATTACGATAATTTATTTCACCTAAATCCTTTTTAAAGGATTCAGGATCATATTAGGATTGTGCAAAAATAATGACGTAATAATGTCGTTTTTTGACGTTAAAAATACGTCAAAAAACGACATTATTACGTCATTATTTTTGCACCAACCTAATATATATATATATATATATATATATATATATATATATATATAAATGTCTTTAATAAATAAATTGTCGGACTTGGTCCATTTCTTAATGTATATATATATATATATATATATATATGTATATATAATTACATGAACCATTCATACAAAAAACAAATATACAGGTTAATGATTTAAATGGCGAGAATACATCTTCGCAAACAATTTCAATAAGTTACACTAACCCCGAACCTCTATATGAACGATATGAGCCCTGTTTATAAATTCCATTTAAACCATTAACCTCTATATTTGTTTTTTGTATGAATGATTCATGTAATTATAAATTGAACTGCACCTATAATCGAAATATATATATATATATATATATATATATATATATATATATATATATATATATATATATATATATATATATATGTATATGAGAAGTTGAAAATGCAACTAGAATTTTTGGAATTTTAACCCTTTGTGCCCTGCGTTCCTGAACAATTTTAAACCTTCTGTCTGAGTTGGTATGTAATGTTTCTCGGCAGATATAAAAAATAGTTACAAGTGTTTACCCACCTTTCAACCGGTGTCTGGGTATTACGTCAATTTTCTCTACCACCGGTAAAACGGGTTAAAAATATTTATTTACAGTAACTTTATCGGTTTCACAGTTTTGAGAGATCCAAAAGTAAGATTGAGATGGAGAGACGTGTGGCTATGCTTTGCTAAGTAAGACGAAAATGCCTAGAAAGTGTTTTAATCGCTAGTTCAGCGACAGTAAATTTACGTCCAGGTTCTTACAGCGTTTAACCATTCTTGGCAAATTTTCTGCTAACACAATGTGGAATATTTTATAGCAAAGATGGTGGAAAGAAAAAGAAAAAGAATATAGATAAATTTTGGCTAGATTGCAAAAATTATTTCAAAAAATTTTGAAACTGCCAGCGTCTCTCGTTGATATGCATGTGTAGTCGTAACAACGTCAACAAACCAATTCCGATGAAGTTCTCACAAATAAACTTTTCCATTTTGTCTTACAATTTTTTAATACTCTTCTTGATATATAAAATATATATTGTTATTTGATATATATATATATATATATATACAAATTCATGAATCATTCATACAAAAAACAAATATAGAGGTTAATGATTTAAATGGCGAGCTCGCCATTTAAATCATTAACCTCTATATTTGTTTTTTGTATGAATGATTCATGAATTTATAAATTATATTTGCACCTTTTAATTCAAATATATATATGTATATATCTATCCACGCATATAATATATATATATATATGTATATATATATATATATCTTGGAAGATAAGGAAAATTTAATATATATATATATATATATATATATAATAAAAAGGCTTAAACACTAATATTCCATGGTCACAATTTATTCCATTGGAATCGTAAATACGATCCAAATCATCAGACTTACAAATTCAAAAAATGTGTATATTAACCACTAATATTATCAATATCTCTCCCCCCTCTCTCTCTCTCTCTCTCTCTCTCTCTCTCTATATATATATATATATATATATATATATATATATATATATATATATACATGTAAAAAGTGAATTTGAAAAGTCTGTACAAAAATTTTCTGTCTGGAGAAAATAATCAAAGGATTGAGATATATATATATATATATGTGAAAATATTGTAGAAAATAGGAAAGAAACTGGTTTGGTAAATAATCCAAAGTTCCTTTTGATTCCAATTCTGACCATACTAATAAAACTCGTAAATTTCAGAAATAAGTCATTCCCAAAAAATTTCGCTTGAAGATGGAACAGCGCCTACTTTTACAAGTTAATTCAAATATTATTTTGAAGTTTTCGGCTCTTGTTTTTAAACATGAGACCTCTTATGTAGCGTGTTGGAATCATATTTTTAAATAAATAATTTTATATATATATATATATATATATATACATGTAGACACACGCAGAGGTAGACACACACACATATATATATATAAATATGTCTGGTTTTGCACACAAACAAACACACACACATATATATGTATATATATATATATACACACTATATATATATATATATATATATATATATATATATATATATATACATATATCTGGTCTATACACACACATATATCTATATCTGTACCTTTACACTATATATGTATATATATAAATATGATCTTCAGACATATATTTTAAGATTTAGATATTTTTATGTTTATACGTTCTTTTTATAGATACAAATATTTAAATCCTCTAAAAATAAAAAAATTAATGCTATAATAAGAAAGTATAAGCATAAAAAATATGTCCATTTCATAATGTGTGACACATACACACATATATATATGTATATAAATTTGTTCTATACATCTTTACATATATATATATATATATATATATATATATATATATATATATATATATATATATATATATGTATATGTATATATATAAATCTGGTCTATGCATTTATATATATATATATGTGTGTGTGTGTGTATGTGTGTGTGTGCATAAATCTGGTCTATATCTACATACATCAATACACGTATATGTATATATATATGTGTGTGTGTGTTTGTGTGTGTGTGTGTGTATGTATGTGTGCATATATATGGTCTGTACACTTTCATCGTACTCGGAATATGAAGCCTTCGGAGTAAACCCTTTAAAGATAAAAAACAGTCGGCAAATACAGAGATGTTGTACCATATATAGTCTTCTCCTGTTCGCAATACGCCTTTTAAGCTCTCCGAACATGAAGAGTTCCACTGTGAATAGCGATTTCTACGGCGTCTATGCCGACATTGGTTTTTGTAAGGCGCCGGCTCGCTCGGTGTGGCCCGAAGCCAGGTAGGTTAAGCAAAGGCACACTTAACATTTACTATATCAAAGTTAACATTTATAATGGGTTTGAGAGCATGTGTGCGTATGTATGGAGTTCATGTATATTTGTTTGTAAATGTGAATATCGGTGTGTGAATGTCTTGATGTGCGTGCGTATGTGTATGTATGACAGCATGCGTGCATACACTTGTGCGTCTGAGAGAAGGAGTGTGAAAATTGTAAGAGAAATAAAAATGTATTTGTGTTTGATGGGAGAAAGAGTGACGAAAGGTACATTCAAGTAATATATATATATATATATGTATATATATATATATATATATATATATATATATATATGTATGTATATATATATATATATATATATATTAATTAAATAATGAAAAGTTTGGTAATCCGTATGGATATTCCCAAGGATGATGTAATCCAGAGAGCTCACTCTATCTATCTATCTATCTATCTATCTATCTATCTATCTATCTATCTATCTATATATATATATATTAAATTTTGAACAGTTGTATCTTAGAAATGATTAAAGATATCTTACTGGAATTCTCAGAGCTATTTTAATAATGTTATTGAACTCTACTTTGAGCAATAAGAATGTATTTAGCTCTAGGATGAAATGATGGTCCCTCTCCCTGTTGTGATCTCCTGATCCAATTTTCCTCTCCACTGTCCCCTCTTTTTATAATGTATCCACCGTTCTCTTGATGGTTCTTGAATGGACTTTGAAGATGGAAGCCAGAATATGAATGTTGGTACCCTAACTGATGGCCAGAATGATCTTTTTCCTCTCACCATTGTTCATTTGGGAAGACAGTGGGTTTGACACTAAACAATTTTAACATGTTCTCTTTCTAGCTGAATAACTCAAAGGGTTTTTTCAGTAATTCTTACGACAAATGATGTCAAGAAGGCAAAACGTCTTATCTGAAAATCTGGAAAAGAGAAACTCAAATTAGTTTAGCCTACACCTGGTATATATATATATATATATATATATATATATATATATATATATATATATATATATATATATATATATATACAGGCCCACACACACACACACACACACATATATTGTGTGTATTAGGCAGCATCTTTTCATTCATACACGTTTCATTAAATAATATAGACAAGTGTTGTCTATTTATTTTATGTAAATTTTTTTCGTAACGTCTGATAAGTTTAATAACATTATCGTTGAACGAAGAAAGAAATTCACAATATTGATTCATATTTTTTTAATACATTCTAAGCTTTCGGTATACATAAGCCATTATCAAAGATGTCAATTACAACATATTAAATAATATACGGACAAGACAGTGATGATAGACAATACTTGTCTATATTATTTAATGAAACGTATATATATATATATATATATATATATATATATATGAAAAATTTCTCTCTGTTAATCCTGATATATAAATATATCAAGATTAACGCAGAGAAATTTTTCATATATATATGTGTGTGTGGCCCTGTGTCTCATTGTATGTATGTTTTTTTATAAACACACATATTTATGACTAAAGAGAAAGGGAAAACTTATCTTAGTCGACGTGTTTCGTCTTCTGATGGGACGTTCGCAAGGCAAATTTTTCCTTTGCTTTTTATTCATAGAATTATTTTATAGATATATTCTATCTGAAATTTTACGCAGATATTTATGTATATAGACATGCAAAGCCACATATAAGAACATATAAGGAATTTAGATTCATACTATCTATCTAGTGATTTTCCAAGCGTAGCTTAGATGTAGCACAAGGCCGAAAGTATGGGGCACCCAGTGAGAATCGAACTCACTACTCAGTCGTAATTGTTCTAGGCAGACACGCTTGCTAACCCTTACACCACCTCGAGGTGCCCTATCTATCTATCTATCTATCTATCTATCTATCTATCTATCTATCTATCTATCTATCTATCTATCTATCTATCTATCCCAGTCTGTTCATATCTATCTATCTATCTATCTATCTATCTATCTATCTATCTATCTATCTATCTATCTATTAAACTCTTGCGTGGTTGATATATTTAATATTAATAGTATTATTTTTCAACTATAAATATCATTAATGCAAACAAAAGTAAATTTCTATATTTATAAGAAAGTCATTAGCGAGCAGATCATACACACACACATATATATGTATGGTATCAATGAAGAGGAAATTATAAACATAAACATAAGGTAACTATAAAGAGAAAATTATAAATATATAACATATGGCATCTATAAAGTTAAAAGATCTATCTATCTATCTATCTATCTATCTATCTCAGTCTCTTCATCTCTGTGTATAAGATCTGGTACTGTATATGTAGAATATCAGAATCAAAGCGAAAAATAATTGGATCCCATTGAATTAAAATAGAAATTATTCAAGTTGTAAATGAAGGATTACATTAAAGAATCTAATTGATTTGCGGAAATCGTTTTTTAGCTTTCAAGAAACAAGTGGATGTGCTGTGTTGGGTTCCGATTATAAAATTTCTCGATGAATTGCATTTTATTTCGTTTTTATAAAGTATACAGAAGACAAGCTTTTAAACAACCAAATAAAAAATTTAGAAACAATATTATCTATCTATCTATCTATCTATCTATCTATCTATCTATCTATCTATCTATCTATCTATCTATGCTGAGTTGAGAATAAATGTAGATAAAAATGATGAGATAAAGAATAAATAAAAGCTTTTATCAACCCAACAAATGGGAAGCGTTTATCAGCCTAACATGTTTCATTATTATAAAAGCTTCGTCAGAGACTGACATATGGAGAAAAAAGGAATTCATATATTTTTACATTTGTGTTGCCTGATGCTCATTGGTTAATTATATATCACGTGAATTCAACTCTTAGAAATCAACGTTAGTATAATCTGTGGCGTTCCGAATTCTATCTATCTATCTATCTATCTATCTATCTATCTATCTATCTATCTATCTATAGGCAAAAAGAATTACGTCGATTCAGATACATATATTTACTAATATGTATGTGTGTATAAACAGATATGTATGCATGTATACGCACATAGATGCACACGTATACAAACGCGATACTGTCACGCACAGACATTGTATACATAGGAATGTGCGTTGTTTTATGCGTCTGTTTTTCGTGAGCAATTTACTTTCATATATAAACAAAAATTATAATCCTTCCTCTTTCTCTTTCTTTCTCTCTCTCTGTTTGTCTCTCTGCCTCTCTCTCTCTCTCTCTATCTATCTATCTATCTATCTATCTATCTATCTATCTATCTATATATATATATATATATATATATATATATATATATATGTGTGTGTGTGTATGAAAGGAGTGTTTGAAATATTCGCCAAAATCTAACCAAGTAAACATCAATGGTTTTTATTTTGGAAACTCTTCTTGGTGTACCCGAAAACTATCCAGCCCTATCCTTATATATATATATATATATATATATATATATATATATATATATATATATATATATGTGTGTGTGTGTGTGTGTGTGTGTGTGTGTGTGTGTGTGTGTGTTATATACTAGCAGATTTAAATGGAATTTCCAGAATATCTCATTGCTTTAGACACGGATAAAATTTCATCCCCCTTAAATTGTCGGACACTTTATTTTTTTAAATCAAAAATACCGAATTTCCATCTGAAGATAATAAACACTAATAATATAATTTATAAAATTATAAAACTAAAATTATTTAATGAATAAAATCAAATCATCCCTCCAAATTCTTAATAAAAATTAAAAAAGAAAAATATTCATGTTGTTCCCAGACGAACGCAATTATTTTTATTCAATTTCATTTCATTATTGACTTCGAGAGTTTTGGTGATAAATTTAATTTTGGGAGAATTTTCTGTATCTTTGATAGAAACATTCAACTATATCTTTATTTTACACACACACATACACACACACATATATATATATATATATATATGTACATATGTATGTATATATATATATATGCAAAATCCACAGGTGCATATATACACATGTATATTTTAGAATAAAAAAATTTCCGAGAGGATAAAATCCAGGTAGAACTCAATGTCCAGGACAGAGTAAGGATATAATAAAAAGGCTTAAACACTAATAGTGTTTAAGCCTTTTTATTATATATATATATATATATATATATATATATATATATATATATATATATATATATATATATATATATATATGTGTGTGTGTGTGTGTGTGTGCGTATATACGCTATAGTTCACAAGTTTGAAGCGACTCCCAGAATTAACATGAGATGAACTTGAAACCTTTCCATCCAAAAAAGAGGCTCTTAGAGTCATTGAAAAAAGACTGGAATCAATTATCAAACTTATACTTTGAGAAACCATTGCAACGAATGCGAAAAATTGTTAGTGCAGTAATCAAGGCAAAAGGAGGATTTTTTGATGGGAGCAAAATTTAGTCATAAAATGCATTTTTTCTTTTTGTCATAATAAAATTTCTAATAAAAAAAGATAATGACTCAGTTTTGTCAACCATGTATAATAATTTTCTCTTATTCAAAGTACAAACAACTACTTTTGGGGGCAATTTAGAAAATTATCAAGGGGTGCCCTCAAAACTGTGAACTGTAGTATATATATATATATATATATATATATATATATATATATATATATATATATATATATGTATATATTAGGTTGGTGCAAAGATAATGTCGTTTTCTCACATATGTTACTATGTGAGAAAACGACATTATTTTTGCACCAACCTAACATATAATTCTGTATATTTAGGCAATAAATCTTCTTTAAGGCAAATACGATTGAAAAATGAGAGGCAATTTTTGTCGATTGGTTTTCATGATCATCTCTTCTAAATTACGAATAATTCTTGTGAAACAATTCAGCCAAGAATTGCCTAAAGTTTATTTCAGAAGGATAGATATATGGAATATGGTTCGAGTTTTCGATTTTCTTAACACATCAATTTGAGTTTAATAAAATTTTATAAATGCTGTTTTCCTACCCAACCTCATTTTTTTTTTAAATATGTTGAGACGTCATGTAATAAATGCACGTTGAACATGCTTATTAAATCTAAAATCGTAAAACCAATAATGCTGTGACGTAAGCAAGATATCGCGTATTTTTCTTTGCTTTTCCGAAATGGTTCAACATTAGAAGTCATATATATATATATATATATATATATATATATATGTAATCATCGCTCTCGTTTTATATTGAGAATTTTATTAGAAGAAATTGAAATTTGATATATGTTAAATTATATAATTTTACGTATATTATTTGCTAGCATTTTTTAAATTACATACATATATATATATATATATATATATATAATTCCAGTTTTTTTCTTTTCATTTTGTTCTCTCTTTGTTTCTATCTACTGCAGTCTGTTCAAATCTATCTATCTATCTATCTATCTATCTCAATCAGTTAATATCTATCTATCTATCTATCTATCTATCTATCTATCTATCTATCTATTCCTTCTTTCTTTCTTTTTTCTGTCTTTTCTAAAAATATCTTAATAACAATGCTTCTGATTAACTGTCCACCTTCGTGCTTCGATTGCTTGAAATGAAATATGTTACTAGATTGGTAGATCGGTCCCACTGTTTTACTGTTGAACTCGTTAGACGCAACCGCCATTTCTTTTCTCTCACTTCTCACTTGTGTAGCTCCCTTCCGATTTCTTGCCTCCCTGCCTTTCTAAATGCAACGTCAATCGCCATTTTCTGTCTTCCTGGGCCCTGGTCTTTTATTGTCCTTTTCCTCACATTTACCCACTAAAGTCTTGTAATTATCTTTCATTTCCTGTAGCCTCCTGTGTCCTAGTGACATTATCGCCTTGCTTGGGGTGAAATGATTAAAAAAAAATTACATATAAATATATGTTGATATTTACGGGTAAATATACGCACATACAAAAATGTCCATATTAGCATTTCAAAATAAAGATGTCTATATCTTTTATCTCGGTATTTTGTAGACAAAAGGAAAGTTGCAAATTAATCATTTATTAATGATGCTGAAGCATACCGGATCGAATGGTTAAATATGATTTATAAAATGAGAAGCGGATGATGAAGCTGGACGGGGAAATATGAAAAAATGTCTATCTGTGATGGGGATTTTGAAAACGTTATCTAATATATTTTTAGAATCACTGTATGAGATCACATTTAGTTCAAAGTCTAAACTATTCATCTGCCTCATTTTGTTCGTATGTATGTTCTGATCTATCTATCTATCTATCTATCTATCTATCTATCTATCTATCTATCTATCTCATTCTGTGCGTATCTATCTATCTATCTATCTATCTATCTATCTATCTATCTATCTATCTATCTATCTATCTCATTCTGTGCGTATCTATCTATCTATCTATCTATCTATCTATCTATCTATCTATCTATCTATCTATCTCATTCTGTGCGTATCTATCTATCTATCTATCTATCTATCTATCTATCTATCTCATTCTGTGCGTATCTATCTATCTATCTATCTATCTATCTATCTATCTATCTATCTATCTATCTATCTCATTCTGTGCGTATCTATCTATCTATCTATCTATCTATCTATCTATCTATCTATCTATCTATCTATCTATCTCATTCTGTGCGTATCTATCTATCTATCTATCTATCTATCTATCTATCTATCTATCTATCTATCTATCTATCTCATTCTGTGCGTATCTATCTATCTATCTATCTATCTCTCTATCTATCTATCTCATTCTGTGCGTATCTATCTATCTATCTATCTATCTCATTCTGTGCGTATCTATCTATCTATCTATCTATCTATCTATCTATCTCATTCTGTGCGTATCTATCTATCTATCTATCTCATTCTGTGCGTATCTATCTATCTATCTATCTATCTATCTATCTATCTATCTATCTATCTCATTCTGTGCGTATCTATCTATCTATCTATCTATCTATCTCATTCTGTGCGTATCTATCTATCTATCTATCTATCTATCTATCTATCTATCTATCTATCTCATTCTGTGCGTATCTATCTATCTATCTATCTCATTCTGTGCGTATCTATCTATCTATCTATCTATCTATCTATCTATCTATCTATCTCATTCTGTGCGTATCTATCTATCTATCTATCTATCTATCTCATTCTGTGCGTATCTATCTATCTATCTATCTATCTATCTATCTATCTATCTCATTCTGTGCGTATCTATCTATCTATCTATCTCATTCTGTGCGTATCTATCTATCTATCTATCTATCTATCTATCTATCTATCTATCTATCTATCTATCTATCTATCTATCTCATTCTGTGCGTATCTATCTATCTATCTATCTATC
>OZ010609.1:29482100-29484600 GCA_963932145.1 Acanthosepion lycidas | reverse complement strand
TCGATCATAAGCAATCGATCCCGGTTTTAATTCGATTAAATTTTTGGCATCTTGAAATTGCTGGAAGAAATCGTTGTCTTGATGTGAAATTACACCAAATGACCTTTTTCTTGAATTGATTCTGTTTAGGATGAGATGCTGAAGGTTATCGGGAATCTGATGCAGGAAATAAGATGGAGATAACGAAAATAAAATGAGAAAGACTAAAACGGATATTTCTTTTGTTTTACAACGATGTTCACTCTGTACAAGGCCCGTGAGCCACACCAGGTAGAAGTTTACTTATTAAGAGGCAGTGTTTATGCGGATATGCATGGAGTATAATAGTCAATATTGTAGGGAACGAGAAAAGAAAGCAAGAGTTCGCGAGAAGAAGCTGCTCGATTGGAACTTACATCTCGCCGATGAAACTCGAAGGGAATGACGGTGGTTCGCTGTAATGGGCGTGGCACGGCGGGTCTTAACTATGAAAGTATGAATTGGTGAAATTATGGAATGTAGTTCGTTTGAGCACTTTGACAAGATAAAAGAGAGCAAAGCAAAATAAGAGAGACATAAAGAAAATTAGAGAAACCTAAAGAAAATTAAGAGAGAGACCAAAATATAAGAGAGACATAAACACAATAAGGGAGACCAAAACGAAATAAGAGAGACACAAGGAAAATAAGAGAGACCAAAACATAAAAGAGACATAAACAAAATAAGAGAGGCATAAGGAAAATAAGAGAGACCAAAATATAAAAAAGACATAAACAAAATAAGAGAGACCTATACACAATAAGAGAGACCTGTACACAATAAGAGAGACCAAAACAAATTTAAGAAATTAAGATAATCATAAGTAAAATAAGAGAGACCAAAATATAAGAGAGACCTGTACACAGTAAAAGAGACCAAAAGAAAATAAGAGAGACATAAGGAAAATAAGAGAGACCAAAATATAAAAGAGACATAGACAAAATAAGAGAGATCTATACACAATAAGAGAGACCTGTACACAATAAGAGAGACTAAAACAAATTTAAGAAATTAAGATAATCATAAAGAAAATAAGAGAGACCAAAATATAAGAGAGACCTGTACACAATAAAAGAGACCAAAAAAAAAAAAAAAAATAAGAGAGTCATAAGGAAAATAAGAGTGACCAAAATATAAAAGAGACATAAATAAAATAAGAGAGACCTATGCACGGCAAGAGAGACCTGTACACAATAAGAGAGACCAAAACAAATTAAGAAAGCATAAGGGAAATAAGAGAGACCAAAATATAAGAGAGGCATAAAGACAATCAGCGAGACCAAAAGAAAATAAGAGAGACATAAGGAAAATAAGAGAGACCAAAATATAAAGGTGATAAAACTATACACAATAAGAGAGACCTGTACACAATAAAAGAGACCAAAACAAATGTAAGAAATTGAGATAACCATAAGGAAAATAAGTGAGACCAAAATATAAAGGAGTTATAATCAAAATAAGAGAGCACTATACATAATAAGAGAGACCAAAACAAAATAAGAGAGACATAAAGAAAATAAGAGAGACCAAAATATAAAGGAGATATAAACAAAATAAGAGAGACGTATACACAATAGGAGAGACCAAAACAAAATAAGTGAGGCCGGAAGAAATTAAAGAAAAATAAGATAAATATCAGGAAAATAAGAGAGACAAAAATATAAGAGAGACAAAAACAAAATAATAGAGACCTATACGAAATCAAAGATATATGTTCAAAACAATGGAGATAAACAAAAGCAGAAAGCCTAAAGAAAATGAGAACAACCGAAAAGAATGAAACAGACTCGAAAAAATTAGAGAGACTTAAAGGAAAATAAGAGAGACATAAATACAATAAGTGAGACGTAAATTATAAAAGAGATGGATAAACAAAATAAGTGAAACCTAACTGAATTAAGAGAGACCTTAATTAAACGAGAAGGACCGAAAAATATAAGAGAGACATAAACAAAATTTTAAAGACTTAAAGAATATAAGGAGACAAAAATAAATGAGATACAAATAAGAGACCCCTCAACCCCGCTCAAAAAAATAAAGAGAGACTGACTAAATTAAGACAGTCAAAAAACAGAAAAATATAAAAAATAAGGGAAACAACTTAAACATAAGAGAGACCTAAACAAAATAAGAGAAACCTAAACAAAACAAGAGAGACGAAAAAATAAGAGAGACCTAAACAAAATAAGAGAGACAAACAAAACAAGAGATACCTAAACAAAATAAGAGAGACATAAACAAAACAAGATAGACATAAACAAAATAAGAAAGACATAAACAAAACAAGAGAGACCTTAACAAAACAAGAGACACCTAAACAAAACAAGAGAAACCTAAACAAAATAAGAGAGACATAAACAAAACAAGAGAGACCTAAACAAAATCAGAGAGACATAAACAAAACAAGAGAGTCCTAAAAAAAACAAACAAGAGAGACCAAAAATTAGAGAGATCTAAACAAAATAAGAGAGACATAACCAAA
>OZ010609.1:29447100-29477100 GCA_963932145.1 Acanthosepion lycidas | reverse complement strand
AAACATATGATTAAAGTGAATTTATACATTTTTTGAAGAGAATTTACAACAATATATATATATATATATATTTATTTATGAAACTGTTTATTTACAAGAATAGTTTTATATTTACAAAGTCTAAAAACTAATAAAATTAAAACTAAGGCAATGCAATATTTATCATTTACCAATTTATAAAGAAATAAATATATATTTTTACCCATAAATTTATAAACATTTACTAAATTATTAAAATGTGTAAACCAACTATAAATAAATCCTTATTATTTACCATTTTATAAAGTTCGAATCAATTGGCAATTAGCCAATGTTTTGCGAACCATTTCAATAAACAATCTAATAAATAAAAAGTGTTAATTAATTTATTTTTTAATGGGTATCACCCCACACAAGGTAGTAAAGCCACTAAGACACAAGGTGATTACAGGGTGTGGAAGAATTAGGAGCAGAATCATTAAAAATAAGCGGGAAGAGGAAAGATTAATCAAGAGACAAGTAGATAGCGATTGACATTGGATTTAAATTTTTGAAGATTAAATTTGGCTGGAAAGCATGGAGCTGTAAGAGAGTTCCACAACCGAGAAGTACGAGAAAAGAAACTGTTAGCATAGAACTTACGGCTACATCTAGCCATTTCAACTGCAAAGTAATGAGACCTTGATGCCAGTCGAGGACTGCGTCAGTTATTTTTGTTATCAGTTCTCTAGAAAATATATGTTTACTTTCATATATTTAGGTTTTATTATAATTCTAATCATCAATTAAAAAAAAACAACAACAAAAAAAAAAAAAACGATGCCGAGGAGTGGAGGTAGTTAAAATAATAGCGGTGTCGAGGGAAAAAACATCTTTTTTGAAACCTCGTTTTTTTTTTTTGTGGGCATGTATAGAAGAACTTTTTATGATTAACGTAATATTAGGTTGGTGCAAAAATAATGTCGTTTTCTCACATGTGAGAAAACGACATTATTTTTGCACCAACCTAATATTTCTTTTCGCAATCGTATGTCATTAAAATCCCATAGAACATTTAATAAACGTTAATCGATCCTCCGATGAATTGCCTGAGAGATAAGTAAATATATATCTTTGTACGCAATCTCTTGCCCTCTGCTTAGCGTAAACTGCTGATATTACAAAAGAAAAAGGACTCGACATTTATTTGTAGATGTGATAATTCTGTTTTCCCTTTTTATAATATGCAAACTCATAGGGCGTTATCCGCCTCTGCGTCTGCTTTGTGAAAACAACTAAATGTAAAAACAATATTTGTATACTTGGCCGCTTTGATAATTTCGTAGGTGCGTAAATAGGTCTGTAGGAAGGTAGGTGTTGGTATTTTTAAGACATATATAAAATCTGTTAATTTGACATTTTAAAGACATCTTTATATATATATATATATATATATATATATATATATATATATATATAAAGATGTACAAATATATATATAAAGATATATATATATATATACATCTTTATATATATATATATATATATATATATATATAAAGATTTATATATATATAAAGATATATATATATATATATATATATATATATATATATATATATATATATGAGATAACGATATATATTTTATGCAGGGTGCAATGGATAAATTGACTGCTAAATTACGCAAAAATGAAAATAACACTGACATTTCATTTTAACAGATATGTTTACCAAAATTACAAAAACATATCTTAAAATACTAAAGAGTAAATTTATTTAATAAAATCTCTGTTGATTTCAACAACCTCCAGACGACTTCGGAATCTCATGCAACTCTTCTGAACGGTCTCCTTGTTTAAGTTAGTGAATGTTGCCATAATACTTGACTTCAGTTCATCTTTGGTTAACACCAAAGGAATTTTGCTGGTCTCTCACTCAACTGCCCCTCACACAAAATAGTCAAAGGGGTTGCAGTCTGTGGAGATAGATGGCCAGATGTAAGAAGTGATGTGGACGCAGAAATTATCTGACAGTCATGACTGTGTTCTTCTGTTTGTGTGGCATGGCGCAGAGTCCTGCTGCCAGACATAGGGTCTTCCAGCAGCCGACCTCTTGACCCAAGGCAGCACACCCGCCTCAAGGCACTTGATGTAGGCCTCCGTGTTGAGTCTTAGGTCCTCACAAACAAATTCGGAAGGTCTTTTCAGAACGATCAGAATGAGTTTTCCGAGCTGCCGTAGATTTGCAATCATAATTAAACTCATCTAACTCTTTCCGAATCTTCTGTACTGTCCTCAGATGGACACCCAAGCACTCTGAAATGTTCATATTGGAGATTCCGGCGCGAATCGAAATAAAAGATTATATGAACAAAATAGGGACATTTTACAAAATAATACGTCAAATGCGTTGTTTACCCACTGTAACGAGACTAACCACAACTTTGACATAAAAAAAATGTTATCTGTCTATATTTCTAGGATGAGGTATTATGTACACTATTTACATTATTCGGACTATTGTCCTTGTCTTTGTTGCCATGTTTATCACAACGTTTCGGCCGTTGTACGCTCCGGCCTTCTTCAGGTGGTTGGAATGTCAAACTGAACCCTTTATTTCGCTCACAAGGACACATGGCACAGTAGATAAAGACGTTAGTTAGATCAAGTGACAGGACATTAAAGAGTTTGAGTTCAATATTATTGAACTCAAAACTCTTTAATGTCATGTCAACTTGAATCTAAACTAACTGTCTTACATTACTGTGCCATCTACCCCACTGTGCGAAGTAAAGGGTTCAGTTCGATATTCCAACCACCTGAAGAAGCCCGGAGCGTACAACAGCTGAAACGTTGTGATAAACATTGCGGTTGAGATGAGGACACTAGTCCGAATAATGTAAAAAAAAAAATGTTACTTAAGAAGATGATCAAAGAAAAAAATAATTCACTCTGATGTAAATGTCTCGAGCTGGGATTCTTAACATTGCTTGCTCCATACATCCCCTTTCGTAATTTGTCAGAATGCCATTCTCTGCCCCCTTTTCAAGGTGACAGGCCAGGTAGGACAAATTCTATAACTGCACTCCTTTCCCCCACTAAAATTACTGTGGTCACATTTCACCCCTAAAAATCCAAAATCCCCCCCCCCCCCCACGGGGTGAATTTCACCCCTCCCTCCGGTTGGTGAATTTCATCCCTCTCTCCGGTGGGTGAATTTCACCCCTGTTTAGAAGCCTTGATATAAACAGTGCCTTGATCGCAAGGTCATCGACATTAAATTCGCACCCTGGGTCTTACAACATTTCGCCATTGCTGGTAGAGCGTTTTATTATCACAGACTTTTATCCTAAAGGCTAAATATAGTTGTAACTCGATATATATATATATATATATATATATATATATATATATATATATATATATATATATGTTGGGTATTTGGACAGCAACCCTTCTTTTATACAGGTTACATTACAGATGACAATTTATTTTAATTTAAGCTACACGAGAAAATTAAATAAATGCGAAACATGTGAATAAAGGTTTATAAATGAACATTGTGGACATGGGAATCAATAGTGCATAGTGACAGCTACTCAATTCGTCCATATCTATCTTTCTTAAATTTTGAAAAATTCTTCCTATGTTTAGCTGATAAAAAGCTGTCCCAAGAAAAAAGAATTTTATATTATGAAGTAAAAAAATACTTTCTGATATCTGTTCAAATCTATCTGTCTATCGTAATCTTTTTATATCTCCCGATCTCAGCCTGTTCATATCTATCTATCTATCTATCTATCTATCTATCTATCTATCTATCTATCTATCTATCTATCTATCTATCCCCGCAAACATAACCAGCGTTGCCCAATCAACGTCTCTACGCTATGGGATATGTCTCCAGAAAAAAAAAAAGAATTTTATATTATGATGTAAAAAACATTTTCTGATGTCATTTCAAATCTATCTATCTATCTATCTATCTATCTATCTATCTATCTATCTATCTATCTATCTATCTATCGTAATATTTTTATATCTCTCGATCTCAGCCTGTTCATATCTATCTATCTATCTATCTATCTATCTATCTATCTATCTATCTATCTATCTATCTATCTATCTATCTATCTATCTATCCTCACAAACATACTCAGCGTTGTACAAAGTCCCTTCAGCGAAACGATGACTCTTGGTGAGAAATTCAGTGCCTTGACTCTGTCTCCTTAGCCTTGATGACAGCACTATAATGTCTCTTTGACCCTAGACCTTTAAGTGCCAATGAAACATTTCCTGTAGATCTAATTCCATGTCGTACAAAAATAATCTGATGATTCCTTAGTGAATCTGATCAACAGCTTCACTGAATACCATTCAAACTCTCACTTTCCGTCATCGCTCTATATATTTATGATACTTCTTTACACAGAAACAGGTTGATAAAAATAACTGTTTGTCTCAAACCTCACCGGACAGAGGCAAAACTGTTACTGGATAATTCCACCAGAAATTCCGGGGTAGTAATCAGCTAGTCGAACTTACACAATAAAAGAAGGTATTACCGTTCGAACTCTGCGAATTGACACTACAGAATATATATATATATATGTATATTTAAAATAAAAAAAAAATAAATGAAAACTATAGACAAAATTTCATTTTCCCCATCAAGACATTCATTTCTGTATTTCACTGCTACCAGCAAGCAGAAATATTTCTTCTCCTGATGATGGCCATTTTGGCCGAAACTAGTCGAGGAATCTAAATGAAATAATAATAATAATAAAAAAAGAATATTAAGCTACAATCCAATGTGTCTGAAGATCTTAATTTTTTAATATTTTTTATTGTTCAATATATATATATATATATATATATATATATATATATATATATATATATATATATATATATATATATATATATGTATATATATAAAGAATTAATGAATTTCTAATTTATTCATCTAATAGATTATCACTTAAAAGTTACTTTAGTGGATACTTACATTTCAGTAGACGTTGTCATTTTATTTTTAAAAATAAAAACAGAGCGTCTACTCAAATATGGGTGTCCACTAAAAATAACGTGTAATTGATAAAAATAATATATAATAATTAAAAATAAATTTAAATGCAGTACTAGATTGGCGATAAGGTCTCATCATTTTACAGACGAAATGGCCAGACGTACCCATAAGTTCTATGCTAACAGTTTTTTCTTTTGCACGTCTCGCTTGTGGAACTCTTCCAGTTTGCTTTACTGTCGATATTGATCTTCAAAAGTTTAAATGTAAAGTCAATCGTTATCTTCTGTCTTCTTGATTCCAGTTCTTTTATTGTCCTCTCTCTTTAATAGTATTTTTTATCATATTCTCTAACACTCAGTAACCTCTTGCATTTTAGTGGCTTTATTGCCTTTGATCTTCAAAAATCTAAATGCAATATCAATCGTTATCTCCTTAATTTTTATTCTTTTATCGTCCTTCATAATGCTTTCTTTTTCTCACTGTCCTTTGACCTCCTTATGGTTGGTCTGTACGCCAGTAACTATCCCCTTCACACTGTTCGGTCTATTTCTATTCCAGGTCCCAGTGTCCAACCCAGAGTCCCGTTTAACTGTTCTCTCCTCATCCAGACACAAATCCCAATGCTGGATGCTGAAGCACCAGATGAAGGGCTTTTTGGATGATCCCGGGATCATCCAAAAAGATATAATCCTAATCATTATCATCCTTCAACCTCCCTTTCCACACTGTTCGATTCTGTATTGCTGTCTCCAGATCCCCAATGTCCAACCCTGAGTCCCGAGCTATGATCTCTGGGAAAGTCAATTTTCGTGAGAAGACTCTTCCAGAAGGATGCTATAGAAATATGAATGAGACGATTCCCTTGTCCGCTCGGTGGATACATAGATAGATAGATAGATAGATTCCCTTGTGCGCTCGGTGAATAGATAGATAGATAGATAGATAGATACATAGATTCTCTTGTCCGCTCGGTGAATAGATAGATAGATAGATAGATAGATAGATAGATGTATGTATATATAAATAAAAAGAAAGAACAGTAAGGTATATAATCCGGTGTTCTTATAGATATTTTTATTTTTACAAAATAGGGCTCAATGTAAATCTACAGAGCATTAATATTATAAATTAATTGATTTAAAAATTCAAACTTTTCGATCATTGATTAAATCAGTCCTACTGTATGGATCAGAAACTTAGACATTATCTGCTCGGCTTGAAAGATTACTGGCTGGATCATATACAAATCAAGTTAGAAAAATCCAGAACATCAGTTGGATATCCTAAGTAGATGATATATATATATATATATATATATATATATATATATATATATATATATATATATATATATATATATATATCATTTACTTCCTTCGACCTCCCTATGGTAGTCGTAACTCTATTGACAATCCCTTTCTACACTGTTCGGTCCTGTATTGCTTTCCTCTGATCCCCAATGTCCAATCCTGAGTCCCAAGTTATGTTGTCTGGGAAAGTCAATTTTCGTGAGTAGACACTTCTAGAATGATGCCATAGAAGAAAGAATGAGACGATTTCCCAGTCCGCTCAGTGGCCGGTAAACTGCAATCGTTTTTGTCTGAGCTTAAGAGAGATTGGTTTCAGTTCTCCGTAAGTTGTGCTAAGCGTTGCATAGGATCTCCAACTGATGTTCTGGATTTTTCTAAGTTGATTTGTATATGATCCAGCCAGTCGTCTTTCAAGCCGAGCAGATAATGTCTAAGTTTCTGATCCATACAGTAGGACTGATTTAATCAATGATCGAAAGGTTTGGATTTTTATGGAGGATGGAAGGTTTGAGCGCCAAATCTTAGCAAGTTTGTTACACGCATCTTATGCAAGAGCTTTGTGGATGTTGAAGTATTTTGGGGGATTTTTAACACATTAAAACCAGCATGACTCTATTTGTGCAGTATATTTCACAGATTTTATTTCACCAATGCAGCTCAGTTTTGATGTCTTGTCAGCTCGATTTTGACTGGGTGCCGCATTCTTTTGGCTTTGTACCACATCTAAGCAATGCTTAGAAAATCTACATATGCCATTCCATTCACAATCATCATCATCATCATCATCATCATCATCATCATCATCATCATCATCCTTCTACCTTCTTGTGGTTGGTCAGAGTTCCATCAACAATCCCTTTCCACACTGCTCGGTCCTTCATTGCCATCTCCAGATCGCCAATGTCCAACCCTGTGTTCCTAGCCACGGTGTTTGGGAAAGTCAACATTTGCGAGAAGACACCACCAGAAAGATGCCATAGAAGTAAGGATGAGACGATCTCCTAGTTCCCTCGATGGCAGTGGTCGGCAAACTGCAATCGTTTTTGTTTGAGCTCAAGTGAGATTGGTCTCTTTTCTCCATAAATTGTGTTAAGCGTTGTGTGGGATCTTCAACTGATGTTCTAGATTTTTCTAAGTATTTTTGTATATGTTCCATCTACTCATCTTTCAAGACTAGCAGATACGGTCCAAGTTTCTGATCCATACAGTAGGACTGGTTCACTCAATGTTTGAAAGGTTTGGGCTTTTGTGTGTCTTAGTGGCTTTATTGCTTTGCTTGGAGTGAAATGATAAAAAAATCCCAAACAAATTCCTGTTCCTACTAAAGTTTACCACAACTCTATACTTCTAACGTCTCCGACTGAGCTCTGGAATTCTATTCACTTTTCTCCCAATAGGAGTATTAGATACGTTCGCCTATCACCCGGTTCACACTCCTCCCATATCTTTCGGACAGGAGTAGAGGTTTATGCCTTATTTCGTGTTTAGGATTGGATTGCCGGTTCCTACTCAGGTCAACTCCAACTCTATACACCTAATGTCTCCGTCTGAGCTTTGAAATGTTATTCACTAATTAAATCTTCACCTGTTTAAATTGGACGTTATCTTTCCTGCATGGCCCGAAGAACTTCACTTCATTTATTGCGCCTATTGCCCGGTTCACATATTCCCATGTCTTTTGAACAGGAGTAGAGGTTTATCCCTGGTTTCCTCTTGGGTTATCACTTCTTACCAAAGTTTACTTCCACTCTATACTTCTAATGTCTTCGTCTGAGTTTTGAAATGTTATTCACTAATTAAATCGTCACCTGTTCAAATTCAGAGATGGACGCTTCTTGCTTTTTCTTACGTTCATACGACAGCACTCAGTAACCCTCTTCCTTGAGTGGCTTGTGGGCCTTATATTGGCTGAACATTAGTAAAATTAAAATGAAAATAGTGAGGGAGTAGGGAGAGGCTTCTTTGGGGAAGGGATTGTTTGGTATAAAATAATTCATCACCCAAAAGACCACATAAACATGTTTTAACAATCCCAAGACTATAGTAATATAAAAAAAAGACTTGAAGGCTCTAGCCCAGATATGGAAGTAGTTCTCCATTTTCAGTTTGGCCCTTGTAAAGGAAGAGCATATCAGGAGGTGTCAGGTACTCTGTAGAGTATATCAGGAGGTGTCAGGTACGTTGTAGAGCATACCAGGTGTCAGGTACTCTGTAGAGAATATCAGGTAGTGTCAGGTACTCTTTAGAGCATACCAGGAGGTGTCAAGTACTTTGTATGGATTATCAGGACTTGTGAGATACTCTGTAGAGCATATTAGGTAGTGTGAGGTACTTTGTAGAGCATATCAGGAGGTGTCAGGTACTTTGTAGAGAATATCATGTAGTGTCAGGTACTTTGTAGAGCATATCAGAGTGTGTCAGGTACTTTGTAGAGCATATCAGGTAGAGACAGGTAACTTGTAGAGAATATCAGGACTTGTCAGGTATTTGTCGAGAATATCAGGAGTTGTCAGGTACTCTGTAGAGCATACCAGGTGTCAGGTACTTTGTAGAGCATATCAGGAGGTGTCAGGTACTTTTTAGAGATTATCAGGGCTTGTCAGTTACTCTGTAGAGCATATAAGGCAGTGTCAGGTACTTTGTAGATCTTAGCAGGACTTGTCAGGTATTCTGTAGAGAATATCAATTAGTATCAGGTACTTTGTAGAGCATATCAGGTAGTGTCAGGTGTTTGTAGAGATTATCAGGTCTTGTCAGGTACGTTGTAGAGCGTATCAGGAGATGTCAGGTACTTTGTAGAGAATATCAGGTAGTGTCATGTACTCTGTAGAGCATATCAGGAGGTTCCAGGTACTTTTAAAGGTGCAGCATATCCGGAGGTTACAAGTAAAGGCAGAGTATATCAGGAGGTGTCAGGTACTTTGTAGAACATACCGGGATATGTCAGGTACTTTTAAAGGAACAGAATATGTTGATACCAGGTACTTGTAAATGTAAAGCATATCAGATCTCAAGTACTTGTAAATGTACAGCCTATCAGGAGGTGTCAAGTACTTAATAGCGCGTTTTTAGGTGTGGACGCAACTTCTTCATTGCGAATGAGATTGACTTTATATTCAAAACGGTCTCTAGCGACCTTTGTAGTCGATTCTTCAAGCACGATTACCCAACATGAACAGGGAAACAATCGTCAAGAACAATCTAAAAACGCCGCTTTCCTTGATAAAATCAAGCATTTCCACGACTACGTTTTAAATGACCTCTTTTTATTTGTGTAAAGCATATGTCTCGCATAGTGCTTGAAAAGAGTTCTGTCATTATCCATTCCGATGGATTAACTCCACGGTTCAAATCATAAAGTTCTCATCGAAAACTGTCATTGGAAAAGACCAGAAAAGCCGGGGGTTATAGATAATCCCATGTAATATGATATTAATAATTAATATATGTTATATAATTCTGCCTGTTCCTTACTTTGTTATTATGAACATATGTTAAACTCTACCAACACCTCATAAATAATGTTCTGATTGGGGGTAATGATGAAAAAGACATATCAGAGACGCTGTAGTGAGAAACATGAACAAACAAATCATCACCGTGCCAAGAGCTCAGAAAAATTTGGACTATTCCGTTTTGATCAGGAGTAAATAAATAAATATAGAAAGAAAGCAGGAGCAACAAAGAAAGAAAGAAAAAAGAAAGAAAGCGAGAGCAAAAAAACAAAAACTAAAAAAAAACCCCGGAAATAGCAAGTAAAGGAAGAGGAAATCGAAGCGACTGGAAGAGATGAAAATGAATGAAAGAACTTAAACTTTATATGAAATATTAGGTTGGTGCAAAAATAATGACGTAATAATGTCGTTTTATGACGTTAAAAAATACGTCAAAAAACGACATTGTTACGTCATTATTTTTGCACCAACCTAATAACTAAAAAAAGAACGGTGTGAGAAAGAAAGAAAGAAAGAAAGAAAGAAAAGAATAGAAAGAAAGAAAGAAAGAAAGAAGGAAAGAATTGAAAGAAAGAAAGCAAGAAAGCAGGAGCAAGAAAGTAAGAAAGAAAGCGGGAGCAAGAAAGAAAGAAAGAAAGAAAGAAAGAAAGAAAAAAAGAAAGAAAGAAAGCAAGAAAGAAAAGGAAAGAAAGAAAGCAACAGCAAAAAACAAAAAACAAAAAAAGCAAGATAACAAGAGAAGGAAGAGGAAAACGAAAGGGTCGGGAAGTGATGAAAGCATGAAAGAACTTTTTATATGAAATAATTAAAAGAACGCTATGAGAAAGAAAGAAAGAATAGAAAGAAAGAAAGAAAACGGGATTAAGAAAGAAAGAAGGAAAGAAAGAAAGCGGGTGCAAGAAAGCGGAAGATAGCAAGAGAAGGAAGAGGACAATGGAAGAAGAGGAGAGGAACGGAGAGAAGGGTACTTGGAAGCATGGAAAGAGAGAAAGCTATTAAAGGAAAAAGATTTTCTTTCTCTCTTTCTTTTTTTTAACCTCATATTATAATTCTGTTTGTTCCTGTGTTCTATAGTTATCACGACCGTTACGCCCCTCCAATACCTCATAAATAATGCACTATTCCGTTTTGATCGTGAAGAAAGACAGAAGTCACAAAAGAGACACTGTTTGGTTTCACCGAGAGACAAAGAAAGAAAAGATAGAAAAGACGATAACACTCTCATTCAATTAATGTCTGCCTCAAAGAAATGGGAAAAAAATTGTCAATTCCAGATATTTTCATTTGTACCCTTGAAATATTTCAAAGCTCGAATATTTAACGATGCGATTGGGAAAATTTCACAGTGGTCCTATACTCGCAACGACGTTATTGAATCATTAATTAGTATTAATCTCTATCTATAAAAGGCAGGATGTCTCTGTGTGTGTGTGTGTGTGTGTGTGTGTGTGTGTGTATGTGTAACGAATGCACGGCCGCAATTTTTGACGGATTTGCACCAAAATTCACATACACATGCTTCAAATTAGCGGAAAGGCCAAGACCGACTTTGCATTCCCCAACTCTCATCGATAGTGGAAA
Source organism: Acanthosepion lycidas (assembly GCA_963932145.1). Lineage (NCBI taxonomy): Eukaryota > Metazoa > Mollusca > Cephalopoda > Sepiida > Sepiidae > Acanthosepion > Acanthosepion lycidas. The sequence goes on along the minus strand of OZ010609.1, from coordinate 29,465,763 downwards.
TAATCGATTTTTTCATGTTTCTACTGCAGTTTTTATGTAGTTTGCGGCCATTTTTTACTGGCCAGAGTGAGAGCCTATAGCTGGCTGCCACGAATAGGCAGGAAGATTCTACTGGCCAGCGTGAGAGCCAACAGCTGACTGACACGAATGTTAACTAGTATGTTAGCATGCAAAAAAATCGATAGCTGCATTCGTCACAAGTGGTAAAAATTCAAATCTACATGGCACTTTACTCCAATTGGCTCATTTGCTTGCTCAAACTCAACGTTGATTCTGATTCCGCAGAACTGGGTTGGGTGTGAAAAATTATTTGTTGTTAACATTCTTTTTTCATTCGGTTTTTCCAGTTATGAGTCTTTTTTTTTAAAGCTGATCGTTTTGTGTTCATTTTAGTTCTTTTTTCGTAACAGATTTAATGTTTAGTATAGAGCTTAGAAAAAAATTCGCAGTGTGAGGTAGGCAAGAAGTAAGGCATGTAGCAACATCAGCACGGAAAAGGGCACTCCTTTAAAGGCAATGAAAGGCAAAAATATTTTAAGTCAAGTGATAGAGATTGCTGTATGAGTCGTACAATTTTTGAATCAAGCACGGGCAACGCCGGGCCATGCTGCTAGTCAGACAATTCAAATGGCAAAATCGTGACATTTTCACGAGTATTTCTAGTGTTATTAAATGGCATTACTAATCTGTAATTTCTCAAGAGAAATAACAGATCCAACTTGTTTTAATTCTTTTTAGTGCCACAACACTTTTCACTTTCTGAACAGTAATTATCCGAGCTTAATCACAGTTCCATATTATCAGCTACTTGAAACTTTATAGCAGTCAACGAACTTTAACGAAAAACGGATTAACATTGACTTGAGACGTAGGGAAAATGCGTTGGGACTTTTGAAGTTAAGACAGACATTAAAATAAATTACCTTATCATTTACGACGACCAAAGACCAGAAAATGTTTTTGCTTGATATAAAACTTTCGATCTCGGCTTGAAGCGAGCGGATGTCTAGCCCTACTGATGAGCTGTGATACAGCGAACCAACCTGTCTATGGATGACGATATTAATAAAGACAGACAATAGGAAAACTATAATTAGTCGACGTGTTTAGTCCTTTGAGGGGCATTATCAATGAAACGCGTCGGCTATAAGTATAGTTTTTTCCTCTTGTCTGTTTTTATACATTTTGTCTTTTCTACAGATACACTCAATCTAAGATTATTTCTATCTATCTATCTATCTATCTATCTATCTATCTATCTATCTATCTATATCTTTATATATATATATATATATATATATATATATATATATATATATATATATATATATATGTTTCATTAAATAATATAGACAAGTGTTGTCTATTTATTTTATGTAAATTTTTTTCGTAACTTCTGATAAGTTTAATAACATTATCGTTGAAAGAAGAAAGAAATTCACATTAGTGATCCATATTTTTTTAATACAATCTAAGCTTTCGGCTTACTTAAGCCATTATCAAAGATGTCAATTACAACATATTAAACAATATACGGACAAGACAGTGATGATAGTCTGTCAATGTTTACATAGATGATTTCTTAGCAACGATAAACACGTCCATATAAGATGCTAGAAGCGAAAATCGCACCGCATCTCATGACGTCACACATGACCACACGAGAGTGAATTGTAGAAGTATGAATCGAAAGCCGTTGGTATAAACCAATGGCTTCTGTTATCAATTATAGACTTTTAAGAATATTTGTAGAGATGCCATAATTGATTTTTAGGTTGGGTTTCAACTGTTTGATGTATAATGCTTCAAAGATTTTTAATTTTTGTCTATTGTTTTCATGTCGAAGTATAATTGTGTTTTCGACAAGTATTTTACGGAATCGTGTGTGCGGGCAGGCATGTTGTTTTAAATGCCTAAAAATGTTAGAGTTTTCCTTCAAATGTAGTGTCAAGCGTCATGAAAGCGAGTTTGTGGTGTGACCAACATAAATATTATTTAATTCGTTGGAGATACACTCTCCCAAAGGGCACTTGAATTTATAAACTATGTTGGTTTTTTGCAAATCGCTAACCGGGGGAGAAGAATTATTGTGAAGAATTACATTGGATATACTAGATTTAGTGTAGTATATGATTAATTTAATTTTTTTGCTAGGATCTGTAGTTGTTATATTAGAATATACTAAATTTTTTAGTATATTTTCATCTGACAGTATTTACATTATGCGGACCATTGTCCTCATCTTTGTCGCCATATTTGTCACAACGTTTCGGCCGTTGTACGCTCCGGCCTTCTTCAGGTGGTTGGAATTTCGAACTGAACCCTTTATTTCGATCCCTGGGGTAGACTGTTCTAGTTCCACGTGCCATGTTTGATGGATGTCAGTTATCAGTTATCTCCTGCTAATTTTCCCTCTGAAAGGTCTCCACTGCCTTAACCGGGTATTGAACTCACACTCTTTGGGTTTGTCACTGGATCTAACCAACGCCTTTATCCACTGTGCCATGTGTCCTTAAGAAATTTTTAAAATGATAGGGAAGTGTCATCAAACAGTGAAAAATTCATCGCAGTGTATATAGGCCTCCGTGTTGAGTCTGAGACCCTGTGGGAAGATGAATGAAGGCATAACGTCACTATCACCAGTGATCACTCCAAACAGCTTTCGTAATCACCATTAGACTCAATCAACTATTTCCGGATCCTCAGCAATGTCCTCATATCGACACTCATACACTCTATGTTCATATTGCAGCTTCCGGCGCGAATGCAAAGGAGTACAGCATGACGTTTCCAAATTTCTGGCGGAGTGAATTGCGAAATGGTGCTCTTTTTCTTACAGACAGTGCGCAACTGGCCTTACCAGTGCACCCTGTATATACAAGAGCCGTTGGTGTCGATGATTTTGAGATCAGCGCACACTCAATAAATGTTCCTTTTAGTAAATCCTTTTCTCTCCCCTGATCAAACTGGCACTTATTAAGTCGAAATTGTGTTCAAATCTATTAACATAGACCACGAATGTCGTATAACAACGATTTTAACGCACTGGCGGTTGGTCATAATACACCCCCCCACATCACAATTTCGACTTAATAAATGCTAGTATGATCAATAAACTTAAATTCATGGCCATAGCAAAAGCAATAATAGATCAATATGGTAAACAAGCTAGTCCAATATATTTATATATCGTTAAAGACGGTTGACTACGTACTGGGATTAAGCATTATAACGAAACATGTATAAAAGATGGATTGCTGCCTAAATATACAATTATCAAACTACACCACCTGGCAATCAACAAGGAAAGAAACACTACAATATTCAGAAGAAAAGATACTTTGTATCCAGAAAATAAATCGCTTATACCAACACAAGAAAAATTAAATAAAACGTTTAATCGCAGCACCTTGTCTGCCATTTTTAGCGAAACATGTATAAAAGAGGAATTGCTGCCTAAATATACTATATATATATATATATATATATATATATATATATATATATAACACTTTCTGTTTTTATGAGCTGATTTAAAATCTGGCAGACATAAACGGATCTAATATATATATATATATATATATATATATATATATATAAATATATAAATATATAAATATAATGAAATGGATTAATTTTGACAATTATTAATATATTTTCTGTTTATACGTTATTTTATTAAGGTACAAGTAAATGCTCTCTTTTTAATTGGACGGTATTAATTACATTTACCAGCCTGAATGTTCGAGAAATTTCGTAGAAAATATGCGTTCTCCGACAGGAATTAAACCTGTATCTCTAACGGAAACCGTCATTTGGCCTGACGTGTTGTACCATTCAGCTACAGAAAAGCGTCTAGTCAGTAAAGTAAGAATGACTGTTTATAAACACACAATCTTTTACGACTTTTCTCGCTCGATCATTTCTGCTCACAAAGGTATCTTAACGTAAACAATGATAACATATAATAAAATGAATTAAGCCCGACAAATATTTAATATGTTTTCGGTTTATACGTTATTTTTTTTTATAGATAGAGGTTTTTAATTGAATAGTATTAATTACATTTACCAGCCTGAATGTTCGAGAAATTTCGTAGAAAATATGCGTTCTCCGACAAGAATTGAACCTGTATCCCTAACGGAAACCGTCATTTGGCCTGACGTGCTGTACTGTTCAGCTACAAAGAAGCGTCTGGTCAGCAAAGGTCGAATTACTGTTTATAAAGACACAATCTTCGACGAGTTTTCTCGATCGATCATTTCTGCTCAAGAAACATATCTTAGCGTAAACAATGACAACATATTATGAAAAGGATTATTTAATATATTTTATGTTTATACGTTATTTTTATAGATACAATTTGTTTAAAAAAATTTCTGTTTTTAATTAAACACTATTAATTACATTTATCGTCCTGAAATTTAGTAGAAAATATGCGTTCTCCGCTAAATGTAATTAATACTGTTTAATTAAAAACAGAGCAATTACTTAAATAAATTGTATCTATCGAAATAACGTGCATATATATATATATTTATATATATATATATATATATATATGTATATATATTGACTACTAATATTATATCTCTCTCTCTCCCCCTCTCTCTGTATATATATATATATATATATATATATATATATATATATATATATATATATATATATATATATATATATATATATATATGAATTATAACCATGGAATATTAGTGTTTTAGCCTTTTATATTATATTCTTATTCTGTCCTGGACATCGAGTTCTACCTGGATTCTATCCTCTTGGGAATTTATGTATATATATATATATATATATATATATATATATATATTGACCAATAATATTATCTCTCTCTCTCTCTTTCTCTCTGTATATATATATATATATATATATATATATATATACATATATATATATATATGTATATATACATATATATATATATATGAACAAATAAACACTTTCTGATTTCTGGTTATCCGATGTGATAAGATAATTAATAATTCATTACCCATCTTATCCTCAAAAATCACAATGCATTTTACTTACATACTGTTTTGTCTTTTATTCCGACCAGAAGAAGCTGAACTCAATGGACGTTGGCGAAACGCGTCGTTTATAAGATTTTCCACTCTTCTTTGTCTCATCATCATACACACACTTGTTACTATTATAATTCTGCTTGTTTCACCCTTCTTTAGTTAGTTAATTTCTTAGTTAATTTGCACGACCCTTGCACTCTGCCAATACCCCTTAAATAATGTACTATTCTGTTTTGACTGCGAGGAAACACGGAAGTGACATTTATAATATAAATGTTTGCAAGACATGAATTTTATCAAACATTTGGCAACGTGAAAAAGTTACTTATTAGGCCGAAAAAAAAAGAACATTTTCATTCAACCTTTTTCATGCGTACAACACATTTTATTCAAAAATAAAAGTACCATAGCGGAAACATTTCTGCTCAAAATGAGAATAAGAGTGCCTCCATTAAGGAAGAGTGGGGACCAAAACTAAGGCCAATGATTCAGGCTGCGCCATATTACTAACCAGTCCGGGTTTCCCCTAAAACACAGATGTGACGGGTACACACCTGGCCCAGGGTCGAATCCTTTGGTTACGGCGCCAACTGTGACGTCGCTCCTCCTGGTCGCTCCTCCTGGTTCCAAGCGTGCCGCTCCAACCTCTTGGTTAGATGATCACCAGCCTCGCCTTTCCCAACCCGCTTCCAATACCTGGTTGCTAAAGCAACTGTACTGATCTCCGGTCTGTCCACCCACGCTGTGTTTAGATCTTAGACAGACGGGACCAGCAGGGATTGGGCCGTATGCAAGTTGAGTCCGACGGGGGTGGCAAAACACAAGTAAAAGAAAAAAAAAAACTCACGAGACAAAAAATTACTGATAAAAAAAAAGGGTGACAACCTTTTATATCTAATGTCCGTTACATAAAGAAAAATTGTTCTCATTCCCGACCCGCTCTGTGGACTATGGCACCAAGCTTCTATCATACAACTTAATGATTTCGAATTGTCTACTCTCCAGAATTGTGTATGTCGGAGTGTGGTTTAGTTCGACACTGGGGCTAATTTCTATCAATCATTCGCAGTTGATTCTTCTCTTCGACTTGAGTTGTATTTCTTCACTTCGATCTGGTTGGGTCGAATTCTGTTCTCGGCTGGGCTTGATTTTAACTTCTTCTTCTTCTTCCGTCCAGTAACTCTTTGGCCTTGTCTTCGACTTGGCTGCAACTTCTCCGCGGCTTTCGAGTAATCTTCTCCTTCGTCGACTTAGATAGAACTTCTCTTGTCTTTGACTTGGGCCGGAAGGATTTCTTGTTTTCGACTTGGGCTGGAAGGATTTCTTGTTTTCGACTTGGGCTGGAAGGATTTCTTGCCGCAACCCAGCCGCAACCCTCCGTCGTCCGAGGTGATCTCTTCTCGCTGCCGTCCGGGGCTGAACTCATTTTTTGTCGATTGGGGTCCTGCTTTTATTGACGCCGCAGCAAACCGGGGTGGGTCTGTCGGCGTCAGGGCTCTCTCGATAATCCCAAAAGTCGCATTAGTTCTGATTTCCCATTATCGCTATTATTTTCACCCCTACTTTCTCACAGTGCCTCTGGGGGGAAGACGCATACCCATCTCTCCCGGTCTCTCGTATGTCAGGTGACCGTTTTCGACCAATGGTTCTTGATCGAGCATTCTCCCTCCTCTTTCCGCATATCACGTGACCGCTTTCGGCCAATGAGACTGTGGTGGGACGCCTCCCGTCTCCAATCGGGCGTGGCTTACATCGTTCTTGTTCTAAAAAAAACAAAATCTAATTTGGCCTTTTTCAAACGTACGAAAAATGATAATCTTGGCTTTTTCTCACCTGGGTTCTGTCAAAACAGCCTGCCGCTAATTAGATGTGACTTCAGGAAAGAATATTGGCGCTATCTGTGAGCCGAGACAATCGTTTTTTTTTCCTTCTTTGTTTTTGGTCAGACCTGATAGTCAAAAATCTTAATTATCTGAATTGAAAATGTCTCCACTTCATCATCGTGGGGTTCCAATTTTTAACAGGTCAGAATCTGTATACAGTTCCATCGGTCACCCCCTCAACACAAAAGACACCTTTCCTCCGATTAAAATTTCGTTTCCATTGTTCTAAAAAATCTTCATTGTTTCAGCCAACCTTAACAACTTCCATCCTACGCGGACATGGAATTAGTTCAAGTGCTTGACCTGATAATTTTGACACTTGTTAGGTGCTGGTCGTACGTGTGTGTTTTCGCTTACGACCTGGTTTCGTATTATGTTTCTGTCTTTCCTCTTCTTTTTGTTTTATTTTATTATCTCCAAACTCTATTTCTTCAACCAAATATAACAATTTCCCTGGATTTCGGTCAGGTAATTTGACCTGATATATTTTGACACCTGTCTTGTCTTAGTTTTACTTATGACCGGGTTTTGTTTTATCTATTCCTCTTTCTCTTTCTTTTTATTATTTTTTTTTCTTCTTCTCTTTGGATCGCCTAAATACAGTTAGAGAATTATTCTCAAAACTCAATTATTCTTCGTTTCTAAATAACTAACAACTGGTTAATAAACTGAATAAAAATTAAATCATATTTCTATGAATATCTCTTTTTAGTCTTTCTAAAAATGCAGGGTGCCACAATCCTCCCCTAACCGATTTGTCATTTACCCGTAAATGACACCTAAACCCAATTACATCATTTAACATGCACCATGCATTTGTCTCATGCAATTCTATTCTACTTTCTTACATGCAAGGGTAATGTTCTTTTGACCTTCTTTTGTTCTACATGCAATGTAATGTTCCTTTCATCCTTTTTTTTTCTACATGCAATGTAATGTTCTTTTTCATCTTCTTTTGTTCTACATGCAATGTAATGTTCTTTTCATCTTCTTTTGTTCTACATGCAATGTAATGTTCTTTTTCATCTTCTTTTGTTCTACATGCAATGTAATGTTCTTTTCATCTTCTTTTGTTCTACATGCAATGTAATGTTCTTTTTCCTCTTCTTTTGTTCTACATGCAATGTAATGTTCTTTTCATCTTCTTTTGTTCTACATGCAAGGGTAATGTTCTTTTTCATCTTCTTTTGTTCTACATGCAATGTAATGTTCTTTTCATCTTCTTTTGTTCTACATGCAATGTAATGTTCTTTTTCATCTTCTTTTGTTCTACATGCAATGTAATGTTCTTTTCATCTTCTTCTGTTCTACATGCAAGGGTAATGTTCTTTTTCATCTTCTTTTGTTCTACATGCAAAAGTAATATGTGCGTGTGTCTGTGGGTGCAGATGTGTTTACTATGGTTTGTTCTTCTTGGTCAATGTTTTCCTCTCCGCTGTGGGAGGTTTTTCCGCCGCACGTGGTGGTCTCACGCCAGCCTCCTCCGTTGGTCTTTCAGCAATTTCTTCGCCCGTCCTGTCTGAGCGAGGAACACTGCTCAGCATCTCCCTCTCGAGTTGCTGCACGCTCACTAGATTGTCGTTCGCTAATCTCCTCTTACTCTTAACCTTCCATATTAATACACCCCCGATGGCTATAACTAGGAATGTACCCATTACTATTGACCAACTTATCGCGATCTGCTCATCGTCTTCCCAAGCCACACCTTCGTTTCCCAACGCACTTAACTTGTCTCTCAATTGATCCATATCGATCTTTTCTATTGGCTTCATTAATACTGGCATCTTATTTAAGGTAACATTAGAGAATCTCTTCACTATCGGCTCCCATAATTCTGTACAATTGACTAAGCCTCTACCAATCATCTCTATGATTGAATCTTTCTCTTCATATCTTTCTTCTTCCTGGTAATAGGGGGGTAAGAAAATGGATATTCCAACCGCCGAACATCCCATGGGTAGCGTCACCAGGGATAACGGTGGTCTTATTCTTAATGTCCTTGTGGACTCTACCCCACATACCCTAGACAAGCTGATATGTCTCTGTGTGGCTACTGCCCACACCCCGTCTGAAACACTGATAGCTTGTGGTAATGCCGTGTTTGTTTATACCTCCACTTGGCAGATTCTTTTGATTCCTTCCCTTTTCCCATCAAACAATTCTAGTATGCACATTCTGCGATTACCAGTTTTATAGATAGGGCTTAACGAGGTACAAGTCCCTAGAGCATCATCTCTACACCTTCCAGCTTCTTCAGCTGATAGCAACATGAATTTCATTCTCCCCGAATTTAAAGCTATGTAGTCTGCTTCCACCTTGTACCTTGCTATCATTCCTAAACCTTGATCTCTTCTGGGGTAGGGGATGGGTAAGTTTATAACCTGGTATATCTCGAATACACTCTCGCTATCTAACAACGGAACAGATATCACAACCAATAGTCGCCTATTTTCTAACAAGGTCACACATCCTAGTGCATTATAATATTTCCACAATTCTTTGGTGGGGTCCACCGGCAGCCTTAAATGGTGGGGTAACTCGGCCTGTATTCCGAGTAGCGCTTCCCTTAGGTGACCCGGGTTTACTATGCTTGGGGAGAGGTGTCCTAATGACAGCATGTCTAATTGCGCCCTCACGTGTTCCAGCAAGGTCGTCAACGACTGACTCGTTTGTCGTACCTTATTCGTAATTGTCATCAGCTGGAAATATTTTTGCATGAATCCGCTCATTTCCTGTAATTCAATCATTACAGTTTCTGTATTATTAATTACCTCTTGTCTCAACCTCGCCAGGTTGTCTATTAACCAATTGATTCTGGCTCTATTTTTGGACACCTCTAACCTTGTCACATTTAATATTGTCACACTCTCCCTTGCCACCTGGGCAAGCGTCCTCTGGTTTACCTCCACTTCTCCCAGTTTCCTTCTTATGAATTTAACGTCATCTTCAGTCACTGTTCCAAACAGGACACTCAATGCCTTTCCCACAATCGGGACTACGGATCTCCTTTCCCGCGTCTGCAGTAACTCTATTCCCTGCAGGTAGTTTTGCATGTCTTTCCATTGAGCCTCTATCATAGTGGCTTCTGATTCTAGGGAGTGCAATAAACTGAGATACCCTTTTTGCTTGGGATAATCTTGTCCTACTTTCAACCGGGCTGCATCCAGTTGCGTTAGCTCGTTTCCTAACTTATTTAGTAGCGACTCATACGGGTTCAAATCTATCACGAATGTGACCAACCACTTAGACCTGGTTATTATTACTTCGCTCGTTTTTTTAAAAATGGTGTTTCGGCTGCGCTTCCCAGCTTCCGCCATCGTCACCATCAGCGTGGCTACCACCATCATCGTCATAACCAACCCTTTCATCTTGATCATTCCTGAAAGGTAACGAAATTCTTTTGTTGTTATTCTTCACAACTACTTCGTGTCGCTCAACTCATCACTCAATTATTTTATAACTTCTTACTAAGTTCAGCTCTTCCCTCCTCTAACTAACCTCTAGCGGACAGAATGGTCTGGTCAGGTGTGCGTGGCGCCCACTCAAAAGGTTGTACTTCATGACACCACTGGTGATCAATCAACAATGCCAATGATCTTCTCCCGTCCCTTGTGAGGTGCAGCCCGCGACTCCATCCCCTCCACTCACATCTACCATAGTCAGCCAATAGGATTTTGGATGAGCCAGTGTCGTTATCTGTCGACACTAAATGCTTGTATTCTGCACAGCCCTTTTGTTCTACTGAGATTTGGGGTTCTTCTCCGTCCCTGATCTCATCTTCTGAGGTGATTCCTGTTCAACCTCTAACCTTCTTTCTGTGTCTAACTTCCGTCCAGGAGGTTTTTTTTTGTCCTCTTCTTCATCTCCTGATTCTTCTTTCTGTTTAGAGTCTTCGCCTTGAATGTCCTCAATACCTTTCGACTCTATGTCTAAATTTCTCCTGTTCCTTATCCTTTCCTTGAGCTGGGAAAGGGGTATTCGATCCTCCTCCTCCCACTCGCTGGGTCCTTCGTCCTGTTCAGGGTGCCTCTTTTTAGAGCCTTCGACTGCTTGATTGGACCTCCTCGTCTTTTTCTTCCTTTTCTTCGGACATGGGGGTGTGATGGCGATCTCACGGGGTCTTCTCTGTACCGATTCAGTCGACGACTGAACATCGCCAATCCCCGCTGAGGGTTCCAACTCTGTCACTCGGACTGCTTCGTTTATCTGGCCAAGTCGACCTATCTCCGCATCCTCCTCGGAGTCTTCTTCCGTTTCCATTTCTTCCGGTTCAACCAGAGTTACTTTCCTTTTCCTTGTCTTCTTAGGCCTCGGCTCGCTCATTTCCAGGTTAGCTATTTCAGCCTTCTTCAGATCATTGGCATGAACCCTCATCGCTCGTCCTGCCACTTGATCCCATATTACATATGATACTGGGCCCGTCTGCTCTACTATCCGGTAGTACGGTTCCCATCTTTGGTCCAGCTTTCCCTCTCTCTGGTGGATTTTATAGTAGACAGGGTCTCCAACCTTCAATTCTACTACCTTTCTTTCAGCATTCACCCTCTCATTTCTTTTCTTCTGGGCCCTCTTTATTCTTCTTCTGGCCTGTACAAATATCTTATGTTGCTGTTCCAGCAATAGTTGATGATGATCTTCTCCCATATACCTTCTTCGGGGCTTCAGTAGGTTATCCACAGGCAGGACCACGTCTCTGCCAAACAACAAAAAGTAAGGAGAAAATCTGGAGGTTTCGTTTATCGTAGACCTCACGGCCGCCAGAGCCTGCGTCAAATACAAGTCCCAATTTCCAGTGTTTTCTCTGACCAGCTTGGCCAATACATCTCCCAAGGTTTTATGAAACCTTTCCACTTTAGCATTTCCCTGGGGGTGATATGGGGATGTTTTTATGTGCTCTACATTCAAACCTGTCAAAACTTCTCTCATGATGCTGTTCACATTCTCCGTGCCATTGTCTGTTACCAATTGCACAGGGGCACCATACCTAGGGAAGATTTCACTTATTATCAACCCGGCCACAGTTCTGGCCTTCTTGTCTGGTACTGCAAATGCTTCAGGCCAATTTGTTAGCCAATCGACAAAACTCACTATATAGTTGTTTCCTTGTGCAGTTTCTCCATATGGTCCTGATACATCCATACTCACCTTCTCGAAGGGAAAGTTTGGTACGTCTGTTTCCTCCAAGGGTGCCATTTACTGCCTTCTGCTCTGCGACTGGCACACTACACAACTCCGAACATAGTTAGTGACCTCTCCGTACAGTTTGGGCCAATAGTACTTTCTTCCTATGAGATCACATGTCCTATCAATTCCCATGTGACCCAACCTCTCGTGGCACTGCTCCAATATCTCTGGTCTTAAACTTTTGGGCACATACAACTTAGGCTTGACTTCTTCATCCCTGCCTGAGAGATAATACAGCCTTTCCTCTATTATGGCATACTTGGTGGTCTCTCCTGCCTTCACCTTCTCTCTCAGAGCAGCTATTTCACTGTCTGCTTGCTCCTTCTCAATTCCTTCTGTCCAGTAGGGATCGGTTATTATCTGGGCGTCCCCTTCTTCGTCCGATTCTAACATAGGGCGATCTTTTAGCTTATTAGAGTTAATTACTCCTATTCTATAGGCTTTATCATCTACTCCCTGTTCTACCTTTACAGATCTTTCTTCCAGTTGTTTCGGTATTCTTGAGAGTAAATCTGCGCACGTGTTTTCCTTTCCTGCCAAATACTCTATCTTACAGTGGTAGCCACTTAACTTAAGTGCCCACTGTTGAATTTTCTTATTATTTGTCCACTCTGCCTGCAATAGGTACTGCAAAGGTTTGTGGTCTGTTTTTATAGTAAAGACCGCACCATTTAAATAGTAGTCCAGTTTTTGAAGAGCATACATGATGGCATATGCTTCTCTTTCTATTACTGGCCACCTCTGTTGTGTCTCTGAGAGCTTATGGGAGAGGAAGTATATCGGTACTTCCTCTGGTATGCCAGGCACTGGTCCTTCCTTATCAGGACACGGCTGGGTAAGTACTGCCCCTACACACTGCTCACTGGCATCCGTGTATAATATCATGGGCTTGCTGAGGTCTGGGTACGTCAGCAGTGGGACGGTTGTCAACTGTCCCTTTAGCGAATCAAATGCTCGTTGACAGTCCTCTGTCCACTTGAACCTAGCGTATTTCTTCGTCAGGGCTACTAGTGGTATGGCAATTCTTGAAAATGCCGGGACGAAGCGTCGGTAGTAGCCTATAGCTCCTATAAAACCTCTTACCTGTCTCACTGTCTTAGGCTCTGGCATTTCCCTTATGACCTTTACCTTATCCATGTCGGGTTTAATACCGTCTCCGTTTATGACGAAGCCTAAATACCTAGTTTCTTCCTTCAGAAACTGACACTTTGACAATTTTAATTTTAATCCGTGTTTCCTCAATCTTCCCAACACCTGTCCTAAATGAAAAAAGTGTTGTTTCACTGTCTCCGAAAATATCAAGATATCGTCCAAATACGCCATGGCAAAGCTCTCGTATCCTCCTAACACTATTGACATTAGCTGTTGGAAGACTCCCGGGGCATTAGCTAGACCGAATGGCATCACCCTGAACTGAAACAGTCCCAGGTGACACGCAAATGCGGCCTTCTCCTTGTCAGCCTCATCCAGGGCTACTTGCCAATACCCGGACCTCAAGTCCAACGTAGAGAAGTACTTTGCCTTCCCTAATAATGCCAAAATGTCGTCTATCAATGGCAATGGCACCGCCAACGGCTTCGATATAGAATTTAGCTTCCTAAAATCTACACAGAAACGATGCCCGCCATCTTTCTTACCCACTATTACTATTGGGAAGCTCCAAGGGGAGATCGATCTTTCGATCATCCCAGCTTCCAACATTTCCTCTACTGCCTCTTCTACAAGTGGTCTTTTATGTATAGGTGTCCGGTAGGGTTTCAATTTCACAGGGGGGTGGTCTCCGGTGTCGATTTTCATTTCGACTGTGTGGGTCTGACTTAGCTCCTTGTCTGACTGGGCCACCACATCTCGATTGTTCCTTAACAGACCCCCCACTCTGGTTCTAAATTGATCCGGTGCTAATATATCCTCATCTAAGATTCCCTCTGTTTGCTCTACTAGCTTCCTTCGTTCCTCCTCGAATCTCACCCGACTCAGAGTTCGTAGGGGAAGTGCTCTCCCTATCTTCTCCCCTCTCCTAACCTTTATAGTCTTTTGGGCCTGGTTCACCATCAATATGGGCACCAACTCGGCTGCCTCCACTACCGTTTCGCACAGGGTTACCTCGTTATCTTCTAGGCCCTTTCCTTCTACAGGGACCAACTGCAGGGGTCCTCTCCATACCCTTTTTCCTGACATTAACCTACCCTTTCCCGACACTGCGGTTCTAGGAGGTAACTTTACATCTTCCTCCACCACTATGGTTATCTCTTCCTCTGGTGGGCATCCCAATGGCGTTCTCTCGCCGTTCACCACCAACACAGTAGGATTAAACTCAATCTGGGCCCTCTGGCTCCGGAGCCAATCTTCTCCCAAGATTGCCTCCGTACACAGGTCGGGGGTTACGTAAAAATTTTGGGTGCTTTTTACTTTCCCAATCCTCACCGGGAGCCTTACCATCCCTTTTATCTTCAGGGGGGCTCCATCTGCTTGCGTGATCTCTATGTCCGCTTCCCGTAACCTTCTCTTCCGTTTCACCCGCCTGTATGTTTCCTCTCTCATCAATGACACAGATGCTCCTGTGTCCACCAGAGCCCTCATCTCCCTACCCCCTATCTCTGCTCTACAGGATAGTTCTTTCTCTTGCGTTAGCGAAGAGAACACTTGAGCTTTCTTCTTCCTGGGTCTCCACCCTTGGGTCAACCCAGCCATGGGTGCCGGTAGTAATAAATCACCTTCATTTTTCTCATGAGGTGGAGTTCTGCGCCCCCTGCACCTGGGCGACCCCGGCCGGACCTCTCCCGGGCTCCCGCATTCGTTTCTAAGGATACAGTTTCTCTTCAGGTGTCCTGGCCTCCTGCAAAACCAGCACCTTCTTGTTGGACAGCTTGCCGCAAAGTGGCCCGCCCGACCACATGTCCAACATTTTGCTCTTTTCCTTTTCAACTGGGTTGGCCTTGTGTCTATTCCCGGGGGAACCCGTCCTCTATTCAAGCGGTTCGCCCGTCCACTGGTCCAAGTTTTTATTTCTCTTCTTTTTAACTGGGCCACCCTCCCTCTTAATTCCGGGGTGGCCCGCTGGCTTTTCCCTGGGCCGGTCTCTAGGGCTCAGCCTTCTTTGTTAATATGGGTGGGGCACCCTTCCTCAGCCCGCACCACTTGGCCAGGTGTCCTTTCTTACCACACCTGGTGCATCTGTCCTGATCGAAGTCTGGGGGTAACCCCCACTTCGTCGGACATTCCGCCGCCCTGTGGTCCTCGTGCCCACAGGTCCAGCAGACCAGCCCGTATCGACCCGGCGTGGGCTTATAAAAGCCATGCCTGGTCGACCATGCTTTTCTATTGGGGTCCTCCTCCCATAATTCTGCCCGATCCACCTCATCCTTAACCCTCTGATTCCACGCGGGGGGTCTTCCGCCTACCCCCTCTTTCCAGCCTCCTGACTTGGCATCTGCTTCTTCCCACACCTCTTCACTTTATCCCACACGCCCTGGCTCTCCCTGGCCAGCTCCACCGCTGCCGACAGTCTGAGCGGTCCTTCCTTCAGTACGTCGTGACGAACACGCTCGTCGCTCAGCGCCTCTATATACAGGTCCGCCAGTTGGGCCTGCATAACTGCATTATCCCTGACCACTTCGGGGAATGCCAACGATGATAGCTTCCCCGCTCGGGTCCCTAATTCTCCCGGGGTTTCATCCCGTAGCTGTGTCAGTTTTAAAAGGGCCCTCATGGCCTCTATGGCCGTACCTTCGTCGGCGAACTCTTTGGTTAGCAGTCTTTTTATCTCTTCCCAAGACAAGCAGGGTTGATTTTCCAAGAGCCCCCTCACGAACTCAGACGCTTTTCCCTTTGTGGCATCGTATGCCAAATACAGGGTTTCTTGGTCCGAAAGCTCGTAGATGATTCGGCTCTTCTCAAGGATTGCCAGCCAGTTTTTAAACTCCTTCCCGCTGCCATCAAATACTGGGACCCTCGGTCCACCTAACAGCTTCCTTAAATCCACTGAGAACCCCCGCCTTACTTCCTCTTCACCCCCCACTGCTCTATCCGAATCATAGTCCGACATGTCTACAGAGAAAGACAATCTATGCAGCAACAATCGAGGTTGGGAAATAAAATAAGGTGTCCTACCTTGCAGACGATTCTGTTCTTGTTCCTTTCGGTCCCGGTCGTTTTGAGTTCCATTTGAATCTTCAGCAACGGCGGTCGATCGATGTGACGTGACGCGGCTGTCTCAGGGTTGATCCTGGTCGTCACGGCACCAATTGTGACGGGTACACACCTGGCCCAGGGTCGAATCCTTTGGTTACGGCGCCAACTGTGACGTCGCTCCTCCTGGTCGCTCCTCCTGGTTCCAAGCGTGCCGCTCCAACCTCTTGGTTAGATGATCACCAGCCTCGCCTTTCCCAACCCACTTCCAATACCTGGTTGCTAAAGCAACTGTACTGATCTCCGGTCTGTCCACCCACGCTGTGTTTAGATCTTAGACAGACGGGACCAGCAGGGATTGGGCCGTATGCAAGTTGAGTCCGACGGGGGTGGCAAAACACAAGTAAAAGAAAAAAAAACAACTCACGAGACAAAAAATTACTGATAAAAAAAAGGGTGACAACCTTTTATATCTAATGTCCGTTACATAAAGAAAAATTGTTCTCATTCCCGACCCGCTCTGTGGACTATGGCACCAAGCTTCTATCATACAACTTAATGATTTCGAATTGTCTACTCTCCAGAATTGTGTATGTCGGAGTGTGGTTTAGTTCGACACTGGGGCTAATTTCTATCAATCATTCGCAGTTGATTCTTCTCTTCGACTTGAGTTGTATTTCTTCACTTCGATCTGGTTGGGTCGAATTCTGTTCTCGGCTGGGCTTGATTTTAACTTCTTCTTCTTCTTCCGTCCAGTAACTCTTTGGCCTTGTCTTCGACTTGGCTGCAACTTCTCCGCGGCTTTCGAGTAATCTTCTCCTTCGTCGACTTAGATAGAACTTCTCTTGTCTTTGACTTGGGCCGGAAGGATTTCTTGTTTTCGACTTGGGCTGGAAGGATTTCTTGTTTTCGACTTGGGCTGGAAGGATTTCTTGCCGCAACCCAGCCGCAACCCTCCGTCGTCCGAGGTGATCTCTTCTCGCTGCCGTCCGGGGCTGAACTCATTTTTTGTCGATTGGGGTCCTGCTTTTATTGACGCCGCAGCAAACCGGGGTGGGTCTGTCGGCGTCAGGGCTCTCTCGATAATCCCAAAAGTCGCATTAGTTCTGATTTCCCATTATCGCTATTATTTTCACCCCTACTTTCTCACAGTGCATACCCATCTCTCCCGGTCTCTCGTATGTCAGGTGACCGTTTTCGACCAATGGTTCTTGATCGAGCATTCTCCCTCCTCTTTCCGCATATCACGTGACCGCTTTCGGCCAATGAGACTGTGGTGGGACGCCTCCCGTCTCCAATCGGGCGTGGCTTACATCGTTCTTGTTCTAAAAAAAACAAAATCTAATTTGGCCTTTTTCAAACGTACGAAAAATGATAATCTTGGCTTTTTCTCACCTGGGTTCTGTCAAAACAGCCTGCCGCTAATTAGATGTGACTTCAGGAAAGAATATTGGCGCTATCTGTGAGCCGAGACAATCGTTTTTTTTTCCTTCTTTGTTTTTGGTCAGACCTGATAGTCAAAAATCTTAATTATCTGAATTGAAAATGTCTCCACTTCATCATCGTGGGGTTCCAATTTTTAACAGGTCAGAATCTGTATACAGTTCCATCGGTCACCCCCTCAACACAAAAGACACCTTTCCTCCGATTAAAATTTCGTTTCCATTGTTCTAAAAAATCTTTATTGTTTCAGCCAACCTTAACAACTTCCATCCTACGCGGACATGGAATTAGTTCAAGTGCTTGACCTGATAATTTTGACACTTGTTAGGTGCTGGTCGTACGTGTGAGTTTTCGCTTACGACCTGGTTTCGTATTATGTTTCTGTCTTTCCTCTTCTTTTTGTTTTATTTTATTATCTCCAAACTCTATTTCTTCAACCAAATATAACAATTTCTATTTCCCTGGATTTCGGTCAGGTAATTTGACCTGATATATTTTGACACCTGTCTTGTCTTAGTTTTACTTATGACCGGGTTTTGTTTTATCTATTCCTCTTTCTCTTTCTTTTTATTCTTTTTTTTTTCTTCTTCTCTTTGGATCGCCTAAATACAGTTAGAGAATTATTCTCAAAACTCAATTATTCTTCGTTTCTAAATAACTAACAACTGGTTAATAAACTGAATAAAAATTAAATCATATTTCTATGAATATCTCTTTTTAGTCTTTCTAAAAATGCAGGGTGCCACACAGACAACCAAATAAACTTTATATGCACTCAGAAAATGCGGTTTATTATAATGTTGAATAATATATTATCGAACGGCAATTGTCGATCCTAAAACTTTATTTAAAATGAATTAAAAAATAATTACTCGTCAATAAATTTTATATTTATATTTTTTTCATTTAAAGTTCTTTTTAATAAGGACATTATCTTCATCACAATCTCTCTCTCTCTCTCTATCTTAGTCTGTTCATAT
>OZ010609.1:29432100-29444600 GCA_963932145.1 Acanthosepion lycidas | reverse complement strand
TCGAATTACATAAAGAGCAAAAGTAACATTCAAGAAATGGAAAATTACAGAATCACACTCAATAGATTTAGATTTTGGTACAAAGATTAGAGAACTGGAACAAGAAGAAAACTCTTGTAGATACGTAAGAGTCAGAAAAGGAGATGGAACACAGCATAACAAAATGAAGAAAAGAATATTAAATATCGAGTTGAATTCACAAAAGAGAATATCAGTCATACCCTGTGGTGTAATACAGTTTCAACATCCTTAATTGGACCCTAGATTACATTAAGCGGATGGACGTCAAAACGAAAAAGCATCTCACTTACATCCGCATGTATCATCCTAAGACTGATATTGATCGTCTGTATGCGTCCAGATCCGAAGAAGGCAGAGGATTAGTTCAACTAGAAATGTCTTACAAAGCCGCAACAATCGGTTTTCAAAGATACCTTAAAATTACGGAAGACTGGATGATGATCTGTGCCAAAGAACATGAAAGAAATAAGAAACATTATTCAGTGATGATAGAAGCCAACAAATTTAAAATGTAATTTCAAGTCATGGAAGAATTGCATATAAACCATAGTACATCTACTGCAGCGGCAAAGATACTAAAAATGAAAAACAAAAGCAAATGCAACGGACAAAATGCAGAAACTATGGAAAGATAAGCCTCTTCAGGTCAATACTCTGCCGGTACCAAACAGGCTGGTGTAGACAATCCCCGTACCGATCTGTGGTTATGTAGTGCAAGGTTAAAAACTGAAACCAAAGGTTTTATTCTTGCTGTACAGGACCAATGCTTGTTAACTAGAAATTACCAAGCACATATACTGAAAAATTGTGACAACCCGAAAGGAGGATTCTTTGATAAATATCCAAAAACAATTGACCATATTTTTGTATTAGGTTGCACGGTATTGGCGTCCGTGAAATATATACACAGATAGAACAATCAAAATTAATCGCCTAGACATCGCGATCAAAGACTACAAAGAAAGAAGGTATGGAAGTTCACGCAGTCATTAATGTATTTAAAGATTTCCCCGAAACTATCAAAATACAAGGGGCCACATGATATCAATAATTCTAGTTGTAGTTGTAGCTCTCGGTTTGATTGGAAAACAATCCATTCATAATCAGCATATGAACTTTTCAGCCCACCGTGGAAAGAAACAATGCAGTTAATAAGAAGAAGTTTTGAAATTAATGCATGCAAGATTTCACAGCTCTAGCATCACTCCTTCATTGTGAGGCTGTGAACTTTTCATCCTACCCTCGTACTTGGAAAAAACACTGCAGTTATTAAAAAGAAGTTTTGAAATCAATACATGCAAGATTTCACAGCTCTAGGATCACTCCTTCATTGTGAGGCTGTGAACTTTTCATCCTACCCTCGTATTATGAAAGAAACACTACAGTTATTAAAAAGAAGCTTTGAAATTAATGCATGCAAGATTTCACAGCTCTAGCATCTCTCCTTCATTGTCAGGCTATAAACTTTTCAGCCCATCCCGTACCTGGAAAGAAACAATGTATTTATAAATAAGAAGTGTTGTAATTAATGCATGCAAGAATTCACAACCTCTAGTATCATTCCTTCATAGTGAGCCTATGAACTTTTCAGCACCCCCTCGTAAGGCGATTGTTCTCGTAATCAATTTATTATTAAGTGCTCCTCTTAGTCTCTGCGTTGTGACAATTACTAATCAGCAGTGGACCTAGAACAGCGAAATATATATACTGTTTGTTGCTCAGGAGTTGTTTCTATTGATGAGATTAACTTTCCTTTTTTACTGAATAAATGTAGTCAATAGCCTTATCTTTTTCGGTCGCTCTCTTTCTCGATAACTCTGTGACATAGTCACGATATTATATGTGTTTAAATACATGGAATGTACTGATGTTTCGCTTCTATGGACGTTGTTCCGCAGTATTTTTTTTTTTTAAATAAATTCACTCTAAGCAATGCGATAACGCCACTAAGCCACAAGAGTGGGGTCTCCTGGAATTGAAAGAGAAAGAAAAAGTCTTTTGAAGGAACCAGAAACCTAATCCTAAACTGGAAGCAAGCGATTGACTCTTGTTCAAAATACCAGGGAGGAGTATGAAACGTACGATAGTTAATCTATCTAACCCTTTGTTAATTTTCACTGCTGACTTCAGGCTAATACTCCCCCTTGCTTTCAGTATGTCATGTGAGTGTCAAATTCTCCAAGACTTCTTTCCTTATTATATATCCCTCAAATTTCATCTGTCTCCTTCTGATGATAACTATGAGTGTCCTTTATGTCTCTAAACTTCCTCGGGATGAGGAAAGACAGCTTGGAGAATTTGATACTCATTGAAGGCAAAAAGGAAGAACTGTGTAACTTACCTAACGAGATTATGTAAATGGATAGCCGAACAAAGACTGGAAAACACTGCTAAGAATTAGAAAGGATAGGAAGTTGTGGAGGACCACAATTTATCTCACGCTGAAAGGATATATATATATATATACACACACACATATATATATATATATATATATATATATATATATATACATATATATAAAACGGGTGTTACAATAAAGTAGACTGATTTTAAATGTGAATTACGTTTAAGCGTCTGATGCTTTTTTTCTTTTTCTTTCAGATTTAACAACTTAAGTCTTTGACAATCTCAACCATGGAAAGATTAACAATCAAACAACGTGTTAAAGTTATCGAAGCCTATTACAAAAATGGACGTTCAAACAGAATTTGAATGAGAAGTTCCCAGGTGACATCATCTCTCGAAACAGCGAAGTCAATTGGCCACCACGAGCGTGCGACTTGACGCCCTTAGATTTCTTCCTTTCGGGGTTATGCTAACAAGCCAACAATAATCCAACAGCTGAAGGATGAGATAATAAGGTATATTGGTGAGATCGAAGAGTAACTATACAGAGACATCAAAAATTTTGACCATCGATTGGAGGTGTGTCGCTGAAGTCTTAGCTGAAATTTGGGCGACATTTTTTTCACACATAATTCCCATGACTTAAGTAATATGATCCAATAGAGAATTAAATAAATTTTCACCAATAACACTGATTTATTTAATGCTGACCTTGATCCGTCTTAATATATATATATATATATATATATATATATATATATATATATATATATATATATATATATATATATATATATATACTTAGTTGTACTGATGTGAGTTTGTGAGCCGGGGTTTCACGACCTTGCAACCATCAGACAAACTGATTTATTTTTAAAATTTGGGATCTATTTATGTCAGTTTTTGTTTGGTTATGTTTGATAGTAGTGAGAGGAAAAATAATAGTTGTACATAAGTTTCTTTGCATCCCTATTTGACAAATACTCCTAACAGTTCCAAAGAATAGGAAGTTATGAAGGGCCATAATCTTACTCCAGCTGAATGGATATGGAAGGAGCTTAATAAAAAAGAAAGTTTTTTTTTACATTTTAAATACACACTGCTGAGAATTAGAAAGGAATGAAAGTAGTGGAGGGCCGTAAACTCTGTCACGCGAAATGGATATCGCATATGAAAGAAGAATGAAAGTGTTTTTATTGTACATTTTGACAAGCACTGGTAAGAGTTACATTGGGTCAGAAGTTGTGGAGGGCCATAATCGATCTCACGCTGAATGAATATAGCCTATAGAGAAAAAGAAGAAGAAGAAAAGTTTTCTTCTGGACATTTTGACAAACACTGTTAAGAGTTACAATGGATAAAAAGATGTGGAGGGCTATAATCGCTCTCACGCTAAATGGATATGGTATATTGAAGAAGAAGAAGAAGAAGAAGAAGAAGATGGAACTTTTTCCGTACATTTTGACAAACACTGGTAAGAGTTACATTGGATAAGAAGTTGTGGAGGACCATAATCGATCTCTCGCTGAATGAATATAGCATATAGAAGAAGAAGAAAAACAGCAAGAAGAAGAAGAAAGAAAGTTTTTCTGTACATTTTGCCAAACACTGTAAAGAGTTACAATGGATAAGAAGTTGTGGAGGACCATAATCGATCTCACGCTGAATGAATATAGCATATATAAGAAGAATGAAATTTTTTTCTGTACATTTTGACACTGTAAAGAGTTACAATGGATAAGAAGTTGTGGAGGGCCATAATCGCTTACACGCTGAATGAATATAGCATATAGAAGAAGAAGAATGACGGTTTTTTCTGTAGATTTTCACAAATACTGCTAAGAGTTACAATGGATAAGAAGTTGTGGAGGACCATAATCGCTCTCACGCTGAATGGATATGGTATATAGAAGAATAAGAATGAATGTTTTTTCTGTAGATTTTGAAAAACACTGGTAAGAGTTACAATGGATAAGAAGTTGTGGAGGCCCATAATCGCTCTCACGTTGAATGGATATAGCATATAGAAGAAGAAGAAGAAGAATGATAGTTTTTCTTTCTGTAGATTTTGACAAACACTGCTAACAGTTACAATGGAAAAGACGTTGTGGAGGGCTATAATAGTTCTTACGCTGAATGGATATGGTATATAGAAGAAGAACATGAATAAAAGAAAAGAATAAAATTTTCTTTCCCTATATTTTCTGTTGGAAAAAAAAACAGGAAGTAAAACCTCAAGTTTTCTGTTCTTTTCTGTAATCTTCAAGCTGTACTCTTTTATGGTTGGGGGTAAACTTTGAATTACCAATTCTAAAGTACACTGAAAAAAATATTGAAAATAACTGCAGTTGTGTAATCTTGATGCTGATTGGCTAATTTCTCTCAGCCGATCTCAACCCTTTGATTTGCTTTCTTCTGGGCGTGTCATAAGATCTCCTCACCTGATTTTCTTATTTCCCAGTTGATAATGACATCCCCACCGACGTACGGCACATACGGACGGCTAGGGGTTGGCTAGTAACTAAATGGCCTAGTTTGGTTAACACACAATGCATAATAGTGAGTTTGATCTTCACTATGTGCCCTAGATTTGCACCTAAGTTAATTTTATTATTTTTAGGGTCATTCGACTTGGCCTAATGGTCAGCTAGTTAGCCTGGTTGATCATTTCAAATAATTAATGGGTTTGATTCTTACTACGTGCTCCAAATTTTTGGCCTTCTACCTAAGCTTATATTATTATTTCTAGGTTGGTTGATTTTGTTTAGCGGCCTATCAACACCTCTATGGGTTATCTAATGTCGAAATCGAAATATTTTGTACTATAAATATTTTGTACATAATTTTATACATTCAGGGCAAACGTATGTTTTTTTTTTTTAAATATATAGTTTGTAGATAATAAAATGTATTATCGGTAAAGAAAATTATTGCCGGTAATTTTACTATAAAAATTCATTTTTACCCTTTTTTTTAAGTGTTGAATTGATTATTATTTTGCTACAAAAATGTATTGAAGGTTATTTTATTATAAAATGTATTGTTAGTAATTCTACTATAAAATTTATTGTTGGTCATTTTGTTATCAAAGGTATTGCTGGTAATTGTACAAGAAAAAATATTCTTGATCATTTTGCTATCAAATGTATAGCTAGTCATTTTAGTATAAAATATATTGTTGGACATTGTGGTATAAAATGTTTACTGGTCATTTTGATATCAAGTGTATTTTGGTCATTTTACGATAAAATACGTTGTTGGTCATTTTAATCTAAAATGTATTCTTGGTCATTTCATTATGAAAAATGTTGTTGGTTATTTTACTATAAGATGTATCGTTGATCATTTTACTATAAAATGTACTGTTGGTCATTTTACAATAAAAATATATTATTGGTAATAATTTTTTATAACAATGTATTGTTGGTAATTGCATTGCAAAAATGTAGTCTTTTAAGAAAAATGAATTGCTGGTATTTTTACTATATAAAAAAACGTTTGATATTTGTTTGGGGATTCATTATTAACCCATGGCTGGGATCCCAACAGGTGCTACCACCTCGGTTATGGATGGACCTGGGAACAACAGCAATCAAGCGGTGGTTCCACGTTCCACAAACCCTCCAATCTCCTGATCAGAGGCCTTACTGCCGGGTGCCTTGACGTTGGGTAATAATTATTGAGCTACCGTGGTTAACCATTTCAAATGAAATGAGTTTGTCTCTGACTGGGTATCGCTTACTTGTGGTGTTTTGCTTGAGATAAATATTATTATTTTTAGGGTCGCTCGGCGTGGGGTACTGGCTAGCAACATAGCCTGGTTGAATACATAAATGATAATTGAATTTGATTCTCACTGTGTGCCCTATACATGGGGTCTTGTGCTTGAGCTAATTTTATTATTTGAAGGATACTAGACCTGTCGTAAAGGTTAACGACTCAAATGATTGTTGAGTTTATTTCTTATTGCATACCACATATTTTGGACCCTACATCTAAGATAGTTTTATAATTTTTAGGGTCTTTTAGGGTGGTGTAATGGTTAACGAGATAGTCTGGTTGAATATTTCTAATGATTAGTGACTTTGTTCCTCTTTGTGAGTTTATGCGTGTAGCTTTCTAATTTATGTCTTGTATTGGTACTTAGGCTAGGTATGGGTGTTGGTTAGTTACCTAGTTTAGCCAAACTGGTGAAGTGAGAATTCAGTCCTAAATGAGAGTCCTATATTGTAGCCGTGTACTAAACTAAGCTAACATTAGTAAAGAACAAGGTAAGGCAGAGAGTTGTAACTAACGCATGGGTACTGCAGAATATTAACTAACAATGTAAAAAAAAATGACTACAAATGAAAGAAGTTTTAATCATAAAATCCCCAAAAAGCGAAAGAAAATAAAATAAAAAAATTCGCGAATACATTTAAAACGGCAGTTTCAAATGTATTCACGGAGAGTGTAACAGAGAGATAAGAAGAATATTAATAGGGAAAATGTATGCTAAAAACTAAGTAAAGTATAAAGAGAACATTTCAAAGAAATAAAAAAGAATATAGCACTGCTATGTAATATTTAATCTCCTATATAGCAGTGAATGTTGGATCGTCTACGCAAAGATGAAGAAGAGACTTGAAGGAAGATAGATATGGTTCTACTGATAAATATCCTTGGAAACGAAGAAAAGAGTACGTAGATGCTATGTTAGACTTAATCTCCTTTATAGCAGTGAATGTTGAACCGTCTACCCAAAGATGAAGAAGAGACTTGAAGCAAGTGATGTGGTTCTACTGATAAATATCCTTGGAAAGGAAGAAAAGATTATGAAGCTGCTATGTAATATTTAATCTCCTACATAGCAGTGAATGTTGAACAAAGACGAGGAAGAAATTTGAAGCAAGAGTGATGTGGCTCTACTGATAAATATCCTTAGAAACGAATGAAAGATTATTGAACTGCTATGCAATATTAATGTTGTACATAGCAGTGAATGTTGGACCGTCGTCCAACAAATGAAGAAGAGACTTGATGCAAGACAGATGTGGTTCTAGTAAGGAATATCATTACACACAAAGAAAAACGTGCTGAAATGCTAGATAATATTCCATCGTCTATATATCAGTGAATGTTGGACAAACTCTTCACTGTCGATGTGAGAGATCTGAAGTAATATTTATGTGGATCTAAAAACGAAAAAGTGTAAGGAGGTTTTCAAGCAAATTGAAAATGCAAGGAAAGTGACAGTAACAATCAAATATTACTAAAGTCTACCATTTACGAATTCTCGAGATTGATTATATTAAATTATATCAGCCGAGCCGATGTAGAGAGAAGGAAGAATTTATTTATTTCTTGTATTTATTTGGAAGATAATGAGTAAAGGTTTTTTATTTTTTATTTTATTTTGTACTCTTTTGGAAGCTCTTAATATCTGGGTTTTTTTTTGTCATTAATTAATTAAAATTTTCTCCTCCTCATTCGCTACTTTTTATTTCATTTTTTTAATATATTTTAATTTATTTTATTCTTCATTTTATTTTTTATTGTATTAGGTCGGTGCAAAAAATAATGACGTAGTAATGTCATTTTTTGACGTTAAAAATACGTCAAAAAACGACATTATTACGTCATTATTTTTGCACCAGCATAATATTTTGTACTCTTTTGGAACCTCTTAATATCTGGGTTTTTGTCATTAATTAATTAAAATTTTCTCCTCCTCATTCGCTACTTTTTATTTTATTTTTTTTTATATTTTATTTTATTTTATTCTTCATTTTATTTTTTATTGTATTTTGTACTCTTTTGGAACCTTTTTCATATCTGGTTTTATTCGTTAATTATTTACAATTAAAATTTGTTTTAATTGCGTTCCAATTTTACCTCCTCATTCGCTATTTTTTGTTGTGTCTTGATTTTGTTTAACTTCAACTTTTCAAAAAAGTGTTTGCTGAAAGGAAATCCTTAAAGGTACGTAAAAGGACATCATCTTTGTTTAAATAAATAAATACCGTATTTTCGGCATACAAGAAGCATTTTTTCTGAAAAAAATACCCTGAAAAATAAGTGTGCGTTTTCCAAGACTAATGTAAGGCAACGGCCGGGCTCAAGTAAGGCTTGACTGATAGGGACATGGATTTGTATGTTCAGTCATTACACTATGTGTTATGGTCCGGTTCCTTGTACCACGGTGATAGTCCAAGGAAGAACAAATAAAGAAGAACTCGAACACGGGTATGGAATAACACAGATATATTACAAACAGAAATATATACAGAGAAGTAGAAAGTGTTAGTACGTACAATCAGGTTCAGTAGTAATTGTCTGAACGCGACTCTGTTTCGGACTGCCTCTGACTCGATTGACTGACTCGATTCATGACAGACTTCACTCCAGACTTCAGACTGAACAGTATTTAGTCACCCCCACTCCCACGAGGGCATCATGTGGCACAAGGGCGGTTTAATGTGGGATATGCCCTTTGAACCCGTATAAACGGGTTCAGGGTCGGTTTACCTCCCCGAAAGAGACTCCGCCCTTCAGCGTAGCCTCGTTCGGGTTCCTCCACGCCCGAAGGCAAAGAGTTCAACCGATCAGCCGATCAGCCGGTCGGCCGAAACTCCCTGCTTCCTCTCGAGGCGCAGTATTTATTACGTATGGAATAGTCCATTATGTTATTATGGGTTAGGTCCCATAACTCTATGTTATCTATCTAAGTCAGCATTTTATGATGTAACTTCAGTACTTAGCCGTTACATGTATGTCCAGGACCATAAACCTTCCTGGAGCTGAGCCACAACATTAAACATACTGTGTTTACTAGCAGCAGCAGGAGCCTTTCTCTTATTGTCTAGTATGTTATTGCTATACAAACAATATCGGACAAGTGATTAATGTAAACAATATGTAGCCCCAGTATGTGAGGGACGTAAGGTGAATGTGTTGTTGTATTTGAATGACTTTAAAAAAAAATTAGGGTGCGTCTTCCAAACCGCAGCGTCTTGTAAGACGGAAAATATGCCATATATATATATATATATATATATATATATATATATATATATATATATATATGTATGTATATGTATATATATATATATATATTATTTCGTCTTCAAGGTTTAAATTTAAAGGAAAAAAAATACAGCCTGACGATGTAGACATGGATGTTCGAAAGTACTTGCTTAACTTAAAAAATATACACTAGAAACATCAGACAAAAAGTTTTATAGATGAGGATCACATCATTCAATGGATTAACAGTATTTTAATGCATACATTATGTTCTACTAGCGAAGTGATATCGCCATTAATCGCATTAATATTGCTGATTGAGTCTATGTATGATTATTTCTTTATATATATATATATATATATATATATATATATATATATATATAGATATAGATAGATAGATAGGTAGATAGATAGATTGATAATATTTGTGATAAATATACACATACACGTATTTTTTAACGTCAAAAAACTACATTATTACGTCATTATTTTTGCACCAGCATCATATTTTGTACTCTTTTGGAACCTCTTAATATCTGGGTTTTTTGTCATTAATTAATTAAAATTTTCTCCTCCTCATTCGCTACTTTTTATTTCATTTTTTTAATATATTTTATTTTATTTTATTCTTCATTTTATTTTTTATTGTATTAGGTCGGTGCAAAAAATAATGACGTAGTAATGTCGTTTTTTGACGTTAAAAAATACGTCAAAAAACGACATTATTACGTCATTATTTTTGCACCAGCATTATATTTTGTACTCTTTTGGAACCTCTTAATATCTGGGTTTTTTGTCATTAATTAATTAAAATTTTCTCCTCCTCATTCGCTACTTTTTATTTCATTTTTTTAATATATTTTATTTTATTTTATTCTTCATTTTATTTTTTATTGTATTTTGTACTCTTTTGGAATCTTTTAATATCTAGTTTTATTCGTTAATTATTTACAATTAAAATTTGATTTAATTGCGTTCCAATTTCTCCTCCTCATTCGCTATTTTTTGTTGTGTCTTGATTTTGTTTAACTTCAACTTTTCAAAAAAGTGTTTGCTGAAAGGAAATCCTTAAAGGTACGTAAAAGGACATCATCTTTGTTTAAATAAATAAATACCGTATTTTCGGCATACAAGAAGCATTTTTTCTGAAAAAAATACCCTGAAAAATAAGTGTGCGTTTTCCAAGACTAATGTAAGGCAACGGCCGGGCTCAAGTAAGGCTTGACTGATAGGGACATGGATTTGTATGTTCAGTCATTACACTATGTGTTATGGTCCGGTTCCTTGTACCACGGTGATAGTCCAAGGAAGAACAAATAAAGAAGAACTCGAACACGGGTATGGAATAACACAGATATATTACAAACAGGAATATATACAGAGAAGTAGAAAGTGTTAGTACGAACAATCAGGTTCAGTAGTAATTGTCTGAACGCGACTCTGTTTCGGACTGCCTCTGACTCGATTGACTGACTCGATTCATGACAGACTTCACTCCAGACTTCAGACTGAACAGTATTTAGTCACCCCCACTCCCACGAGGGCATCATGTGGCACAAGGACGGTTTAATGTGGGATATGCCCTTTGAACCCGTATAAACGGGTTCAGGGTCGGTTTACCTCCCCGAAAGAGACTCCGCCCTTCAGCGTAGCCTCGGTCGGGTTCCTCCACGCCCGAAGGCAGAGAGTTCAACCGATCAGCCGATCAGCCGGTCGGCCGAAACTCCCTGCTTCATCTCGAGGCGCAGTATTTATTACGTATGGAATAGTCCATTATGTTATTATGGGTTAGGTCCCATAACTCTATGTTATCTATCTAAGTCAGCATTTTATGATGTAACTTCAGTACTTAGCCGTTACATGTATGTCCAGGACCATAAACCTTCCTGGAGCTGAGCCACAACATTAAACATACTGTGTTTACTAGCAGCAGCAGGAGCCTTTCTCTTCTTGTCTAGTATGTTATTGCTATACAAACAATATCGGACAAGTGATTAATGTAAACAATATGTAGCCCCAGTATGTGAGGGACGTAAGGTGAATGTGTTGTTGTATTTGAATGACTTTAAAAAAAAATTAGGGTGCGTCTTCCAAACCGCAGCGTCTTGTAAGACGGAAAATATGCCATATATATATATATATATATATATATATATATATATATATATATATATATATATATGTATATGTATATATATATATATATTATTTCGTCTTCAAGGTTTAACTTTAAAGGAAAAAAAATACAGCCTGACGATGAAGACATGGATGTTCGAAAGTACTTGCTTAACTTAAAAAATATACACTAGAAACATCAGACAAAAAGTTTTATAGATGAGGATCACATCATTCAATGGATTAACAGTATTTTAATGCATACATTATGTTCTACTAGCGAAGTGATATCGCCATTAATCGCATTAATATTGCTGATTGAGTCTATGTATGATTATTATGTATGAATAATTCCAAGAGGATAGAATCCAAGTAGAACTCAATGTCCAGGACAAAGTAAGGATATAATAAAAAGGCTTAAACACCAATATTCCATGGTCATAATTTATTCCATTGGAATCGTAAATACACCCCATTCATCAGACCTACAAATTCAAAAAGGAAACAGAAAATTGTTTTTTTCTGTTTTAAAGCTGATCGTTTTGTGTTCATTTTGTTTAGTTCTTTTTTCGTAACAGATTTAATGTTTAGTATAGAGCTTAGAAAAAATTTGCAGTGTGAGATAGGCAAGAAGTAAAGCATGTAGCAACATTAGCACGACAAAGGGCACTCCTTTAAAGGCAAGGAAAGGCAAAAATATTTTAAGTGAAGTGGTAGCGATTCTACGTACGATTTTTGAAACAAGCACGGGCAACGCCGGCCCATGCTGCTAGTGCTACCATAAATTTGAGCACCTTGTTTTTGGCACAGATATTTCCTTTTTTTTTTTTAATCAGTTCCCCCAAGAAAGGTGATAATGCCACTAAGACTCAGGGGGGTTCTAGCGAGTGAAAAACTGCGATGATGAAGGTGAAGAAAGGACAATTTTTGTCCTTGATATAGTGAGATCCTGACACTATCCATATGTGGAAAAGATCATCGATTTGGACCAAGTGGAAACTAAGTCG
>OZ010609.1:29417100-29427100 GCA_963932145.1 Acanthosepion lycidas | reverse complement strand
AATATGTAGCAGAAACACCAGTCCGTAAGTGACTGCAATATTTAACGCAAGGTCGAATGATATACTTATATACATGTAAGATAGATTCAGGCGAGAAAAACCTTTCTAGCACAACACGGCGAACCACTCAAGGAAGTAAAGCCACTAAGATACAAGGGGTTACTGGGTGTGGAAGAATTAAATTACAGAAAATGTACTAAGGAGCAAGAACAAAAGAAGTGTAATTAGGAGGGCAGTAGAAAGAGATTGACATTGCATTTAAATTTGGCTTGAAAGTATGGAGTTTTAAGAGAGTTCCACAATCGAGAAGTGCGAGTAAAGAAACATTCGGCTATATAGTGTTAATTGGTGAAGCATAGAACATACGGTTATACAGTGTTAATTGGTGAAAATTCTTCGCAAGTCTTGGACAGCGTTTCAATTCAAAATATCTGTGTATCTTTGTGGAGAACTTATCCGAACGATTGCCATGAAAGTATTTATAGATTAGGCACAGAGAGTAAACTCTACACTGGTGGGAAAGTGACTGAATCCGAGACGCCAGATCAGGACCAATAATATTGCTGATTCTTTTTTGGATAAGATCAAGCATCTCTCTATATACAGCGGAAGCAGCTGAACATATGTGGTGGCACTAATCTAAGCATGGAAGAATGGTAAACTTTTAAGATTTTAAGATATATTCTGGAGAGAAAAGTTGTCTAGCACGACACAATGAAGCACCTTTCTTAGCAGCTAACTTAGCAAAGAATTCAATATAGTCTTTTCACCTCTTGTCAGCCGTGAACATTAGCGCGGAAATACGCAAAGTATCACTCACCTGGAGGTTAGCATCACCCATAATGATATAAGACAGAAAGGGATCTCTCGGAGCACAGTTTAGTTTTGGAAACGATAAAATGAACAAGCCACCCTTTGCCCAAGTTAACAACAGACTGAAATTTGTTTTTGACCAGAGCTTCCAATTTGACATTATCGGACCGAACAAACTTAATAACGAGACAGGTGTAAATGCTTGCATCATCAACATATATAAAAATTTGAGAGCTGATACTATTGAGAAGGTCGTTAATGTAAAATAAAAAAACAAACAAAGTAGAATTAAGGATAGAGCCCTGGGTACCACCTGCGTAAAAAGATCTATAAGAGAGGTCGTTCAGTATAACATTCATTTTAAGATTTGATAAGTAAAACCGAGTCTGTTCAAAACTTCTGCCGGAAACACCGTGACCTTTAAATTTGGGAAGAAGTCCAGTATGGCAAAACCTGTCGAAATCTTTTTTGGTGATGTTCAAAAGCAATAAACCGAGCCACGCCATTCTTATATCATTGCTTGATAGACTCTTACACCAATTATCGTCACTACATCAGCACTTAACCTAGAGAAACGAATTATTGCTTGTTTGAAAGAAGAACATGTGTCGTGAAATACGTAACCTACTCAGCATTGATTAGGGCCTCTAGCAGGTTGGCAAAAAGGGACAGAAAACTAAAATGCCGATAGATGGAAGGGTCGAACGGTTCATATGAATTATTAAGAATTTGAACAACAGATAAGGATTTCCAACATGTAGAAATGCAAGAAGAGGAAGACATTTATTATACAGTTTAGAGACAAAGGGAGCCAGTTCGGGAGAAAAATCACAAGGTCTATTAGGGAAGGATATATTCAGGTGTATCTGCTTGATGGGGATCGCGATTAGGGGATGATAAGTAACGAAATATCCACTGATGTATATAAGAAAAGCATTAAGGAAACTTGAATAAATATTATATGAATACCACGTAGATATTTTGGATGACAATTATCTGATGGCACTACTGGTTCAACATAATACATATCATCAAAGGTTGGACTGAAACAGCTTCTCAAAAATGCCAGTCTTATGAGAAAAGAACAACATTGTCTCAGAAGGGAATGTTCTAAGAGAGCGCTAATCTGGCAATTCTCAAATAGAACCAGGGCCATACGTTACACCATCGATTATCGCAAAGACAATTTAGAGCATAAGGCGATATACGAGGTAGTAGGGAAAATCATTCATAATCTTCTTAGAGTCGACAGATTTATAAACCTACAAAACCCAACAGATCTAATATATATATATATATATATATATATATATATATATATATATATATATATATATATATATATATATATATATATATAAACAAGCAAGCGAACGAACCAGGTATCACAATGCGACACATAATATTAGGGAAAAACAGCACTCCTCAAAAACTAAAGGCCGAAGATATATATGTATTATATGTTTATTGTTGTGGTAGGATCCACCTAATTTGCATAGTGGAGTACCGACCATATAAATATGGTTGGAACCGGGAAGAGGCGGGTTCAGAAAGGCCATATTTTTGGCCAAGCCTACGGGCTCGGGGATACCCACATTAAAACGGCCTTGTGCCACATTCGATCCTCGTGGGTGGATTGATAAATACAGGAATAAAGAGATCCAACCAGAGATTCTGCCCGACTGCGACTCAGTCAACACATTCTCCAGGAACGGTCTTCCCAGGAATATACAAAAGACTATATGTAAATATTGTGTACACTTTCTTGTTTCAATACATTTTGTTCTAAGTACATTTTGTGTTGCATTATTATTCCATGCATTAGTCAAGTTTCAACATTTATGTATGTAAGTGTGTGTGCGTGTGCACGGGTATATATGACGGGGCATAGATTCATGTATATGTAAAGGTGCATATATATAAGAATTACTTATATTTATGTATTTATTAATAAATGTATTCATGCGTACAATATTCTTATGAAAAGGTTCTAAAATATGTGCGTGTATATATAAATATGGATGCTTAATCATATGAATAAGAATGTATGTATACGCAGGTTTATATAAATATTAGTAAGTATAAATAAGTCAGTGACTAGTCTCTGTTGACAGGTTTAAAACACAACAGACACCTAAAGGGTTCAAAATGTAATGTATATACATACATACACACACACATACACACACACACACACACACACACACATATATATATATATATATATATATATATATATATAAAACAAGGAATAAGACAAAAACTTGAATTTTGACATTGGATGTGATAAGATAATCTAATTTTATATTATTTATTGTCACCTTGTATTCTGTGCGATATAGCATTTTCAAAATGTCCTTCATTCTAACGTGAAGAATTTAAAGAGATTGTACCGCTCAACGGCGCCATTTATTTTTCAAATATTTAAAACTATCATTTTATAAAACTTCGACATAAATTGTCGATACCATCTGCATTTGTCTGTGGCTCTGAAGTAAAAAAAAATGAGATTTCATATTATATTACCGTTGACTGTACCAATCAACAGTGCCTTAATTTTTACAAAAATTTAAACGATCATTTTATAAATCATCGACACAAATTGTTGATACCCTCAGCATCTGCCTGTGATTCTAAAGTAAAAAAAAATATTTCTTATGAAGATGTCCTATTATATTACCACCGACTGTAACACTGAACAGCGCCTTTTCTTTTTCAAATATTTGAACGATCCCTTTATAAACGATCGACACTATTTGTTGACACCGTTTGCATCTGTCTGTGGCTCTGAAGAAAAACAATATGAAGATGTACTATTATATTACCACCGACTGTAACACTGAACAGCGTCTTTTCTTTTTCAAATATTTGAGCGATCCCTTTATGAACGATCGACACAATTTGTCGATACCGTTTGCATCTGTCTGGGGCTCTGAGGTAAAAAAAAATGAAGATGTCCTATTATATTACCGCTGACTGTAACACTGAACAGCGCCTTTTCTTTTTCAAATATTTGAACGATCCCTTTATAAACGATCGACACCATTTGTCGATACCACTTGCATCTGTCTGCGACTCTGATGTAAAAGAAATATGAATATGTCCTATTATATTACCGCTGACTGTAACACTGAACAGCGCCTTTTCTTTTTCAAATATTTGAACGATCCCTTTATAAACGATCGACACAGTTTGTCGATACCACTTGCATCTGTCTGTGGCTATGAGGTAAAAAAAATATGAATATGTCCTATTATATTACCGCTAACTGTAACACTGAACAGCGCCTTTTCTTTTTCAAATATTTGAACGATCCCTTTATGAACGATCGACGCAATTTGTTGACAGGTTCTGCATCTGTCTGTGGCTCTGATGTAAAAAAAATATGAAGATGTCCTATTATATTACCGCTGACTGTAACACTGAACAGCGCCTTTCCTTTTTCAAATATTTGAACGATCTCTTTATAAACGATCGACACAATTTGTTGACACCGTTTGCATCTGTCTGTGGCTCTGAAGAAAAACAATATGAAGATGTCCTATTATATTACCACTGACTGTAACAGTGAACAGCGCCTTTTATTTTTCAAATATTTGAACGATCCCTTTATAAACGATCGAGACAATTTGTTGACACCGTTTGCATCTGTCTGTGGCTCTGAAGAAAAACAATATGAGATGTCCTATTATATTACCACTGACTGTAACACTGAACATCGCCTTTTCTTTTTCAAATATTTGAACGATCCCTTTATAAACGATCGACACAATATGTCGATACCACTTGCATCTGTCTGTGGCTCTGAGGTAAAAAAAAATATGAAGATGTCCTATTATATTACCGCTGACTGTAACACTGAACAGCGCCTTTTCATTTTCAAATATTTGAACGATCCCTTTATCAACGATCGAGGCAATTTGTTGACAGGTTTTGCATCTGTCTGTGGCTCTGATGTAAAAAAAATATGAAGATGTCCTATTATATTACCGCTGACTGTAACACTGAACAGCGTCTTTTCTTTTTCAAATATTTGAACGATCCATTTATAAACGATCGACACAATTTGTCGATACCACTTGCATCTGTCTGCGACTCTGATGTAAAAGAAATATGAATATGTCCTATTATATTACCGCTGACTGTAACACTGAACAGCGCCTTTTCTTTTTCAAATATTTGAACGATCCCTTTATAAACGATCGACACAGTTTGTCGATACCACTTGCATCTGTCTGTGTCTCTGAGGTAAAAAAAATATGAATATGTCCTATTATATTACCGCTAACTGTAACACTGAACAGCGCCTTTTCTTTTTCAAATATTTGAACGATCCCTTTATAAACGATCGACACAATTTGTCGATACCACTTGCATCTCTCTGTGGCTCTGAGGTAAAAAAAAATATGAAGATGTCCTATTATATTACCGCTGACTGTAACACTGAACAGCGCCTTTTCATTTTCAAATATTTGAACGATCTCTTTATGAACGATCGACACAATTTGTTGACAGGTTTTGCATCTGTCTGTGGCTCTGATGTAAAAAAAATATGAAGATGTCCTATTATATTACCGCTGAGTGTAATACTGAACAGCGCCTTTTCTTTTTCAAATATTTGAACGATCCCTTTATAAACGATCGACACCATTTGTCGATACCACTTGCATCTGTCTGCGACTCTGATGTAAAAGAAATATGAATATGTCCTATTATATTACCGCTGACTGTAACACTGAACAGCGCCTTTTCTTTTTCAAATATTTGAACGATCCCTTTATAAACGATCGACACAGTTTGTCGATACCACTTGCATCTGTCTGTGGCTCTGAGGTAAAAAAAATATGAATATGTCCTATTATATTACCGCTAACTGTAACACTGAACAGCGCCTTTTCTTTTTTAAATATTTGAACGATCCCTTTATAAACGATCGACACAATTTGTCGACACCACTTGCATCTGTCTGTGGCTCTGAGGTAAAAAAAAATATGAAGATGTCCTATTATATTACCGCTGACTGTAACACTGAACAGCGCCTTTTCATTTTCAGATATTTGAACGATCTTTTTCTGGACGATCGACACAATTTGTTGACAGGTTTTGCATCTGTCTGTGGCTCTGATGTAAAAAAAATATGAAGATGTCCTATTATATTACCGCTGACTGTAACACTGAACATCGCCTTTTCTTTTTCAAATATTTGAACGATCCATTTATAAACGATCGACACAATTTGTCGATACCACTTGCATCTGTCTGTGGCTCTGAGGTAAAAAAAAATATGAAGATGTCCTATTATATTACCGCTGACTGTAACACTGAACAGCGCCTTTACATTTTCAAATACATGAACGATCCCTTTATGAACGATCGATGCAATTTGTTGACAGGTTTTGCAACTGCCTGTGGCTCTG
The DNA here is from genome assembly GCA_963932145.1 of Acanthosepion lycidas. NCBI lineage: Eukaryota > Metazoa > Mollusca > Cephalopoda > Sepiida > Sepiidae > Acanthosepion > Acanthosepion lycidas. The sequence goes on along the minus strand of OZ010609.1, from coordinate 29,420,870 downwards.
ATGTAAAAAAAATATGAAGATGTCCTATTATATTACCGCTGACTGTAACACTGAACAGCGCCTTTTCTTTTTCAAATATTTGAACGATCCCTTTATAAACGATCGACACAATTTGTCGATACCGTTTGCATCTGTCTGTGTCTCTGAAGAAAAAAAAATATGAAGATGTCCTATTATATTACCGCTGACTGTAACACTGAACAGCGCCTATTCTTTTTCAAATATTTGAACTATCCCTTTATAAACGATCGACAAAATTTGTCAATACCACTTGCATCTGTCTGTGGCTCTGAGGTAAAAAAAATATGAAGATGTCCTATTATATTACCGCTGACTGTAACACTGAACAGCGCCTTTTCTTTTTCAAATATTTGAACGATCCCTTTATGAAAGATCGACGCAATTTGTTTACAGGTTTTGCATCTGTCTGTGGCTCTGATGTAAAAAAAAAATATGAAGATGTCCTATTATATTACCGCTGACTGTAACACTGAACAGCGCCTTTTCTTTTTCAAACATTTGAATGATCCCTTTATAAACGATCGACACAGTTTGTCGATACCGTTTGCATCTGTCTGTGGCTCTGAAGAAAAAATATGAAGATGTCCTGTTATATTACCGCTGACTGTAACACTGAACAGCCCCATTTCTTTTTCAAATATTTGAACGATCCCTTTATAAACGATCGACACAATTTGTTGACACCGTTTGCATCTGTCTGTGGCTCTGAAGAAAAACAATATGAAGTTGTCCTATTATATTACCACTGACTGTAACTATGAACAGCGCCTTTTCTTTTTCTAATATTTGAGCGATCCCTTTATAAACGATCGACGCAATTTGTCGATACCGTTTGCTTCTCTCTGTGGCTCTGAGGTAAAAAAAAATGAAGATGCCCTATCATATTACCACTGACTGTAACACTGAACAGCGCCTTTTCTTTGTCAAATATTTGAGCGATCCCTTTATAAACGATCGACGCAATTTGTTGACAGGTTTTGCATCTGTCTGTCGCTCTGAGGTAAAAAAAATATGAAGATGTCCTATTGTATTACCGCTGACTGTAACACTGAACTGCGCATTTTCTTTTTCAAATATTTGAACGATCCCTTTATAAACGGTCGACACAATTTGTCGAAACCGTTTGAATCTGTCTGTGGCTCTGAGGTAAAAAAAAATATGAATATGTCCTATTATATTACCGCTGACTGTAACACTGAACAGCACCTTTTCTTTTTCAAATATTTGAATGATCCCTTTATAAATGATCGACACAGTTTGTCGATACCGTTTGCATCTGTCTGTGGCTCTGAGGTAAAAAAAATATGAAGATGTCATATTATATTACCGCTGACTGTAACACTGAACAGCGCCTTTTCTTTTTCAAATAATTGAACGATCCCTTTATAAACGATCGACACAATTTGTCGATCCCGTTTGCATCTGTCTCTGGCTCTGAAGACAAAAAAAAATAAGATGTCCTATTATATTACCGCTGACTGTAACAGTGAACAGCGCCTTTTCTTTTTCAAATAATTGAACGATCCCTTTATAAACGATCGACACAATTTCCCTTTATAAACGATCGACACAATTTGTCGATACCGCTTCCATCTGTTTGTGGCTCTGAGGTAAAAAATAAAAGATGTCCTATTATATTACGGCTGACTGCCCCACTGAACATCGCCTTTTCTTTTTCAAATATTGGAACGAATCCGACAAAATTGTGTATTCCCTCAGCATCTATCTGTTGTTCTGAATTAAAAAAAAGAAGAAGAAAGATTTCATATTACATCACCGCTGACGTTACCACTCTAAAGCGTCCTTTCTTTTTGAAATATTTAAACAATCTTTTATAAATTTTTGACACAAGTTTTAGAGACTTTCAAAATCTCTCTGTAAAAAAGAAAAATAATATAATTTTAATTCTTTATTTCAAATGAGGAAAAAGCCTTTTCTTTGTTATGGTTTAATAAAATATTAAACATTAACTCTTTGTTATATAATAATCTTCTTTTTTAATCCCTAGTAATTCATCTCTCACTGTTTACTGGATAAGGACAAAGGCTTAAAAAATTAAACATTCCTTGCCAATTGAATCTTAGCGAATCTATGTTTTATTTAGTAAAACTTTACTATTTCAGCCACAGAGACGCGTACCACGATACGACATATAATTACCTTTCTTACGAAAGTCACCTCTCTTACTGGGACATTTGGAAGTCTATTTATACCTGCTAGAATTCTTTTTCCTATTCGAATGTTGTCTTACGACTATACCACGTTTAAACACGTCCCCTACTATGAAGGTTGCACATAGTCAACAAGAAGACGGGTGACATCTTGTTAATGACATGTGTTGTAAGCTTGAATGTGCGACTGATGTGGATATATAATACTTAGAAACCCGATTTCTAATTCATGCCCGGGTTCAATATTATATTCATGTAGGCGCATATATGTTATAAATACACATTTACTCGTCCAAGCTATGGGTTAAATAGTTGGAATTGAATTATAAATCATTAATATCTCCAAGACGTTTTTTAAAATCTAAAAATATTTTTTTCTGGCTTAAATTACCAGCAAAAGGTTGATAACTGTAAAAAAAAAAAAAAAAAAAAAGAAATCATCCAATCAAATTTTAGCCGAACGTTTAAGTAATTAATTGATAATTTTGCAGGTATTATTTCTCATGACACAATTATGTGTCATACGTGATACACACTTAGGCGATCATGTATCTTTCCATACATGACATAACTGACGAGGTTTCCATTTCTTTCTTCGTTAGGCCAGTTGAGATCCAAGACTGAAGAAACCGGTCTGTCCTGCTATTTACCCATAGCTGGGGCAGAAGAACGATTATCATGTAATGGATTCGACTGGAATTTGAACCCGGCTCTCCGATTCCTCAAACCATTACTCCACCTTGCCTCTTTATGGCTAGAAACACGATAAACGTTAAGGCTATAAATAGAAATGCCGATAGCCAAAATTTCTTTTGTAAGATATTTAATGCTTTTTGGCCCGCAGTTTATTTTAAACATTTTTACCCCAAGCAAGACAATAAAGCCACTAAGACGCAAGGGGGTTAATAGTGTAAGAAAATACGAGAAAAAAATCACTATTAGCCAGAATAAAACCGGACATTGCGATCAACACTAGGTAACGACTGTTTCCGTTCATGCGCGTTGTGCAATGGCTCGCCTATTTATATATGCTAGTCGATAGGGGGTTATGGGTAATAAGGTCCGGTACTTCTGGTATGTTATCCTCTACGGTTATTAGATAGGCGGCAACTTTTATCTATATATAAAATTCTGTGAATTCTTTTAGTCTATCCGTTTGTTTGTCCGTCCGCTTAGGACCAACTTAATAAAAAATATCAAATCTTAATAAAAGAAATATTACTACTACCTTTTTCCGTCCGACAGTCTGTCCGATAGTCCATCCGTCACACCTTCTAAAGTAATCAAACATTGAAGGATCGAAACCAAAATTTCGAAATCTCTCTTTTCCATTGGTTTGGTTTGTTTTTGATCGCTGTCTTCCAGTCATTTTGATGGGCAATAGCGAAATTCTGAAATTTACAATGATATTATTGCATTTCAAAAATAAAGCTTGCAAAAAGGAATATTTTAAATAAGAAAAATAAAACGTTTTTGACAAAAATCAGGATGGTCTTGGGCTTATAGCCTTCGAAGGCTAGGAGAAAAGAACAATATCATCCACCCGCAACAACCCCAAGCGTGGGCAGCACGGTTACA
>OZ010609.1:29369600-29412100 GCA_963932145.1 Acanthosepion lycidas | reverse complement strand
CTTGTTCATGTATAGTTTATCACTTGATGCATGTAAAAATATTTAAATATATTCACAATAAAAAAAGTCAATTTTTTTTTTAAATAATTGAAAAAAAGTAAACCATCCTGAAACCTAACCCAAAAAAGCACCCTGAAGCAATTTGTAATACGCTCGGGTATGATGGAAGAGTTAAAAGTCTTCTCTGTTTGCAACCAAAGTCATTATACCCGAGAAACAGATCTTCAGTGTGCATTAGTATGTGGCAAAATTATATACAAGAGCCGTTGGTGTCGATGATTTTGAGATCAGCGCACACTCAATAAATGTTCCTTTTCGTGAATCCTTTTCTCTCCCCTGATCAAACTGGCACTTATTAAGTCGAAATTGTGTTCAAATCTATTAACATAGACCACGAATGTCGTATAACAACGATTTTAACGCACTGGTGGTTGGTCATAATACACCCCCCCATCACAATTTCGACTTAATAAATGCTAGTATGATCAATAAACTTAAATTCATGGCCATAGCAAAAGCAATAATAGATCAATATGGTAAACAAGCTAGTCCAATATATTTATATATCGTTAAAGACGGTTGACTACGTACTGGGATTAAGCATTATAACGAAACATGTATAAAAGATGGATTGGTGCCTAAATATACAATTATCAAACTACACCATCTGGCAATCAACAAGGAAAGAAACACCACAATATTCAGAAGAAAAGATACTTTGTATCCAGAAAATAAATCGCTTATACCAACACAAGAAAAATTAAATAAAACGTTTAATCGCAGCACCTTGTCTGCCATTTTTAGCGAAACATGTATAAAAGAGGAATTGCTGCCTAAATATACTATATATATATATATATATATATATATATATATATATATATATATATATAAAACACTTTCTGCTTTTATGAGCTGATTTAAAATCTAGCAGACATAAACGGATCTAATATATATATATATATATATATATATATATATATATATATATATATAAATATATAAATATAATGAAATGGATTAATTTTGACAATTATTAATATATTTTCTGTTTATACGTTATTTTATTAAGGTACAAGTAAATGCTCTCTTTTTAATTGGACGGTATTAATTACATTTACCTGCCTGAATGTTCGAGAAATTCCGTAGAAAATATGCGTTCTCCGACAGGAATTAAACCTGTATCTCTAACGGAAACCGTCATTTGGCCTGACGTGTTGTACCATTCAGCTACAGAAAAGCGTCTAGTCAGTAAAGTAAGAATGACTGTTTATAAACACACAATCTTTTACGACTTTTCTCGCTCGATCATTTCTGCTCACAAAGGTATCTTAACGTAAACAATGATAACATATAATAAAATGAATTAAGCCCGACAAATATTTAATATGTTTTCGGTTTATACGTTATTTTTTTTATAGATAGAGGTTTTTAATTGAATAGTATTAATTACATTTACCAGCCTGAATGTTCGAGAAATTTCGTAGAAAATATGCGTTCTCCGACAAGAATTGAACCTGTATCCCTAACGGAAACCGTCATTTGGCCTGACGTGCTGTACTGTTCAGCTACAAAGAAGCGTCTGGTCAGCAAAGGTCGAATTACTGTTTATAAAGACACAATCTTCGACGAGTTTTCTCGATCGATCATTTCTGCTCAAGAAACATATCTTAGCGTAAACAATGACAACATATTATGAAAAGGATTATTTAATATATTTTATGTTTATACGTTATTTTTATAGATACAATTTGTTTAAAAAAATTTCTGTTTTTAATTAAACACTATTAATTACATTTATCGTCCTGAAATTTAGTAGAAAATATGCGTTCTCCGCTAAATGTAATTAATACTGTTTAATTAAAAACAGAGCAATTACTTAAATAAATTGTATCTATCGAAATAACGTGCATATATATATATATATATATATATATATATATATATATATATATATATATGAATTATAACCATGGAATATTAGTGTTTTAGCCTTTTATATTATATTCTTATTCTGTCCTGGACATCGAGTTCTACCTGGATTCTATCCTCTTGGGAATTTATGTATATATATATATATATATATATATATATATATATATATATATTGACCAATAATATTATCTCTCTCTCTCTCTTTCTCTCTGTATATATATATATATATATATATATATATATATATATATATATATATACATATATATATATATATATGTATATATACATATATATATATATGAACAAATAAACACTTTCTGATTTCTGGTTATCCGATGTGATAAGATAATTAATAATTCATTACCCATCTTATCCTCAAAAATCACAATGCATTTTACTTACATACTGTTTTGTCTTTTATTCCGACCAGAAGAAGCTGAACTCAATAGACGTTGGCGAAACGCGTCGTTTATAAGATTTTCCACTCTTCTTTGTCTCATCATCATACACACACTTGTTACTATTATAATTCTGCTTGTTTCACCCTTCTTTAGTTAGTTAATTTCTTAGTTAATTTGCACGACCCTTGCACTCTGCCAATACCCCTTAAATAATGTACTATTCTGTTTTGACTGCGAGGAAACACGGAAGTGACATTTATAATATAAATGTTTGCAAGACATGAATTTTATCAAACATTTGGCAACGTGAAAAAGTTACTTATTAGGCCGAAAAAAAAAAGAACGTTTTCATTCAACCTTTTTCATGCGTACAACACATTTTATTCAAAAATAAATGTACCATAGCGGAAACATTTCTGCTCAAAATGAGAATAAGAGTGCCTCCATTAAGGAAGAGTGGGGACCAAAACTAAGGCCAATGATTCAGGCTGCGCCATATTACTAACCAGTCCGGGTTTCCCCTAAAACACAGATGTGACGGGTACACACCTGGCCCAGGGTCGAATCCTTTGGTTACGGCGCCAACTGTGACGTCGCTCCTCCTGGTCGCTCCTCCTGGTTCCAAGCGTGCCGCTCCAACCTCTTGGTTAGATGATCACCAGCCTCGCCTTTCCCAACCCGCTTCCAATACCTGGTTGCTAAAGCAACTGTACTGATCTCCGGTCTGTCCACCCACGCTGTGTTTAGATCTTAGACAGACGGGACCAGCAGGGATTGGGCCGTATGCAAGTTGAGTCCGACGGGGGTGGCAAAACACAAGTAAAAGAAAAAAAAAAAACTCACGAGACAAAAAATTACTGATAAAAAAAAAGGGTGACAACCTTTTATATCTAATGTCCGTTACATAAAGAAAAATTGTTCTCATTCCCGACCCGCTCTGTGGACTATGGCACCAAGCTTCTATCATACAACTTAATGATTTCGAGTTGTCTACTCTCCAGAATTGTGTATGTCGGAGTGTGGTTTAGTTCGACACTGGGGCTAATTTCTATCAATCATTCGCAGTTGATTCTTCTCTTCGACTTGAGTTGTATTTCTTCACTTCGATCTGGTTGGGTCGAATTCTGTTCTCGGCTGGGCTTGATTTTAACTTCTTCTTCTTCTTCCGTCCAGTAACTCTTTGGCCTTGTCTTCGACTTGGCTGCAACTTCTCCGCGGCTTTCGAGTAATCTTCTCCTTCGTCGACTTAGATAGAACTTCTCTTGTCTTTGACTTGGGCCGGAAGGATTTCTTGTTTTCGACTTGGGCTGGAAGGATTTCTTGTTTTCGACTTGGGCTGGAAGGATTTCTTGTTTTCGACTTGGGCTGGAAGGATTTCTTGCCGCAACCCAGCCGCAACCCTCCGTCGTCCGAGGTGATCTCTTCTCGCTGCCGTCCGGGGCTGAACTCATTTTTTGTCGATTGGGGTCCTGCTTTTATTGACGCCGCAGCAAACCGGGGTGGGTCTGTCGGCGTCAGGGCTCTCTCGATAATCCCAAAAGTCGCATTAGTTCTGATTTCCCATTATCGCTATTATTTTCACCCCTACTTCCTCACAGTGCCTCTGGGGGGAAGACGCATACCCATCTCTCCCGGTCTCTCGTATGTCAGGTGACCGTTTTCGACCAATGGTTCTTGATCGAGCATTCTCCCTCCTCTTTCCGCATATCACGTGACCGCTTTCGGCCAATGAGACTGTGGTGGGACGCCTCCCGTCTCCAATCGGGCGTGGCTTACATCGTTCTTGTTCTAAAAAAAACAAAATCTAATTTGGCCTTTTTCACACGTACGAAAAATGATAATCTTGGCTTTTTCTCACCTGGGTTCTGTCAAAACAGCCTGCCGCTAATTAGATGTGACTTCAGGAAAGAATATTGGCGCTATCTGTGAGCCGAGACAATCGTTTTTTTTTCCTTCTTTGTTTTTGGTCAGACCTGATAGTCAAAAATCTTAATTATCTGAATTGAAAATGTCTCCACTTCATCATCGTGGGGTTCCAATTTTTAACAGGTCAGAATCTGTATACAGTTCCATCGGTCACCCCCTCAACACAAAAGACACCTTTCCTCCGATTAAAATTTCGTTTCCATTGTTCTAAAAAATCTTTATTGTTTCAGCCAACCTTAACAACTTCCATCCTACGCGGACATGGAATTAGTTCAAGTGCTTGACCTGATAATTTTGACACTTGTTAGGTGCTGGTCGTACGTGTGTGTTTTCGCTTACGACCTGGTTTCGTATTATGTTTCTGTCTTTCCTCTTCTTTTTGTTTTATTTTATTATCTCCAAACTCTATTTCTTCAACCAAATATAACAATTTCTATTTCCCTGGATTTCGGTCAGGTAATTTGACCTGATATATTTTGACACCTGTCTTGTCTTAGTTTTACTTATGACCGGGTTTTGTTTTATCTATTCCTCTTTCTCTTTCTTTTTATTATTTTTTTTTCTTCTTCTCTTTGGATCGCCTAAATACAGTTAGAGAATTATTCTCAAAACTCAATTATTCTTCGTTTCTAAATAACTAACAACTGGTTAATAAACTGAATAAAAATTAAATCATATTTCTATGAATATCTCTTTTTAGTCTTTCTAAAAATGCAGGGTGCCACAATCCTCCCCTAACCGATTTGTCATTTACCCGTAAATGACACCGAAACCCAATTACATCATTTAACATGCACCATGCATTTGTCTCATGCAATTCTATTCTACTTTCTTACATGCAAGGGTAATGTTCTTTTCACCTTCTTTTGTTCTACATGCAATGTAATGTTCCTTTCATCCTTTTTTTTTTCTACATGCAATGTAATGTTCTTTTTCATCTTCTTTTGTTCTACATGCAATGTAATGTTCTTTTCATCTTCTTTTGTTCTACATGCAATGTAATGTTCTTTTTCATCTTCTTTTGTTCTACATGCAATGTAATGTTCTTTTCATCTTCTTTTGTTCTACATGCAATGTAATGTTCTTTTTCATCTTCTTTTGTTCTACATGCAATGTAATGTTCTTTTCATCTTCTTTTGTTCTACATGCAAGGGTAATGTTCTTTTTCATCTTCTTTTGTTCTACATGCAATGTAATGTTCTTTTCATCTTCTTTTGTTCTACATGCAAGGGTAATGTTCTTTTTCATCTTCTTTTGTTCTACATGCAATGTAATGTTCTTTTCATCTTCTTTTGTTCTACATGCAATGTAATGTTCTTTTTCATCTTCTTTTGTTCTACATGCAATGTAATGTTCTTTTCATCTTCTTCTGTTCTACATGCAAGGGTAATGTTCTTTTTCATCTTCTTTTGTTCTACATGCAAAAGTAATATGTGCGTGTGTCTGTGGGTGCAGATGTGTTTACTATGGTTTGTTCTTCTTGGTCAATGTTTTCCTCTCCGCTGTGGGAGGTTTTTCCGCCGCACGTGGTGGTCTCACGCCAGCCTCCTCCGTTGGTCTTTCAGCAATTTCTTCGCCCGTCCTGTCTGAGCGAGGAACACTGCTCGGCATCTCCCTCTCGAGTTGCTGCACGCTCACTAGATTGTCGTTCGCTAATCTCCTCTTACTCTTAACCTTCCATATTAATACACCCCCGATGGCTATAACTAGGAATGTACCCATTACTATTGACCAACTTATCGCGATCTGCTCATCGTCTTCCCAAGCCACACCTTCGTTTCCCAACGCACTTAACTTGTCTTCTCAATTGATCCATATCGATCTTTTCTATTGGCTTCATTAATACTGGCATCTTATTTAAGGTAACATTAGAGAATCTCTTCACTATCGGCTCCCATAATTCTGTACAATTGACTAAGCCTCTACCAATCATCTCTATGATTGAATCTTTCTCTTCATATCTTTCTTCTTCCTGGTAATAGGGGGTAAGAAAATGGATATTCCAACCGCCGAACATCCCATGGGTAGCGTCACCAGGGATAACGGTGGTCTTATTCTTAATGTCCTTGTGGACTCTACCCCACATACCCTAGACAAGCTGATATGTCTCTGTGTGGCTACTGCCCACACCCCGTCTGAAACACTGATAGCTTGTGGTAATGCCGTGTTTGTTTATACCTCCACTTGGCAGATTCTTTTGATTCCTTCCCTTTTCCCATCAAACAATTCTAGTATGCACATTCTGCGATTACCAGTTTTATAGATAGGGCTTAACGAGGTACAAGTCCCTAGAGCATCATCTCTACACCTTCCAGCTTCTTCAGCTGATAGCAACATGAATTTCGTTCTCCCCGAATTTAAAGCTATGTAGTCTGCTTCCACCTTGTACCTTGCTATCATTCCTAAACCTTGATCTCTTCTGGGGTAGGGGATGGGTAAGTTTATAACCTGGTATATCTCGAATACACTCTCGCTATCTAACAACGGAACAGATATCACAACCAATAGTCGCCTATTTTCTAACAAGGTCACACATCCTAGTGCATTATAATATTTCCACAATTCTTTGGTGGGGTCCACCGGCAGCCTTAAATGGTGGGGTAACTCGGCCTGTATTCCGAGTAGCGCTTCCCTTAGGTGACCCGGGTTTACTATGCTTGGGGAGAGGTGTCCTAATGACAGCATGTCTAATTGCGCCCTCACGTGTTCCAGCAAGGTCGTCAACGACTGACTCGTTTGTCGTACCTTATTCGTAATTGTCATCAGCTGGAAATATTTTTGCATGAATCCGCTCATTTCCTGTAATTCAATCATTACAGTTTCTGTATTATTAATTACCTCTTGTCTCAACCTCGCCAGGTTGTCTATTAACCAATTGATTCTGGCTCTATTTTTGGACACCTCTAACCTTGTCACATTTAATATTGTCACACTCTCCCTTGCCACCTGGGCAAGCGTCCTCTGGTTTACCTCCACTTCTCCCAGTTTCCTTCTTATGAATTTAACGTCATCTTCAGTCACTGTTCCAAACAGGACACTCAATGCCTTTCCCACAATCGGGACTACGGATCTCCTTTCCCGCGTCTGCAGTAACTCTATTCCCTGCAGGTAGTTTTGCATGTCTTTCCATTGAGCCTCTATCATAGTGGCTTCTGATTCTAGGGAGTGCAATAAACTGAGATACCCTTTTTGCTTGGGATAATCTTGTCCTACTTTCAACCGGGCTGCATCCAGTTGCGTTAGCTCGTTTCCTAACTTATTTAGTAGCGACTCATACGGGTTCAAATCTATCACGAATGTGACCAACCACTTAGACCTGGTTATTATTACTTCGCTCGTTTTTTTAAAAATGGTGTTTCGGCTGCGCTTCCCAGCTTCCGCCATCGTCACCATCAGCGTGGCTACCACCATCATCGTCATAACCAACCCTTTCATCTTGATCATTCCTGAAAGGTAACGAAATTCTTTTGTTGTTATTCTTCACAACTACTTCGTGTCGCTCAACTCATCACTCAATTATTTTATAACTTCTTACTAAGTTCAGCTCTTCCCTCCTCTAACTAACCTCTAGCGGACAGAATGGTCTGGTCAGGTGTGCGTGGCGCCCACTCAAAAGGTTGTACTTCATGACACCACTGGTGATCAATCAACAATGCCAATGATCTTCTCCCGTCCCTTGTGAGGTGCAGCCCGCGACTCCATCCCCTCCACTCACATCTACCATAGTCAGCCAATAGGATTTTGGATGAGCCAGTGTCGTTATCTGTCGACACTAAATGCTTGTATTCTGCACAGCCCTTTTGTTCTACTGAGATTTGGGGTTCTTCTCCCTCCCTGATCTCATCTTCTGAGGTGATTCCTGTTCAACCTCTAACCTTCTTTCTGTGTCTAACTTCCGTCCAGGAGGTTTTTTTTTGTCCTCTTCTTCATCTCCTGATTCTTCTTTCTGTTTAGAGTCTTCGCCTTGAATGTCCTCAATACCTTTCGACTCTATGTCTAAATTTCTCCTGTTCCTTATCCTTTCCTTGAGCTGGGAAAGAGGTATTCGATCCTCCCCCTCCCACTCGCTGGGTCCTTCGTCCTGTTCAGGGTGCCTCTTTTTAGAGCCTTCGACTGCTTGATTGGACCTCCTCGTCTTTTTCTTCCTTTTCTTCGGACATGGGGGTGTGATGGCGATCTCACGGGGTCTTCTCTGTACCGATTCAGTCGACGACTGAACATCGCCAATCCCCGCTGAGGGTTCCAACTCTGTCACTCGGACTGCTTCGTTTATCTGGCCAAGTCGACCTATCTCCGCATCCTCCTCGGAGTCTTCTTCCGTTTCCATTTCTTCCGGTTCAACCAGAGTTACTTTCCTTTTCCTTGTCTTCTTAGGCCTCGGCTCGCCCATTTCCAGGTTAGCTATTTCAGCCTTCTTCAGATCATTGGCATGAACCCTCCTCGCTCGTCCTGCCACTTGATCCCATATTACATATGATACTGGGCCCGTCTGCTCTACTATCCGGTAGTACGGTTCCCATCTTTGGTCCAGCTTTCCCTCTCTCTGGTGGATTTTATAGTAGACAGGGTCTCCAACCTTCAATTCTACTACCTTTCTTTCAGCATTCACCCTCTCATTTCTTTTCTTCTGGGCCCTCTTTATTCTTCTTCTGGCCTGTACAAATATCTTATGTTGCTGTTCCAGCAATAGTTGATGATGATCTTCTCCCATATACCTTCTTCGGGGCTTCAGTAGGTTATCCACAGGCAGGACCACGTCTCTGCCAAACAACAAAAAGTAAGGAGAAAATCTGGAGGTTTCGTTTATCGTAGACCTCACGGCCGCCAGAGCCTGCGTCAAATACAAGTCCCAATTTCCAGTGTTTTCTCTGACCAGCTTGGCCAATACATCTCCCAAGGTTTTATGAAACCTTTCCACTTTAGCATTTCCCTGGGGGTGATATGGGGATGTTTTTATGTGCTCTACATTCAAACCTGTCAAAACTTCTCTCATGATGCTGTTCACATTCTCCGTGCCATTGTCTGTTACCAATTGCACAGGGGCACCATACCTAGGGAAGATTTCACTTATTATCAACCCGGCCACAGTTCTGGCCTTCTTGTCTGGTACTGCAAATGCTTCAGGCCAATTTGTTAGCCAATCGACAAAACTCACTATATAGTTGTTTCCTTGTGCAGTTTCTCCATATGGTCCTGATACATCCATACTCACCTTCTCGAAGGGAAAGTTTGGTACGTCTGTTTCCTCCAAGGGTGCCATTTCCTGCCTTCTGCTCTGCGACTGGCACACTACACAACTCCGAACATAGTTAGTGACCTCTCCGTACAGTTTGGGCCAATAGTACTTTCTTCCTATGAGATCACATGTCCTATCAATTCCCATGTGACCCAACCTCTCGTGGCACTGCTCCAATATCTCTGGTCTTAAACTTTTGGGCACATACAACTTAGGCTTGACTTCTTCATCCCTGCCTGAGAGATAATACAGCCTTTCCTCTATTATGGCATACTTGGTGGTCTCTCCTGCCTTCACCTTCTCTCTCAGAGCAGCTATTTCACTGTCTGCTTGCTCCTTCTCAATTCCTTCTGTCCAGTAGGGATCGGTTATTATCTGGGCGTCCCCTTCTTCGTCCGATTCTAACATAGGGCGATCTTTTAGCTTATTAGAGTTAATTACTCCTATTCTATAGGCTTTATCATCTACTCCCTGTTCTACCTTTACAGATCTTTCTTCCAGTTGTTTCGGTATTCTTGAGAGTAAATCTGCGCACGTGTTTTCCTTTCCTGCCAAATACTCTATCTTACAGTGGTAGCCACTTAACTTAAGTGCCCACTGTTGAATTTTCTTATTATTTGTCCACTCTGCCTGCAATAGGTACTGCAAAGGTTTGTGGTCTGTTTTTATAGTAAAGACCGCACCATTTAAATAGTAGTCCAGTTTTTGAAGAGCATACATGATGGCATATGCTTCTCTTTCTATTACTGGCCACCTCTGTTGTGTCTCTGAGAGCTTATGGGAGAGGAAGTATATCGGTACTTCCTCTGGTATGCCAGGCACTGGTCCTTCCTTATCAGGACACGGCTGGGTAAGTACTGCCCCTACACACTGCTCACTGGCATCCGTGTATAATATCATGGGCTTGCTGAGGTCTGGGTACGTCAGCAGTGGGACGCTTGTCAACTGTCCCTTTAGCGAATCAAATGCTCGTTGACAGTCCTCTGTCCACTTGAACCTAGCGTATTTCTTCGTCAGGGCTACTAGTGGTATGGCAATTCTTGAAAATGCCGGGACGAAGCGTCGGTAGTAGCCTATAGCTCCTATAAAACCTCTTACCTGTCTCACTGTCTTAGGCTCTGGCATTTCCCTTATGACCTTTACCTTATCCATGTCGGGTTTAATACCGTCTCCGTTTATGACGAAGCCTAAATACCTAGTTTCTTCCTTCAGAAACTGACACTTTGACAATTTTAATTTTAATCCGTGTTTCCTCAATCTTCCCAACACCTGTCCTAAATGAAAAAAGTGTTGTTCCACTGTCTCCGAAAATATCAAGATATCGTCCAAATACGCCATGGCAAAGCTCTCGTATCCTCCTAACACTATTGACATTAGCTGTTGGAAGACTCCCGGGGCATTAGCTAGACCGAATGGCATCACCCTGAACTGAAACAGTCCCAGGTGACACGCAAATGCGGCCTTCTCCTTGTCAGCCTCATCCAGGGCTACTTGCCAATACCCGGACCTCAAGTCCAACGTAGAGAAGTACTTTGCCTTCCCTAATAATGCCAAAATGTCGTCTATCAATGGCAATGGCACCGCCAACGGCTTCGATATAGAATTTAGCTTCCTAAAATCTACACAGAAACGATGCCCGCCATCTTTCTTACCCACTATTACTATTGGGAAGCTCCAAGGGGAGATCGATCTTTCGATCATCCCAGCTTCCAACATTTCCTCTACTGCCTCTTCTACAAGTGGTCTTTTATGTATAGGTGTCCGGTAGGGTTTCAATTTCACAGGGGGGTGGTCTCCGGTGTCGATTTTCATTTCGACTGTGTGGGTCTGACTTAGCTCCTTGTCTGACTGGGCCACCACATCTCGATTGTTCCTTAACAGACCCCCCACTCTGGTTCTAAATTGATCCGGTGCTAATATATCCTCATCTAAGATTCCCTCTGTTTGCTCTACTAGCTTCCTTCGTTCCTCCTCGAATCTCACCCGACTCAGAGTTCGTAGGGGAAGTGCTCTCCCTATCTTCTCCCCTCTCCTAACCTTTATAGTCTTTTGGGCCTGGTTCACCATCAATATGGGCACCAACTCGGCTGCCTCCACTACCGTTTCGCACAGGGTTACCTCGTTATCTTCTAGGCCCTTTCCTTCTACAGGGACCAACTGCAGGGGTCCTCTCCATACCCTTTTTCCTGACATTAACCTACCCTTTCCCGACACTGCGGTTCTAGGAGGTAACTTTACATCTTCCTCCACCACTATGGTTATCTCTTCCTCTGGTGGGCATCCCAATGGCGTTCTCTCGCCGTTCACCACCAACACAGTAGGATTAAACTCAATCTGGGCCCTCTGGCTCCGGAGCCAATCTTCTCCCAAGATTGCCTCCGTACACAGGTCGGGGGTTACGTAAAAATTTTGGGTGCTTTTTACTTTCCCAATCCTCACCGGGAGCCTCACCATCCCTTTTATCTTCAGGGGGGCTCCATCTGCTTGCGTGATCTCTATGTCCGCTTCCCGTAACCTTCTCTTCCGTTTCACCCGCCTGTATGTTTCCTCTCTCATCAATGACACAGATGCTCCTGTGTCCACCAGAGCCCTCATCTCCCTACCCCCTATCTCTGCTCTACAGGATAGTTCTTTCTCTTGCGTTAGCGAAGAGAACACTTGAGCTTTCTTCTTCCTGGGTCTCCACCCTTGGGTCAACCCAGCCATGGGTGCCGGTAGTAATAAATCACCTTCATTTTTCTCATGAGGTGGAGTTCTGCGCCCCCTGCACCTGGGCGACCCCGGCCGGACCTCTCCCGGTCTCCCGCGTTCGTTTCTAAGGATACAGTTTCTCTTCAGGTGTCCTGGCCTCCTGCAAAACCAGCACCTTCTTGTTGGACAGCTTGCCGCAAAGTGGCCCGCCCGACCACATGTCCAACATTTTGCTCTTTTCCTTTTCAACTGGGTTGGCCTTGTGTCTATTCCCGGGGGAACCCGTCCTCTATTCAAGCGGTTCGCCCGTCCACTGGTCCAAGTTTTTATTTCTCTTCTTTTTAACTGGGCCACCCTCCCTCTTAATTCCGGGGTGGCCCGCTGGCTTTTCCCTGGGCCGGTCTCTTGGGCTCAGCCTTCTTTGTTAATATCGGTGGGGCACCCTTCCTCAGCCCGCACCACTTGGCCAGGTGTCCTTTCTTACCACACCTGGTGCATCTGTCCTGATCGAAGTCTGGGGGTAACCCCCACTTCGTCGGACATTCCGCCGCCCTGTGGTCCTCGTGCCCACAGGTCCAGCAGACCAGCCCGTATCGACCCGGCGTGGGCTTATAAAAGCCATGCCTGGTCGACCATGCTTTTCTATTGGGGTCCTCCTCCCATAATTCTGCCCGATCCACCTCATCCTTAACCCTCTGATTCCACGCGGGGGGTCTTCCGCCTACCCCCCTCTTTCCAGCCTCCTGACTTGGCATCTGCTTCTTCCCACACCTCTTCACTTTATCCCACACGCCCTGGCTCTCCCTGGCCAGCTCCACCGCTGCCGACAGTCTGAGCGGTCCTTCCTTCAGTACGTCGTGACGAACACGCTCGTCGCTCAGCGCCTCTATATACAGGTCCGCCAGTTGGGCCTGCATAACTGCATTATCCCGGACCACTTCGGGGAATGCCAACGATGATAGCTTCCCCGCTCGGGTCCCTAATTCTCCCGGGGTTTCATCCCGTAGCTGTGTCAGTTTTAAAAGGGCCCTCATGGCCTCTATGGCCGTACCTTCGTCGGCGAACTCTTTGGTTAGCAGTCTTTTTATCTCTTCCCAAGACAAGCAGGGTTGATTTTCCAAGAGCCCCCTCACGAACTCAGACGCTTTTCCCTTTGTGGCATCGTATGCCAAATACAGGGTTTCTTGGTCCGAAAGCTCGTAGATGATTCGGCTCTTCTCAAGGATTGCCAGCCAGTTTTTAAACTCCTTCCCGCTGCCATCAAATACTGGGACCCTCGGTCCACCTAACAGCTTCCTTAAATCCACTGAGAACCCCCGCCTTACTTCCTCTTCACCCCCCACTGCTCTATCCGAATCATAGTCCGACATGTCTACAGAGAAAGACAATCTATGCAGCAACAATCGAGGTTGGGAAATAAAATAAGGTGTCCTACCTTGCAGACGATTCTGTTCTTGTTCCTTTCGGTCCCGGTCGTTTTGAGTTCCATTTGAATCTTCAGCAACGGCGGTCGATCGATGTGACGTGACGCGGCTGTCTCAGGGTTGATCCTGGTCGTCACGGCACCAATTGTGACGGGTACACACCTGGCCCAGGGTCGAATCCTTTGGTTACGGCGCCAACTGTGACGTCGCTCCTCCTGGTCGCTCCTCCTGGTTCCAAGCGTGCCGCTCCAACCTCTTGGTTAGATGATCACCAGCCTCGCCTTTCCCAACCCACTTCCAATACCTGGTTGCTAAAGCAACTGTACTGATCTCCGGTCTGTCCACCCACGCTGTGTTTAGATCTTAGACAGACGGGACCAGCAGGGATTGGGCCGTATGCAAGTTGAGTCCGACGGGGGTGGCAAAACACAAGTAAAAGAAAAAAAAACAACTCACGAGACAAAAAATTACTGATAAAAAAAAGGGTGACAACCTTTTATATCTAATGTCCGTTACATAAAGAAAAATTGTTCTCATTCCCGACCCGCTCTGTGGACTATGGCACCAAGCTTCTATCATACAACTTAATGATTTCGAATTGTCTACTCTCCAGAATTGTGTATGTCGGAGTGTGGTTTAGTTCGACACTGGGGCTAATTTCTATCAATCATTCGCAGTTGATTCTTCTCTTCGACTTGAGTTGTATTTCTTCACTTCGATCTGGTTGGGTCGAATTCTGTTCTCGGCTGGGCTTGATTTTAACTTCTTCTTCTTCTTCCGTCCAGTAACTCTTTGGCCTTGTCTTCGACTTGGCTGCAACTTCTCCGCGGCTTTCGAGTAATCTTCTCCTTCGTCGACTTAGATAGAACTTCTCTTGTCTTTGACTTGGGCCGGAAGGATTTCTTGTTTTCGACTTGGGCTGGAAGGATTTCTTGTTTTCGACTTGGGCTGGAAGGATTTCTTGCCGCAACCCAGCCGCAACCCTCCGTCGTCCGAGGTGATCTCTTCTCGCTGCCGTCCGGGGCTGAACTCATTTTTTGTCGATTGGGGTCCTGCTTTTATTGACGCCGCAGCAAACCGGGGTGGGTCTGTCGGCGTCAGGGCTCTCTCGATAATCCCAAAAGTCGCATTAGTTCTGATTTCCCATTATCGCTATTATTTTCACCCCTACTTCCTCACAGTGCCTCTGGGGGGAAGACGCATACCCATCTCTCCCGGTCTCTCGTATGTCAGGTGACCGTTTTCGACCAATGGTTCTTGATCGAGCATTCTCCCTCCTCTTTCCGCATATCACGTGACCGCTTTCGGCCAATGAGACTGTGGTGGGACGCCTCCCGTCTCCAATCGGGCGTGGCTTACATCGTTCTTGTTCTAAAAAAAACAAAATCTAATTTGTCCTTTTTCACACGTACGAAAAATGATAATCTTGGCTTTTTCTCACCTGGGTTCTGTCAAAACAGCCTGCCGCTAATTAGATGTGACTTCAGGAAAGAATATTGGCGCTATCTGTGAGCCGAGACAATCGTTTTTTTTTCCTTCTTTGTTTTTGGTCAGACCTGATAGTCAAAAATCTTAATTATCTGAATTGAAAATGTCTCCACTTCATCATCGTGGGGTTCCAATTTTTAACAGGTCAGAATCTGTATACAGTTCCATCGGTCACCCCCTCAACACAAAAGACACCTTTGCTCCGATTAAAATTTCGTTTCCATTGTTCTAAAAAATCTTTATTGTTTCAGCCAACCTTAACAACTTCCATCCTACGCGGACATGGAATTAGTTCAAGTGCTTGACCTGATAATTTTGACACTTGTTAGGTGCTGGTCGTACGTGTGAGTTTTCGCTTACGACCTGGTTCGTATTATGTTTCTGTCTTTCCTCTTCTTTTTGTTTTATTTTATTATCTCCAAACTCTATTTCTTCAACCAAATATAACAATTTCTATTTCCCTGGATTTCGGTCAGGTAATTTGACCTGATATATTTTGACACCTGTCTTGTCTTAGTTTTACTTATGACCGGGTTTTGTTTTATCTATTCCTCTTTCTCTTTCTTTTTATTATTTTTTTTTTCTTCTTCTCTTTGGATCGCCTAAATACAGTTAGAGAATTATTCTCAAAACTCAATTATTCTTCGTTTCTAAATAACTAACAACTGGTTAATAAACTGAATAAAAATTAAATCATATTTCTATGAATATCTCTTTTTAGTCTTTCTAAAAATGCAGGGTGCCACACAGACAACCAAATAAACTTTATATGCACTCAGAAAATGCGGTTTATTATAATGTTGAATAATATATTATCGAACGGCAATTGTCGATCCTAAAACTTTATTTAAAATGAATTAAAAAATAATTACTCGTCAGTAAATTTTATATTTATATTTTTTTCATTTAAAGTTCTTTTTAATAAGGACATTATCTTCATCACAATCTCTCTCTCTCTCTCTATCTTAGTCTGTTCATATCTATCTATCTATCTATCTATCTATCTATCTATCTATCTATCTCAGTCTGTTCATATCTATCTATCTATCTATCTATCTATCTATCTATCTATCTATCTATCTATCTATCTCAGTTTGTTCATTATCTATCTATCTATCTATCTATCTATCTATCTATCTATCTATCTATTTTTCAGTCTGTTCATATCTATCTATCTATCTATATCCATCTTTCTATCTATTTCTGAAATATTGACTTTATTTCTACAGGAGACATCATAATTTCTTATGAAACAAATCCGCTAAATAGCCACTATGATACTATGTGAGAAAACGACATTATTTTTGCACCAACATATAATATATATATATATACCTACGTTTGGTCTGCGATTTAAGTTTCGTTGGTTACCCAACGCGTCGTGCACAAGGATAACAACGGTTGGGTAACCAACGAAATTTAATTCGCACACCAAACGTAGGTATATATATATATATTTTAAAAGACATTATTTATGTTTATAAGATAGAGATATTTAAGTAAATGCTATGTTTATATTAAACAGTATTAATGATATTTACTGGCCTGAATGTCCGAGAATTTTTCATAGAATATATGCGTCCTCCGATAGGAATCGAACCTGCATGCTATACGGAACTGTCATATAGCCCGAAGTGCTTTTGCCGATTGAGCCACAGAGGTGCGTTTCGGTTAGCAAGGTTGATTTTACTGTTTTTGAAAGCACGTCAGGCTATATGACGGTTCCATATAAAAAAAGAACGTATAAACATGGCTTTATTTTTTCCCTGTAAAAAGAACGTATAAACATAAAAAATCTCTTAAAAATAATTGTCGGACTTTGTCCATTTCATAATGTGTGACGTAAGTTCTATGCTAACATGTCATTTAAGAAACAATGATGGAATTTTCATTTTTTTAAAATTACGTCCTGCAGATGGCGTCCTCCTGTACGAATGCATTCTTGAAATCTGCTGTTGAGATTCCTCATTGACTGCTGCAACATCTCAGCTGGGATACTGTGAATTTTATCTTGAATTCTAAATGGCGAAATGTTTACTTGCTCAAGGTCACCGTCTCGCAGTGTTGCCACTTGCTCATGTCTGGCAATACGTACTTCAAAAATTCTCGTTCCTGTACATATATATATATATATATATATATATATATATATAAATTAGCTCTGTCTCACCGCACAATGATGTGTACACCTCTTGGCAAATTTTCGTAATTATTTATTTGTTTATTTGTGTACGCACGGCAGCACACGAGTATGCGGTCGTTAACATCTATTCATTTCATTTACCTAACCCTATATCTATCTATCTATCTATCTATCTATGTTACTTCTTTCATATTGGTATACATAGATAAATTAACATTAAAGTGCGTAGTTAGCGCAGTGGTTAGTATAAAAAAAATCGAATGAGAAGGCTGGGATAAAATTCGAACTCGGATCATCATCATCATCATCATAATCATTCTTTGACCTTGTATGGTCTACCTGAACAGCTCACTCTACATTTCTTGGTTTATGCTAACATGATATATAATATTACATAGGTTAATAATAATAATAATAGTAATAATAATAATAATAATAATAATAATAATAATTATGACAATAATAATAATAAAAATAATAATGATAATAATAATAATAATAATAACAATGACATTAATAATAATAATAATAATAATGATAATAATGACAATAATAATAATAATAATGATAATAATAATAATAATAATAATAATAATGATAATGATAATAGCAACCAAGAATAATATAAGGCAAACTCTATCAAAATCCACAAAATGGATATCCCCATGAAATGGCAAGGTACCCATCTTTTTAATTAATAATCTAATAAAATTCTTGTATCGATCACTGAACGTGTTACATATCTTCTACCAAAGAATTATAGGTCAATAACATGTCTGTCCACCACATATAAATTGATCATGTCTGTCCCGACGAAATGTGTGACTTACTCTTTTCTCGAAGTAAACAACATTCTTCCCCTGGAACTGATAATGTGTACACTCATGGATCCTTAAGGCTTTGGAAATGTACATGATCACCTCGGTGATAGTAAATTTCCTTAAATATAGCATAGGACTGTGGAAAACCACGTTATACCTAAATTACGACAAAGGCACTGCCATTTCTAATCGCCTTAATATCCGACGGGGAATCTTTCAAGGAGACTCTTTTGTATTGTCTGTTCTTAATCTCTCTTTCGCCTGAACTAAACAGTGAAATATATACACAGATAGAACTTTAGATACAAAGTAAGCAAGAAAGTGTTTAATCCTCTATTCTACATGTATGATCTCAAAATGTTTGCTAAAGACGACAATAAGTTGAAGGGTATCCTCAATAGTGTAAAAATGTTTCAGTGATGACATCGGTATGGATTTCGAATTACATAAAGAGCAAAAGTAACATTCAAGAAATGGAAAATTACAGAATCACACTCAATAGATTTAGATTTTGGTACAAAGATTAGAGAACTGGAACAAGAAGAAAACTCTTGTAGATACGTAAGAGTCAGAAAAGGAGATGGAACACAGCATAACAAAATGAAGGAGAAGGTAAGAAAAGAATATTAAATATCGAGTTGAATTCACAAAAGAGAATATCAGTCATACCCTGTGGTGTAATACAGTTTCAACATCCTTAATTGGACCCTAGATTACATTAAGCGGATGGACGTCAAAACGAAAAAGCATCTCACTTACATCCGCATGTATCATCCTAAGACTGATATTGATCGTCTGTATGCGTCCAGATCCGAAGAAGGCAGAGGATTAGTTCAACTAGAATTGTCTTACAAATCCACAACAATCGGTTTTCAAAGATACCTTAAAATTACGGAAGACTGGATGATGATCTGTGCCAAAGAACATGAAAGAAATAAGAAACATTATTCAGTGATGATAGAAGCCAACAAATTTAAAATCTAATTTCAAGTCATGGAAGAATTGCATATAAACCATAGTACATCTACTGCAGCGGCAAAGATACTAAAAATGAAAACAAAAGCAAATGCAACGGACAAAATGCAGAAACTATGGAAAGATAAGCCTCTTCAGGTCAATACTCTGCCCGTACCAAACAGGCTGGTGTAGACAATCCCCGTACCGATCTGTGGTTATGTAGTGCAAGGTTAAAAACTGAAACCAAAGGTTTTATTCTTGCTGTACAGGACCAATGCTTGTTAACTAGAAATTACCAAGCACATATACTGAAAAATTGTGACAACCCGAAAGGAAGATTCTTTGATAAATATCCAAAAACAATTGACCATATTTTTGTATTAGGTTGGACGGTATTGGCGTCCGTGAAATATATACACAGATAGAACAATCAAAATTAATCGCCTAGACATCGCGATCAAAGACTACAAAGAAAGAAGGTATGGAAGTTCACGCAGTCATTAATGTATTTAAAGATTTCCCCGAAACTATCAAAATACAAGGGGCCACATGATATCAATAATTCTAGTTGTAGTTGTAGCTCTCGGTTTGATTGGAAAACAATCCATTCATAATCAGCATATGAACTTTTCAGCCCACCGTGGAAAGAAACAATGCAGTTAATAAGAAGAAGTTTTGAAATTAATGCATGCAAGATTTCACAGCTCTAGCATCACTCCTTCATTGTGAGGCTGTGAACTTTTCATCCTACCCTCGTACTTGGAAAAAACACTGCAGTTATTAAAAAGAAGTTTTGAAATCAATACATGCAAGATTTCACAGCTCTAGGATCACTCCTTCATTATGAGGCTGTGAACTTTTCATCCTACCCTCGTATTATGAAAGAAACACTACAGTTATTAAAAAGAAGCTTTGAAATTAATGCATGCAAGATTTCACAGCTCTAGCATCTCTCCTTCATTGTCAGCCTATAAACTTTTCAGCCCATCCCGTACCTGGAAAGAAACAATGTATTTATAAATAAGAAGTGATGTAATTAATGCATGCAAGAATTCACAACCTCTAGTATCATTCCTTCATAGTGAGCCTATGAACTTTTCAGCACCCCCTCGTAAGGCGATTGTTCTCGTAATCAATTTATTATTAAGTGCTCCTCTTAGTCTCTGCGTTGTGACAATTACTAATCAGCAGTGGACCTAGAACAGCGAAATATATATACTGTTTGTTGCTCAGGAGTTGTTTCTATTGATGAGATTAACTTTCCTTTTTTACTGAATAAATGTAGTCAATAGCCTTATCTTTTTCGGTCGCTCTCTTTCTCGATAACACTGTGACATAGTCACGATATTATATGTGTTTAAATATATGGAATGTACTGATGTTTCGCTTCTATGGACGTTGTTCCGCAGTATTTTTTTTTTTAAATAAATTCACTCTAAGCAATGCGATAACGCCACTAAGCCACAAGAGTGGGGTCTCCTGGAATTGAAAGAGAAAGAAAAAGTCTTTTGAAGGAACCAGAAACCTAATCCTAAACTGGAAGCAAGCGATTGACTCTTGTTCAAAATACCAGGGAGGAGTATGAAACGTACGATAGTTAATCTATCTAACCCTTTGTTAATTTTCACTGCTGACTTCAGGCTAATACTCCCCCTTGCTTTCAGTATGTCATGTGAGTGTCAAATTCTCCAAGACTTCTTTCCTTATTATATATCCCTCAAATTTCAACTGTCTCCTTCTGATGATAACTATGAGTGTCCTTTATGTCTCTAAACTTCCTCGGGATGAGGAAAGACAGCTTGGAGAATTTGATACTCATTGAAGGCAAAAAGGAAGAACTGTGTAACTTACCTAACGAGATTATGTAAATGGATAGCCGAACAAAGACTGGAAAACACTGCTAAGAATTACAAAGGATAGGAAGTTGTGGAGGACCACAATTTATCTCACGCTGAAAGGATATATATATATATACACACACACACACACATATATATATATATATATATATATATATATATATATATATATATATATATAACGGGTGTTACAATAAAGTAGACTGATTTTAAATGTGAATTACGTTTAAGCGTCTGATGCTTTTTTTCTTTTTCTTTCAGATTTAACAACTTAAGTCTTTGACAATCTCAACCATGGAAAGATTAACAATCAAACAACGTGTTAAAGTTATCGAAGCCTATTACAAAAATGGACGTTCAAACAGAATTTGAATGAGAAGTTCCCAGGTGACATCATCTCTCGAAACAGCGAAGTCAATTGGCCACCACGAGCGTGCGACTTGACGCCCTTAGATTTCTTCCTTTCGGGGTTATGCTAACAAGCCAACAATAATCCAACAGCTGAAGGATGAGATAATAAGGTATATTGGTGAGATCGAAGAGTAACTATACAGAGACATCAAAAATTTTGACCATCGATTGGAGGTGTGTCGCTGAAGTCTTAGCTGAAATTTGGGCGACATTTTTTTCACACATAATTCCCATGACTTAAGTAATATGATCCAATAGAGAATTAAATAAATTTTCACCAATAACACTGATTTATTTAATTCTGACCTTGATCCGTTGGGTCAGAAGTTGTGGAGGGCCATAATCGATCTCACGCTGAATGAATATAGCCTATAGAGAAAAAGAAGAAGAATAAAAGTTTTTTTCTGGACATTTTGACAAACACTGTTAAAAGTTACAATGGATAAAAAGATGTGGAGGGCTATAATCGCTCTCACGCTAAATGGATATGGTATATTGAAGAAGAAGAAGAAGAAGAAGATGGAACTTTTTCCGTACATTTTGACAAACACTGGTAAGAGTTACAATGGATAAGAAGTTGTGGAGGATCATAATCGATCTCTCGCTGAATGAATATAGCATATAGAAGAAGAAGAAAAACAGCAAGAAGAAGAAGAAAGAAAGTTTTTCTGTACATTTTGCCAAACACTGTAAAGAGTTACAATGGATAAGAAGTTGTGGAGGACCATAATCGATCTCACGCTGAATGAATATAGCATATATAAGAAGAATGAAAGTTTTTTCTGTACATTTTGACACTGTAAAGAGTTACAATGGACAAGAAGTTGTGGAGGGCCATAATCGCTTACACGCTGAATGAATATAGCATATAGAAGAAGAAGAATGACGGTTTTTTCTGTAGATTTTCACAAATACTGCTAAGAGTTACAATGGATAAGAAGTTGTGGAGGACCATAATCGCTCTCACGCTGAATGGATATGGTATATAGAAGAATAAGAATGAAAGTTTTTTCTGTAGATTTTGAAAAACACTGGTAAGAGTTACAATGGATAAGAAGTTGTGGAGGCCCATAATCGCTCTCACGTTGAATGGATATAGCATATAGAAGAAGAAGAAGAAGAATGATAGTTTTTCTTTCTGTAGATTTTGACAAACACTGCTAACAGTTACAATGGAAAAGACGTTGTGGAGGGCTATAATAGTTCTTACGCTGAATGGATATGGTATATAGAAGAACATGAATAAAAGAAAAAGAATAAAATTTTCTTTCCCTATATTTTCTGTTGGAAAAAAAACAGGAAGTAAAACCTCAAGTTTTCTGTTCTTTTCTGTAATCTTCAAGCTGTACTCTTTTATGGTTGGGGGTAAACTTTGAATTACCAATTCTAAAGTACACTGAAAAAAATATTGAAAATAACTGCAGTTGTGTAATCTTGATGCTGATTGGCTAATTTCTCTCAGCCGATCTCAACCCTTTGATTTGCTTTCTTCTGGGCGTGTCATAAGATCTCCTCACCTGATTTTCTTATTTCCCAGTTGATAATGACATCCCCACCGACGTACGGCACATACGGACGGCTAGGGGTTGGCTAGTAACTAAATGGCCTAGTTTGGTTAACACACAATGCATAATAGTGAGTTTGATCTTCACTATGTGCCCTAGATTTGCACCTAAGTTAATTTTATTATTTTTAGGGTCATTCGACTTGGCGTAATGGTCAGCTAGTTAGCCTGGTTGATCATTTCAAATGATTAATGGGTTTGATTCTTACTACGTGCTCCAAATTTTTGGCCTTCTACCTAAGCTTATATTATTATTTCTAGGTTGGTTGATTTTGTTTAGCGGCCTATCAACACCTCTATGGGTTATCTAATGTCGAAATCGAAATATTTTGTACTACAAATATTTTGTACATAATTTTATACATTCAGGGCCAACGTATGTTTTTTTTTTAAATATATAGTTTGTAGATAATAAAATGTATTATCGGTAAAGAAAATTATTGCTGGTAATTTTACTATAAAAATTCATTTTTACCCTTTTTTTTAAGTGTTGAATTGATTATTATTTTGCTACAAAAATGTATTGAAGGTTATTTTATTATAAAATGTATTGTTAGTAATACTACTATAAAATTTATTCTTGATCATTTTGCTATCAAATGTATAGCTAGTCATTTTAGTATAAAATATATTGTTGGACATTGTGGTATAAAATGTTTACTGGTCATTTTGATATCAAGTGTATTTTGGTCATTTTACGATAAAATACCTTGTTGGTCATTTTAATCTAAAATGTATTCTTGGTCATTTCATTATGAAAAATGTTGTTGGTTATTTTACTATAAGATGTATCGTTGATCATTTTACTATAAAATGTACTGTTGGTCATTTTACAATAAAAATATATTATTGGTAATAATTTTTTATAACAATGTATTGTTGGTAATTGCATTGCAAAAATGTAGTCTTTTAAGAAAAATGAATTGCTGGTATTTTTACTATATAAAAAAACGTTTGATATTTGTTTGGGGATTCATTATTAACCCATGGCTGGGATCCCAACAGGTGCTACCACCTCGGTTATGGATGGACCTGGGAACAACAGCAATCAAGCGGTGGTTCCACGTTCCACAAACCCTCCAATCTCCTGATCAGAGGCCTTACTGCCGGGTGCCTTGACGTTGGGTAATAATTATTGAGCTACCGTGGTTAACCATTTCAAATGAAATGAGTTTGTCTCTGACTGGGTATCGCTTACTTGTGGTGTTTTGCTTGAGATAAATATTATTATTTTTAGGGTCGCTCGGCGTGGGGTACTGGCTAGCAACATAGCCTGGTTGAATACATAAATGATAATTGAATTTGATTCTCACTGTGTGCCCTATACATGGGGTCTTGTGCTTGAGCTAATTTTATTATTTGAAGGATACTAGACCTGTCGTAAAGGTTAACGACTCAAATGATTGTTGAGTTTATTTCTTATTGCATACCACATATTTTGGACCCTACATCTAAGATAGTTTTATAATTTTTAGGGTCTTTTAGGGTGGTGTAATGGTTAACGAGATAGTCTGGTTGAATATTTCTAATGATTAGTGACTTTGTTCCTCTTTGTGAGTTTATGCGTGTAGCTTTCTAATTTATGTCTTGTATTGGTACTTAGGCTAGGTATGGGTGTTGGTTAGTTACCTAGTTTAGCCAAACTGGTGAAGTGAGAATTCAGTCCTAAATGAGAGTCCTATATTGTAGCCGTGTACTAAACTAAGCTAACATTAGTAAAGAACAAGGTAAGGCAGAGAGTTGTAACTAACGCATGGGTACTGCAGAATATTAACTAACAATGTAAAAAAAAATGACTACAAATGAAAGAAGTTTTAATCATAAAATCCCCAAAAAGCGAAAGAAAAAAAAAAATTCGCGAATGCATTTAAAATGGCAGTTTCAAATGTATTCACGGAGAGTGTAACAGAGATAAGAAGAATATTAATAGGGAAAATGTATGCTAAAAACTAAGTAAAGTATAAAGAGAACATTTCAAAGAAATAAAAAAGAATATAGCACTGCTATGTAATATTTAATCTCCTATATAGCAGTGAATGTTGGATCGTCTACGCAAAGATGAAGAAGAGACTTGAAGGAAGATAGATATGGTTCTACTGATAAATATCCTTGGAAACGAAGAAAAGAGTACGCAGATGCTATGTTAGACTTAATCTCCTTTATAGCAGTGAATGTTGAACCGTCTACCCAAAGATGAAGAAGAGACTTGAAGCAAGTGATGTGGTTCTACTGATAAATATCCTTGGAAAGGAAGAAAAGATTATGAAGCTGCTATGTAATATTTAATCTCCTACATAGCAGTGAATGTTGAACAAAGACGAGGAAGAAATTTGAAGCAAGAGTGATGTGGCTCTACTGATAAATATCCTTAGAAACGAATGAAAGATTATTGAACTGCTATGCAATATTAATGTTGTACATAGCAGTGAATGTTGGACCGTCGTCCAACAAATGAAGAAGAGACTTGATGCAAGACAGATGTGGTTCTAGTAAGGAATATCCTTACACACAAAGAAAAACGTGCTGAAATGCTAGATAATATTCCATCGTCTATATATCAGTGAATGTTGGACAAACTCTTCACTGACGATGTGAGAGATCTGAAGTAATAGTTATGTGGATCTAAAAACGAAAAAGTGTAAGGAGGTTTTCAAGCAAATTGAAAATGCAAGGAAAGTGACAGTAACAATCAAATATTACTAAAGTCTACCATTTACGAATTCTCGAGATTGATTATATTAAATTATATCAGCCGAGCCGATGTAGAGAGAAGGAAGAATTTATTTATTTCTTGTATTTATTTGGAAGATAATGAGTAAAAGTATTTTTTTTTTTTTAATTTTATTTTGTACTCTTTTGGAACCTCTTAATATCTGGGTTTTTTTTTGTCATTAATTAATTAAAATTTTCTCCTCCTCATTCGCTACTTTTTATTTCATTTTTTTAATATATTTTATTTTATTTTATTCTTCATTTTATTTTTTATTGTATTAGGTCGGTGCAAAAAATAATGACGTAGTAATGTCATTTTTTGACGTTAAAAATACGTCAAAAAACGACATTATTACGTCATTATTTTTGCACCAACATAATATTTTGTACTCTTTTGGAACCTCTTAATATCTGGGTTTTTTGTCATTAATTAATTAAAATTTTCTCCTCCTCATTCGCTACTTTTTATTTTATTTTTTTAATATATTTTATTTTATTTTATTCTTCATTTTATTTTTTATTGTATTTTGTACTCTTTTGGAACCTTTTTCATATCTGGTTTTATTCGTTAATTATTTACAATGAAAATTTGTTTTAATTGCGTTCCAATTTCTCCTCATTCGCTATTTTTTTTTGTGTCTTGATTTTGTTTAACTTCAACTTTTCAAAAAAGTGTTTGCTGAAAGGAAATCCTTAAAGTTACGTAAAAGGACATCATCTTTGTTTAAATAAATAAATACCGTATTTTCGGCATACAAGAAGCATTTCTTCCGAAAAAAATACCCTGAAAAATAAGTGTGCGTTTTCCAAGACTAATGTAAGGCAACGGCCGGGCTCAAGTAAGGCTTGACTGATAGGGACATGGATTTGTATGTTCAGTCATTACACTATGTGTTATGGTCCGGTTCCTTGTACCACGGTGATAGTCCAAGGAAGAACAAATAAAGAAGAACTCGAACACGGGTATGGAATAACACAGATATATTACAAACAGGAATATATACAGAGAAGTAGAAAGTGTTAGTACGAACAATCAGGTTTAGTAGTAATTGTCTGAACGCGACTCTGTTTCGGACTGCCTCTGACTCGATTGACTGACTCGATTCATGACAGACTTCACTCCAGACTTCAGACTGAACAGTATTTAGTCACCCCCACTCCCACGAGGGCATCATGTGGCACAAGGACGGTTTAATGTGGGATATGCCCTTTGAACCCGTATAAACGGGTTCAGGGTCGGTTTACCTCCCCGAAAGAGACTCCGCCCTTCAGCGTAGCCTCGTTCGGGTTCCTCCACGCCCGAAGGCAGAGAGTTCAACCGATCAGCCGATCAGCCGGTCGGCCGAAACTCCCTGCTTCCTCTCGAGGCGCAGTATTTATTACGTATGGAATAGTCCATTATGTTATTATGGGTTAGGTCCCATAACTCTATGTTATCTATCTAAGTCAGCATTTTATGATGTAACTTCAGTACTTGGCCGTTACATGTATGTCCAGGACCATAAACCTTCCTGGAGCTGAGCCACAACATTAAACATGCTGTGTTTACTAGCAGCAGCAGGAGCCTTTCTCTTCTTGTCTAGTATGTTATTGCTATACAAACAATATCGGACAAGTGATTAATGTAAACAATACGTAGCCCCAGTATGTGAGGGACGTAAGGTGAATGTGTTGTTGTATTTGAATGACTTTAAAAAAAAATTAGGATGCCTCTTCCAAACCGCAGCGTCTTGTAAGACGGAAAATATGCTATATATATATATATATATATATATATATATATATATATATATATATATATATATTATTTCGTCTTCAAGGTTTAACTTTAAAGGAAAAAAAATACAGCCTGACGATGAAGACATGGATCTTCGAAAGTACTTGCTTAACTTAAAAAATATACACTAGAAACATCTGACAAAAAGATTTATAGATGAGGATCACATCATTCAATGGATTAACAGTATTTTAATGCATACATTATGTTCTACTAGCGAAGTGATATCGCCATTAATCGCATTAATATTGCTGATTGAGTCTATGTATGATTATTTCTTTATATATATATATATATATATAGATAGATAGGTAGATAGATAGATTGATAATATTTGTGGTAAATATACACATACATATGCAATCATTTATCTAATATATATATAAATATATATACATACATACATACATACACATGCATATATATTTGTATAAAAATAATTCCAAGAGGATAGAATCCAGGTAGAACTCAATGTCCAGGACAAAGTAAGGATATAATAAAAAGGCTTAAACACCAATATTCCATGGTCATAAATACGACCCAATTCATCAGACCTACAAATTCAAAAAGAAAACAGAAAATTGTTTTTTTCTGTTTTAAAGCTGATCGTTTTGTGTTCATTTTGTTTAGTTCTTTTTTCGTAACAGATTTAATGTTTAGTATAGAGCTTAGAAAAAATTTGCAGTATGAGATAGGGAAGAAGTAAAGCATGTAGCAACATTAGCACGGCAAAGGGCACTCCTTTAAAGGCAAGGAAAGGCAAAAATATTTTAAGTCAAGTGGTAGCGATTTTACGTACGATTTTTGAATCAAGCACGGGCAACGCCGGCCCATGCTGCTAGTGCTACAATAAATTTGAGCACCTTGTTTTTGGCACAGATATTTCCTTTTTTTTTTTTTAATCAGTTCTTCCAAGAAAGGTGATAATGCCACTAAGACTCAGGGGGTTTCTAGCGAGTGAAAAACTGAGATGATGAAGGTGAAGAAAGGACAATTTTTGTCCTTGATATAGTGAGATCCTGACACTATCCATATGTGGAAAAGATCATCGATTTGTACCAAGTGGAAACTAAGTCGACAGTTAAGAACATCTGAAGTTTGTTTATGATGCATCTTCAAGAATTCGTGTGGCGGGTTTTCAGCATTTATTTATTACGTAGTGCACCTTTACCCGTTGTAATACTGTTTCATTGTAATAAATATATATATATATATATACCTTGGTCTTATCAAAATGAAACCTAGTCTATATAGCAACGCAACGCCATCTACCATAAACTTTTTATACTCATATTAAAAGAAAAAATAAGGATTTCCTTTTCGTATGTGGAATTTGACCACAAATTTGTAAAAGTATATTTTATACACCCTATATATATATATATATATATATATATATATATATATATATATATATATATATATGTATATATTGATAGATAGATAGATAGATAAAAAAGAGGAAAAACTATTCTTAGCTGACGCGTCTCAATCTATGAGGGGAATTATTAAGGCAAATCATTGATAAAAAATGTCAAAGATCGAACAGCGGCGGCTAAGAATAGTTTTTCTTGTCTTTTTATTAATCTTCTTCTTTCACAAATACACTACATTCGATATATATATATATATATATATATATATATATATATATATATCGAATGTAGTGTATATATATATAAATTTATATATTTACTGATGCACACACACACGAATATATATGTATTGATATACCCCATATATATATATATATATATATATATATATATATATAGGTTTTACAAAAAAGATGGATGAGGCTTGTCCTCATTGACTATCCTGAACTAGCAACTGTGATTCGCGACCTATTCATTCATTAGAGTTTACTAATGTGACCACAGGATTTCATTGATCAAAATTCATCTGGTATAAACTACTATACCGTATATTCAAAGAGGCTCTAATTGAAAGAAATTAAATTACATATTTTTAGACATTTTTTTGTCATTTTCGTTCATTTTTTATTTATTTTTCAATCCGTTATTTTCAACTTGTGGTCCGATTTAGAAACGTCATCCTATTATGACGTCATAATTAAGAACGCCAGCGAGAAAGCAAAACACCACATTTATTCTGACTTTCAAACCAACTGGACGTCTGTCTCTAAATTTTGTCTAAATTACATAAAAAACATTCGGAACAGTGGATGAAAGTATAACGACACGGACTGAGGAAAAATATGTTGTGATCTGCGAGGATACGTGGAGGCCATAAATGAAAACAAATTGGATCAACTTATCTCAGATAATGTACAAAATGAAAAGTGCGTCTGTCATCCCGTTTGTTACATATATATATATATATATATATATATATATATATATGTATATGTGTGTTTGTGTGTGTGTGTGAGAGTTGTATTTTAAAGCAGCCAATCAAAGTTCGTCATCTTTTTACGTATATACTTGCATATCTTTTTTCAAATAATGATAGATATAAATATATATACACAAAATATACATGAGTATATATCCAGTATATATAGCCGTGTACATACATACGTACGTATACATACATACATACATATATATAATATATATATATACATATAATAGATCCCTGTTTTTCTCTAATAGTATGTGTCGCATTGTGATTCCTGTTTTGTTTTCTTGCTTGTTTATATATATATATATATATATATATATATGTATATATATATATATATATATACATATATATATATACATATATATATATACATATATATATATGTATATATATATATGTATATATATATATGTATATATATATATATGTATATATATATATATATGTATATGTATATATATATGTATATATATATATGTATATATATATATATATGTATATATATATATATATATATGTATATGTATATATATATATATGTATATATATATATATATGTATATATATATATATATGTATATGTATATATATATATATATGTATATATATATATGTATATGTATATATATATATATATATATGTATATATATATATATGTATATATATATATGTATATATATATATATATATATATATATATATATATATATATATATTAGATCAGTTGTAATTTGTACGTTTTTAAATCAGCCAACACTAAGCAGATCTTTGTTTTTCTCTACTATCTCGGATGTTGTATTGTGCGCTATTATTGTCATTGCGATGATCTTTGATGTAATGTATTGTTCTGGACTTTCAGACTTTACTGTGGAGAACTGAGAGATTCGTTCACTCTCTCTGCATTTCCTTCTCAGTTTTTCTTTTCTCCTCAGAATGGAACTTTTTTTTTTATATCAAAACAATTGTCACATGTATTAGGTTGATGCACGATTTCGTTTAGACTGTAGTCATGACGGACATCTGTTCGGTGTTCCTATAATTGTTTTCTGGGTCTCTAGATGTTTCGCAATCTGTGCGGTCTATTTTCTATATTCTTGCCTCGGATCTCTTGGTGTTGTTTTATCGTTTGATGCTACCTATTGAGTCAAACAAGAACAGAAAGCAGAACAGAATTAGGAATATATAAAGTAGACAACAACTTTTTCAGTGGATTTTACCAAAATCAAGGCAACTAAGGCACAAGATGTTATTGGGTTGGGAAGAATTCGAAAACAGAATCTGTACAAAGGAACGAGTAGAAAAGAGTGTTATCAGGAGGACAGTAAAAAAAAACGATTGATATTGCCTTTAAATTTGCAAAGATGGCTGGAAAGCATGGAGCCTTAACAGTATTCCACAAGCGAGAAGTGCGAGAGAAGACTGCTAGCATAGAACTATACGGTTACATCGAGCGAAATCAACTGTATATCGATGAGACGGCGTTAGCAGTCTAGTACTGCGCTTAAATTCATAAAGTCTAGGTAGCCAAGTGAAGAGATCTTCCGAACATTTTCCAGAAAAGTATTTATAGAATAGACACGGAGAGGAAACTATAGGGTGTTGGGACAGAGACTGAAGCCGAGATGCCAGATCAGGACCAATAATATTGCCGATTCTTCTTTGGATTTTATCAACGATCTATAGATACAGAACAGGAGAACCAGAACATTGCAGCATTGATTATAATTTGGGCATTATTCATTTGTTTTTAATGGTTTATCAACCTCTTGTAGATTATTTAAAAACGGAAAACATTTCTTTCGACTTTATCAAGTATCTCTAAATATGTAGCAGAAACACCAGTCCATAAGTCACTGTAATATTTAACGCAAAGTCGAATGATATACTTATATGCATGTAAGATAGATTCAGGCGAGAAAACCCTTTTTAGCAGAACACGGTTAACAATCAAGGCAATAAAGCCACTAAGATACAAGGGATTACTGGGTGTGGTGGAATTCGAATACAGAAACTGTACTAAGGAGCAAGAACAAAAGAAGCGTAATTAGGAGAACAGTAGAAAGCGTTTGATATTGCCTTTAAAATTACAAAGTTGGCTGGAAAGCTTGGAACCATAAGAGAGTTCCGCAAGCGAGAAGTGAGAGAGAAGAAACTGTCAACATAGAACTTACGGTTACATTTAGCGAAGTCAACTGTATATATTGATGAGATATTGTTGTCAGTCTAGTAATGAGCTTAAATTTAGGAAGACTAGGTGCAAAAGCGAAGAGATCATCCTAACATTTGCCAAGAAATTATTCATAGAATAGACACAGAGAGGAAAGTATACGGTTTTGGGAAAGAGACTGAAGCCGAGATGCCACATCCGGACCAATAATATTGCCGATTCTTTTTTGGATTTTATAGATGTTCTCTAGTTATACATCTGAACGAGAACATTCTAGCATTTCTTTTTTTAATGATTTATTAACCTCTTGTAAGTTATTTAAATACGGAAAATATTTCTTTAGATTTTATCAAGCATCTCTAAATATGTAGCAGAAACACCAGTCCGTAAGTGACTGCAATATTTAACGCAAGGTCGAATGATATACTTATATACATGTAAGATAGATTCAGGCGAGAAAAACCTTTCTAGAACAACACGGCGAACCACTCAAGGAAGTAAAGCCACTAAGATACAAGGGGTTACTGGGTGTGGAAGAATTAAAATACAGAAAATGTACTAAGGAGCAAGAACAAAAGAAGTGTAATTAGGAGGGCAGTAGAAAGAGATTGACATTGCATTTAAATTTGGCTTGAAAGTATGGAATCTTAAGAGAGTTCCACAATCGAGAAGTGCGAGTAAAGAAACATTCGGCTATATAGTGTTAATTGGTGAAGCATAGAACATACGGTTATACAGTGTTAATTGGTGAAAATTCTTCGCAAGTCTTGGACAGCGTTTCAATTCAAAATATCTGTGTATCATGGTGGAGAACTTATCCGAACGATTGCCATGAAAGTATTTATAGATTAGGCACAGAGAGTAAACTCTACACTGGTGGGAAAGTGACTGAATCCGAGACGCCAGATCAGGACCAATAATATTGCTGATTCTTTTTTGGATAAGATCAAGCATCTCTCTATATACAGCGGAAGCAGCTGAACATATGTGGTGGCACTAATCTAAGCATGGAAGAATGGTAAACTTTTAAGATTTTAAGATATATTCTGGAGAGAAAAGTTGTCTAGCACGACACAATGAAGCACCTTTCTTAGCAGCTAACTTAGCAAAGAATTCAATATAGTCTTTTCACCTCTTGTCAGCCGTGAACATTAGCGCGGAAATACGCAAAGTATCACTCACCTGGAGGTTAGCATCACCCATAATGATATAAGACAGAAAGGGATCTCTCGGAGCACAGTTTAGTTTTGGAAACGATAAAATGAACAAGTCACCCTTTGCCCAAGTTAACAACAGACTGAAATTTGTTTTTGACCAGAGCTTCCAATTTGACATTATCGGACCGAACAAACTTAATAACGAGACAGGTGTAAATGCTTGCATCATCAACATATATAAAAATATGAGAGCTGATACTATTGAGAAGGTCGTTAATGTAAAATAAAAAAACAAACAAAGTAGAATTAAGGATAGAGCCCTGGGTACCACCTGCGTAAAAAGATCTATAAGAGAGGTCGTTCAGTATAACATTCATTTTAAGATTTGATAAGTAAAACCGAGTCTGTTCAAAACTTCTGCCGGAAACACCGTGACCTTTAAATTTGGGAAGAAGTCCAGTATGGCAAAACCTGTCGAAATCTTTTTTGGTGATGTTCAAAAGCAATAAACCGAGCCACGCCATTCTTATATCATTGCTTGATAGACTCTTACACCAATTATCGTCACTACATCAGCACTTAACCTAGAGCAACGAAATATTGCTTGTTTGAAAGAAGAACATGTGTCGTGAAATACGTAACCTACTCAGCATTGATTAGGGCCTCTAGCAGGTTGGCAAAAAGGGACAGAAAACTAAAATGCCGATAGATGGAAGGGTCGAACGGTTCATATGAATTATTAAGAATTTGAACAACAGATAAGGATTTCCAACATGTAGAAATGCAAGAAGAGGAAGACATTTATTATACAGTTTAGAGACAAAGGGAGCCAGTTCGGGAGAAAAATCACAAGGTCTATTAGGGAAGGATATATTCAGGGGTACCTGCTTGATGGGGATCGCGATTAGGGGATGATAAGTAACGAAATATCCACTGATGTATATAAGAAAAGCATTAAGGAAACTTGAATAAATATTATATGAATACCACGTAGATATTTTGGATGACAATTATCTGATGGCACTACTGGTTCAACATAATACATATCATCAAAGGTTGGACTGAAACAGCTTCTCAAAAATGCCAGTCTTATGAGAAAAGAACAACATTGTCTCAGAAGGGAATGTTCTAAGAGAGCGCTAATCTGGCAATTCTCAAATAGAACCAGGGCCATACGTTACACCATCGATTATCGCAAAGACAATTTAGAGCATAAGGCGATATACGAGGTAGTAGGGAAAATCATTCATAATCTTCTTAGAGTCGACAGATTTATAAACCTACAAAACCCAACAGATCTAATATATATATATATATATATATATATATATATATATATATATATATATATATATATATATATATATATATATAACAAGCAAGCGAACGAACCAGGTATCACAATGCGACACATAATATTAGGGAAAAACAGCACTCCTCAAAAACTAAAGGCCGAAGATATATATGTATTATATGTTTATTGTTGTGGTAGGATCCACCTAATTTGCATAGTGGAGTACCGACCATATAAATATGGTTGGTACCGGGAAGAGGCGGGTTCAGAAAGGCCATATTTCTGGCCAAGCCTACGGGCTCGGGGATACCCACATTAAAACGGCCTTGTGCCACATTCGATCCTCGTGGGTGGATTGATAAATACAGGAATAAAGAGATCCAACCAGAGACTCTGCCCGACTGCGACTCGGTCAACACACATTCCAGGAACGGTCTTCCCAGGAATATAAAAAAGACTATATGTAAATATTGTGTAAACTTTCTTGTTTCAATACATTTTGTTCTAAGTACATTTTGTGTTGCATTATTATTCCATGCATTAGTCAAGTTTCAGCATTTATGTATGTAAGTGTGTGTGCGTGTGCACGGGTATATATGACGGGGCATAGATACATGTATATGTAAAAGTGCATATATATAAGAATTACTTATATTTATGTATTTATTAATAAATGTATTCATGCGTACAATATTCTTATAAAAAGGTTCTAAAATATGTGTGTGTATATATAAATATGGATGCTTAATCATATGAATAAGAATGTATGTATACGCAGGTTTATATAAATATTAGTAAGTATAAATAAGTCAGTGACTAGTCTCTGTTGACAGGTTTAAAACACAACAGACACCTAAAGGGTTCAAAATGTAATGTATATACATACATACACACACACATACACACACACACACACACACACACACACACACACACACACACACATATATATATATATATATATATATATATATATATATATATATATATATATATAAACAAGGAATAAGACAAAAACTTGAATTTTGACATTGGATGTAATAAGATAATCTAATTTTATATTATTTATTGTCACCTTGTATTCTGTGCGATATAGCATTTTCAAAATGTCCTTCATTCTAACGTGAAGAATTTAAAGAGATTGTACCGCTCAACGGCGCCATTTATTTTTCAAATATTTAAAACTATCATTTTATAAAACTTCGACATAAATTGTCGATACCATCTGCATTTGTCTGTGGCTCTGAAGTAAAAAAAAATGAGATTTCATATTATATTACCGTTGACTGTACCAATCAACAGTGCCTTAATTTTTACAAAAATTTAAACGATCATTTTATAAATCATCGACACAAATTGTTGATACCCTCAGCATCTGCCTGTGATTCTAAAGTAAAAAAAAATATTTCTTATGAAGATGTCCTATTATATTAGCACTGACTGTAACACTGAACAGCGCCTTTTCTTTTTCAAATATTTGAACGATCCCATTAAAAACGATCGACACAATTTGTTGAAACCGTTTACATCTGTCTGTGACTCTGAAGAAAAACAATATGAAGTTGTCCTATTATATTACCACTGACTGTAACTATGAACAGCGCCTTTTGTTTTCAAATATTTGAGCGATCCCTTTATGAAAGATCGACACAATTTGTCGATACCGTTTACATCTGTCTTTCGCTCTGAGGTAAAAAAAAATGAATATGTCCTATTATATTACCGCTGAGTGTAACACTGAACATCGACTTTTCTTTTTCAAATATTTGAACGATCCTTTTATAAACGATCGACACAATTTGTCGATACCGTTTGCATCTGTCTGTGGCTCTGAAGAAAAAAAATATGAATATGTCCTATTATATTACCACTGACTGTAACACAGAACAGCGCCTTTTCTTTTTCAAATATTTGAACTATCGCTTTATAAACGATCGACAAAATTTGTCGATACCACTTGCATCTGTCTGTGGCTCTGAGGTAAAAAAAATATGAATATGTCCTATTATATTACCACTGACTGTAACACTGAACAGCGCCTTTTCTTTTTCAAATATTTGAACGATCCCTTTATAAACGATCGACACTATTTGTTGACACCGTTTGCATCTGTCTGTGGCTCTGAAGAAAAACAATATGAAGATGTACTATTATATTACCACTGACTGTAACTATGAACAGCGTCTTTTCTTTTTCAAATATTTGAGCGATCCCTTTATGAAAGATCGACACAATTTGTCGATACCGTTTGCATCTGTCTTTGGCTCTGAGGTAAAAAAAAATGAAGATGTCCTATTATATTACCGCTGACTGTAACACTGAACAGCGCCTTTTTTTTCAAATATTTGAACGATACCTTTATAATCGATCGACACAATTTGTCGATACCACTTGCATCTGTCTGTGGCTCTGATGTAAAAAAAAATATGAAGATGTCCTATTATATTACCGCTGAGTGTAACACTGAACAGCGCCTTTTCTTTTTCAAATATTTGAACGATCCCTTTATAAACGATCGACACAATTTGTTGAC
This sequence comes from Acanthosepion lycidas, assembly GCA_963932145.1. Lineage (NCBI taxonomy): Eukaryota > Metazoa > Mollusca > Cephalopoda > Sepiida > Sepiidae > Acanthosepion > Acanthosepion lycidas. The sequence goes on along the minus strand of OZ010609.1, from coordinate 29,375,233 downwards.
ACCGTTTGCATCTGTCTGTGGCTCTGAAGAAAAACAATATGAAGATGTCCTATTATATTACCACTGACTGTATCACTGAACAGCGCCTTTTATTTTTCAAATATTTGAACGATCCCTTTATAAGCGATCGACACAATTTGTTGACACCGTTTGCATCTCTCTGTGGCTCTGAAGAAAAACAATATGAAGATGTCCTATTATATTACCGCTGACTGTAACACTGAACATCGCCTTTTCTTTTTCAAATATTTGAAGGATCCCTTTATGAACGATTGACGCAATTTGTTGACAGGTTTTGCATCTGTCTGTGGCTCTGATGTAAAAAAAAATATGAAGATGTACTATTATATTACCACTGACTGTAACTATGAACAGCGTCTTTTCTTTTTCAAATATTTGAGCGATCCCTTTATGAACGATCGACACAATTTGTCGATACCGTTTGCATCTGTCTTTGGTTCTGAGGTAAAAAAAAATGAAGATGTCCTATTATATTACCGCTGACTGTAACACTGAACAGCGCCTTTTCTTTTTCAAATATTTGAACGATCCCTTTATAAACGATCGACACCATTTGTCGATACCACTTGCATCTGTCTGCGACTCTGATGTAAAAGAAATATGAATATGTCCTATTATATTACCGCTGACTGTAACACTGAACAGCGCCTTTTCTTTTTCAAATATTTGAACGATCCCTTTATAAACGATCGACACAGTTTGTCGATACCACTTGCATCTGTCTGTGGCTATGAGGTAAAAAAAATATGAATATGTCCTATTATATTACCGCTGACTGTAACACTGAACAGCGCCTTTTCTTTTTCAAATATTTGAACGATCCCTTTATGAACGATCGACGCAATTTGTTAACAGGTTCTGCATCTGTCTGTGGCTCTGATGTAAAAAAAATATGAAGATGTCCTATTATATTACCGCTGACTGTAACACTGAACAGCGCCTTTCCTTTTTCAAATATTTGAACGATCTCTTTATAAACGATCGACACAATTTGTTGACACCGTTTGCATCTGTCTGTGGCTCTGAAGAAAAACAATATGAAGATGTCCTATTATATTACCACTGACTGGAACACTGAACAGCGCCTTTTATTTTTCAAATATTTGAACGATCCCTTTATAAGCGATCGACACAATTTGTTGACACCGTTTGCATCTGTCTGTGGCTCTGAAGAAAAACAATATGAGATGTCCTATTATATTACCACTGACTGTAACACTGAACATCGCCTTTTCTTTTTCAAATATTTGAACGATCCCTTTATAAACGATCGACACAGTTTGTCGATACCACTTGCATCTGTCTGTGTCTCTGAGGTAAAAAAAATATGAATATGTCCTATTATATTACCGCTAACTGTAACACTGAACAGCGCCTTTTCTTTTTCAAATATTTGAACGATCCCTTTATAAACGATCGACACAATTTGTCGATACCACTTGCTTCTGTCTGTGGGTGTGAGGTGAAAAAAAATGTGAAGATGTCCTATTATATTACCGCTGACTGTAACACTGAACATCGCCTTTTCTTTTTCAAATATTTGAACGATCCCTTTATAAACGATCGACACAGTTTGTCGATACCACTTGCATCTGTCTGTGGCTCTGAGGTAAAAAAAATATGAATATGTCCTATTATATTACCGCTAACTGTAACACTGAACAGCGCCTTTTCTTTTTCAAATATTTGAACGATCCCTTTATAAACGATCGACACAATTTGTCGATACCGTTTGCATCTGTCTGTGTCTCTGAAGAAAAAAAAATATGAAGATGTCCTATTATATTACCGCTGACTGTAACACTGAACAGCGCCTATTCTTTTTCAAATGTTTGAACGATCGCTTTATAAACGATCGACAAAATTTGTCAATACCACTTGCATCTGTCTGTGGCTCTGAGGTAAAAAAAAATATGAAGATGTCCTATTATATTACCACTGACTGTAACACTGAACAGCGCCTTTTCTTTTTCAAACATTTGAATGATCCCTTTATAAACGATCGACACAATTTGTTGACACCGTTTGCATCTGTCTGTGGCTCTGAAGAAAAACAATATGAAGTTGTCCTATTATATTACCACTGACTGTAACTATGAACAGCGCCTTTTCTTTTTCTAATATTTGAGCGATCCCTTTATAAACGATCGACGCAATTTGTCGATACCGTTTGCTTCTCTCTGTGGCTCTGAGGTAAAAAAAAATGAAGATGCCCTATCATATTACCACTGACTGTAACACTGAACAGCGCCTTTTCTTTGTCAAATATTTGAGCGATCCCTTTATAAACGATCGACGCAATTTGTTGACAGGTTTTGCATCTGTCTGTCGCTCTGAGGTAAACAAAATATGAAGATGTCCTATTGTATTACCGCTGACTGTAACACTGAACTGCGCATTTTCTTTTTCAAATATTTGAACGATCCCTTTATAAACGGTCGACACAATTTGTCGAAACCGTTTGAATCTGTCTGTGGCTCTGAGGTAAAAAAAAATATGAATATGTCCTATTATATTACCGCTGACTGTAACACTGAACAGCACCTTTTCTTTTTCAAATATTTGAATGATCCCTTTATAAATGATCGACACAGTTTGTCGATACCGTTTGCATCTGTCTGTGGCTCTGAGGTAAAAAAAATATGAAGATGTCATATTATATTACCGCTGACTGTAACACTGAACAGCGCCTTTTCTTTTTCAAATAATTGAACGATCCCTTTATAAACGATCGACACAATTTGTCGATACCGTTTGCATCTGTCTCTGGCTCTGAAGACAAAAAAAAATAAGATGTCCTATTATATTACCGCTGACTGTAACAGTGAACAGCGCCTTTTCTTTTTCAAATAATTGAACGATCCCTTTATAAACGATCGACACAATTTCCCTTTATAAACGATCGACACAATTTGTCGATACCGCTTCCATCTGTTTGTGGCTCTGAGGTAAAAAAAAAAAGATGTCCTATTATATTACGGCTGACTGCCCCACTGAACATCGCCTTTTCTTTTTCAAATATTGGAACGAATCCGACAAAATTGTGTATTCCCTCAGCATCTATCTGTTGTTCTGAATTAAAACTAAGAAGAAGAAAAATTTCATATTACATCACCGCTGACGTTACCACTCTAAAGCGTCCTTTCTTTTTGAAATATTTAAACAATCTTTTATAAATTTTTGACACAAGTTTTAGAGACTTTCAAAATCTCTCTGTAAAAAAGAAAAATAATATAATTTTAATTCTTTATTTCAAATGAGGAAAAAGCTTTTTCTTTGTTATGGTTTAATAAAATATTAAACATTAACTCTTTGTTATATAATAATCTTCTTTTTTAATCCCTAGTAATTCAACTCTCACTGTTTACTGGATAAGGACAAAGGCTTAAAAAATTAAACATTCCTTGCCAATTGAATCTTAGCGAATCTATGTTTTATTTAGTAAAACTTTACTATTTCAGCCACAGAGACGCGTACCACGATACGACATATAATTACCTTTCTTACGAAAGTCACCTCTCTTACTGGGACATTTGGAAGTCTATTTATACCTGCTAGAATTCTTTTCCTTATTCGAATGTTGTCTTACGACTATACCACGTTTAAACACGTCCCCTACTATGAAGGTTGCACATAGTCAACAAGAAGACGGGTGACATCTTGTTAATGACATGTGTTGTAAGCTTGAATGTGCGACTGATGTGGATATATAATACTTAGAAACCCGATTTCTAATTCATGCCCGGGTTCAATATTATATTCATGTAGGCGCATATATCTTATAAATACACATTTACTCGTCCAAGCTATGGGTTAAATAGTTGGAATTGAATTATAAATCATTAATATCTCCAAGACGTTTTTTAAAATCTAAAAATATTTTTTTCTGGCTTAAATTACCAGCAAAAGGTTGATAACTGTAAAAAAAAAAAAAAAAAAAAGAAATCATCCAATCAAATTTTAGCCGAACGTTTAAGTAATTAATTGATAATTTTGCAGGTATTATTTCTCATGACACAATTATGTGTCATACGTGATACACACTTAGGCGATCATGTATCTTTCCATACATGACATAACTGACGAGGTTTCCATTTCTTTCTTCGTTAGGCCAGTTGAGATCCAAGACTGAAGAAACCGGTCTGTCCTGCTATTTACCCATAGCTGGGGCAGAAGAACGATTATCATGTAATGGATTCGACTGGAATTTGAACCCGGCTCTCCGATTCCTCAAACCATTACTCCACCTTGCCTCTTTATGGCTAGAAACACGATAAACGTTAAGGCTATAAATAGAAATGCCGATAGCCAAAATTTCTTTTGTAAGATATTTAATGCTTTTTGGCCCGTAGTTTATTTTAAACATTTTTACCCCAAGCAAGACAATAAAGCCACTAAGACGCAAGGGGGTTAATAGTGTAAGAAAATACGAGAAAAAAATCACTATTAGCCAGAATAAAACCGGACATTGCGATCAACACTAGGTAACGACTGTTTCCGTTCATGCGCGTTGTGCAATGGCTCGCCTATTTATATATGCTAGTCGATAGGGGGTTATGGGTAATAAGGTCCGGTACTTCTGGTATGTTATCCTCTACGGTTATTAGATAGGCGGCAACTTTTATCTATATATAAAATTCTGTGAATTCTTTTAGTCTATCCGTTTGTTTGTGCGTCCGCTTAGGACCAACTTAATAAAAAATATCAAATCTTAATAAAAGAAATATTACTACTACCTTTTTCCGTCCGACAGTCTGTCCGATAGTCCATCCGTCACACCTTCTAAAGTAATGAAACATTGAAGGATCGAAACCAAAATTTCGAAATCTCTCTTTTCCATTGGTTTGGTTTGTTTTTGATCGCTGTCTTCCAGTCATTTTGATGGGCAATAGCGAAATTCTGAAATTTACAATGATATTATTGCATTTCAAAAATAAAGCTTGCAAAAAGGAATATTTTAAATAAGAAAAATAAAACGTTTTTGACAAAAATCAGGATGGTCTTGGGCTTATAGCCTTCGAAGGCTAGGAGAAAAGAACAATATCATCCACCCGCAACAACCCCAAGCGTGGGCAGCACGGTTACATTAATAAAAGACATTCACTTAAATAATTAATGAATAGTTTTGCAAGTATTATTTCTTATGACTGGAAAAACGATCAACGTTAATGCTATAAATAGAAATGCCGACAGGTAAAATTACTTTTGTAAGATATTAAATGCCTTTTGGCCCGTAGATTATTTTAATCAAGCAAACAAGACAATAAAGCCACTAAGACGCGAGGCCTTAAGAAGTGTAAGAAAATATGAGAAAAACACTATTAACGAGAAGTAGAAAAGAAAAAGAATAAAAAATAAAACAGTTTATAACGATTGACATTGCATTTAAATGGTTGATTATCGAAAGTGACCGAGAGACATGAAACCGGAAGTGTTTTCTTAAATTGAAAATTGTGGCAGAAGAAACTGTTAGCATATAACTTACGTCACACATTATGAAATGGACAAAATCCGACAATTATTTTAAGACATTTTTATGTTTATACATTTTTTTTATAGATACAAATATTTAAATAAAAGCTCTGTTTTTTTATAAACAGTATTAAACAAGA
>OZ010609.1:29337100-29367100 GCA_963932145.1 Acanthosepion lycidas | reverse complement strand
TTAATGCACCCAAAACGAAACTGCTGTCATTTACTCACTATAGAGAAAGTTCCCTACCTCGTATCAGTATGGTTGATGATCAACGCTATGAGATTACCTCACTGTGCATTCTCGGTCTCACGTTTTCTACTGACCTGAGTGGAACAACTACATTGAATCAATAGCTGCATTTACAGCAAAGAAAGTTGTTTCCCTGTATCGCGCCAGGAGGTTTTACTTGTCTGAGCTCATCCTTCACCATCTACAAATCTACCATTCGTCCATGCATACTGATGCCATATCTGGTCTGGTGGCCCTGCTGTTCATCATGAGGTTCTCGACAAAATCCAAAGAAGAATCTGCAATGTAATCGATACTGACCTGGCATCTCGACTTCAGTCACTTTTTAACCGATGTAATGTGACACTTCCTTTTGTCTTTTCTATACATATTTTCATGGCATCTATTCTGACGAACTACTTTCCCTGGTACCCTGACTGCATGAATTTAAGCCTGCTACTAGATTGGCATCTTGGCTCCACCCTTTTACAGTCGAAACAATTAGATGTAATCGCCTTTTCTATTTCAATAGCTTCTTCTCTTGCACTTCCCAACAGTATAACTCTCTTCCGCTTACTTGCTTCCCTGATAACTATAATCTTCAAAAATTTTAATTTTAATTGACATCTTTCTATGCCTGGATCCCTATTCTTTTTTTTACCCGTCTCCGTTTTTCTTTTTATCCTTTCTTCAACCCCTCTATACTCAATCTTTTCCCTTACTACCATTCTCTGTAACTCCTTGTATACTCGCGACACTCCTGCCTTGCTTGCGATGAAATGCTTAAAATGTATCACGTACCAGAAGAGGATAGCAGAGAGGCTTTTGGACTCAATCGAGACTGGAAAGTGAAGACTCCTGCCCATATATGGCAGCAATATTCCATTTTCGGCTTGATCTGGCTCTTGTAAAGGAAGAGGCTAGAGGAGACGCTGTTGGATTCCATCGCGACTAGAAAGTGAAGATTGGAAAGCTCCTGCCCATATATAGCAGAAGTACTCCATTTTCAGCCTGTTCTGGCTCTTGTAAAGTTAGTGGATAGCACGAGGAGTCTGGTACTTAATGGAGCCTTACAGGGAACTGACCGTTTTCTCAGCATCTTCAGCTATAGATTATAAGTACGACCTCCACTTGAGGCCTGGATTGAGTTTAAGGATCAATAGCCGCTCAAAGCACAGGACCTCGTTGAAGGAACATCTATTCATCGTGATTGGTGATAGTTCAGGCTTCGATCGGGGATGATAGGATGTAACTTGTTTGGTTTTCGAGGCACTGAATGTAACCAGCCGTTTTTATTCCAACTGAGCTGTTAGAGATTGTTCAGAGGAGAGATCAGCTGCCAATCTCTGGTCATGTCGAGTTCGGAGGTGAGCCAATGTACCGTTGTATCATCAGAATAGATAATCACAAATGATCAGAGTATACTCATAGATCAATTAGGAGTAACGTTGAAATCACGGACAAATTTATCTTTAAACACTGTAATTTGAGAACAGTAATTTTTCATTTGAATATGAGCTATTTAAAGTTAGAGAGTTGTGTCCCTTTAATTGTTTTTATCAGTAGAAGACAAGATGGCGGGAACGCAGTAATGTAAAATTGGGAATCCAGTCGAAACCCTGGTTGCGAGGTTGGTTGGTACTTTAGATTTTCTTATATATATATATATATATATATATATATATATATATATTAAGTTGGTGCAAAAATAATGACGGTTTTTGACGTTATTTTGAACGTCAAAAACCGTCATTATGTTTGCACCAACCTAATATATATATATATATATATATATATATATATATATATATATATATATATATGATTAAGATAAGTAAAACTTTGTCACTTAGCTGATTGATGCTATCTTCATCATCCCGACTCCAGAGTTTCGTAGCCGGACCTGTCCTTGAGGGGATTTCAGCAATTATATACTCACTTATATATAAATCAGATACGCACCTTGTTCATGTATAGTTTATCACTTGATGCATGTAAAAATATTTAAATATATTCACAATAAAAAAAGTCAATTTTTTTTTTAAATAATTGAAAAAAAGTAAACCATCCTGAAACCTAACCAAAAAAAGCACCCTGAAGCATTTTGTAATACCCTCGGGTATGATGGAAAAGTTAAAAGTCTTCTCTGTTTGCAACCAAAGTCATTATACCCGAGAAACAGATCTTCAGTGTGCATTAGTATGTGGCAAAATTATATACAAGAGCCGTTGGTGTCGATGATTTTGAGATCAGCGCACACTCAATAAATGTTCCTTTTAGTGAATCCTTTTCTCTCCCCTGATCAAACTGGCACTTATTAAGTCGAAATTGTGTTCAAATCTATTAACATAGACCACAAATGTCGTATAACAACGATTTTAACGCACTGGTGGTTGGTCATAATACACCCCCACATCACAATTTCGACTTAATAAATGCTAGTATGATCAATAAACTTAAATTCATGGCCATAGCAAAAGCAATAATAGATCAGTATGGTAAACAAGCTAGTCCAATATATTTATATATCGTTAAAGACGGTTGACTACGTACTGGGATTAAGCATTATAACGAAACATGTATAAAAGATGGATTGCTGCCTAAATATACAATTATCAAACTACACCATCTGGCAATCAACAAGGAAAGAAACACTACAATATTCAGAAGAAATGATACTTTGTATCCAGAAAATAAATCGCTTATACCAACACAAGAAAAATTAAATAAAACGTTTAATCGCAGCACCTTGTCTGCCATTTTTAGCGAAACATGTATAAAAGAGGAATTGCTGCCTAAGTATACTATATATATATATATATATATATATATATATATATATATATAAAACACTTTCTGCTTTTATGAGCTGATTTAAAATCTAGCAGACATAAACGGATCTAATATATATATATATATATATATATATATATATATAAATATATAAATATAATGAAATGGATTAATTTTGACAATTATTAATATATTTTCTGTTTATACGTTATTTTATTAAGGTACAAGTAAATGCTCTCTTTTTAATTGGACGGTATTAATTACATTTACCAGCCTGAATGTTCGAGAAATTTCGTAGAAAATATGCGTTCTCCGACAAGAATTGAACCTGTATCCCTAACGGAAACCGTCATTTGGCCTGACGTGCTGTACTGTTCAGCTACAAAGAAGCGTCTGGTCAGCAAAGGTTGAATTACTGTTTATAAAGACACAATCTTCTACGAGTTTTCTCGATCGATCATTTCTGCTCAAGAAACATATCTTAGCGTAAACAATGACAACATATCATGAAAAGGATTATTTAATATATTTTATGTTTATACGTTATTTTTATAGATACAATTTGTTTAAAAAAATTTCTGTTTTTAATTAAACACTATTAATTACATTTATCGTCCTGAAATTTAGTAGAAAATATGCGTTCTCCACGAAATGTAATTAATACTGTTTAATTAAAAACAGAGCAATTACTTAAATAAATTGTATCTATCGAAATAACGTGCATATATATATATATATATATATATATATGTATATATATATATATATATATATATATATATATATATATATATATATATATATATATATATATATATGTATATATATTGACCACTAATATTATATCTCTCTCTCTTTCCCCCTCTCTCTGTATATATATATATATATATATATATATATATATATATATATGATTTATAACCATGGAATATTAGTGTTTTAGCCTTTTATATTATATTCTTATTCTGTGCTGGACATCGAGTTCTACCTGGATTCTATCCTCTTGGGAATTTATATATATATATATATATATATATATATATTGACCACTAATATTATCTCTCTCTCTCTCTCTTTCTCTCTGTATATATATATATATATATATATATATATATATATATATATATATATATATATATACATATATATATATATATGAACAAATAAACACTTTCTGATTTCTGGTTATCCGATGTGATAAGATAATTAATAATTCATTACCCATCTTATCCTCAAAAATCACAATGCATTTTACTTACATACTGTTTTGTCTTTTATTCCGACCAGAAGAAGCTGAACTCAATAGACGTCGGCGAAACGCGTCGTTTATAAGATTTTCCACTCTTCTTTGTCTCATCATCATACACACACTTGTTACTATTATAATTCTGCTTGTTACACCCTTCTTTAGTTAGTTAATTTCTTAGTTAATTTGCACGACCCTTGCATTCTGCCAATACCCCTTAAATAATGTACTATTCTGTTTTGACTGCGAGGAAACACGGAAGTGACATTTATAATATAAATGTTTGCAAGACATGAATTTTATCAAACATTTGGCAACGTGAAAAAGTTACTTATTAGGCCGAAAAAAAAAAAGAACATTTTCATTCAACCTTTTTCATGCGTACAACACATTTGACTCAAAAATAAAAGTACCATAGCGGAAACATTTCTGCTCAAAATGAGAATAAGAGTGCCTCCATTAAGGAAGAGTGGGGACCAAAACTAAGGCCAATGATTCAGGCTGCGCCATATTACTAACCAGTCCCAGTTTCCCCTAAAACACAGACAACCAAATAAACTTTATATGCACTCAGAAAATGCGGCTTATTATAATGTTGAATAATATATTATCGAACGGCTATTGTCGATCCTAAAACTTTATTTAAAATGAATTAAAAAATAATTACTCGTCAATAAATTTTATATTTATATTTTTTTCATTTAAAGTTCTTTTTAATAAGGACATTATCTTCATCACAATCTCTCTCTCTCTCTATCTTAGTCTGTTCATATCTATCTATCTATCTATCTCAGTCTGTTCATATCTATCTATCTATCTGTCTCAGTTTGTTCATTATCTATCTATCTCTCTATATATTTTTCAGTCTGTTCATATCTATCTATCTATCTATCTATCTATATCCATCTTTCTATCTATTTCTGAAATATTGACTTTATTTCTACAGGAGACATCATAATTTCTTATGAAACAAATCCGCTAAATAGCCACTATGATACTATGTGAGAAAACGACATTATTTTTGCACCAACATATAATATATATATATATATACATATATATATATATATACCTACGTTTGGTCTGCGATTTATGTTTCGTTGGTTACACAACTCGTCGTGCACAAGGATAACAACGGTTGGGTAACCAACGAAATTTAATTCGCACGCCAAACGTAGGTATATATATATATATTTTAAAAGACATTATTTATGTTTATAAGATAGAGATATTTAAATAAATGCTATGTTTATAATAAACAGAATTAATGATATTTACTGGCCTGAATTTCCGAGAATTTTTCATAGAATATATGCGTCCTCCGATAGGAATCGAACCTACATGCTATACGGAACTGTCATATAGCCCGAAGTGCTTTTGCCGAGTGAGCCACAGAGGTGCGTTTCGGTTAGCAAGGTTGATTTTACTGTTTTTGAAAGCACGTCAGGCTATATGACGGTTCCATATAAAAAAAGAACGTATAAACATGGCTTTATTTTTTCCCTGTAAAAAGAACGTATAAACATAAAAAATCTCTTAAAAATAATTGTCGGACTTTGTCCATTTCATAATGTGTGACGTAAGTTCTATGCTAACATGTCATTTAAGAAACAATGATGGAATTTTCATTTTTTTAAAATTACGTCCTGTAGATGGCGTCCTCCTGTACGAATGCATTCTTGAAATCTGCTGTTGAGATTCCTCATTGACTGCTGCAACATCTCAGCTGGGATACTGTGAATTTTATCTTGAATTCTAAATAGCGAAATGTTTACTTGCTCAAGGTCACCGTCTCGCAGTGTTGCCACTTGCTCATGTCTGGCAATACGCACTTCAAAAATTCTCGTTCCTATATATATATATATATATATATATATATATATATATATATATATATATATATATATATATATAAATTAGCTCTGTCTCACCGCACAATGATGTGTACACCTCTTGGCAAATTTTCGTAATTATTTATTTGTTTATTTGTGTACGCACGGCAGCACACGAGTATGCGGTCGTTAACATCTATTCATTTCATTTACCTAACCCTATATCTATCTATCTATCTATCTATCTATCTATCTATCTATCTATGTATGTTACTTCATTCATATTGGTATACATAGATAAATTAACATTAAAGTGCGTAGTTAGCGCAGTGGTTAATATAAAAAAAAATCGAATGAGAAGGCTGGGATAAAATTCGAACTCGGATCATCATCATCATCATCATCATAATCATTCTTTGACCTTGTATGGTCTACCTGAACAGCTCACTCTACATTTCTCGGTTTATGCTAACATGATATATAATATTACATAGGTTAATAATAATAATAATAGTAATAATAATAATAATAATAATAATTATGACAATAATAATAATAATAAAAATAATAATAATGATAATAATAATAATAATAATAATAATAATAATAATAACAATGACATTAATAATAATAATAATAATGACAATAATAATAATAATGATAATAATGACAATAATAATAATAATGATAATAATAATAATAATAATAATAATGATAATGATAATAGCAACCAAGAATAATATAAGGCAAACTCTATCAAAATCCACAAAATGGAAATCCCCATGAAATGGCAAGGTACCCATCTTTTTCATTAATAATCTAATAAAATTCTTGTATCGATCACTGAACGTGTTACATATCTTCTACCAAAGAATTATAGGTCAATAACATGTCTGTCCACCACATATAAATTGATCATGTCTGTCACGACGAAATGTGTGACTTACTCTTTTCTCGAAGTAAACAACATTCTTCCCCTGGAACAGAATCAATATCATAATGGTACATATGGTTGCAAAGATCAACTGTTGATAAATAAAATGATCCTGGAAAATTGCATGGAAAAGCCTAAAAATCTCAGCACCGGGTGGATAGATTACTGCAAATCCTTTGATAATGTGTACACTCATGGATTCTTAAGGCTTTGGAAATGTACATGATCACCTCGGTGATAGTAATTTTTCTTAAATATAGCATAGGACTGTGGAAAACCACGTTATACCTAAATTACGACAAAGGCACTGCCATTTCTAATCGCATTATTATCCGACGGGGAATCTTTCAAGGAGACTCTTTTGTATTGTCTGTTCTTAATCTCTCTTTCGCCTGAACTAAACAGTAATAACTATAGATACAAAGTAAGCAAGAAAATGTTTAATCCTCTATTCTACATGGATGATCTCAAAATGTTTGCTAAAGACGACAATAAGTTGAAGGGTATCCTCAATAGTGTAAAAATGTTTCAGTGCTGACATAGGTATGGATTTCGAATTACATAAAGAGCAAAAGTAACATTCAAGAAATGGAAAATTACAGAATCACACTCAATAGATTTAGATTTTGGTACAAAGATTAGAGAACTGGAACAAGAAGAAAACTCTTGTAGATACGTAAGAGTCAGAAAAAGAGATGGAACACAGCATAACAAAATGAAGGAGAAGGTAAGAAAAGAATATTAAATATCGAGTTGAATTCACAAAAGAGAATATCAGTCATACCCTGTGGTGTAATACAGTTTCAACATCCTTAATTGGACCCTAGATTACATTAAGCGGATGGATGACAAAACGAAAAAGCTTCTCACTTACATCCGCGTGTATCATCCTGAGACTGATATTGATCGTCTGTATGCGTCCAGATCCGAAGAAGGCAGAGGATTAGTTCAACTAGAAATGTCTTACAAAGCCGCAACAAACGGTTTTCAAAGATACCTTAAAATTACGGAAGACTGGATGATGATCTGTGCCAAAGAACATGAAAGAAATAAGAAACATTATTCAGTGATGATAGAAGCCAACAAATTTAAAATGTAATTTCAAGTCATGGAAGAATTGCATATAAACCATAAAAGATCTACTGTAGCGGCGAAGATACTAAAAATGAAAACAAAAGCAAATGCAACGGACAAAATGCAGAAACTATGGAAAGATAAGCCTCTTCAGGTCAATACTCTGCCCGTACCAAACAGGCTGGTGTAGACAATCCCCGTACCGATCTGTGGTTATGTAGTGCAAGGTTAAAAACTGAAACCAAAGGTTTTATTCTTGCTGTACAGGACCAATGCTTGTTAACTAGAAATTACCAAGCACACATACTGAAAAATTGTGACAACCCGAAAGGAAGATTCTGTGATAAATATCCAAAAACAATTGACCATATTTTTGTATTAGGTTGCACGGTATTGGCGTCCGTGAAATATATACACAGATAGAACAATCAAAATTAATCGCCTAGACATCGCGATCAAAGACTACAAAGAAAGAAGGTGTTTTTTTTATTGGCATGGAAGTTCACGCAGTCATTAATCTATTTAAAGATTTCCCCGAAACTATGAAAATACAAGGGGCTACATGATATCAATAATTCTAGTTGTAGTTGTAGCTCTCGGTTTGATTGGAAAACAATCCATTCATAATCAGCATATGAACTTTTCAGCCCACCCTGGAAAGAAACAATGCAGTTAATAAGAAGAAGTTTTGAAATTAATGCATGCAAGATTTCACAGCTCTAGCATCACTCCTTCATTGTGAGGTTGTGAACTTTTCATCCTACCCTCGTACTTGGAAAAAACACTGCAGTTATCAAAATAAGTTTTGAAATCAATGCATGCAAGATTTCACAGCTCTAGGATCACTCCTTCATTGTGAGGCTGTGAACTTTCCATCCTACCATCGTATTATGAAAGAAACACTACAATTATTAAAAAGAAGTTTTGAAATTAATGCATGCAAGATTTCACAGCTCTAGCATCTCTCCTTCATTGTCAGCCTATAAACTTTTCAGCCCATCCCGTACCTGGAAAGAAACAATGTAGTGAAAATAAGAAGTGCTGTAATTAATGCATGCAAGAATTCACAACCTCTAGCATCATTCCTTCATAGTGAGCCGATGAACTTCTCAGCACCCCCTCGTAGAGGCGATTGTTCTCGTGATCAATTTATTATTAAGTGCTCCTCTTAGTCTCTGCGTTGTGACAATTACTAATCAGCAGTGGACCGAGAACAGCGAAATATATATACTGTTTGTTGCTCAGGAGTTGTTTTTCTTGATGAGATTAACTTTCCTTTTTTACTGAATAAATATAGTCAATAGGCTTATCTTTTTCGGTCGCTCTCTTTCTCGATAACTCTGTGACATAGTCACGATATTATATGTGTTTAAATATATGGAATGTACTGATGTTATGCTTCTATGGCCGTTGTTCTGCAGTTTTTTTTTTTTTTTTTTTAAATAAATTCTCTCTAAGCAAGGCGATAACGCCACTAAGCCACAAGGGTGGGGTCTACTGGAATTGAAAGAGAAGGAAAAAGTCTTTTGAAGGAACCAGAAACCTAATCCTAAACTGGAAACAAGCGATTGACTCTTGTTCAAAATATCAGGGAGGAGTATGAAACGTACGATAGTTAATCTATCTAACCCTTTGTTAATTTTCACTGCTGACTTCAGGCTAATACTCCCCCTTGCTTTCAGTATGTCATGTGAGTGTCAAATTCTCCAAGACTTCTTTCCTTATTATATATCCCTCAAATTTCAACTGTCTCCTTCTGATGATAACTATGAGTGTCCTTTATGTCTCTAAACTTCCTCGGGATGAGGAAAGACAGCTTGGAGAATTTGATACTCATTGAAGGCAAAAAGGAAGAACTGTGTAACTTACCTAACGAGATTATGTAAATGGATAGCCGAACAAAGACTGGAAAACACTGCTAAGAATTACAAAGGATAGGAAGTTGTGGAGGACCACAATTTATCTCACGCTGAAAGGATATATATATATATACACACACATATATATATATATATATATATATATATATATATATATAAAACGGGTGTTACAATAAAGTAGACTGATTTTAAATGTGAATTACGTTTAAGCGTCTGATGCTTTTTTTCTTTTTCTTTCAGATTTAACAACTCAAGTCTTTGACAATCTCAACCATGGAAAGATTAACAATCAAACAACGTGTTAAAGTTATCGAAGCCTATTACAAAAATGGACGTTCAAACAGAATTTGAATGAGAAGTTCCCAGGTGACATCATCTCTCGAAACAGCGAAGTCAATTGGCCACCACGAGCGTGCGACTTGACGCCCTTAGATTTCTTCCTTTCGGGGTTATGCTAACAAGCCAACAATAATCCAACAGCTGAAGGATGAGATAATAAGGTATATTGGTGAGATCGAAGAGTAACTATACAGAGACATCAAAAATTTTGACCATCGATTGGAGGTGTGTCGCTGAAGTCTTAGCTGAAATTTGGGCGACATTTTTTTCACACATAATTCCCATGACTTAAGTAATATGATCCAATAGAGAATTAAATAAATTTTCACCAATAACACTGATTTATTTAATGCTGACCTTGATCCGTCTTAATATATATATATATATATATATATATATATATATATATATATATACTTAGTTGTACTGATGTGAGTTTGTGAGCCGGGGTTTCACGACCTTGCAACCATCAGACAAACTGATTTATTTTTAAAATTTGGGATCTATTTATGTCAGTTTTTGTTTGGTTATGTTTGATAGTAGTGAGAGGAAAAATAATAGTTGTACATAAGTTTCTTTGCATCCCTATTTGACAAATACTCCTAACAGTTCCAAAGAATAGGAAGTTATGAAGGGCCATAATCTTACTCCAGCTGAATGGATATGGAAGGAGCTTAATAAAAAAGAAAGTTTTTTTTTACATTTTAAATACACACTGCTGAGAATTACAAAGGAATGAAAGTAGTGGAGGGCCGTAAACTCTGTCACGCCAAATGGATATCGCATATGAAAGAAGAATGAAAGTGTTTTTATTGTACATTTTGGCAAGCACTGGTAAGAGTTACATTGGGTCAGAAGTTGTGGAGGGCCATAATCGATCTCACGCTGAATGAATATAGCCTATAGAGAAAAAGAAGAAGAATGAAAGTTTTTTTCTGGACATTTTGACAAACACTGTTAAGAGTTACAATGGATAAAAAGATGTGGAGGGCTATAATCGCTCTCACGCTAAATGGATATGGTATATTGAAGAAGAAGAAGAAGAAGAAGAAGAAGATGGAACTTTTTCGGTACATTTTGATAAACACTGGTAAGAGTTACATTGGATAAGAAGTTGTGGAGGACCATAATCGATCTCTCGCTGAATGAATATAGCATATAGAAGAAGAAGAAAAACAGCAAGAAGAAGAAGAAAGGAAGTTTTTCTGTACATTTTGCCAAACACTGTAAAGAGTTACAATGGATAAGAAGTTGTGGAGGCCCATAATCGCTCTCACGTTGAATGGATATAGCATATAGAAGAAGAAGAAGAAGAATGATAGTTTTTCTTTCTGTAGATTTTGACAAACACTGCTAACAGTTACAATGGAAAAGACGTTGTGGAGGGCTATAATAGTTCTTACGCTGAATGGATATGGTATATAGAAGAAGAACATGAATAAAAGAAAAAGAATAAAATTTTCTTTCCCTATATTTTCTGTTGGAAAAAAAACAGGAAGTAAAACCTCAAGTTTTCTGTTCTTTTCTGTAATCTTCATGCTGTACTCTTTTATGGTTGGGGGTAAACTTTGAATTACCAATTCTAAAGTACACTGAAAAAAAATATTGAAAATAACTGCAGTTGTGTAATCTTGATGCTGATTGGCTAATTTCTCTCAGCCGATCTCAACCCTTTGATTTGCTTTCTTCTGGGCGTGTCATAAGATCTCCTCACCTGATTTTCTTATTTCCCAGTTGATAATGACATCCCCACCGACGTACGGCACATACGGACGGCTAGGGGTTGGCTAGTAACTAAATGGCCTAGTTTGGTTAACACACAATGCATAATAGTGAGTTTGATCTTCACTATGTGCCCTAGATTTGCACCTAAGTTAATTTTATTATTTTTAGGGTCATTCGACTTGGCGTAATGGTCAGCTAGTTAGCCTGGTTGATCATTTCAAATGATTAATGGGTTTGATTCTTACTACGTGCTCCAAATTTTTGGCCTTCTACCAAAGCTTATATTATTATTTCTAAGTTGGTTGATTTTGTTTAGCGGCCTATCAACACCTCTATGGGTTATCTAATGTCGAAATCGAAATATTTTGTACTACAAATATTTTGTACATAATTTTATACATTCAGGGCAAACGTATGTTTTTTTTTTTTAAATATATAGTTTGTAGATAATAAAATGTATTATCGGTAAAGAAAATTATTGCCGGTAATTTTACTATAAAAATTCATTTTTACCCTTTTTTTTAAGTGTTGAATTGATTATTATTTTGCTACAAAAATGTATTGAAGGTTTTATTAAAAACGAAAAAGTGTAAGGAGGTTTTCAAGCAAATTGAAAATGCAAGGAAAGTGACAGTAACAATCAAATATTACTAAAGTCTACCATTTACGAATTCTCGAGATTGATTATATTAAATTATATCAGCCGAGCCGATGTAGAGAGAAGGAAGAATTTATTTATTTCTTGTATTTATTTGGAAGATAATGAGTAAAGGTTTGTTTTTTTTTAATTTTATTTTGTACTCTTTTGGAACCTCTTAATATCTGGGCTTTTTGTCATTAATTAATTAAAATTTTTTCCTCCTCATTCGCTACTTTTTATTTCATTTTTTTAATATATTTTATTTTATTTTATTCTTCATTTTATTTTTTATTGTATTAGGTCGGTGCAAAAAATAATGACGTAGTAATGTCGTTTTTTGACGTTAAAAAATACGTCAAAAAACGACATTATTACGTCATTATTTTTGCACCAGCATCATATTTTGTACTCTTTTGGAACCTCTTAATATCTGGGTTTTTTGTCATTAATTAATTAAAATTTTCTCCTCCTCATTCGCTACTTTTTATTTCATTTTTTTAATATATTTTATTTTATTTTATTCTTCATTTTATTTTTTATTGTATTTTGTACTCTTTTGGAATCTTTTAATATCTAGTTTTATTCGTTAATTATTTACAATTAAAATTTGATTTAATTGCGTTCCAATTTCTCCTCCTCATTCGCTATTTTTTGTTGTGTCTTGATTTTGTTTAACTTCAACTTTTCAAAAAAGTGTTTGCTGAAAGGAAATCCTTAAAGGTACGTAAAAGGACATCATCTTTGTTTAAATAAATAAATACCGTATTTTCGGCATACAAGAAGCATTTTTTCTGAAAAAAATACCCTGAAAAATAAGTGTGCGTTTTCCAAGACTAATGTAAGGCAACGGCCGGGCTCAAGTAAGGCTTGACTGATAGGGACATGGATTTGTATGTTCAGTCATTACACTATGTGTTATGGTCCGGTTCCTTGTACCACGGTTATAGTCCAAGGAAGAACAAATAAAGAACTCGAACACGGGTATGGAATAACACAGATATATTACAAACAGGAATATATACAGAGAAGTAGAAAGTGTTAGTACGAACAATCAGGTTCAGTAGTAATTGTCTGAACGCGACTCTGTTTCGGACTGCCTCTGACTCGATTGACTGACTCGATTCATGACAGACTTCACTCCAGACTTCAGACTGAACAGTATTTAGTCACCCCCACTCCCACGAGGGCATTATGTGGCACAAGGACGGTTTAATGTGGGATATGCCCTTTGAACCCGTATAAACGGGTTCAGGGTCGGTTTACCTACCCGAAAGAGACTCCGCCCTTCAGCGTAGCCTCGTTCGGGTTACTCCACGCCCGAAGGCAGAGAGTTCAACCGATCAGCCGATCAGCCGGTCGGCCGAAACTCCCTGCTTCCTCTCGAGGCGCAGTATTTATTACGTATGGAATAGTCCATTATGTTATTATGGGTTAGGTCCCATAACTCTATGTTATCTATCTAAGTCAGCATTTTATGATGTAACTTCAGTACTTAGCCGTTACATGTATGTCCAGGACCATAAACCTTCCTGGAGCTGAGCCACA
This sequence comes from Acanthosepion lycidas, assembly GCA_963932145.1. Taxonomy (NCBI): domain Eukaryota; kingdom Metazoa; phylum Mollusca; class Cephalopoda; order Sepiida; family Sepiidae; genus Acanthosepion; species Acanthosepion lycidas. Next base: position 29,353,053 of record OZ010609.1, on the reverse strand, counting down.
ACATTAAACATACTGTGTTTACTAGCAGCAGCAGGAGCCTTTCTCTTATTGTCTAGTATGTTATTGCTATACAAACAATATCGGACAAGTGATTAATGTAAACAATACGTAGCCGCAGTATGTGAGGGACGTAAGGTGAATGTGTTGTTGTATTTGAATGACTTTAAAAAAAAATTAGGGTGCGTCTTCCAAACCGCAGCGTCTTGTAAGACGGAAAATATGCCATATATATATATATATATATATATATATATATATATATATATATATATATATATATATATATATGTATATGTATATATATATATATAATATTTCGTCTTCAAGGTTTAACTTTAAAGGAAAAAAAATACAGCCTGACGATGAAGACATGGATGTTCGAAAGTACTTGCTTAACTTAAAAAATATACACTAGAAACATCAGACAAAAAGTTTTATAGATGACGATCACATCATTCAATGGATTAACAGTATTTTAATGCATACATTATGTTCTACTAGCGAAGTGATATCGCCATTAATCGCATTAATATTGCTGATTGAGTCTATGTATGATTATTTCTTTATATACATATATATATATATATATATATATATATATATATATATATATATATGTAGATAGATAGATAGGTAGATAGATAGATTGATAATATTTGTGATAAATATACACATACATATGCAATCATATATCTAATATATATATAAATATATATACATACATACATACATACATACATACACATGCATATATATTTGTATAAAAATAATTCCAAGAGGATAGAATCCAGGTAGAACTCAATGTCCAGGACAAAGTAAGGATATAATAAAAAGGCTTAAACACCAATATTCCATGGTCATAATTTATTCCATTGGAATCGTAAATACACCCAATTCATCAGATCTACAAATTCAAAAAGAAAACAGAAAATTTTTTTTTTCTGTTTTAAAGCTGATCGTTTTGTGTTCATTTTGTTTAGTTCTTTTTTCGTAACAGATTTAATGTTTAGTATAGCGCTTAGAAAAAAATTAGCAGTGTGAGATAGGCAAGAAGTAAAGCATGTAGCAACATTAGCACGGCAAAGGGCACTCCTTTAAAGGCAAGGAAAGGCAAAAATATTTTAAGTGAAGTGGTAGCGATTCTACGTACGATTTTTGAATCAAGCACGGGCAACGCCGGCCCATGCTGCTAGTGCTACCATAAATTTGAGCACCTTGTTTTTGGCACAGATATTTCCTTTTTTTTTTTCATCAGTTCCCCCAAGAAAGGTGATAATGCCACTAAGACTCAGGGGGGTTCTAGCGAATGAAAAACTGCGATGATGAAGGTGAAGAAAGGACAATTTTTGTCCTTGATATAGTGAGATCCTGACACTAACCATATGTGGAAAAGATCATCGATTTGGACCAAGTGGAAACTAAGTCGACAGTTAAGAACATCTGAAGCTTTGTTTATGATGCATCTTCAAGAATTCGTGTGGCGGGTTTTCAGCATTTATTTATTACGTAGTGCACCTTTACCTGTTGTAATACTGTTTCATTGTAATAAATATATATATATATATACCTTGGTCTTATCAAAATGAAACCTAGTCTATATAGCAACACAACGCCATCTACCATAAACTTTTTGTACTCAAATTAAAAGAAAAAATAAGGATTTCCTTTTCGTATGTGGAATTTGACCACAAATTTGTAAAAGTATATTTTATACACCCTATATATATATATATATATATATATATATATATATATATATATATATATATATATTGATAGATAGATAGATAGATAAAAAAGAGGAAAAACTATTCTTAGCTGACGCGTCTCAATCTATGAGGGGAATTATTAAGGCAAATCATTGATAAAAACTGTCAAAGATCGAACAGCGGCGGCTAAGAATAGTTTTTCTTGTCTTTTTATTAATTTTCTTCTTTCACAAATACACTACATTCGATATATATATATATATATATATATATATATATATATATATATATATATATATATATATATATCGAATGTAGTGTATATATATATATATATTTATATATTTACTGATGCACACACACACAAATATATATGTATTGATATACCCCATATATATATATATATATATATATATATATATATATATATATATAGGTTTTACAAAAAAGATGGATGAGGCTTGTCCTCATTGACTATCCTGAACTAGCAACTGTGATTCGTGACCTATTCATTCATTAGAGTTTACTAAATGACCACAGGATTTCATTGATCAAAATTCATCTGCTATAAACTACTAAATCGTATATTCAAAGGACCTCTACTTGAAAGAAATTAAATTACATATTTTTAAACATTTTTTTGTCATTTTCGTTCATTTTTTATTTATTTTTCAATCCGTTATTTTCAACTTGTGGTCCGATTAAGAAACGTCATCCTATTATGACGTCATAATTAAGAACGCCAGCGAGAAAGCGAAACACCACATTTATTCTGACTTTCAAACCAACTGGACGTCTGTCTCTAAATTTTGTCTAAATTACATAAAAAACATCTCAAAAAGTTCTTGGAGGGCAAATAAAATGGCAAACTCATTTCAAAGCAAGAAAGATACTTGCATCATCTCTATTGAGGATGGAAACGGACCGTTGGTTAAGGAAAGAATGAATTTCTATGAAAGAAAAATCAAAGATTTAAGAAGAGATAGCCGAAAAAATATGACAATTAATCTCTTGGCCGATTTTGACGAACCAAAAGAAGAAAAAAAACAAGATATAATTAATGGAGAAATAAAAGTAATTGCCAAAAACAAAAATGAAATGGACAACAAAACAAGATATTTCCGAACCAAGCCCGATATGAACACAACGAATTTTAAGTGGTTCATCATCTATATATTGATAAGCCTTGCTATGGCCTTATTGATAATTGAGCTGTTTACCTTAAAGAATAACGCCTGTATGTTAATTACATTCAGCGTCTTATTGTATGTAATCGCTGTATATATAATATATAAATTTATAAAAAGGAGATCACAGCGATCTACAACCCCGGAAGATGCTGTATAATTTTTTTTTTTAATTCTGTGAAAACACCATTCTGTCTATGGTCAACTAATTTGACCAAAAGACATGTACATATTTAAAACAAATTGTTGATGGAGTTCTTGTTAATTGAATTTACTGTTACTTTTTATCACTGTTTTTTCTTGAATTTGTCTATGGGAAAATAATTTGAACAAAGACTTGTACATATTTTGAACAAGAATTGATTTGTTGCTTACTTCTTGTTAATTGAATTTGACGTTGTTTATTCCTGTTTATTAATTGAAACTTTGTTAAACTTTTCAACTTTACAAACAATTTCAAAGAGAAATCATGACTGTTTCAAACCGTCGATTTCTCCTGAACCAAAATGGAGGAACTGTGAGGAACGCTTATCAAAATCTTACAATCTAAATGGGGCATCAATTGATTCTTTTATTCTACAAAAAGACCGGATCTACTTTCGGAACAGTGGATGAAAGTATAACGACACGGACTGAGGAAAAATATGTTGTGATCTGCGAGGATACGTGGAGGCCATAAATGAAAACAAATTGGATCAACTTATCACAGATAATGTACAAAATGAAAAGTGCGTCTGTCATCCCGTTTGTTATATATATATATATATATATATATATATATATATATATATATATATGTATGTATATGTGTGTTTGTGTGTTTGTGTGAGAGTTGTATTTTAAAGCAGCCAATCAAAGTTCGTCATCTTTTTACGTATATACTTGCATACCTTTTTTCAAATAATGATAGATATAAATATATATACACAAAATATACATGAGTATATATCCCGTATATATAGCCGTGTACATACGTACGTACGTATACATACATACATACATATATATAATATATATATATACATATAATAGATCCCTGTTTTTCTCTAATAGTATGTGTCGCATTGTGATTCCTGTTTTGTTTTCTTGCTTGTTTATATATATATATATATATATATATATATATATATATATATATGTATATATATATATATATATATATACATATATATATATATACATATATATATATACATATATATATATGTATATATATATATGTATATATATATATGTATATATATATATGTATATATATATATATATATGTATATGTATATATATATATGTATATATATATATATGTATATATATATATATATGTATATGTATATATATATATATATATATATATATATATATATGTATATATATATATGTATATGTATATATATATATATATATATATATATATGTATATATATATATATGTATATGTATATATATATATATATATATATATATATGTATATATATATATGTATATATATATATGTATATATATATATATATATATATATATATATATACATATATATATATATATATATATATATATATATATATATATATATATATATATATATATATATTAGATCAGTTGGAATTTGTACGTTTTTAAATCAGCCAACACTAAGCAGACCTTTGTTTTTCTCTACTATCTCGGATGTTGTATTGTGCGCTATTATTGTCATTGCGATGATCTTTGATGTAATGTATTGTTCTGGACTTTCAGACTTTACTGTGGAGAACTGAGAGATTCGTTCACTCTCTCTGCATTTCCTTCTCAGTTTTTCTTTTCTCCTCAGAATGGAACTTTTTTTTTTTATATCAAAACAATTGTCACATGTATTAGGTTGAACCACGATTTCGTTTAGACTGTAGTCATGACGGACATCTGTTCGGTGTTCCTATAATTGTTTTCTGGGTCTCTAGATGTTTCGCAATCTGTGCGGTCTATTTTCTATATTCTTGCCTCTGATCTCTTGGTGTTGTTTTATCGTTTGATGCTACCTATTGAGTCAAACAAGAACAGAAAGCAGAACAGAATTAGGAATATATAAAGTAGACAACAACTTTTTCAGTGGATTTTACCAAAATCAAGGCAACTAAGGCACAAGATGTTATTGGGTTGGGAAGAATTCGAAAACAGAATCTGTACTAAGGAACGAGTAGAAAAGAGTGTTATCAGGAGGACAGTAAAAAAAAACGATTGATATTGCCTTTAAATTTCCAAAGATGGCTGGAAAGCATGGAGCCTTAACAGTATTCCACAAGCGAGAAGTGCGAGAGAAGACTGCTAGCATAGAACTTACGGTTACATCGAGCGAAATCAACTGTATATCGATGAGACGGCGTTAGCAGTCTAGTACTGCGCTTAAATTCATAAAGTCTAGGTACCCAAGTGAAGAGATCTTCCGAACATTTTCCAGAAAAGTATTTATAGAATAGACACGGAGAGGAAACTATAGGGTGTTGGGACAGAGACTGAAGCCGAGATGCCAGATCAGGACCAATAATATTGCCGATTCTTCTTTGGATTTTATCAACGATCTATAGATACAGAACAGGAGAACCAGAACATTGCAGCATTGATTATAATTTGGGCATTATTCATTTGTTTTTTATAGTTTATCAACCTCTTGTAGATTATTTAAAAACGGAAAACATTTCTTTAGACTTTATCAAGCATCTCTAAATATGTAGCAGAAACACCAGTCCATAAGTGACTGTAATATTTAACGCAAGGTCGAATGATATACTTATATGCATATAAGATAGATTCAGGCGAGAAAACCCTTTTTAGCACAACACGGTTAACAATCAAGGCAATAAAGCCACTAAGATACAAGGGATTACTGGGTGTGGTGGAATTCGAATACAGAAACTGTACTAAGGAGCAAGAACAAAAGAAGCGTAATTAGGAGAACAGTAGAAAGCGTTTGATGTTGCCTTTAAAATTACAAAGATGGCTGGAAAGCTTGGAACCTTAAGAGAGTTCCGCAAGCGAGAAGTGAGAGAGAAGAAACTGTCAACATAGAACTTACGGTTACATTTAGCGAAATCAACTGTATATATTGATGAGATATTGTTGTCAGTCTAGTAATGAGCTTAAATTTAGGAAGACTAGGTGCAAAAGCGAAGAGATCATCCTAGCATTTGCCAAGAAATTATTCATAGAATAGACACAGAGAGGAAAGTATACGGTTTTGGGAAAGAGACTGAAGCCGAGATGCCACATCCGGACCAATAATATTGCCGATTCTTTTTTGGATTTTATAGATGTTCTCTAGTTATACATCTGAACGAGAACATTCTAGCATTTCTTTTTTTAATGATTTATTAACCTCTTGTAAGTTATTTAAATACGGAAAATATTTCTTTAGATTTTATCAAGCATCTCTAAATATGTAGCAGAAACACCAGTCCGTAAGTGACTGCAATATTTAACGCAAGGTCGAATGATATACTTATATACATGTAAGATAGATTCAGGCGAGAAAAACCTTTCTAGCACAACACGGCGAACCACTCAAGGAAGTAAAGCCACTAAGATACAAGGGGTTACTGGGTGTGGAAGAATTAAAATACAGAAAATGTACTAAGGAGCAAGAACAAAAGAAGTATAATTAGGAGGGCAGTAGAAAGAGATTGACATTGCATTTAAATTTGGCTTGAAAGTATGGAATCTTAAGAGAGTTCCACAACCGAGAAGTGCGAGTAAAGAAACATTCGGCTATATAGTGTTAATTGGTGAAGCATAGAACATACGGTTATACAGTGTTAATTGGTGAAAATTCTTCGCAAGTCTTGGACAGCGTTTCAATTCAAAATATCTGTGTATCATGTTGAAGAACTCATCCGAACGATTGCCATGAAAGTATTTATAGATTAGGCACAAAGAGTAAACTCTAAACTGGTGGGAAAGTGACTGAATCCGAGACGCCAGATCAGGACCAATAATATTGCTGATTCTTTTTTGGATGAGATCAAGCATCTCTTTATATACAGCGGAAGCAGCTGAACATATGTGGTGGCACTAATCTAAGCATGGAAGAATGGTAAACTATTAAGATTTTAAGATAGATTCTGGAGAGAAAAGTTGTCTAGCACGACACAATGAAGCACCTTTCTGAGCAGCTAACTTAGCAAAGAATTCAGTATCGTATTTTCACCTGTTGTCAGCCGTGAACATTAGCGCGGAAATACGCAAAGTATCACTCACCTGGAGGTTAGCATCAGCCATAATGATATAAGACAGAAAGGGATCTCTCGGAGCACAGTTTAGTTTTGGAAACGATAAAATGAACAAGCCATCCTTTGCCCAAGTTAACAACAGACTGAAATTTGTTTTTGACCACAGCTTCCAATTTGACATTATTGGACCGAACAAACTTAATAACGAGACAGGTGTAAATGCTTGCATCATCAACATATATAAAAATATGAGAGCTGATACTATTGAGAAGGTCGTTAATGTAAAATAAAAAACAAACAAAGTAGAATTAAGGATAGAGCCCTGGGTACCACCTGCGTAAAAACATCTATAAGAGAGGTCGTTCAGAGTAACATTCATTTTAAGATTTGATAAGTAAAACCGAGTCTGTTCAAAACTTCTGCCGGAAACACCGTGACCTTTAAATTTGGGATGAAGTCCAGTATGGCAAAACCTGTCGAAATCTTTTTTGGTGATGTTCAAAAGCAATAAACCGAGCCACGCCATTCTTATATCATTGCTTGATAGACTCTTACACCAATTATCGTCACTACATCAGCACTTAACCTAGAGAAACGAATTATTGCTTGTTTGAAAGAAGAACATGTGCCGTGAAATACGTAACCTACTCAGCATTGATTAGGGCCTCTAGCAGGTTGCCAAAAAGGGACAGAAAGCTAAAATGCCGGTAGATTGAAGGGTCGGACGGTTCATATGAATTATTAAGAATTTGAACAACAGATAAGGATTTCCAACATGTAGAAATGCAAGAAGAGGAAGACATTTATTATACAGTTTAGAGACAAAGGGAGCCAGTTCGGGAGAAAAATCACAAGGTCTATTAGGGAAGGATATATTCAGGGGTACCTGCTTGATGGGGATCGCGATTAGGGGATGATAAGTAACGAAATATCCACTGATGTATATAAGAAAAGCATTAAGGAAACTTGAATAAATATTATATGAATACCACGTAGATATTTTGGATGACAATTATCTGATGGCACTACTGGTTCAACATAATACATATCATCAAAGGTTGGACTGAAACAGCTTCTCAAAAATGCCAGTCTTATGAGAAAAGAACAACATTGTCTCAGAAGGGAATGTTCTAAGAGAGCGCTAATCTGGCAATTCTCAAATAGAACCAGGGCCATACGTTACACCATCGATTATCGCAAAGACAATTTAGAGCATAAGGCGATATACGAGGTAGTAGGGAAAATCATTCATAATCTTCTTAGAGTCGACGGATTTATAAACCTACAAAACCCAACAGATCTAATATATATATATATATATATATATACGTATATATATATATATATATATATATATATATATATATATATATATATACAAGCAAGCGAACGAACCAGGTATCACAATGCGACACATAATATTAGGGAAAAACAGCACTCCTCAAAAACTAAAGGCCGAAGATATATATGTATTATATGTTTATTGTTGTGGTAGGATCCACCTAATTTGCATAGTGGAGTACCGACCATATAAATATGGTTGGTACCGGGAAGAGGCGGGTTCAGAAAGGCCATATTTCTGGCCAAGCCTACGGGCTCGGGGATACCCACATTAAAACGGCCTTGTGCCACATTCGATCCTCGTGGGTGGATTGATAAATACAGGAATAAAGAGATCCAACCAGAGACTCTGCCCGACTGCGACTCGGTCAACACACATTCCAGGAACGGTCTTCCCAGGAATATAAAAAAGACTATATGTAAATATTGTGTAAACTTTCTTGTTTCAATACATTTTGTTCTAAGTACATTTTGTGTTGCATTATTATTCCATGCATTAGTCAAGTTTCAGCATTTATGTATGTAAGTGTGTGTGCGCGTGCACGGGTATATATGACGGGGCATAGATACATGTATATGTAAAAGTGCATATATATAAGAATTACTTATATTTATGTATTTATTAATAAATGTATTCATGCGTACAATATTCTTATAAAAAGGTTCTAAAATATGTGTGTGTATATATAAATATGGATGCTTAATCATATGAATAAGAATGTATGTATACGCAGGTTTATATAAATATTAGTAAGTATAAATAAGTCAGTGACTAGTCTCTGTTGACAGGTTTAAAACACAACAGACACCTAAAGGGTTCAAAATGTAATGTATATACATACATACACACACACATACACACACACACACACACACACACACACACACATATATATATATATATATATATATATATATATATATAAAACAAGGAATAAGACAAAAACTTGAATTTTGACATTGGATGTGATAAGATAATCTAATTTTATATTATTTATTGTCACCTTGTATTCTGTGCGATATAGCATTTTCAAAATGTCCTTCATTCTAACGTGAAGAATTTAAAGAGATTGTACCGCTCAACGGCGCCATTTATTTTTCAAATATTTAAAACTATCATTTTATAAAACTTCGACATAAATTGTCGATACCATCTGCATTTGTCTGTGGCTCTGAAGTAAAAAAAAATGAGATTTCATATTATATTACCGTTGACTGTACCAATCAACAGTGCCTTAATTTTTACAAAAATTTAAACGATCATTTTATAAATCATCGACACAAATTGTTGATATCCTCAGCATCTGCCTGTGATTCTAAAGTAAAAAAAAATATTTCTTATGAAGATGTCCTATTATATTAGCACTGACTGTAACACTGAACAGCGCCTTTTCTTTTTCAAATATTTGAACGATCCCATTAAAAACGATCGACACAATTTGTTGAAACCGTTTACATCTGTCTGTGACTCTGAAGAAAAACAATATGAAGTTGTCCTATTATATTACCACTGACTGTAACTATGAACAACGCCTTTTGTTTTCAAATATTTGAACGATCCCTTTATGAAAGATCGACACAATTTGTCGATACCGTTTACATCTGTCTTTCGCTCTGAGGTAAAAAAAAATGAATATGTCCTATTATATTACCGCTGAGTGTAACACTGAACATCGACTTTTCTTTTTCAAATATTTGAACGATCCTTTTATAAACGATCGACACAATTTGTCGATACCGTTTGCATCTGTCTGTGGCTCTGAAGAAAAAAAATATGAATATGTCCTATTATATTACCGCTGACTGTAACACTGAACAGCGCCTTTTCTTTTTCAAATATTTGAACGATCCCTTTATAAACGATCGACACAGTTTGTCGATACCACTTGCATCTGTCTGTGGCTATGAGGTAAAAAAAATATGAATATGTCCTATTATATTACCGCTAACTGTAACACTGAACAGCGCCTTTTCATTTTTTAAATATTTGAACGATCTCTTTATGAACGATCGACGCAATTTGTTGACAGGTTCTGCATCTGTCTGTGGCTCTGATGTAAAAAAAATATGAAGATGTCCTATTATATTACCGCTGACTGTAACACTGAACAGCGTCTTTTCTTTTTCAAATATTTGAACGATCTCTTTATAAACGATCGACACAATTTGTTGACACCGTTTGCATCTGTCTGTGGCTCTGAAGAAAAACAATATGAAGATGTCCTATTATATTACCACTGACTGTAACACTGAACAGCGCCTTTTCTTTTTCAAATATTTGAACGATCCCTTTATAAGCGATCGACACAATTTGTTGACACCGTTTGCATCTGTCTGTGGCTCTGAAGAAAAACAATATGAGATGTCCTATTATATTACCACTGACTGTAACACTGAACATCGCCTTTTCTTTTTCAAATATTTGAACTATCCCTTTATAAACGATCGACACAATTTGTTGACACCGTTTGCATCTGTCTGTGGCTCTGAAGAAAAACAATATGAAGATGTCCTATTATATTACCGCTGACTGTAACACTGAACATCGCCTTTTCTTTTTCAAATATTTGAACGATCCCTTTATAAACGATCGACACAATTTGTCGATACCACTTGCATCTGTCTGTGGCTCTGAGGTAAAAAAAAATATGAAGATGTACTATTATATTACCGCTGACTGTAACACTGAACAGCGCCTTTTCATTTTCAAATATTTGAACGATCCCTTTATCAACGATCGAGGCAATTTGTTGACAGGTTTTGCATCTGTCTGTGGCTCTGATGTAAAAAAAATATGAAGATGTCCTATTATATTACCGCTGACTGTAACACTGAACAGCGTCTTTTCTTTTTTAAATATTTGAACGATCCCTTTATAAACGATCGACACAATTTGTCAATACCACTTGCATCTGTCTGTGGCTCTGAGGTAAAAAAAATATGAATATGTCCTATTATATTACCGCTGACTGTAACACTGAACAGCGCCTTTTCTTTTTTAAATATTTGAACGATCCCTTTATAAACGATCGACACTATTTGTCGATACCACTTGCATCTGTCTGTGGCTCTGAGGCAAAAAAAAATATGAAGATGTCCTATTATATTACCGCTGACTGTAACATTGAACAGCGCCTTTTCTTTTTCAAATATTTGAACGATCCCTTTATAAACGATCGACACAGTTTGTCGACACCGTTTGCATCTGTCTGTGGCTCTGAAGAAAAACAATATGAAGATGTCCTATTATATTACCACTGACTGTAACACTGAACATCGCCTTTTCTTTTTCAAATATTTGAACGATCCCTTTATAAACGATCGACACAGTTTGTCGATACCACTTGCATCTGTCTGTGGCTCTGAGGCAAAAAAAAATATGAAGATGTCCTATTATATTACCGCTGACTGTAACATTGAACAGCGCCTTTTCTTTTTCAAATATTTGAACGATCCCTTTATAAACGATCGACACAATTTGTCGATACCGTTTGCATCTGTCTGTGTCTCTGAAGAAAAAAAAATATGAAGATGTCCTATTATATTACCGCTGACTGTAACACTGAACAGCGCCTATTCTTTTTCAAATGTTTGAACGATCGCTTTATAAACGATCGACAAAATTTGTCAATACCACTTGCATCTGTCTGTGGCTCTGAGGTAAAAAAATATGAATATGTCCTATTATATTACCACTGACTGTAACACTGAACAGCGCCTTTTCTTTTTCAAATATTTGAACGATCCCTTTATGAACGATCGACGCAATTTGTTGACAGGTTTTGCATCTGTCTGTGGCTCTGATGTAAAAAAAAATATGAAGATGTCCTATTATATTACCACTGACTGTAACACTGAACAGCGCCTTTTCTTTTTCAAACATTTGAATGATCCCTTTATAAACGATCGACACAGTTTGTCGATACCGTTTGCATCTGTCTGTGGCTCTGAAGAAAAACAATATGAAGTTGTCCTATTATATTACCACTGACTGTAACTATGAACAGCGCCATTTCTTTTTCTAATATTTGAGCGATCCCTTTATAAACGATCGACGCAATTTGTCGATACCGTTTGCTTCTCTCTGTGGCTCTGAGGTAAAAAAAAATGAAGATGCCCTATCATATTACCACTGACTGTAACACTGAACAGCTCCTTTTCTTTGTCAAATATTTGAGCGATCCCTTTATAAACGATCGACGCAATTTGTTGACAGGTTTTGCATCTGTCTGTGTCTCTGAGGTAAAAAAAATATGAAGATGTCCTATTGTATTACCGCTGACTGTAACACTGAACTGCGCATTTTCTTTTTCAAATATTTGAACGATCCCTTTATAAACGGTCGACACAATTTGTCGAAACCGTTTGAATCTGTCTGTGGCTCTGAAGTAAAAAAAAATATGAATATGTCCTATTATATTACCGCTGACTGTAACACTGAACTGCGCATTTTCTTTTTCAAATATTTGAATGATCCCTTTATAAATGATCGACACAGTTTGTCGATACCGTTTGCATCTGTCTGTGGCTCTGAGGTAAAAAAAATATGAAGATGTCATATTATATTACCGCTGACTGTAACACTGAACAGCGCCTTTTCTTTTTCAAATAATTGAACGATCCCTTTATAAACGATCGACACAATTTGTCGATACCGTTTGCATCTGTCTCTGGCTCTGAAGACAAAAAAAAATAAGATGTCCTATTATATTACCGCTGACTGTAACAGTGAACAGCGCCTTTTCTTTTTCAAATAATTGAACGATCCCTTTATAAACGATCGACACAATTTCCCTTTATAAACGATCGACACAATTTGTCGATACCGCTTCCATCTGTTTGTGGCTCTGAGGTAAAAAAAAAAAGATGTCCTATTATATTACGGCTGACTGCCCCACTGAACATCGCCTTTTCTTTTTCAAATATTGGAACGAATCCGACAAAATTGTGTATTCCCTCAGCATCTATCTGTTGTTCTGAATTAAAAAAAAGAAGAAGAAAGATTTCATATTACATCACCGCTGACGTTACCACTCTAAAGCGTCCTTTCTTTTTGAAATATTTAAACAATCTTTTATAAATTTTTGACACAAGATTTATAGACTTTCAAAATCTCTCTGTAAAAAAGAAAAATAATATAATTTTAATTCTTTATTTCAAATGAGGAAAAAGCTTTTTCTTTGTTATGGTTTAATAAAATATTAAACATCATCTCTTTGTTATATAATAATCTTCTTTTTTAATCCCTAGTAATTCAACTCTCACTGTTTACTGGATAAGGACAAAGGCTTAAAAAATTAAACATTCCTTGCCAATTGAATCTTAGCGAATCTATGTTTTATTTAGTAAAACTTTACTATTTCAGCCACAGAGACGCGTACCACGATACGACATATAATTACCTTTCTTACGAAAGTCACCTCTCTTACTGGGACATTTGGAAGTCTATTTATACCTGCTAGAATTCTTTTCCTTATTCGAATGTTGTCTTACGACTATACCACGTTTAAACACGTCCCCTACTATGAAGGTTGCACATAGTCAACAAGAAGACGGGTGACATCTTGTTAATGACATGTGTTGTAAGCTTGAATGTGCGACTGATGTGGATATATAATACTTAGAAACCCGATTTCTAATTCATGCCCGGGTTCAATATTATATTCATGTAGGCGCATATATGTTATAAATACACATTTACTCGTCCAAGCTATGGGTTAAATAGTTGGAATTGAATTATAAATCATTAATATCTCCAAGACGTTTTTTAAAATCTAAAAATATTTTTTTCTGGCTTAAATTACCAGCAAAAGGTTGATAACTGTAAAAAAAAAAAAAAAAAAAAAAGAAATCATCCAATCAAATTTTAGCCGAACGTTTAAGTAATTAATTGATAATTTTGCAGGTATTATTTCTCATGACACAATTATGTGTCATACGTGATACACACTTAGGCGATCATGTATCTTTCCATACATGACATAACTGACGAGGTTTCCATTTCTTTCTTCGGTAGGCCAGTTGAGATCCAAGAATGAAGAAACCGGTCTGTCCTGCTATTTACCCATAGCTGGGGCAGAAGAACGATTATCATGTAATGGATTCGACTGGAATTTGAACCCGGCTCTCCGATTCCTCAAACCATTACTCCACCTTGCCTCTTTATGGCTAGAAACACGATAAACGTTAAGGCTATAAATAGAAATGCCGATAGCCAAAATTTCTTTTGTAAGATATTTAATGCTTTTTGGCCCGCAGGTTATTTTAAACATTTTTACCCCAAGCAAGACAATAAAGCCACTAAGACGCAAGGGGGTTAATAGTGTAAGAAAATACGAGAAAAAAATCACTATTAGCCAGAATAAAACCGGACATTGCGATCAACACTAGGTAACGACTGTTTCCGTTCATGCGCGTTGTGCAATGGCTCGCCTATTTATATATGCTAGTCGATAGGGGGTTATGGGTAATAAGGTCCGGTACTTCTGGTATGTTATCCTCTACGGTTATTAGATAGGCGGCAACTTTTATCTATATATAAAATTCTGTGAATTCTTTTAATCTATCCGTTTGTTTGTCCGTCCGCTTAGGACCAACTTAATAAAAAATATCAAATCTTAATAAAAGAAATATTACTACTACCTTTTTCCGTCCGACAGTCTGTCCGATAGTCCATCCGTCACACCTTCTAAAGTAATCAAACATTGAAGGATCGAAACCAAAATTTCGAAATCTCTCTTTTCCATTGGTTTGGTTTGTTTTTGATCGCTGTCTTCCAGTCATTTTGATGGGCAATAGCGAAATTCTGAAATTTACAATGATATTATTGCATTTCAAAAATAAAGCTTGCAAAAAGGAATATTTTAAATAAGAAAAATAAAACGTTTTTGACGAAAATCAGGATGGTCTTGGGCTTATAGCCTTCGAAGGCTAGGAGAAAAGAACAATATCATCCACCCGCAACAACCCCAAGCGTGGGCAGCACGGTTACATTAATAAAAGACATTCACTTAAATAATTAATGAATAGTTTTGCAAGTATTATTTCTTATGACTGGAAAAACGATCAACGTTAATGCTATAAATAGAAATGCCGACAGGTAAAATTACTTTAGTAAGATATTAAATGCCTTTTGGCCCGTAGATTATTTTAATCAAGCAAACAAGACAAGGCCTTAAGAAGTGTAAGAAAATATGAGAAAAAACACTATTAACGAGAAGTGGAAAAGAAAAAGAATAAAAAATAAAACAGTTTATAACGATTGACATTGCATTTAAATGGTTGATTATCGAAAGTGACCGGGAGACATGAAACCGGAAGTGTTTTCTTAAATTGAAAATTGTGGCAGAAGAAACTGTTAGCATATAACTTACGTCACACATTATGAAATGGACAAAATCCGACAATTATTTTAAGACATTTTTATGTTTATACATTCTTTTTATAGATACAAATATTTAAATAAATGCTCTGTTTTTTTATAAACAGTATTAAACAAGATTTACCGGCCTGAATGTCC
>OZ010609.1:29302100-29334600 GCA_963932145.1 Acanthosepion lycidas | reverse complement strand
TACCTCGTATCAGTATGGTTGATGATCAACGCTATGAGATTGCCTCACTGTGCATTCTCGGTCTCACGTTTTCTACTGACCTGAGGTGGAACAACTACATTGAATCAATAGCTGCATTTACAGCAAAGAAAGTTGTTTCCCTGTATCGCGCCAGGAGGTTTTACTTGTCTGAGCTCATCCTTCACCATCTACAAATCTACCATTCGTCCATGCATACTGATGCCATATCTGGTCTGGTGGCCCTGCTGTTCATCATGAGGTTCTCGACAAAATCCAAAGAAGAATCTGCAATGTAATCGATATTGACCTGGCATCTCGACTTCAGTCACTTTTTAACCGATGTAATGTGACACTTCCTTTTGTCTTTTCTATACATATTTTCATGGCATCTATTCTGACGAACTACTTTCCCTGGTACCCTGACTGCATGAATTTAAGCCTGCTACTAGATTGGCATCTTGGCTCCACCCTTTTACAGTCGAAACAATTAGATGTAATCGCCTTTTCTATTTCAATAGCTTCTTCTCTTGCACTTCCCAACAGTATAACTCTCTTCCGCTTACTTGCTTCCCTGATAACTATAATCTTCAAAAATTTTAATTTTAATTGACATCTTTCTATGCCTGGATCCCTATTCTTTTTTTTACCCGTCTCCGTTTTTCTTTTTATCCTTTCTTCAACCCCTCTATACTCAATCTTTTCCCTTACTACCATTCTCTGTAACTCCTTGTATACTCGCGACACTCCTGCCTTGCTTGCGATGAAATGCTTAAAATGTATCACGTACCAGAAGAGGATAGCAGAGAGGCTTTTGGACTCAATCCAGACTAGAAAGTGAAGACTCCTGCCCATATATGGCAGCAATATTCCATTTTCAGCTTGATCTGGCTCTTGTAAAGGAAGAGGCTAGAGGAGACGCTGTTGGATTCCATCGCGACTAGAAAGTGAAGATTGGAAAGCTCCTGCCCATATATAGCAGAAGTACTCCATTTTCAGCCTGTTCTGGCTCTTGTAAAGTTAGTGGATAGCACGAGGAATCTGGTACTTAATGGAGCCTTACAGGGAACTGACCGTTTTCTCAGCATCTTCAGCTATAGATTATAAGTACGACCTCCACTTGAGGCCTGGATTGAGTTTAAGGATCAATAGCCGCTCAAAGCACAGGACCTCGTTGAAGGAACATCTATTCATCGTGATTGGTGATAGTTCAGGCTTCGATCGGGGATGATAGGATGTAACTTGTTTGGTTTTCGAGGCATTGAATGTAACCAGCCGTTTTTATTCCAACTGAGCTGTTAGAGATTGGTCAGAGGAGAGATCAGCTGCCAATCTCTGGTCATGTCGAGTTCAGATGTGAGCCAATGTACCGTTGTATCATCAGAATAGATAATCACAAATGATCAGAGTATACTCATAGATCAATTAGGAGTAACGTTGAAATCACGGACAATTTTATCTTTAAACACTGTAATTTGAGAACAGTAATTTTTCATTTGAATATGAGCTATTTAAAGTTAGAGAGTTGTGTCCCTTTAATTGTTTTTATCAGTAGAAGACAAGATGGCGGGAACGCAGTAATGTAAAATTGGGAATCCAGTCGAAACCCTGGTTGCGAGGTTGGTTGGTACTTTAGACTTTTCTTATATATATATATATATATATATATATATATATATATATTAAGTTGGTGCAAAAATAATGACGGTTTTTGACGTTATTTTTAACGTCAAAAACCGTCATTATTTTTGCACCAACCTAATATATATATATATATATATATATATATATATATATATATATATATGATTAAGATAAGTAAAAGTTTGTCACTTAGCTGATTGATGTTATCTTCATCATCCCGACTCCAGAGTTTCGTAGCCGGATTTCAGCAATTATATACTCACTTATATATAAATCAGATACGCACCTTGTTCATGTATAGTTTATCACTTGATGCATGTAAAAATATTTAAATATATTCACAATAAAAAAAGTCAATTTTTTTTTTAAATAATTGAAAAAAAGTAAACCATCCTGAAACCTAACCAGAAAAAAGCACCCTGAAGCAATTTGTAATTCCCTCGGGTATGATGGAAGAGTTAAAAATCTTCTCTGTTTGCAACCAAAGTCATTATACCCGAGAAACAGATCTTCAGTGTGCATTAGTATGTGGCAAAATTTTTTGCGATCTCAAAATGGGTTCTGGCTTTAAATAACCTGCAAAGGTTGATAAGCTGTAAAAAAATCAAGTCAGATTAAATTATTGGGACAACTTTTAATTCTAAGTCATTCGCTGATTTCCAGTTCACTTGTTTTTCGTCCGTTGAACGACGTTTATTCTTTTGAATGCTTTCGGGCGCCGCCTCTACCTCTTCTCTTTCTTTATTTTACTCTCCTTCTTTTTTCAATCTTTTATTTCGACTCCTTCCTTTTCCATGGAGTGTTCCGCGAATTTCCTCACGCTGAGGGGACCGGAGCGTCGTAGCTTGGGAACTAGGGTTGTGTTAGGCGCGAAAAACGTGAGAAGAACCGCTTCTTATTGCGACTCTAAAACTTTTTAATTAGAGTATTAAACGCAGCAGACAACTGAAGAGAGGTCAATAAAGGAGGCCATTTAGATAGATGTCCGAGTCGGTCGGACAATGGGGCAGTGACAAGGCTAGTTGATGCGAATCACTGGACATGAACGTACTATGCAAATCGCTTTTGTATTGGCCCCTCTCCCTGACAGATGTGGGTGTTTTAATGACAGTCAAGGGAAGCAGGGTTTCTATCATACTATATATGAACATAAGGATTCGCGAGCGTATCTCTCCATTACGTTTTTTTTGTTTTTGTTTATATTTGAATATATCCATCAAACTGAGAATTTTATGGATTTCTTCACTCTGTTTATAAATATGTATGTTCTACTGATGGAATGAGTTTATCCATAAAAATTACTAAGCATAGCTAAGTCAGGTACAAGGCTTGAAAAGTAGGAAACTTAAAGGTTACTTAACCCTAGAACACTAACCATATAGTACCCAGCAGAAAATTTTCCTATTTTTAATTACAATTTTCAGTACCTGAAATGGATGTTCCTTCAAGGAGGTCCTTCAAGGAGGTCCTTCAACGAGCGGCTATTAGTCCTTAAACTCAATCCAGGCCTCAAGTGGAGGTCATACTTATGATCTAGTTGAAGATGCTAAGAAAACGGTCAGATTCTTGTACGGCTCCAGTAAGTACCAGACTCCTCGTGCTATCCTCTTCCTTTACAAGAGCCAGATCAGGCTGAAAATGGATATGGATTTTTTTCAAAATCCGGTATGATATACCCATGGTTAGTAGGGGTGTAACTTTAATTGATGGTTAGTCTTCTAGGGTTAAGAAAAAATATTAGTCTTGTCGAGTACTGAACTACAAGAGCGTAGCGCATGAAATTTACTTCATTATTGTTGACCTGGTTTGGCACAAGGCTATAATGTGGGGTTTGTAGGCAAGGGTCAGAAAAAGAAAAAAAGTGGCAGAGACTCCCTTGTTGATGAAAGGAGTTTGAGGAGGTTAAATCTGGTTTAAGCGGACCGAGGAGCAAAAGTAACTCCAAATAATTACTCCTTATAATAGACGTTAAGGAGGTTCGAATTTGGAACTATGGAATTGCACTCAGTTTGAAAGTTGGGATCTGACATAATAAACAAAGACACAAAATAGTTCCTTTCTAAATTGTTACCGTTTTTTGAGGAAATATCTCTAATGTTTAAATTTGATTTTAAAATCATAGCGCTGGAATTTCATTCCGGTGATCAGCGCAAGACTTAGAAAAATTTATAATTTTCTGAAGCCTTACAAAATGTATTTTGATAAGATGCATGGCACAAACACATTATTACTAAATCATTGTGCCATCAAATAAGACCGTCATTTATTTCAAAGGGATGTTATACTGAACAATTTATCTATATTATGATGTAATCTATCTACAGTGCATTGATTTTAGTGTGATTTTCAATACACAATGCAAATTTAAAACATTTTGTCTTATAATTTGTACCCAGCAGTATTATGGTGTTGTATAGACTTTTACCTATTTTTTACTTTAATTAATTATTATCTAACAAATCTTATTCATTGAGTAGCTTTTCGTAATCTTTTACAATTTTTTTTACAGTTTTAGAAGGACATTAGTTCTAAATCACTGAGCCCTCAAATAAAAGCTTCATTTACTTCAAGAGAAATTATACAGAAAAATTTAGCGATATTATGATGTAATATGTCATAAATGTTGTTTCATTAAGACGGATTATATATAGGGGTGCTTCATTAAGACGGATCAAAGTCAGCAGGAAATAAATCAGTGTTATTGGCGAGAATTTATTTATTTCTCCATTGGATCATGTTATTTAAGTCATCGCAGTTATGTGTGAAAAATAATATCGTCTAAATGTCCGCCAAATCTGAAAGAAAAAGAAAAAAAAATATTAGACGCTTAAACTTAATTCACATTTAAAATCGGTTCAAGTTATTAGAACACCCTTTATATAAAGTGCAGTAAATTTAGTTTTCAATAAACAATGTAAATTTAAAAGCTTTTGTCTAATAATTTATGCCCAACAGTATTATGGTGTTATATACACCTTTATCTATGTTTTTGCTTTTAATTATTATCTGACAAATCTTATTCATTGAGTAGCTTTTTGTAATCTTTTACGATTTTTTTTTTTTTACTTTTAGAAAGACATTAGTTCTAAATCACTGAACCATCAAATAAGAGTTTCATTTGCTTCAAGGAACATTATACTGAACAATTTATGATCTATCAAATTATCTAACAAATCATATTCATTGAGTAGCCTTTTTTAAAATCTTGTACTATTTTCTAACAGTTTTTACTTACCGAATATACTAAAAAATTGCATATTTTGATTGACGTTATTCCTAATTAGAATCGTGGTTTGAATATAATTTCTATTCAATGTATCTAATACAAAATATATCAACTTTATTTGGATTTATGTTTAAATACAGTGTAACCCGGATATAAGAGAGTTGTCGGGATCGGAGAAAAAGTCTCTTATATCCGAGTTTCTCTTATATCCGAGTTTCTCTTATATCCGGGTTTGGTCTATTTTATTTAGGTAAGTATGGCTCTAATTTGGGACAAGATATAATCTCTCTTATATCCGGGTTTCTCTTATATCCGGGTATCCTATATCCGGGTTACACTGTACTAAAATTTTGAAGTCAGTCTGTAAGCAAAAACCTAAGAATTAGGTATTGTTGTATATTTTTCAGCCGGTCTTTAAAAGAAAATGCTCAAGAACTGCCGGAAGCTATGAATCTAATTTTTCGTGCCAGTATTATCATATAAAACCACAGCTTTTTCACCGAGTGCCATGTTGATTTTCTAAAAACATTGAAAAACAAGACTGTCCTAATGGACGTATAGGGAAGGGCCTGCTCTGAATGTGCAACATGTCAAATCTAGATGGTTCTACACAAGCATTCACCGTTATAATGGAATCATATAAATGGGTATTCCGCGGTATTCAGTTCTAAAAATTCAGATTTATACATAAGTGAGCATATAGTTGCTGAAATCCCCTGAAGAGTTGACGGACAAGTCCGCCTACGAAACTCAGGAGTCGGGATGATGAAGGTAGAATCAATCAGCTTTTACAAGCTTTTACTTACCTTAATCCTATACATACATACATACATATATATATATATATATATATATATATATATATATTTATATATATATATATATGTGTGTGTGTGTGTTTAAGAAAAGTCTAAAATGACAAGCAACTTCGCAAACGGGGTTTCGACTGTAAGGTTTCCTCAGGCAAGTGGAAGGATATACAAGTCAACGAAAACTACTCCAATATACCAGAACACCGAAAGTGAGCAAATTAAAAACATTCCAGGTCGGAAATTCTAAAAATTCATGTGTAACGGTCAAAGCGAACGAGACGGCGCCAAAACGAATACCCGCGGCCCAGAAAGAGCTGTTGGCGAATCATATTTGAAGTCACATTCCCAAAAATACCCTTGTGGAATCTATGTATCCACGTTGCTCGCACCATTTATGGGCTACAGAGCAGAGTATACTGGAAACTTCTGCCTTGATTGGCAAGCAATTTAGAGGAACAACAACTCTGAATTAAAAAGAAATGTGATTATTCGGTGACTTTGTGGTACACTGTCAACCACGGGGTTTCACCACTAGAATGAAATCATATGTGTGAGTAGTCCGATGATTCAGTTCTTAAAACTTAATTCATAGGCCATTATATATATAGAAATATTCTAGAGAGTACCCTACCCTGTATAGGATCAATGTTTGAATAAGATTCCGATGCAATGGCAAATATATGACTCTTTCGCCGATGGACCGTCGCCAACAAAAAAAAAAAAAATAAAAAAAAAAAAAAATTAAAAAAAATAAAGGATTTTCTTGAAATAATCTGAATTTGAAACTATTTAAATTAAAGAAGTTCTTTATAAATTCCGATTTTGATAAATCCGTTAATCGGCGAAAAATGTCAAAATAGAAAATTTCCAAATTGTGTTATCTATCTATCTATCTATCTATCTATCTATCTATATATATATATATATATATATATATATATATATATATATATATATATATATTCAAATTAATAAATAATGCAAGTTAATTAATATTATAAAATAGTCATTCAAAAAATAAATCACTAAAGTTAATGTAATTAATGGCGAATTTACTATACTAACAGATTAAATAAGGTATTAACTTACTGACCACTCGCTGAGCAAAGCGATCCTTGTTTTTATTAATTGTACAATGGATTAGATGTTCGGTTTATATTGTTTGCAAGTACTTTCGGTTAAAACATTCACCATCTTCAGGCACAGATGTTATTTTTTATCTCGGTTTCAGGTAATTTCGGGTAAACTTAGATTAACTTTATTGATTTATTCTTTAAATGACTATCTTACAATATATATATGTATGTATGTATATATATATATATATATATATATATATATATATATATATATATATATGTATATATATATATATATATATATATATATATAATTATTTATTTAAAAATATGATACCAACGCTACATAAGAGTTCTCATGTTTCAAAACAAGAGCCGAAAACTTCAATATAATTATTTGAATTAAATTGAATTAAAGTACTAAGCTCTGTTCCATCTTCAAGCGAAATTTTTTTGGGAATAACTTATTGCTGAAATTTACGCGTTTTATAAGCATATTCATTATTGAAATTAAAATTACTATGGTAACGGCTAGAGCAATTGTTTAAAGAAAAGGGGCGTAAGGTTTAATAATTAAGAGCTTAGTACTTTAATTCAGTTTAATTCAAATAATTATATTGAAATTTTCGGCTCTTGTTTTCAAACATGAGAATTCTTATGTAGCGTTGGAATCATATTTTTTAATAAATAATTATATTTATGCTCTACTTTTGTATCGAGTACTATTTTTAAAAAATAATAACAAAAATACTAAAGAACTTTGGATTATTTACCTAACAAGTTCTTTCTTATTTTCTATATATTTTTAGTATATAATTTTACACACACACACACACATACATACACACACACATATATATATATATATATATATATATATATATATATATATATATATATATACATAAATATTAGGATCATAAAAAAAACGAAGCAAAGAAGAGAAACGTTATTTTTATAGATAAAAATATTTAAGTAAATGCCGTATTTGAAATAAACAGTATGTAACAACATTTACCGGCCTGAATGTCCAAGAAATTTTCATAGAAAATATGTGTCCTCTGAAAGAAATCAAACCCGTCATAGAGCCTGACTTGCTATAGCAGTTTAGTTCGGCCGATACATGTTGTTAATACTGTTTATTATAAACGTAGCATTTACTTAAATATTTGTATCTATAAAAAGAACGAAAAGAAAGAAACAGAAGATAAATTAATTGTTGGACTTTCTCTATTTCGTAGTGTGTGACGTCATTTGTTATATATATATATGTGTGTGTGTGTGTGTGTATGCATATATATATATATATATAATTGTGTGTCTGTGCGTACGTGCGCACCTCTGTGTGTGTATGTGTGTGTGCAAATTATTTTCGGATCTGTAAAGAAACAAAATGAATAAAAAGAGAAGAGGAAAACTATTCTTAGCCAACACATTTTATCCTCTGAGGAACTTTATCAAGGCGAATACAAGGATTTTATTTTATAATAAATATTTATATAAAAGAGCAAAAATTTTATTGTTTTTCAAATTTTTAAATTTATGAACGCTCATAAATATTCATCAGGTTAGCCGAAAAGTCAGGCAAACTATGGAGGACTCCAAGTGACATAATTCAATGTCTAATAAACGAAATTGAGTAAATCATGTTCTTGAAATTTATTTATTTATTAAATGCAAGTTAGTGTTTAAATTATTTTAATTTGGGACTAATTTATGTGTTATATATTTGAAATAATGGATTTAACCGTTTTCTTTGAATTTTTAAAATTTTTATGATCACTTATATTCGCTTGGGAAAGTCAGAATTCTTTCAGGAATGGAGATATTTTTAAAAATCCAGGGCGCAGATTTATATTTTGATAAGATTCGATAGCGGCACTTTCAAGAATTTTATTTCTATGTAAGTTACTTTCTCGTTTAATAAGTATGGCATTCTTTAGATCAAAGTTGTGGTTGAATTTATTTATATTTATAACTAATGCATGTGATAAATTGTTGTGTATACAATCCCTTTGTATTCATAGATACGTTTTTCAAACATTTCTACAAGTTTCCCCAATGTATTAAAGGAGCAGTTGTGACGGTTTATTTTATCAAGACCTGCTTCAGAATTATTATTGTTATGGATATTTTTGGTTCTGACAATATCGATAATAGTTTGGGATGTGGTTGTAATTAATTTGATTTATATTGGATGAATTGTTTTGGATAGTGTGTGTTACAGAGTTGGTAGGTATTATAATGTATCTGTTTTTATCTAGTTGTTGTTTATAATTTTATTTTTTTGTGGTTGTATATTTTGTATGCCTTTCTCTTAGCATTGTGGACAAAATAATAACAGTACTGGAGGCTTTTGAAAGCGTTTTCTACCTATGAGGATGAACGGTGGAGTAATGGATAGCAGCTCGAATTGAGGAATCGGAGAGCCGAGTTTGAATTCCAGTGGAATTCATTACATTCACTTACGTGCTAATTAGTATGAATCTTCTTCTTCTTCTTCTTCTTCTTCTTCTTCTTCTTCTTCTTCTTCTCAGCTATGGAGAAAATAGCAGGACAGACCGGGTAGCAACTGGTCTACCGCAGAAAGAAATGGAAACCTACTGCCTCGTCAGTCATGTATCACCTAAACGTATATCACGCATGGCACACAACTGACTGACTGACTTTCTATGTATATTTCCTCTTTGAGTAAATATCGAGGGCTGCAAATTCTTAGTGCTCTTAAATAGACGTCGAAGCAATTAAAAGTTTGTAGGCATTTAATCAGGGTGATGGCGAGCTTATGAAAAGAAAAATCTGCCTCATCAGTCATGAATCGCCTAAGGCACATAACTGACTGACTGACTTTCTTTGTATATTTCATCTTTGAGTAAGTATTGGGGTCTGCAGATTCTTACTGCTCTTAAATAGACGTCGAAGCAATTAAAAGGTTGTAGGCATTTCAGGGTGATGGCGATCTTATGAAAAGATGTGGCATGTTTGTTGTTGCTAGATTGGCAGGGTTGAGCATTAAAAAAACTACTGATCTACTGGGATTTTCTGGCACAGCCATCATTTGGGTTGGCGGAGAGTAGTCAAGAAGAAACATTCCAGTGAGCTAGAAATACTTGAGCGAAAAACACCCTCATTGATGAAAAAGGTCAGAGAAGAATTAATCGTAATCGGCTCGAAAGGCAACAGTGACTCAAATATCTACTTTTTTCAACAGAAAGACATTTCTGAGGGTACAACACGTCGGAGCATGAAGTAGATTAACGAGAGTCGTACTACGCAAGGTACAACTTGGAGAAAAGAAAATTGGAAAAACGTTGCCCAGTCCGCTGAATCTCTATTTCGACTGCGACGTTCGGATGGTAGCACCAGAATTTAGCGTAAACAAAATGAAAGCATGGATCTATCCTGCCTTGTATAAATGGTCCAGGCTGTTGTTTTTGTTGGTGTAATGATATGAAGAATATTTTCTTGGCATACATGGGGGGGGGCTTACTACCAAAAACAGATCGTTTAGATGCCACAGACTAGTGATAGTGTTATAATTCGCAAAATGTTCCTCTGGTAATAGGTAGTTATGCGGTTCTAAACATTTGTTTAACCCAGTCGAAAAATGAGCACAAACGCGAATTTTATTATTTTTCTTTATGTTTCGGCTTAAACACTGTTGTCGGCACATTTTTTCACTTGAAAATTCGCTTTAGCTTTGAAACGCGGCCCAATTCATCCGACCAAAAACATTTTTTCAATTCTTCCTTCAAATTTTCATTTTATTTTTTTTAACTGGTCGCTTGGCCACTTACATATTTGCAATAAATATTTATAAGTAAATCCCATAGCTCAAATAATTCCATCCAGTCAATACCGAATAAAGGTTGTAGCATTTTTAGCAGCCTTCTCTTTTACCCACTTGTTACGGAATAAGACGTTACAAGTCATTTCGCCAATAAAAAAATAATTTTTCAGCCGACACGTCATGTGCGATTTTCGAAGATTTTTATATAGGTTTCCGTTTGTTTTCCATGTGGTTTCGTAGATCATTGTGACATCACTACCAATGTCTAGTTGAATTCTAACATCTACAACAGATAGGGAATTTGGTTTTATAACATTCTAAATTAAGCATAGCGCGCACACACGCACATAATGGCCGATTACTCGTTTATGAGTACATTTATCTACTAAGCCGGTTATCCAATCCATATTGCAGACACCTGCTCAGGCACATCTGTTGTTGTTTAACGCCCACATAGCCTTCTTGGAGTTTTATACTGCAACTATGCTGTACCGACCTTAGTTACTGTTTCTGAGAAGGAGCGCATTATCTGGTGTGATCAACAGTTTGAACAATGCCAGTATATTTAAACTCTCGGTCACGATGACTTGAGATTTCGTGCTGCTAAAAAGCGACAGTTTTCGAACAGTTCCGTCTACGCAATTTAATTCATAAGGCTTGATTCTTCATGCACTTTCTAAAGGTGCCTAATGCTGGAATCACATTCACAGGTACCTTCCTGACAAATCGCCGATGGTGCGATTCGAACACTCGTCTCATGGTTGGACAAAAATCGTCAGAAACAAAGAAAAGAGTACTGAACTGTTGTAATAGCGGTACTGCTATATGGCAGCGAATGCTAGACAATCTCATCACAGCTGAAGAGGAACATAAATGTTGTTCTACAGAAGGATGCTGAGATTACCATGGACTGAACATATGAGCAATGACGACGTTTTAAGGAAAATGGAAACAAAAGGGACACTTTTAGTGAGAATAAAACCGAGACAAATGAAATTTCTAGAGAAAAGAAGTCGAGGATATACTGAGGGCAAGTGTGTTATCATCTTAGACTTTATGGCTCTGTATTCTGTCTGGCTGACTGTCATTTATTAAAAGACACAATGTATGGTTGTCAATAAGAGTAACAATCCAAATGCGAGCTACAATTGAAATATACTTTCCAAAAGCCAAGTAAAGTATTAAGAAACAGGAAAATTTCGTTAGAAACAAAAAAAAAAAAAAAAAAAAAAAAAACAACAACAAAAAAACAAAACAATTCTGGATTATTATGAATTAATATCGCTCGTCTTATATGCTAATGCATTAAACAGTAGATTAGCAGACTATTATTTTTAGAGGAAAGTGTATCTTGACTCTGACTTCCGGAGGCTGACATTCGGAGTCAAATGTGAGGCATAATAGGGAAGTCGATTTTGGTTAGCTGAGATAGTATGGGATATATATATATATATATATATATATATATATATATATATATATATATATATATATATATATATATATATGTATACATACAGGGTGGCCATAAAGTTCGTGTGCAATTTAAAGCTATAAATTATTTAAAGTGCACCTGAACTTTATGGACCCCCTATATATGGAGCTGCTTCTTACCCGTCAAGCGATGTAGACGTGTTCTCTTTCGTGTCCGAAACGGCTACCCATTGAATTGGAGGCCGCCCTCACTGGATAGTTAGATAATGTGCATGTCGACATGAGGAATAAAGTAATTAAGTTAAAATTCTCTGTGTTTGAAGTCTTTCAATGCTGAACCAAAACAATTAGCGATCGCCGGTCAAGAGGAGATCAGATAACACCCCCAACAAGGGGACTATGCAAAAAATGAATGCTGTGCGATCTCCTTACAGATAAAGAAGAGACTTGAAGCAAAAGGAATGTGGTCCTACAGAAGGATGCTTACAATACCATGAACTGTACATGTGAGCAACGACGAGGTTTTAGGATAAGGAAAACCAGCAGGACACTTCTACTTAGAATCAGAAAGAGACAACTGAAATTTCTAGGGGACATAATGGAAAGAGGGATTGAAAAATAGAACACTCACAGGACATATTGAAGTAAAGAGGGACAGAAGAAAGCAGAGAATAACCTACCCAATGAGCCTGTGTAAATCGTTGGCAAGACTTGGATCAGGAGGGATATTAAAAAGACAAACGAAACATGCCACATCTGAAATCACTATAATCCCATCTTTCCATAAGATCGTCATCACACTATGTAAATGCCTACAACCTTTTAATTGCTTCGACGTTTATTTAAGAGCAGTAAGAATCTGCAGCCCCCAATACTTACTCAAAGATGAAATATACATAGAAAGTCAGTCAGTCAGTTATGTGCCATGCATGATACAGCCTTAGGCGATACATGACTTCTTTCAGGACGTAGGCGGTCATGGCTCCCCACCTCCCTCTATCGCTTGCAGCTCTCAACAAGTTCCTTCCCTCTGCTTCCTCCCCGAGACCATGTTCTGACATCCACTTGCTTAAGGTCGCCAAGTATGTCACGTGCTGCTTTCCCTTGTCTCTCTTTTCCTCTATTCGACCTGTGCGTATCAGATTTTTCAGACTTTCCTTCCTCATTATGTGTCCCAGAAACTTCAGCTGCCTCTTTCTGATGTTAAGTATAAGCCTCCTCCTTGTTTGCAACTTCTCCAAGACCTCATCGTTGCTCACACGCTCGGTCCATGATATCCTTAGCATCCTTCTTGTTTACTAATCATCAGAGAATGACGCGTTGTTTTCCCTTGTCTCTCTATTCGACCCGTGAGTATCAGATTCTCCAGGCCCTCCTTCCTCATTGTGTGTCCCAGAAACTTCAGCTGCCTCATCCTGATATTAACTATAAGCCTCCTCCTTGCTTGCAACCTCTCTAAGACGTCATTGTTGCTCACACGCTCGGTCCATGATATCCTTAGCATCCTTCTGTAGAACCACATCTCCCTCACCTTTCACCTCTCACCTCAAGTCACTTCTTCATCTTTCAGGAAATCGTCCAACATTCGCTGTCGTAAAGAAGGACAGATGTCACGTAACAGCTGAGTATTCTTTTCTTTGTTATCAAAGAAATCCTTCTGCCTGGCAATACTCTACCTAGCTTTTGGAATGCGTCCTTGGTCATCTCAATCCGACTTCGGATCTCAGTATCGCATTTACCGTCCTCTGCCAGAAAGATTTCTTTACAATCAAAGGCCTTATTCACTGGATGTTATGCAATATCAATCTTCCCAGGTGGCAGTAAACCCTAGATAATCTTCTCACAGACGAAGAAGAGTCTGGAAGCAACAGAAATATGGTTCCACAGGCAGATACTGAACAATTTAGAAACGATGACGTTTAGGAAAATGGAAACAAAAAGTGCACTTTTACTTACAATCAGAAATAGACAATTGAAATGTCTAGTGCATAAAGTGAGGAAAGAGGCCTACGAGATTTCGACACTCACAGGATATATTGAAGGAAAATGCGTTATTGAAACATTTAAGATATTTAACATCTTTCATCGATAGAATGTATCTTGCATATTTATAAGTCAACCATTCATCCTTGCTTTGAATATTGCTGCCACATCTAGTCTGGTGATTCTGCTATATATTTAGAGATTCTTGCTAAAATCCAAGAAGAAACTATCTTACATATTTATAAGTCTACAATTTGTCTTTGCTTTGAATATTGCTGCCACATCTAGTCTGGTGCTTCTGCTATATATTTAGAGATTCTTGATAAAATCCAAAGAAGAATCTATCTTACATATTTATGAGTCTACCATTCATCCTTGCTTTGAATATTGCTGCCACATCTGGTCTGGTCCTTCTGCTATATATTTAGAGATTCTTGATAAAATCCAAAGAAAATCTATCTTACATATTCATAAGTCTACCATTCATCCTTACTTTGAATATTGCTGCCACATCTGGTCTGGTGCTTCTGTTATATATTTAGAGATTCTTGATAAAATCCAAAGAAAATCTATCTTGCATATTTATAAGACAACCATTCATCCTTGCTTTGAATATTGCTGCCACATCTGGTCTGGTCCTTCTGCTATATATTTAGAGATTCTTGATAAAATCCAAAGAAAATCTATCTTACATATTTATAAGTCTACCATTCATCCTTGCTTTGAATATTGCTGCCACATCTGGTCTGGTGCTTCTGCTATATATTTAGAGATTCTTGATAAAATCCAAAGAAAATCTATCTTACATATTTATAAGTCAACCATTCATCCTTGCTTTGAATATTGCTGCCACATCTGGTCTGGTCCTTCTGCTATATATTTAGAGATTCTTGATAAAATCCAAAGAAAATCTATCTTACATATTTATAAGTCTACCATTCATCCTTGCTTTGAATATTGCTACCACATCTGGTCTGGTGCTATATATTTTGAGATTCTTGATAAAATCCAAAGAAAATCTATCTTACATATTTATAAGTCTACCATTCATCCTTGCTTTGAATATTGCTACCACATCTGGTCTGGTGCTATATATTTTGAGATTCTTGATAAAATCCAAAGAAAATCTATCTTACATATTTATAAGTCAACCATTCATCCTTGCTTTGAATATTGCTGCCACATCTCGTCTGGTGTTTCTGCTATATATTTAGAAATTCTTGATAAAATCCAAAGAAAATCTATCTTACATATTTATAAGTCTACCATTCATCCTTGCTTTGAATATTGCTACCACATCTGGTCTGGTGCTATATATTTTGAGATTCTTGTTAAAATCCAAAGAAAATCTATCTTACATATTTATAAGTCTACCATTCATCCTTGCTTTGAATATTGCTACCACATCTGGTCTGGTGCTATATATTTTGAGATTCTTGTTAAAATCCAAAGAAAATCTATCTTACATATTTATAAGTCTACCATTCATCCTTGCTTTGAATATTGCTACCACATCTGGTCTGGTGCTATATATTTTGAGATTCTTGATAAAATCCAAGAATCTGCAATGTTATTGATCCTGACCTGGCATCTCAGCTTCAGTCACTTTCCCACTGCCATAATGTAGCTTCCCCGTGCCTTTTCTATAAATACTTTCATGGTAATTGTTTCGTTCAGATTTTCTCTTTGGTGTCTAGAATTTATAAATTTAAGCACAGTACTAGATTAGCTGCAAAGTCTCATCATTTTAGATTTGAATAAGCAAGATGTTACCGTAAGTCTTATGCTAAGAGTTTCTTCTATCGCATTTCTTGCTTGTGGAACTCTTTTCTTGCTTCTTGCTTCGCAGTTTACGTTGATTTTCAAAAAATGTCAATCGTCATCTGTTTTCTTATTTTTTACTGTCATTTGTCCTTAATAGTAGTTTTTCTCATATTCTCTAATACTCAGTAACCCCTTGCGTCTTAGTGGCTTTATTACCTTGCTTGGGGAGAAATAATTAAAAAAATATTATAGCTTTGTATTGTGTCTGATGATAGGCAATTATAAAAAAGACAGAATGTATGGATGTCAGCAATGATAACAATCCACGCAAACGCGAGCTACAAGTACAGAATTTTTAATATTTGGGAAGTGTTTTAACATGCGACGGGAAGTATGACTCGAAAATCCGAAGTCGTATTGGAATAGCAAAATATCTCCCAAAAACTAAACAAAGTATCAAGACACAGGAACATTTCGTGAGACACAGAAAAGATTACACAATAGATATGTAATATCAATCATTCTGTATAGCAGTGGATCTTGGACAATTTCTTCAAAGATGAACAGAATACTCGAGGCAACAGAGATGTGGTTCTAATGAAATAGGCTGAGCATATCATGGAGAGAACAACGAGAAAGGAAAACACGAACAAAAAGGACACTTCAAACGAGAAAGAGACAGTTAGAATCTTGAGGACACATAACGAGGAAGGAGTAATTGGAGCATTTGACAGCTACATAAAATAAAGAATGCAAGAGGGTCAGAGGAAAGCAGTGAATAACCTACCTAACGAGCATGTTTAAATGGTTGGCAGAACAGGGTTTAAGAGAGATAGCAAAAAAGACAAATAAGCAACTAAAAGATACAACAAATGGGAAGCATCTGGGCGGGTACTATTCAGCTGGTTCTTGTGTAAATGGATGGCAAAAGAAAGTTTAGGAAAGATCGCAAAGCCACAAACTTTACTAAAACATACAATAAATGGGCAGCATGTGGGCGGGCATTCTTCAGCTGGTCTTTGTGTAAATGGCTGGCAAAACAGGATTTAGGAGAGATCGCAATGCGACAAATTTTACTAAAAGAGACAACAAATAGGCAACGTTTGGACAGGCATTATTTAGGTGAACTTGTGTAAATGGTTATCAGGACAAGGTTTAGGGGAGATAGCAAAAAGATAAAATTTTACTAAAAGATACAACAAATGGGCAGCATGTGGGCGGGCATTCTTCAGCTGGTTCTTGTGTAAATGGCTGGCAAAACAGGATTTAGGAGAGATCGCAATGCGACAAATTTTACTAAAAGATACAAAAAATGGGCAATAGGTGAACTCGTGTAAATGGTTGTCAGGACAGGGTTTAGGACAGATAGCAATAAGACAAACGTTACTAAATACTACAACAAACGGGTAATATGTAGGCAGGCGTTACTAAATTGAAATGGAGCATCTTATCGTCTTCCTGATACTGGAATGATAGCAGAATGGCTTGAGCAATGTTCTTAATGTACATGACGATGTTCAGAGTTCTATCTACAAACACTAAAGCGATTGTTATAAGTTATGTCAACGGTTAACATGATACCAGAGAATGAGGTCTGTGTGTCGTGGGTGAATACAGTTTGGCTGTTCCGCAAACCTAGCAAAAGCAGACGATCATTAATTGCACGAAGGCAATCAAATCACTGAATAATCTAGAACGACATTTCCTCACCCAGAACCTATCCAGGATTACTACTGAAGTCTGCATGACAGAGTCGGAATGTAAGCGAGGTCTACCGAGTAGCTTGTGCGGCACGTAAACGTTTGCAAATTTTCTACAGAAATGTGCCTCTCTAAGAAGGAATCTTTTTTTTTTGTTTTTCACATTCATATCGATTAAACTCTCAGATCACGATTATAAAAAGAATTAATTAAAAGAATTTTAAAAGTTAAAGTTTTAAGAGGGGGTTCAGATTGCTATGCAAGTTCATTGTAATTTGATCCCCCTTCGCAAGCCTTCACATAAAAAAAGAAAAAAAAAACGGTACGTTAGTAAAATACTAATAATACTATTGCTACCCCTACTACTATAACAACTCCTACTACCACTAACAATAATGTTAGACTATGCCTTAAAGAAATACAAAACATTGTACTCACAATTAAAGATCACACATTACGAAGGGATTTGTCTATGTAAAATAGGGGTGGGGGCGATCTTAGGTTAAAAATGTTCAATGGAAAATGTCATGGAGCCATTTCTGATCTTAGGTCTCTGGTTGGGACCCGGAAGGAAATGAGTATACAAAAGATATCAAAGGATAATAATAATAATAATAGTGGTAGTCTATGCCTTAAAGAATTAAAAAAATTGTATTCACAAGTACAGCTCATACATTACATAGGGATTTATCTATATAAACAGTCTGTGATGATAGGTTAAAAAATATTCAGTGTAAAACGGCATGAAACCATTTCTGAACTTAGGTCTCTGGTTGGTACCCAGATGGAAATGCGTACACAAAAAATATCAAAGGAAATAATAACAATAATAATGATAATAATAATATAAATTATTATTATTATTATTATTATTATTATTATTATTATTATTATCGATGAAGTGTGTGATCTTAGGTTTAAAAAATGTTCAATTGAAAATCCATCACCGCTAGCACGGCTCGAAGTTTCCTCCACAGTGCAATCTTCAGGTGCTCAGATTGACCGTTACATAATTTACAATTTAATAAAAATATCTGATTAACCCAATGCTTGCGCAGTTCTTATATTATACGGGGATTATTATTATTTTTTTATTTTAAAAATATATGTTGCATTGAAAAAAGACGGAATTTTTATTTTAGATAATAAACGGGAATAAATATTTGATTTTATATTGAAAATAAACAGGGATTAATGGAATTTATTTAAAAAAATTATATTATTAGGTTGGTGCAAAAATAATGACGTAATTATGTCGTTTTTTGACGTATGTTTTAACGTCAAAAACGACATTATTACGTCATTATTTTTGCAAAAACCTAATAATAGAAACGGACAAAAAACCATATGAAAAAAAATAAAGTTAGGATTATTATATTATATCAAACATAAAGGGGATTACTGTTTTTTTTATGGCCCTAAAATATATAGACTGCTCCAGCATTGCGTTAACTAGATATTTTCGTTAAAATTTAAATTATATAACGGTCAGTCTGTAACCAGCTCCTGAAGATTGCGTTGTGCATGAAACACCGAGTTGTAAATAAATATTTATTGCTCTACTCTTGTATTGAGCCCTTTTTAAGTTAATATATATATATTTGGTTGGATTGATGTGAGTTTGTGACCTTGGGTTTCACGCTTTTGCGATCGTCAGACAAACTCTAATAAGTACCGCACATATAATATATAAATAATTATATATATATATATATATATATATATATATATATATTCGCATACATCGAAATAACATGCTCAGGAAATGAATAACCATTTCCAATCGGTTTTTATTCCTTTGAGTAAGCCATTTCGCGCCTCAGGTTCCACGAATCTTACACCAACCACACACACTAACACGCACATACACACACACACACACGCACACACATATATATATATATATATTTCAATTAAAGGTGCAATTATAATTTATAAATTCATGAAACATTCATACAAAAATCATTATATATTTGTTTTTTGATTCATGAATTTATATTTATATTGATATACACATACTTTTCACACACACACACATACATATATATATATATATATATATATATATATATATATATATATATATATATATATATATATATATATATAACTATGAACCTAAAGAGCGAGGCAAACCTACCTAGTTTTATTTTACTCACGTGGTTATGCTTGTTTTTATGTTGTAGGCTATATATATTCTGTTCCAACCTCTTTGGCCAGCATACCCTGACGATCCGCGTAGGTCAAACATAGCCTGGCTCATTAAGTTCATAGTTAGATTTGCTCTGCTTAGTGTAGTGAGCACTTTACTTAGTTACTTTTGCTTTTACACGTTTTGGAGGTTTCTTTTCTTTGGACTCTGCCTGGCTTGGGTTCTGGTCGATTATTTTCGCCAAAATTACATGTTCTTAGTTCCTTCTTTTTTTATTCCTCATTTTTCTTGAGTACTGGTTTGTTCATTTCCAAGCCAAAACGCCTAAGGTTTTTCCAGACGAGTATAATTACTTATATTTATAAGATTATATATATATATATATATATATATATATATATATATATATATATATATATATATATATATTAAAAAAAAACTATATATTTAGAAAAATACATTTATCTAAATACTGTTTGTTTCTACAAAATTATATAGCGCAATATCATATATATATATATATATATATATATATAACTATATATATATAACTATGAACCTAAATAGCCAGGCAAACCTACATAGGTTTCACCTACGCGGATCGTACCTGACGATCCGTGTAGGTAAAACCTAGATAGGTTTGCTTGGCTCTTTAGGTTCATAGTTATATTTGCTCTGCTTAGTGTATTGAGCACTTTATTTAGTTACTTTTGCTTTTACACGTTTTGGAGGTTTTTTTTCTTTGGACTCTGGGCTTGGGTTCTGGTCGATTATTTTCGCCAAAATTACATGTTCTTAGTTCCTTCTTTTTTTATTCCTCATTTTTTCTTGGGTACTGGTTTGTTCATTTCCAAGTCAAAACGCCTAAGGTTTTTCCAGACGAGTATAATTATTTACACACACACACACACACACACACACACACACACACACACACACACACACACACACACACATATATATATATATATATATATATATATATATATATATATATATATCCGTGGATCTTAATAATATCAAATATCAAAACTGATCACCAAAAGGAGCTTAATGTATTCATTATAACAAACCATATAAATTACGCAACAAAATCCCAAATTAACTTATATGGGGGTGTGGTGGGCGTATAGATCTAGTACAAGCAACGAGAAGAAAGTTAGTCTTATTCAACCCCGGTGTATAGACAGTGTTCGTGTCGAATTTAGAAATTTAAAATTTAACTTTGGCAGTAGTCGAGAAATTGATACAGAATTTATCCATTTCGATGTTTGTGCCAGACAAGAGGCACGAATCAGTAGTAAGTGTAAGGTCGAAGATATTAGCCTTAAAGGGAAGAGATTTTATAAAATTAACTTAGATATTGAACTTATGACATTAAATTGGGGTTATATGAAGAATGATGTGTTAAATTGAAACAAAAAGAGGGCTGAGAAGGGAGTTTTATACAATTTTTTAAAATTATATATATAAAAAGTATATATATATATATATATATATATATATATGTAATGAAAAACAAACCACTTTAATGTACCATTACGATAATTTATTTCACCTAAATCCTTTTTTAAGGATTCAGGATCATCAGGTAAATCTTCCAACAACGAAATGAGAAAAAAAAGGGGATTAGAAATTGGTGGGTAGTGTAATTTTTGTAATTTAATAGAGGGGGTTGAGAGTGGTAGTTAAACAGACAATATAAAGTATAGGGAGGGGTTAATTTTATATCTCTCTTAAGTATGTTTTATATTGGAGTAGGAGGAGTGACAGAAAACTTGACCTTTTTAGATGGTTAATAAAACGGAAATGAATTGTAGAAAATGTATACAAGTGAGTCTTACGGTAAAGAGAGAGATAGGGGGGAGGGGGAAAGAGAGATGGAGTTGTTATAATTTTGTTTTAACAAAATTATGTAAAAGATAGTTTACAATGTTTGATAGAAAATTCGATGTCTGAAAAAAATTTTGTTATTAACTTAAATGTTTAATTTTTTAAGTAAATATATATGTATATATATATGCTTGTTTTTCGGTATCCTTAATTCGCAGTTTGCATCTTGGCCTCTTCCCTTTCCTACCAATCATGCATTTTTTCTTCTTGTAATTCATAGTTAGTCCTTTCTTCTAGCTTTCCTTCACTGCTTTTTTTAGTTTCATTTCCGTGCCTGCTACCAAAATAGTATCAGAAGCATATCTTATGTTGTTAAGTTTGTGGCCGCCAATAATGAATGCTGCTAGGACTTTTAATTCTCTCAAAATCGCATCAACGTATAGGTTGAATAAGTCCGGTGAGACGATACACCCTTGTCTTACTTCCCTTTCTATTTTGTATATTTACAGAATTCATTTTCTGCCCACATGCAGGCGGTTTGTTGCCAGTATTGGTTCTGGGGTATATTATTATCCTTACCCCAAATCAGAAACAAGGGAAATGAGGAAAGAAGGCTTGGCGAATTTGACACTCACAGAACATACTGAAGGCAAAAGAGAAGCGGGAAACAGTAACCTATCTAACGAGATTGTATAGATGGATAAGCAGAACATGGGGGTACATGAGGTTATAAGGGATAGAAAGATATGGAGAGCCGTGATCGCCAACATCCAGAATTAAAACGGTACATAGAAGAAATGGATTTGCGATGCCTCGAAGAAACATCTTTCATAAGTATTTCTTTGACTCAAATAAAATCAACGGAAGCATCTTTTTTGAAGGATCGTATCAAATCAGTTTTGCAGCCTGTATGTCTGTAAAGAATATATATTACGCCACACGATTTAATTCAGGTCTATATCTTTGAAAATATTGTATAGATGCTAGAACAGACGATGAGCTTGCCTATACAAATTGTTTTTTTGATTCAATCTGTCCGTATTATTAGCCAATGCATTCGAGAAGGTCTTCATAACAGAATTAAACAAAGAAAAATCATTCGTTTGCAGTAAAAACACTGCCGATGTGCCAACTGGAGGACGCTCTAGGCTTTTAATATTTATGTATATTTTAATATGATTACTCACGAGGCTTTAGGAAGTATTAAAGTTTGGGTGTGCGTGTCTGGAAGCTTGTATTTAAATTTATGCAGGTGGATGCCAAGGAATCTGTGTGCTTGTTGGTGTGTATCGGAACGTATATATATATATATATATATATATATATATATATATATATATGCGCCTGCTTCTTAGTACATGTGAGTGTGTATGCGTATGTGTGCACCTGTGTTTGTCATTTGCGAATACTGAGTTTATATGGCCAATCAGACTACAGAGAAAGGTCTTATCAACCAAGGGGTGTGTGTGGTAAAGGGGAACGAGGGAAGTTGATGGATATCAGGAATGGGTGCAGGTGGGAGGGAGACGGTAATGCTGAAGGCTTGGTGGTGGTCCGACCGACTTTTTTTTCGGCCGGTAATAACATAGAATGACAAAGAACACGGACGATTAGCCTCGGCTATTGGCACGATAAAATCCGGCGGATACGCAAATGCTCTCAGCTATTACCCAGGTTATAAAAACCTCGGCACACAATTCTTTCTCCTTAACCTCGTCTTCTGCCGACACGATTTCTCTCTACTTTCACTTTCACTTTTGACTGAGTTTCATTGTTCTTACTTTCACATTCATTCTATATTACCCTCTTCTGTTTGGTACAAACCTCTTACCGACACCTTTCTTTCCTTTTTTCACGCTTATCTTACTTTCCGGCGTTCTAATTCTACACGGTATCCCATAATATATTTCTGTCGCTCCTTTTATTCACACCACGAATCTCCCAATCAATTCGTGTATTTATTATTATCTATCAACCATTATATATATATATATATATATATATATATATATGTGTGTGTGTGTGTGTGTGTGTGTGTGTGTGTGTGTGTGTGTGTGAATGTGTTTGTGTGTGTGTATGTGCGTGTTAGTGTGTGTGGTTGGTGTAAGATTCGTGGAACCTGAGGCGCGAAATGGCTTACTCAAAGGAATAAAAACCGATTGGAAATGGTTATTCATTTCCTGAGCAAGTTATTTCGATGTATGCAAAAATTTCGGCGAGACATGAGAAACGCTAG
The DNA here is from genome assembly GCA_963932145.1 of Acanthosepion lycidas. NCBI lineage: Eukaryota > Metazoa > Mollusca > Cephalopoda > Sepiida > Sepiidae > Acanthosepion > Acanthosepion lycidas. The sequence continues at coordinate 29,310,950 of OZ010609.1, read as the reverse complement.
GTAAAATTAACTTATGACTAGATTGATCAATACGTCTTATATATATATATCTATATCTTTATATATATAAACTATATATATATAAACTATATGTATATAAACTATATATATATATATATATATATATATATATATATATATATATATATATAAAAGCGAAAATACTAAAGAACTTCGGATTATTAACCTAACGTATTCTTTCCTATTTTTCTATATAATTACACACACACACACACACACACATATATATATATATGTGTGTGTGTGCGTGTGAAAGAGCGAGAGAGAGAGAGCGTGTGTGTGAAGAGATAATGCTAACAAATGAGAGAAAGAAGAGGTAGGAGGAACATGAATGCCTACACGACATGGTAATGGCACGTTGTTTTCAGACAATGTGCCATTACTCCTTGCGCGGGCACTATCAATATATAGGAACCTGAAAACTGAATTGGGAGAAAAGGGGAAACTAGTCCGTCCCATTTAATTTCTTTTAGAGCTAATATTTTACGTTATTTATAAATCTTTTAATTTCCACATTTTAATAAGTTGTTCTTGATTATTTATCATTTCCTCAATCTTCCATAATCCCGTCCTGGTCTATATATAGAAAGCCCGAATTTCTGACATGTGGTCCCGTACTGTTGGGCACAAATTTGGCTCCTGTACCATGGAACTCGTTTTATTTTTTACTATACAGGCAAACCTTCCCAGGTGGGAAATATATTTTGTTTTGTTTTGCCATTTTAGATCTTGGCTGTATGATCTACCCTCTCCACAACCATTCGGGTTTGGTTTGCTTGCCAAATTGAACTCGCCCGGAGGTATGTAGGGTATTCATCTTATTACAAGTCACTGGCTACCTGATAATTGTGCGCAGACACATGAAACTATTAGGTTGGTGCAAAAATAATGACGTAATAATGTCGTTTTTAGACGTCAAAAAATACGTCAAAAACGACATTATTACGTCATTATTTTTGTACCAACCTAATAATAGTAGTGGCCGGACTTGCCGACCTGTTTTTGACTATATATATATATATATATATATATATATATATATATGGTTTTGAATATATATATATTTATATATATTATAAGCGCAGTACTTAGTGGAAATAGTGCTCAATATCAGTGATAGATCTAACATATTCAGTTCTATGGATATTAGCTTGTGAGCCTAGTTTTCGCGCTTTTGTGATCATCAGACAAGCTGGTTTATTTTTTTTTAAAAATGGATCTATTCATGCTTGTTTCTGTATCGGTAATTATGCATGCTGCTAATGGAGGTTTGGCGACTAAAATGGCTTGCTCACTCCAACTTCTGGTTATTGGCAACCTTGTAAGGAGGAAAAATAAGACCTAGTAAAGGACAGAAGAACTCTTGACGAGTAAACGGCCATCTAACTAGAGGTGCTGCCTCAATAAATCACCGTGGAGAAGGCAACGGGAAACCATTCCACTATCCATCCCAAGAAATAAGAAAAGTGAAACCTAACGGCGTGAAAGGGGGTTATGTCTAACCTTTCGCTAACTCCTCGCTCGGTAAGGCGCAACATGCGCTTCAGGTGTCACCTGGCTGTTATCCATCGACTGTTAGCATAAACGGCGTGAAGGTGTCCAAACTACATGGAATTGACACCTCTCCCGACAAGAGAAGAAATGAGCGACAGGTGTCACCGGACTGCCATCCAGCATCTGTTAGCATCAAACAAAATGTAATTCTATGGGACATTGTTAGAACATTAAACCACTGTGGACTGTTAGAAAATATAAAACAAGAAATGAGCCGGTTAAATATCAACATCTTAGGCGAATGTGAAACCCAGTAGTCAAACAATGGAGATCAGTGATAAGCACAGGATCATACACGCAGGCGAAGAGAAAAATGAAAGAGGAGTAGGATTGATACTAGCTCAAGACACGAGGAAATGCGTTCTGGGATGCTGTTAATTATCTGAATAGATTATTGTAGTTAAATAAATTGGGAAGCCTTTCAACATAGTTGTGTACTCACCGATATCATAAACAACAGTAAAAGAAATTGAAATGTTCTCCTCCACGCAAGACGACGCTAATGCCTTTTGCATATCGCAAGAAATTATAATTGTCAAGGGAAACTTGAAAGCCAAAGTAGGCAATGAGAGGGACGGTGAAATATTTGGTAAATTCCGGCTAGGATCCCTTAAACAACGTAGAGGAAAATTGGTCCAATGGTGAATGGCGAATTGCCAGGTAATAACCAACTCTTGATTTCAAGACCAATGTTGACATGGTGAAGCCCAGAAGGAGAAAAACCCTCCAAAAAACAAACAAAAAAACAAACACCAAAAAACAACAACAAAAACAGATCAATTATATAACTATCAACAACAGATTAAGAAATACGGTTTAACACTGCAAAATATATCCATGTGCCCGGTCTTGAAGCAATCACTTTCCACTGATATGTGTAAGCTTAGAGTGAAACGACGCATATTGAAGCAGATTAAGGTAGCACCGAAATTTCAATACAACAGACTCTGGAACGACCCGAATTTGAAAGAAAAATATATGGGCATTTGTGAAAAAGCAGATACGAAAGAAAAAAAAGGACGATGGCGGCTCGAAGTGGGACACTTTAAGAAAATCTTTAGTAAGATTTGCAGTCGAGATGATCCGAAAGGAAAGGAGACAAAGAAAAAAGTCAATGGACGACAGACGAAATTCTCGACATGATTAAAAAGCGACACAATCAATGCCAACACACGAAACAGAATATAATATATTTTTGTCTTTATTTTTGGTGTATTCAGTGCATTTGAATTGAACAAAATGGTTATTTCGCCCTCATTATTCTCTCAGTTATTTGGCCTTCTGTGAGAAAAAAAAAATGTTGGTGTCCCCTGAGCTAGACAACGCCAAGGCCTCTTGCAAATCGCAAGAAATGATAAATGTCGTGGGAGACCTGAATTCCAAAGTAGGTAAGAAGAAGGATTGGTAAATAGTTGGCAATTTCGGACCCGTAATGAACATGTAGGAAAATAGCTGCAATGGTGTACGGCGAATGACCAGATTATAGCCAACACATGGTTTCAAGTTCACCCTGTTGTTCATGATGACGGTCGTCTGAGTATAGAATCCAGAGGTTAGCAGTGAATATTTCGAAGACAGTAGGGAAGCGTATTTCAGGTTAGCAGTGGATATTTTGTTAAAAGTAGCAGAGCGTAGTTCGTCCTTCTGTTTCTCTTCGCTTGACAAGCTGGAACTGGACATTCGGGTAGGATAAACAAAATGGCCGCCTTTATACACGACGGATTGAATGTTCTACGTCTTCTGATTGGTTAACCTTCTATTGGTGGGCTATAAAGTGAGTCAAGTCATTTGGGCTAGCTCACTAGTTACATAATATATCCAAAAATTGTAACACACCCCAGACAAATGATTATGAAGAAGGTCAGGAGGAAGAACAAAGCAGATCGATGATAAAAGTATCAACAATAAATTCAGGAATGCAGTTTTACACTGCAAAACATATCCAGATGCCGACTATGCAAGCGATCGCCTGGCTGTATATAAGCTCAGAGTGAAACTACAGAAGTTGAAAAGAACCCTACACAGCACCAAATTACAATCTAAAGGATAAATATATGGACAATGTGAAAAGCAGATGCGAGTGAAGAAGGAAAAATGGAAGGAAACAAGAAATGGAACACTTTAAGAGAAGCTTTAGTAACAGCAGCAATCGAAACAATCCCAAAAGAATGTAGACGAAGCAAGAAACATGAATGTATGATAGACGAAATTCTAAACAAAAATCTATGCCAAGAAACGAAACAGAATATAGGACACGGTACAAAGAAATAAAGAAAAAAAAATGCAGGCAAGCTAAAGAGGAATGCCTCAACGAAAAATGTGCAGGAATAGAAAGAATGTATATCACAGATAAAGCAGACATGCATAAAAATTAAGAGAACTAACACGACACAAAGACATGCTCATCAACTCGTTGCATGATGTCCAAGGCTTATATTAGAGAAAGAAAAAATACTGACCTGATGTTGCTTAATTTCGGTGATCGTACATCGGTGTTTCGACGGGACATGTCTGTAACTTTGATGAGGATAAAGACAAAGCAGGGGATGAAAAAGACGAGAAGGAAATGCTGGGTACTCCTACTACTACTTTGATATGGGCCCCCTATTAATTTTAATTTAAAAACTTCCTTCTTCAGTACAGACCAAATGTGGCTGTAAACGGAAGAGACGCGGATATATCATTAGCTAAACTGGAGTTACGGTTCAAGTAAAAAAAATAATTTACTAATTGGTTCGATCAAAGAACAGTGAAAGCTTAAATGTTTAAACAATCGATCTACTACGAACACTTTGATATAACAGAGGCAAAAAGAACACATTAACTATAAAAGAACATCAATTAGTTTAGTGATGTTTTTAGAGGTGAAATAGAGGATAGATTGTTCTGTTTTAACAGCATATCAAACTATTGATTATTTAATGCCGAAAGTAGTTTTGTTTAAATATAGGGCTTTTAAAATCCAAAGACGGAACGCAGATATTAGTAAAAGAAAAACACTCCAGAGATGGAACGAATATATTGGAGAACTTTTCCACGGTGAAAGAGAAAGAGAACAACCAGCAATTCATCTGAAGTGGAATCCGCACTCGCCAAATTGAACAGAAACAAAGCGGCAGGGCCAGACGGAATTGTATTAGAGATGCTGGGGGCCTTAGACGATTTCGACATCGACAAAATCACAGAAATAATAAATGAAATCTACAACAGTGGTGAGATACTGTATGTATAGTCATAGCATTGCCTAAAAAGCAAGGTGCAAATGAATGTGAACTCTATCGGACAATCAGCTTAATGAACCATATAAGGAATGCGATCATTCGAATTCTGGTGAATAGAGTGCGCAGCAGAATAAAACCGAAAATAGGACAAGAACAGTGCGAGGTTGTCGAAGACAAAAAGATTAAGGAATGCGAAATGTATATTCAGAATGGTATCAGAAAGAGCAATACAAAAAGCAGAAGGACGTGTACCTGTGTTTTATAGATTACGCAAAGGTGTTCGATAAAGTACCCCACAAAGATCTTTTGGAATTGCTCAGCAACCTTGATTTGGAAAAGATATTAATATAACCCAAAACCTATACTGGCAGCAAATTGCCTGCACACGGATAAAAAAAAAAGTTCAGCATGAATACAGAAATCGAAAAGGATGTAAGACAAGGATGTGTCCTCTCACCGGACTTAATTCAACCAATACAGCGAGGTGATTCTGAGAGAACTAGCAGTCCTACCAGGATATATTTTTGGTGGCCACAATCTTAACAATCTTAAGCTATGCAGATGAGACACTGTTGATAACAGATACAGAAAGAAAGCTACAAAAACTCTTACGGAAGCTAGTGAAGGAAAGTAAAAAGAAATGATTAAACATCAACTACAAGAAGACAGAATTAATGATTGTTAGCAAAAGGATGATCCCAAAAGTCCGACTTATAAATTGGAGGAACCAACATTAAATAGGCGAGGAAATTTAAATATCTGGGAAGTGTTTTAGTTACGCAAATCGTCACAAAATAATATAAACATGTCTGCAACATATAAAAGGGTTATATAAAAGCTGAACAGAATATTAAGAGACAGAAAAGCCTCGTTAGATACAAAGCAAAGAGTACTGAATTCTTGCGTGATATCAGTCTTCATATATGGCATTAAATGATGGGAAGTTTCTTCAAAGATGAAGAAGATTCTTGAAGCAATAGAGATTTTTAGAAAAAATGAAATCAACAAGGAAATTTATACTTAACATCAGGAAGAGACATTTGAAATTTCTAGGGCACTTAATGAGGAAAGAGGGCTTGGAAAATCTTTTGAAACTGCTCAGCAAACTTGAGTTGGGAAAGATATAAGAATAACCCAGAACCTATTCTAGCAGCAAACTGTCTCTACACGGATAGGAAATAAGTTCAACATGAATACAGAAATATAAAATGATGTAAGACAAGGATGTGTCCTCTCACCGGACTTAATTCAAACAATACAGCGAGGTGATTCTGAGAGAACTAGATGTCCTACCAGGATATATTTTTGGTGGCCATAATCTGAACAGCATAAGTGTTGTGGTAAACCCTCTTACAGTAGAAGGAACTCTTCCTCCTCTCATAAATATTAACTTGTGTGTGGGCAGCCGAGTCGCAGTGTTAACCTACCGTTCGGACGTACACCTCCGTCTGATTATTGCTAACACTCTTGCTTTGTATATAACTGTTATTTCAATACACTTGTTTCAACCCAACTTTGTCTTCCGTGTCTTTCTTTCTAGCCCCTAAACAGGCCACAACAATAAGCTATGCAGATGAGACACTATTGATAGCAGACACACAAAGAAAAAAAATCTCTTAGGGAAGATGGTGAAAGAAAGTGAGAAGGACATTAACTGCAAGGAGACAGAATGAATAGTTCTTAGCAAAAAGAGGAGGCCAAAATATTAGGTTGGTGCAAAAATAATGCCGTTTTCTCTCATAGTAACATAAGTGAGAAAACGACATTATTTTTGCACCAACCTAATAACAAATCGGAGTTAAGAAAAAAAAAATCAAAAAAACTACAAAAATGTAAACAATGGTAAGCGTTTTAACCGAGAACGTAAGTTGCGACACTGAAATCCGAAGGCTCATACGCATAGTCGGACCATTACCTCCAAACTCTAAGCAGAATATCAAGAAACAGAAAAACTTCGTTAGAAACACAGAAAAGAGTTACGTGATATCTGTCCTACTGAATGGCAATGAATGCCGGACAATCGCCAATGAAGAAGAAACTTGAAGCAACACAACTGTGGTTCTACAGAAGGATGCTGAGGATACCATGGACTGGTTATGCGATCAACGACGAAGTTTTAGAGGAAATGAAAACAGCAAGGAAATTTATACTTAACATCAGGAATAGACGTTTGAAATTTCTAGGGCACATAATGAGGAAAGCGGGCTTGGAAAATCTGTTCCTCACAAGACAGATTGAAGGCAAGAGGAACAGAGGAGAACGATGGGACAAGAGTTTAGGAGAAATAACAAAAAGACAAAATTTATTAAGAGCTACAAAGGAGAAAAATTTTGGACAGGCCAGGCTAAATAAAGAAGATGTTTTGCCAACCAAATGGATTCAAACGGAAGTGACGATGCATTCTTTGAGGAATATGGTGAAAGGAAATGGAATTAAAAAAAATTCAGTTCCACAATTTCTTGTTTTGGGTCGTAAACATCTTTGTCAGATGTGACTCTCACCTTAAAAACGTTTCGTATTTAATTTGAAGAAAAAGATTTCCATTTATTTTCAGATTGGACATGACGAAGGCTGGAAAATGGATCGGCCGGAACATTGTGTTAACAACAACAGCAAGGAAACAAAGAAAGCGTAGCACTGTTGGACATAGACGCGTTTAGTTTCGAATTTCAACAAATAGAAAGAAATGCGAATTGTTGAGTTCCAAGTCCACTGAATGGTGTTCAAGTCCAGCTAAAGGCCAGAGTGAGATCGAGAGAGAAAGAGAAAGAGAGAGAGGGAGAAAGAAAGAGAGAGAGAGAGAAAGAGAAAGAGAGAGAGAGAGACAAAAAGAGAAAGAAAGAGTAGACAAAAAGAGAGATAGAAAGAGCGAGAGAGAGAAAGAGAGAGAGACAAAAAGAAAGAAAGAAAGAGAGAGAGGGAGAGAGTGAGAGAGAAAGAAAGAGAAGGAGAGAGAGAGAAAGAGAAAGCGAGAGAGACAAAAAGAGAAAGAAAGAGGAGACAAAAAGAGAGATAGAAAGAGCGAGAGATAAAGAGAGAGACAAAAAGAAAGAAAGAAAGAGAAGGAGAGAGAGAGAAAGAGACAAAAGAGAAAGAAAGAGGAGGCAAAAAGAGAGATAGAAAGAGAGACAGAGAGAGAAAGAGCGAGAGAAAAAAGAAAGAAAGACAGATAGATAGATAGGGAGTTAGAGAGAGAGAGAGAGAGAGAGAGAGAGAGACAAAAAGAGAAAGAAAGAGTAGACAAAAAGAGAGATAGAAAGAGCGAGAGAGAGAAAGAGAGAGAGAGACAAAAAGAAAGAAAGAAAGAGAGAGAGGGAGAGAGTGAGAGAGAAAGAAAGAGAAGGAGAGAGAGAGAAAGAGAAAGCGAGAGAGACAAAAAGAGAAAGAAAGAGGAGACAAAAAGAGAGATAGAAAGAGCGAGAGATAAAGAGAGAGACAAAAAGAAAGAAAGAAAGAGAAGGAGAGAGAGAGAAAGAGACAAAAGAGAAAGAAAGAGGAGGCAAAAAGAGAGATAGAAAGAGAGACAGAGAGAGAAAGAGCGAGAGAAAAAAGAAAGAAAGACAGATAGATAGATAGGTAGTTAGAGAGATAGAGAGAGAGAGAGAGAGAGAGAGAGACAAAAAGAGAAAGAAAGAGTAGACAAAAAGAGAGATAGAAAGAGCGAGAGAGAGAAAGAGAGAGAGACAAAAAGAAAGAAAGAAAGAGAGAGAGTGAGAGAGAAAGAAAGAGAAGGAGAGAGAGAGAAAGAGAAAGCGAGAGAGACAAAAAGAGAAAGAAAGAGGAGACAAAAAAGAGAGATAGAAAGAGCGAGAGATAAAGAGAGAGACAAAAAGAAAGAAAGAAAGAAAGAGAAGGAGAGAGAGAGAAAGAGACAAAAGAGAAAGAAAGAGGAGGCAAAAAGAGAGATAGAAAGAGAGACAGAGAGAGAAAGAGCGAGAGAAAAAAGAAAGAAAGACAGATAGATAGATAGGTAGTTAGAGAGAGAGAGAGAGAAAGAGAGAGAGAAAGAGAGAGAGAGAGAGAGAAAGAGAGAGAGAGAGAGAGAAAGAGAGAG
>OZ010609.1:29147100-29297100 GCA_963932145.1 Acanthosepion lycidas | reverse complement strand
ATCTATCTATCTATCTATCTATCTATCCATCTATATCTATCGTAATTTCTTTAAATGATATCTATCTATCTATCTATCTATCTATCTATCTATCTATCGTACTTTCTTTAAATGATATCTATCTATCTATCTATCTATCTATCTATCTATCTATCTATCTATCTATCTTAGTCCCTTCCTTATCTATCTATCTATCTATCTATCTATCTATCTATCTATCTATCTATCTATCTATCTATCTATCTATCTTAGTCCCTTCCTTATCTATCTATCTATCTATCTATCTATCTATCTATTTGATATATTTCTTGTGATATTTTACAAGTTCTTATTTTCTCCATTTAAATTAAGTTTTTCTACAAAAATTCCAGTTGTTTATTTTCTTATTTTTTATTCTCAGAACTTATTCACCATTTTTCCTTCAATCTGTCAATTCTTTTTCTTTTCTCTTTCTCCATCAATCATTTATTCAGCTGACCTATTCTTCCTCCATTTCAAAGAAGCCCCCGTCCAAACATGAAGAAAACAAAACACAAGACAGCCAAATAGGAAAAGAAATAAATAAAAATTTTCCCCGCCTAAATAGAAAAAAAAAGAAGACGTCATTGATTGAATGTTTTATGACGAACCCAATCCAATTTCCAGTCTTTTCCCCGGCCACGTTGCTGACCCTCCGTTTCCGTTTTCTCTCCATCATTGCAACCCTGGACAACAACTTCCATAGTGGTTCAGAGTTACTGTCCAGGAAAAACCCTCACAAAACCATTCGACGACCGTTTATCCAGCAATGCAGCCATTAACAAACCAAAGGTCAGAAATGGCCAAAGAGCACGGTCCGCCATATTAGTTTCTCTGATAGACACGTGATTGGAATTTAGCCATGAACATAAAAGGGAGGGAAATTAGCCAGAGACGCTGGAGAATTCAATCGACACCAAGTGTGCATGCGTACATATTAACGGGTGAGCAGAGAGACCGGCGCATTCGATTTTACAACTTGTCTGTAACACAGTTATGCGCTCGAGGAAGTGTCGCAACTCATCGAATGTCTTTTAATAATGGTACACGAAGAAAGATTTCTATGAACTAAACAGTTTATTAATTTTCAAAGCCTGGCTTAAATGGAGAAAGAAATCACAATTGATTTTTATTATTATTCACACTATTTACATTCGGACTATTGTCCTCATTTTTGTTCTAATCGCAGTGTTTCGAACGTTAAACCTCTGGCCTTCATCAGGGATATATAGATCTGGCTAAGCTACAGGGAATTCCGAACTTAACACTTTATTTTATCTACGGAGTTTTCGTTCCACTGCTCGTGTCTAAGGCTGCAGAGAAGGATAGAGAGAAGAACAGAGCGAAGGACAGAGAGGAAGATACAGCGAAGGATAAAGAGGACGATAAAGCGTAAGCTAGAGAGAAGGATAGAGAGAAGAACAGAGCGAAAGATAGAGAGGAAGATAGAGGGAAGGATAAAGAGGAGGATAGAGCGAAGGCTAGAGAGTAGGATAGAGAGAAGAACAAAGCGAAGGGTAGAGAGAAAGATAGAGCGAAGGCTAGAGAGAAGGATAGAGAGAAGATAGAGCGAAGGATAAAATGGAGGATAGAGCGAAGGCTAGAGAGAAGGATAGAGAGAAGAACAGAGCAAAGGATAGAGAGGAAGATAGAGTCTAGAGAGTAGGATAGAGAGAAAAACAAAGAGAAGTATAAAGAGGAAGATAGAGCGAAGGATAAAGAGGAGAATAGAGTGAAGGCTAGAGAGAAAGATAGAAAGAAGAACAGATCGAAGGATAGAGAGGAAGAGAGCGATGGATAAAGAGGGGGATAGAGCGAAGGCTAGAGAGTAGGATAGAGAGAAGAACAGATCGAAGGATAGAGAGGAAGATAGAGCGAAGGATAAAGTGGAGGAGAGAGCGAAGGCTAGAGAGAAGGATAGAGAGATTAACAGAGCGAAGGATAGAGAGGAAGATAGAGCGAAGGTTAAAGAGGAGGATAGGGCGAAGGCTAGAGCGAAGGATAGAGAGAAGAACAGGACGAAGGATAGAGAGGAAGATACAGCGAAGGAGAAAGAGAACGATAGAGGGAAGGCTAGAGCGAAGGATAGAGATAAGACCAGAGCGAAGGATAGACAAGAAGATATAGCGAAGGATAATGAAGAGGATAGAGTGACAGCAAGAGAGTAGTAAAGAGAGAAGAACAGAGCGAAAGATAGAGCGAAGGATAAAGAGGAAGATAGAGCGAAAGATCGAGAGAAGGATAGAGAGAAGAACAGAGCGAAGGATAGAGAGGACGATAGAGCGAAGGATAAAGAGGACGATAGAGAGAAGAACAAAGCGAAGGGTAGAGAGGAAGATACAGCGAAGAATATAGAGGAGAAAAAAAACCTAAGGTTAGAGCGAAAGATAGAGAGATGAACAGAGCAAAGGATAGAGAGGAAGATACAGCGAAGGATAAAGAGAATAGAGTGAAGGCTAGAGAGTAGGATAGAGAGAAGAACAGAGCGAAAGATAGAGAGGAAGATAGAGCGAAGGATAAAGAGGAGGATAGAACGAAGGCTAGAGAATAGGATAGAGAGAAGAACGGAGCGAAGGATAGAGGGGAAGATACAGCGAAGGATAATGAGGAGGATAGAGTGACGGCTGGAGAGTAGTATAGAGAGAAGAACAGAGCGAAAGATAGAGTGAAGGATAAAGAGGAAGATAGAGCGAAAGATCGAGAGAAGGATTGAGAGAAGAACAGAGCGAAGGATAGAGAGGACGATAGAGCGAAGGATAAACAGGAGGATAGAGGGAAGGCTGGAGAGAAGTATAGAGAGAAGAACAGAGCGAAGGATAGAGAGGAAGATAGATCGAAGGATAAAGAGAACGATAGAGAGAAGAACAAAGCGAAGGGTAGAGAGGAAGATACAGCGAAGAATATAGAGGAGGAAAGAAACTAAGGTTAGAGCAAAAAATAGAGAGATCCACAGAGCAAAGAATAGAGAGGAAGATACAGCGAAGGATAAAGAGGAGAATAGAGTGAAGGCTAGAGAGTAGGATAGAGAGAAGAACAGAGCGAAAGATAGAGCGAAGGATACAGAGAAAGATAAAGCGAAAGCTAGAGAGAAGGATAGAGAGAAGAACAGAGCGAAGGATAGAGAGGAAGATAGAGGGAAGGATAAAGAGGAGGATAGAGCGAAGGCTAGAGAGAAGGCTAGAGAGAAGAACAGTGTGAAGGATAGAGAGAACGATAGATCGAAGGATAAAGAGGAGGATAGAGCGAAGGCTAGAGAGAAGGATATAGAGAAGAACAGTGCGAAGGATAGAGGGGAAGATAAAGCAAAAGATAAAGAGGAGTATAGAGCGAAGGCTAGAGAGAATGATCGAGAGAAGAACAAAGCGAAGGGTAGAGAGGAAGATAGAGCGAAGGATAAAGAGGATAGCGAGAAGAACAAATCTAAGGTTAGAGAGACGAACAGAGCGAAAGATAAAGAGGAAGATAGAGCGAAAGCTAGAGAGAAGGATAGAGAGAAGAACAGAGCTAAGGATAGAGAGGAAGATAGAGCGAAGGATAAAGAGGAGGATAGAGCGAAGGCTAGAGAGAATGATAGAGAGAAGGCTAGTGAGAAGAACAGAGCGAAGGATAGAGGACGATAGATCGAAGGATAAAGAGGAGGATAGAGCGAAGGCTAGGGAGTAGGATATAGAGAAGAACAGAGCGAAGGATAGAGAGGAAGATAGAGCGAAGGATAAAGAGGAGGATAGAGCGAAGGCTCGAGAGAATGATAGGGAGAAGTACAAAGGGAAGGATAGAGCGGAAGAGAGCGATGGATAAAGAGGGGGATAGAGCGAAAGGTAGAGAGAAGGATAGAGAGAAGAACAGAGGGAAGGATAGAGAGGAAGATACAGCGAAGGATAAAGTGGAGGATAGAGCGAAGGCTAGAGAGTAGGATAGAGAGAAAAACAAAGCGAAGGATAAAGAGGAAGATAGAGCGAAGGATAAAGAGGAGGATAGAACGAAGGCTAGAGAATAGGATAGAGAGAAAAACAAAGCGAAGGATAAAGAGGAAGATAGAGCGAAGGATAAAGAGGAGGATAGAGCGAAGGCTAGAGAGAATGATAGAGAGAAGGCTAGTGAGAAGAACAGAGCGAAGGATAGAGGACGATAGATCGAAGGATAAAGAGGAGGATAGAACGAAGGCTAGAGAATAGGATAGAGAGAAAAACAAAGCGAAGGATAAAGAGGAAGATAGAGCGAAGGATAAAGAGGAGGATAGAGCGAAGGCTAGAGAGAATGATAGAGAGAAGGCTAGTGAGAAGAACAGAGCGAAGGATAGAGGACGATAGATCGAAGGATAAAGAGGAGGATAGAGCGAAGGCTAGGGAGTAGGATATAGAGAAGAACAGAGCGAAGGATAGAGAGGAAGATAGAGCGAAGGATAAAGAGGAGGATAGAGCGAAGGCTCGAGAGAATGATAGGGAGAAGTACAAAGGGAAGGATAGAGCGGAAGAGAGCGATGGATAAAGAGGGGGATAGAGCGAAAGGTAGAGAGAAGGATAGAGAGAAGAACAGAGGGAAGGATAGAGAGGAAGATACAGCGAAGGATAAAGTGGAGGATAGAACGAAGGCTAGAGAATAGGATAGAGAGAAAAACAAAGCGAAGGATAAAGAGGAAGATAGAGCGAAGGATAAAGAGGAGGATACAGTGAAGGGTAGAGAGAAGGATAGAGAGATTAACAGAGCGAAGGATAGAGAGGAAGATAGGGCCAAGGCTAGAGCGAATGACAGAGAGAAGAATAGGACGAAGGATAAAGAGGAAGATAGAGCGAAGGAGAAAGAGGAGGATACAGTGAAGGGTAGAGAGAAGGCTAGAGAGGACAGAGCGAAGGATAGAGGGGAAGATACAGCGAAGGAGAAAGAGGAGGATAGAGCGAAGGCTAGAGCCAAGGATAGAGATAAGAACAGAGCGAAGGATAGAGAGGAAGATACAGCGAAGGATAATGAGGAGAATAGAGTGACGGCTAGAGAGTAGTATAGAAAGAAGAACAGAGCGAAAGATAAAGAGGAAGATAGAGCGAAAGATCGAGAGTAGGAAAGAGAGAAGAACAAAGCGAAAGATAGAGAGGAAGATAGAGCGTAGGATAAAGAGGAAGATAAAAAGAAAACTAGAGAGAAGGATAGAGAGAAGAACAGAGCGAAGGATAGAGAGGAAGATAGAACGAAGGATAAAGAGGAGGATAGAGCGAAGGCTAGAGAGAAGAACAGTGAGGGATAGAGAGTACGATAGATCGAAGGATAAAGAGGAGGATAGAGCGAAGGCCAGAGAGAAGAACAGAGTGAAGGATAGAGAGTACGATAGATCGAAGGATAAAGTGGAGGATAGAGCGAAGGCTAGAGGGAATGATCGAGAGAAGAACAAAGCGAAGGGTAGAGAGGAAGATAGAGCGAAGGAAAAGTGAAAGATAGAGCGAAAGCTAGAGAGGATATTAAGGTGAAGTATAGAGAGAAAGATGGAGCGAATCATAGCGAGGAAGATAGAGCGAAGGATAAAGAGGAAGATAGAGCGAAAGCTAGAGAGAAGGATAGAGAGAAGAACAGAGCTAAGGACAGAGAGGAAGATAGAACGAAGGATAAAGAGGAGGGTAGAGCGAAGGCTAGAGAGAAGAACAGTGCGAAGGATTGAGAGGACGATAGATCGAAGGATAAAGAGGAGGATAGAGTGAAGGCTAGAGTGAAGGATATAGAGAAGAACAGAGCGAAGGATAGAGAGGAAGATAGACCGAAGGATAAAGAGGAGGATAGAGCGAAGGCTAGAGAGAATGATAGAGAGAAGAACAAAGCAAAGGGTAGAGAGGAAGATAGATCGAAGGATAAAGAGAACGATAGAGAGAAGAACAAAGCGAAGGGTGAAGATACAGCGAAGAATATAGAGGAGGAAAGAAAGTAAGGTTAGAGCAAAAATAGAGAGATGCACAGAGCGAAGGATAAAGAGGAGGATAGGGCAAAGGCTAGACCGAAGGATAGAGATAAGACCAGAGCGAAGGATAGAGAGGAAGAAACAGCGAAGGATAATGAGGAGGATAGAGTGACGGCTAGAGAGATGGATAGAGAGAAGAACAGAGCGAAAGATAGAGCGAAGGATAAAGATAGAGCGAAAGATCGAGAGAAGGATAGAGAGAAGAACAGAGCGAAGGATAGAGAGGAAGATAGAGCGAAGGATAAAGAGTAGGATAGAGCGAAGGCTAGAGAGATGGATAGAGAGAAGAACAGCGCGAAGGATAGTGAGGAAGATAGAGCGAAGGATAAAGAGGAGGATAGAACGAAGGCTAGAGAATAGGATAGAGAGAAAAACAAATCGAAGGATAAAGAGGAAGATAGAGCGAAGGATAAAGAGGAGGATAGAACGAAGGCTAGAGAATAGGATAGAGAGAAAAACAAAGCGAAGGATAAAGAGGAAGATAGAGCGAAGGATAAAGAGGAGGATACAGTGAAGGGTAGAGAGAAGGATAGAGAGATTAACAGAGCGAAGGATAGAGAGGAAGATAGGGCCAAGGCTAGAGCGAATGACAGAGAGAAGAATAGGACGAAGGATAAAGAGGAAGATAGAGCGAAGGAGAAAGAGGAGGATACAGTGAAGGGTAGAGAGAAGGCTAGAGAGGACAGAGCGAAGGATAGAGAGGAAGATACAGCGAAGGAGAAAGAGGAGGATAGAGCGAAGGCTAGAGCCAAGGATAGAGATAAGAACAGAGCGAAGGATAGAGAGGAAGATACAGCGAAGGATAATGAGGAGAATAGAGTGACGGCTAGAGAGTAGTATAGAAAGAAGAACAGAGCGAAAGATAAAGAGGAAGATAGAGCGAAAGATCGAGAGTAGGATAGAGAGAAGAACAAAGCGAAAGATAGAGAGGAAGATAGAGCGTAGGATAAAGAGGAAGATAAAAAGAAAACTAGAGAGAAGGATAGAGAGAAGAACAGAGCGAAGGATGGAGAGGAAGATAGAACGAAGGATAAAGAGGAGGATAGAGCGAAGGCTAGAGAGAAGAACAGTGAGGGATAGAGAGTACGATAGATCGAAGGATAAAGAGGAGGATAGAGCGAAGGCCAGAGAGAAGAACAGAGTGAAGGATAGAGAGTACGATAGATCGAAGGATAAAGTGGAGGATAGAGCGAAGGCTAGAGGGAATGATCGAGAGAAGAACAAAGCGAAGGGTAGAGAGGAAGATAGAGCGAAGGAAAAGTGAAAGATAGAGCGAAAGATAGAGCGAAAGATAGAGAGGATATTAAGGTGAAGGATAGAGAGAAGGATGGAGCGAATCATAGCGAGGAAGATAGAGCGAAGGATAAAGAGGAAGATAGAGCGAAAGCTAGAGAGAAGGATAGAGAGAAGAACAGAGCTAAGGACAGAGAGGAAGATAGAACGAAGGATAAAGAGGAGGGTAGAGCGAAGGCTAGAGCGAAGGCTAGAGAGAAGAACAGTGCGAAGGATTGAGAGGACGATAGATCGAAGGATAAAGAGGAGGATAGAGTGAAGGCTAGAGTGAAGGATATAGAGAAGAACAGAGCGAAGGATAGAGAGGAAGATAGACCGAAGGATAAAGAGGAGGATAGAGCGAAGGCTAGAGAGAATGATAGAGAGAAGAACAAAGCGAAGGGTAGAGAGGAAGATAGACCGAAGGATAAAAAGGAGGATAGAGCGAAGGCTAGAGAGAATGATAGAGAGAAGAACAAAGCAAAGGGTAGAGAGGAAGATAGATCGAAGGATAAAGAGAACGATAGAGAGAAGAACAAAGCGAAGGGTGAAGATACAGCGAAGAATATAGAGGAGGAAAGAAACTAAGGTTAGAGCAAAAATAGAGAGATGCACAGAGCGAAGGATAAAGAGGAGGATAGGGCAAAGGCTAGACCGAAGGATAGAGATAAGACCAGAGCGAAGGATAGAGAGGAAGAAACAGCGAAGGATAATGAGGAGGATAGAGTGACGGCTAGAGAGATGGATAGAGAGAAGAACAGAGCGAAAGATAGAGCGAAGGATAAAGATAGAGCGAAAGATCGAGAGAAGGATAGAGAGAAGAACAGCGCGAAGGATAGTGAGGAAGATAGAGCGAAGGATAAAGAGGAGGATAGAACGAAGGCTAGAGAATAGGATAGAGAGAAAAACAAATCGAAGGATAAAGAGGAAGATAGAGCGAAGGATAAAGAGGAGGATACAGTGAGGGGTAGAGAGAAGGATAGAGAGATTAACAGAGCGAAGGATAGAGAGGAAGATAGGGCCAAGGCTAGAGCGAATGACAGAGAGAAGAATAGGACGAAGGATAAAGAGGAAGATAGAGCGAAGGAGAAAGAGGAGGATACAGTGAAGGGTAGAGAGAAGGCTAGAGAGGACAGAGCGAAGGATAGAGAGGAAGATACAGCGAAGGAGAAAGAGGAGGATAGAGCGAAGGCTAGAGCCAAGGATAGAGATAAGAACAGAGCGAAGGATAGAGAGGAAGATACAGCGAAGGATAATGAGGAGAATAGAGTGACGGCTAGAGAGTAGTATAGAAAGAAGAACAGAGCGAAAGATAAAGAGGAAGATAGAGCGAAAGATCGAGAGTAGGATAGAGAGAAGAACAAAGCGAAAGATAGAGAGGAAGATAGAGCGTAGGATAAAGAGGAAGATAAAAAGAAAACTAGAGAGAAGGATAGAGAGAAGAACAGAGCGAAGGATAGAGAGGAAGATAGAACGAAGGATAAAGAGGAGGATAGAGCGAAGGCTAGAGAGAAGAACAGTGAGGGATAGAGAGTACGATAGATCGAAGGATAAAGAGGAGGATAGAGCGAAGGCCAGAGAGAAGAACAGAGTGAAGGATAGAGAGTACGATAGATCGAAGGATAAAGTGGAGGATAGAGCGAAGGCTAGAGGGAATGATCGAGAGAAGAACAAAGCGAAGGGTAGAGAGGAAGATAGAGCGAAGGAAAAGTGAAAGATAGAGCGAAAGCTAGAGAGGATATTAAGGTGAAGGATAGAGAGAAGGATGGAGCGAATCATAGCGAGGAAGATAGAGCGAAGGATAAAGAGGAAGATAGAGCGAAAGCTAGAGAGAAGGATAGAGAGAAGAACAGAGCTAAGGACAGAGAGGAAGATAGAACGAAGGATAAAGAGGAGGGTAGAGCGAAGGCTAGAGAGAAGAACAGTGCGAAGGATTGAGAGGACGATAGATCGAAGGATAAAGAGGAGGATAGAGTGAAGGCTAGAGTGAAGGATATAGAGAAGAACAGAGCGAAGGATAGAGAGGAAGATAGACCGAAGGATAAAGAGGAGGATAGAGCGAAGGCTAGAGAGAATGATAGAGAGAAGAACAAAGCGAAGGGTAGAGAGGAAGATAGAGCGAAGGATAAAGAGGAAGATAGAGCGAAAGCTAGAGAGGATATTAAGGTGAAGGATAGAGAGAAGGATAGAGCGAATGATAGAGAGAAGGATAAAAAAAAGGATAGTACAGCGAAGGATAGAGAGAAGGATAGAGCGAAGTATAGATCGAAGGACCATGAGGAGGATAGAGCGAACGATAGACCGTAGGATAAAGAGGATTATAGAAAGGCGAAGGATAGAGCGGATAAAAGAGGAGGATAGAACAGAGTATGACAGAGAGAAGGATAGAGCTAATGATAGAGAGAAATATAGAGTGAAGAATAGAACGAAGGATATATAGGAGGAGAGAGCGAAGGATAAAGAGATGGATAGTGAGAATAGAGAGAAGGATAATGGTTAAGATAGAGCGAAGGATTGAGTGAAGGAGAAAGAGGAGGATAGAGAGAAGGATAGAGAGAAATATAGAGCAAAGGATAAAGAGGAATGTAGAGAGGGGGATAAAGAAAAGGATATAGTGAATGTTAGAAAGAGGGATAGCGAGAAGAATATTGCGAAGGATAGAGAAAAGGATAAAGAGAAAGATAGAACGAAGGATAGAGAAAAAAGGGAGAATTTTTGATAAACATTAATAAAGATATTAACATCACAAGCTTGTGGTCATATCACGTTGAAACATCGGTTCTCGTCAGATTACTGAAGTTCAGCAACATAGCGTGTGATCAGTACTTAGGTGGGTGTAAGCATGTGAAGACGCACAGAATGGTGCACATATACTCTCGTACTAGGCACTCGCGCCTAAGAAGCAAAGATTTTCTTTTTCCTTCACGCTTTACCTTCGTTTCTTTTATAAGCTGACCTTCTTCTATCAACTGAAAGTTTTCTTTCTTTCTTTCTTTCTTAATTTTATCTTCTTCTGACATTTTGTTCTCTTCATTATTTTTTCTTTTTGAAGTTTTTTACTTATATTACTGCATGTTTTTCTTTCCGCTATTTAATTTCTTTTACATATATATTTAACATTACCTTCTTTTCATACTTTCATTTCGTCTTTCCTTGATTTCTTCCATTCATAAGTTCTTTCTTTCTTTCTTTCTTTCTTTCTTTCTTTCTTTCGTTCTTTGGGTCCTTCGTTCATTCTTTTTTTTTGTTTATATCTTGCTTTCGTTTTCTTTCTTTCTTTCTTTCTTTCTTTTCTTTCTTTCTTTCTTTCGTTCGTTCTTGCTATCTTTTTTCTTTCATTCGTTCTTGCTATCTTTCTTTCTTTCATTCAGTTTTTCTTTCTTTCGTTCGTTCGTTCGTTCTTGCTATCTTTCTTTTTTATCGTTCTTTCTTTGCATCTTTCTTTCTATCTTACGTTTTCTTTCTTTCTTTCTCTCTCTTTCTTTCTTTTTATTGTTTATTTCTTGCTTTTGTTATCTTTCTTTGGATCCTTCGTTCTTTCTTTCCTTTTTGTTTATTTCTTGCTTTCGTTTTCTTTCTTTCTTTCTTTCTTTCTTTCTTTCTTTCCTTCTATTTAGGTACGTTCCTTTCCTTTTAGTGATTTTTGCAAATTTTCAAATAACTTGAAACAAAATAAATAGATTTTTTATTTGAGTTGATCGTTCACTTATTAACTAGAAAATGTGCCTTTCTTTCTTTCTTTCTTTTTCTGTCTTTCTTTCTTTCTTTCTTTCTTTCTTTCTTTCTTTCCCAAACAACATCCCCTCCTCCAAACAGTCAGCGCCGCCGGTAACCTAACCGGCGCTATATTACTTTATTACCTTCCCCATGTAAGCAAACGAGGGCAGCCGGAATGTGATTGATCAATTGAAGGATCAATGAATTTGTATCGACCTTTGACATTATCGCTGTGTATTCTCCCATGACTGGCCACTTCAAAGCCTCTTTCCGATCATTTTTTTTCTCTCTCCGTCGCACGACACTGGTCACGTGACATGACGGCATATTTGAACCCAGGATTTATATTACGGCCTGTACGAGTTTTAACACTGCAAGCCTTCAGCTCTCGCTCGATCGATTAATTGGTATCAATAGATTCAAAGGTTGGTAGGTAAAATAGGATAGTTTGTGAGGAAGATTGATGGAGAAGCGTAAAATAAAGAGAGAAAACAGGAGAGAGAGAGAGAGAGAGAGAGAGAGAGAGAGAGAGTGGAAGACTGACAAACACGAGAATAAGAGAAAGGAAGGTAAGTAAAAGGAGAAAAGAAGTCATAAATATTCTGGGAGAAAGAAAGAGAGAAATAGAGAAAGAGAGAAGACTTTGGGGGAAGTAGGAAAAGAAATTAAGTCAGAATAAAGAAAGAAAGAAAGAAAGAAAGAAAGAAATAAAAAGAAAGAAAGAAAGAAAGAAAGAAGGAAAGAAAGAAAGAAAGAAGGAAAGAAAGAAAGTCAAAAGACGTTCGGAGAAACACGAAAAAATAAAGAGATGTCGCGAAAAAATAGAAAAAACTAAAAAAAAAGAATGATAAAAAGAAAGAAAAAGAAAGAAAGAAAAGTACGAACAGAAATAAAATGTCAGGAAAATTAAATGAAGGAAGGAAGGAAGGAAGGAAGGAAGGAAGGAAGAAAGAGAGAAAGAAAGGAAGAGAGGAAGGAAGAAGGAAAGGAATGAAGGAAGAAAGAAAGAAAGAAAGAAAGAAAGAAAAGAAGGAAGGAAGGAAGGAAGAAAGAAAGAAAGAAAGGAAGGAAAAAAGAAAGGAAGAAAGAAAGAAAGAAAGAAAGGAAGGAAGGAAGGAAGAAAGAAAGAAAGGAAGGAAGGAAAAAAGAAAGGAAGAAAGAAAGAAAGAAAGGAAGGAAGGAAGGAAGAAAGAAAGAAAGAAAGGAAGGAAGAAAGAAAGGAAGGAAGGAATTAAGGAAGAAAGAAAGAAAGAAAGAAAGAAAGAAAGAAAGAAAGGCAGGAAGAAAGAAAGAAAGAAAGAAAGAAAGAAATGAACAAAGAAAGAAAGAAAGAAAGGAAGGAAGAAAGAAAGAAAGGAAGGAAGAAAGAAAGAAGGAAAGAAAGAAAGAAAGAAAGAAAGAAAGAAAGTGAAAAGACTTTCGGAGAAATACGAAAAAATAAAGAGGTGTCAGCAAAATGATAGAAAAACGAAAAAAGAAAGAAAAAAGAAAGAATGAGAAATGCGAAAAGAAATAAAGAGGAGTCAGGCCAAAGAAAGAAATGCCAAAACGACAGAGCGGATTTTTTAAACTAGGTATATATATATATTAAACTATATATATATATATACTGGACTCTCTCGTCTAATTCCACGTATGAGTGCCTAACAGATCAGTTCCTAATAACCAACAGACACCGGCACATATGATTTGATTATAGTGTTGAAGGTTTTGTGCAGAACCATCCACACTTTTTAAAGAACCGAATACTGACCTGGTGTACTATGTACCACAAGGTCCCCAAACGACCCTCCGCAGGTTTTGAATTCAGAGTTGTCCTTCTCCTAGACCAGTTGCCATCCAAAACTATTAAAACCCCGTCTGTCCCGCTATCTACCCATAGCTGGAAGCAGAATAAGAATAAGAAAATAAATACCTTTCTCAATGGTATTTGCCCGGAAGTGAATGTAATAGATTCGACTGGAATGCGAACTCGGCTTTCCGATTCCTCAATCCAAGCCGCTGACCATTATTCCATATATATATCTATCAAAAGTGTGGTTGGTTCTGCACAAAGACTTCACCACTATAATCAAATCACATGTGAAGGTGTCTGGTTGTTGGTTCCTAGGAAGTGAACTGCTTGGCCCTCATACGTCGAATACGACGGGAGAGTCCACCATATATATATATATATATATATATATATGTGTGTGTGTGTGTGTGTGCGTGTGTGTGTGCGGTACAGTTCAATTTATATTTTCAAAAATTCAACCTTTGCGTTGCAACTGCACGCTCCAAAAGTTTTTATCCCTTAACAATAACACATTTAATCTTTCGTCCCCGCTACTGCCTGGATTTACTAAAAACAAAATAATTTCCATGCTTGAGGATGACTGTATGTACAGTTGAAAGTACTAGCAGATAAAAAAAAAAACCTTATCCAACTTGTAGTTATTAAAAACAAGGATCATAACATTCATCGAGTAATTCGTATGTTAATGCAACTTTAAAATTTTGTTTGCGAAGAGATTTCGCCATTTTATATCATTAACTTTACTAATCAACTTTTTGTATGAATGATTCATGTAATATATATATATATATATATATATATATATATATATATATATATATATATATATTTTAAGACATTTTTATGTTTATACATTATTTTTATAAAGACAGATATTTAAGTAAATGCTCTGTTTATAATAAACAGTATAAAACAACATTTACCGGCCTGAATGTCCGAGAAATTTCGATAGAAAATATTTATCCTCCTGTCGGACATTCACGCCGGTAAATGTTGTTTAATACTGTTTATTATAAACAGAGCATTTACTTAAATATTTGTATCGATAAAAATAATGTATAAACATAAAAATGTCTTAAAATAATTGTCGGACTTTGTCTATTTCAATATATATATATATATATATATATATATATATATATATATATAAATATATTACAAGTATTCTATCTCTCATTCTCTCTCTCTATATATATATTTTACAAAGACTATTTCTCTCTCTCTCTCTGTATGTAAATGGCTCAACCATTTGAATCCAGGCTAGTTAATCCCCATTACAGGCGCAATTGTGTTTGTAAAACACCCACAGAGCTCGCCTATGGTTTATACTGCTGAGCGGTCCATAATTACAGTTTCTGGGAATGAGTGCGAAATCTAGCGTGATCAACAGCCTGAACAAGGCTAGCACGCTCAAAAGCTCCCTAGCACAATCAACGACGGCACCCAAGCGTTCTGTCTACCCAATGTCACTAACAAGACTTGGGTCAAGTTATTTAAAAAAACAAATTAAAGATGTAACGATATTTTTGACATCTATTAATGTCTATATTTCTCAGTTGAGCTATTGTAATTATTTACATTGATCGGTCTGTTGTCCTCATTTTTGTTGTCAGATTCATGACCGTTCAAATTACAATCACATGAAGAAGGCCGCAGAGTACAAAGGCCGAAACTTCGTAAATATGACAACAAAGATGAGGACAACAGACAACAATTTAAATAGTGTAAATATTTTTTTTACATCTGTTTATAACTACATGTCACAAAAATAAAATCGTTATTTTTGTTCTAATAAAGTCCATCAAAAGACGAAACGCGTTGGTATAGAAAAGTTTTTCTTTTATCTTCATATATATATATATATATATATATATATATATATATATATATATATATATATATATATATATATACCGGGCTGGGTGTAATAGCAAAATTGTCCAAATCGTGTGAAAGATTAAGCTTTGAACCGTTTTGTTTTAGAAATGATTAAAGATAACTTACTGGAATTCTCAGAGGTTTTTTATAACATTATTGGACTCCATTTTGGACAGTAAAAATTCATAATTACTCTTTAAGCTTAACAGAAGAATTGTGATGCAATCGACCATAAACGAAAACGTTCATCATTAATTAATCATGGCAAAGGATCCAAAGCTCATGAAGGATTGAAATAAAGTCCAAATGAGTGTATATATATATATATATATATATATATATTCAAATATAGATAACTAGACTCGTTTCGAAAAACCATCGGATTTTTGATTTGCCAATAATCAAATCAATCGCGAGAGAAAAAAAGCTTTTAAAAAAAGAAAGAGCTACAAACATGAACTACTGCCGAAAAAAATCGCACAGATGCAGGTCTGAAGCCCAAAGAAAAACCCCGATACGAGTAAACAACTAACAAAAGAGCTCAATACAACCGTAGAGCAGACCTAGATACACCTAGTGAGCCAGTGTCTGGCTCACTAGGTGTATCGATATATATATATATATATATATATATATATATATATATATATATATATATATATATATATTCTAGGATCATTCTTATTCAAGATGATCTTCGCCCTCACTAACTTTATAGACTAGACTAATAAGGTGCCTCACAGTTTTCAAGTACGATTTTATTTTCAAGTCTTTTTCCACTGCTCTTTGAACTGCCATACCTGGAACCCCTCTCACATGCCAAACGTCTTATGGATTAAGTTGGAGCTTTTCTAATTGATCTCATTAGTTCTAAGTTGAATTGAGGATCCCTCTTCGCTTTTTGGCTCTTTAATGGACTTTGAAGATGGAAGCCAGAGTATGAATGTTCGTACCATTACTGAAGGCCGGAATGATCTTTTTCCTCTCACCGTTGTTCAGTTGAGAAGACATGGTGGGGCTGACACAAAACGATTTTAACATGTTCTTTTATAGCTGAATAATTCAAAAGGCATTTCAGTGATTTTTATGACAAATGGCGTCAAGATGGCTAAACGTCTTATGGAAACCTGGAAAAAAGAAAATTAATTTAGCGTTTTTTTAGATATTAAATATTTTGTGGGATCGACAATTTTGCAGTTACACGCGGTATATATATATATATATATATATATATATATATATATATATATATATATATATGTATATGTGTGTGTGTGTGTGTGTGTGTGTGTGTGTGTGTATTCATTCGTGTTTGTGATAATACTAATAAATAAAGTTGGTAATAAATAATTAACTGAGGTATGTATATGGGTATCATGAAATGTAATTGAAACACAGTTCACATGTTTTCAGCGTATGTAGATCCTACGCAACTTCTCAAACTTTCGACTCCGTTTAGGGGCGACGGTATTTAGTCACCCCTCCACGTGGGCATCATGTGGCACAAGGCCGGTTTAACGTGGGATCTCCGAGCCCGTGGGCTCGGACAAAAATATGCCGTATAAACGGGTTCAGCGTCGGTCTACCTTCCCGAAAGAGACTCCGCCCTTCGGCGTAGCCTCGTTCGGGTTCCTCGCCGCCCGAAGGCAAGGAGTTCAACCGGTCAGCCGCTCGTCCGACTTCAGACTGAGCCACTGTTTCGGGGTGATAATATTTTTCTTCTTTTGTCATTCCTTTTATTTATCTTTATTTATTTATTTATTTATTTATTTTCTTTCTACTCTTTCTTATTCAATCTTTTCTTCATAGCTTTCGTCTCTTTTATTGGTGACTTTTCGTCTTCGCTTGATTTTTCTTTCCTTCCCGAGCTTATTCTTGTTAAGCAGACGACATCGTTTCTTTCTCAATTCTCTATCGCACATAAAGATCAAAAGGCGTCGTAGAATTTTCCTTTGGTCGCCGAACACGTTTACGATTAACGCACAAAAGCGATTCATATATCCCGACTCTTTTAAACGTTTCTCCGCATCAAACACGGTTTCGGGAATCAACAACGTCTTTATTGCCCGTCGGCACCTACGACATTTATACTTATGAATGGATTTCTTCAGACACGAGCGAAAACATAATCTGTCTGACTTATCCATTGTTCAAAAGCACAGCACAAAACGCCATGATACTTGGTGATGGTAATATCAGCCGTTTCCTTATAATGAAACATTCGGCATTCATTGACCGAGCAGCCAATGCTTACTCGTTCCGCATTTCATCACTCCCAGACCATCGGGATGGGATCAAAGTGTAGTATCTGTTCTCCTCATCTCTAATGGTAATGGTAATATCAGCCGTTTCCTTAGAATGAAGCATTCAGCATTAATTAACCGAGCAGCCAGTGCTACTCGTTAAGCTTTTCTTCACTCCCTGGAAATCGGGCTGGGATCAAAGTGTAGTATCTGTTCACCTCATCTGTAATGGTAATGCTAATATTAGCCGTTTCCTTATAATGAAACATTCGGCATTAATTGACCGAGCAGCCAGTGCTACTCGTTACGCTTTTCTTCACTCCCTGGCCATCGGGCAGGGATCAAAGTGTAGTATCTGTTCTCCTCATCTCTAATGGTAATGGTAATCTCAGCCGTTTCCTTATAATGAAACATTCGGCATTAATTGACCGAGCAGCCAGTGCTACTCGTTACTTTTTTCTTCACTCCCTGGCCATCGGGCTGGGATCAAAGTGTAGTATCTGTTCTCCTCATCTCTAATGGTAATGGTAATCTCAGCCGTTTCCTTATAATGAAACATTCGGCATTCACTGACCGAGCAGCCAGTGCTACTCGTTACGCTTTTCTTCACTCCCTGGAAATTAGGCTGGGATCAAAGTGTAGTATCTGTTCTCCTCATCTCTAATGGTAATGGTAATATTAGCCCTTTCCTTATAATGAAACATTCGGCATTCATTGACCGAGCAGCCAATGCTACTCGTTCCGCTTTTCTTCACTCCCTGGCCATCGGGCTGGTATCAAAGTGTAGTATCTGTTCTCCTCATCTCTAATGGTAATGGTAATCTCAGCCGTTTCCTTATAATGAAACATTCGGCATTCATTGACCGAGCAGCCAGTGCTACTCGTTCCGCTTTTCTTCACTCCCTGACCATCGGGATGCGATGAAAGTGTAGTATCTGTTCACCTCATATGTAATGGTAATGGTTACATCAGCCGTTTCCTTAGAATGAAACATTCGCCATTAATTGACCGAGCTGCCAGTGCTACTCGTTACGCTTTACTTCACTCCCTGGAAATCGGGCTGGGATCAAAGTGTAGTATCTGTTCACCTCATCTGTAATGGTAATGGTAATATTAGCCGTTTCCTTATAATGAAACATTCGGCATTCATTGACCGAGCAGCCAGTGCTACTCTTTACGCTTTTCTTCGCTCCTTGGCCATCAGGTTGGGATCAAAGTGTAGTATCTGTTCTCCTCATCTCTAATGGTAATGTTAGCCGTTTCCTTATAATGAAACATTCGTCATTCATTGACACAACAGCCAGTGCTACTCGTTACGCTTTTCTTCGCTCCTTGGCCATCAGGTTGGGATCAAAGTGTAGTATCTGTTCTCCTCATCTCTAATGGTAATGTTAGCCGTTTCCTTATAATGAAACATTCGTCATTCATTGACACAACAGCCAGTGCTACTCGTTACGCTTTTCTTCGCTCCTTGGCCATCAGGTTGGGATCAAAGTGTAGTATCTGTTCTCCTCATCTCTAATGGTAATGGCAATATTAGCCGTTTCCTTACAAGGAAACATTCGTTATTCATTGACCGAGCAGCCAGTGCTTCTCGTTACACTTTTCTTATTTCTATGGTCATCTATAATGAACTTTAAGTTCGAAAAAAAAAAAAAATTTCTCAAAGTTTCATAAAATCAAATAAGTGTGAGGAAGGGTTAAGGGATTTAAAAAAAAAAAAATTTAGTAACATCTATTTTATATCAAAGAGGGTATTGACTAGTAAAATTAAGATAGCATGAGTTTTTACTTCTGTGTTTTTATATCAAAGAATAGGAGTTCTTTTTTTTTGGCTACGTTCATGTCATTTTGAGGACCAAATTTTTTCGAATGTAGTTTTGAGATTATCGATTTCATTTTTTGTTCTCATCTGAAATAAAAAAAAATATTATCTACGTAGCGGACATATATTTTGGGTTTAGCCTTTTTCTACGCGAGACATGTAATTATAGGAGAAGCTCGGTCCGAGAGGATTTCCTCGGAGTTTAAGTGTAAATTTTGCCGTTATGGCCATAGAACGGGACTGTAGTAGTCCATGCAAAAAATTTTTGCGAATATTGGGTTTGATGGCGGTGGAATACATATATTCAATTCAAAGTGAAATCAAATTCATCCTTGATAATGGCTAAAAGTATAGCTGAAAGTAATTTTTATATATATAATTCATCTCCTGAATAAAAAAAAAACAAAATTATACGAACGCATAAGAAACTATATAAAAAACTCCTCAACCACTGCAGCTTGTCATTCGTTTTCAACGAAACTTGCATATATATATATATATATATATATATATATATATGACGATCGCAAAAGCGTGAAACCCAGGGTCACAAACTCACATCAATCCAACCAAATATGTTAGCTCTATCTCTGATATTGAGCGCTTTCTAATAAGTACCGTGCATATAATATATAAATAATTGTGTATATATATATATATATATATATATATATATATATATATATATATATATATACACTTTTCACCCAGACACACACACACACACACACACACACACACACACACACACACACACACACACACACACATATATATATATATATATATATAGTCAAATCGAACCCCGACTTTTAATAATTTATTGAAAATTAGGTAGTTCTGTAGTTTGAAAATAAAGTGCAACGGGTTATATATATATATATATATATATATATATATATATATATATATATATATATATATATATTTCATTGGATTGATGTGAGTTTGTATGTTAGCGCTATCTCTGATATTGATATGTCAGTTTGTATGTTAGCTCTATCTCTGATATTGAGCGCTTTCTAATAAGTACCGCGCATATAATATATAAATAATTATATATATATATTTATTTATATTTATACACACACACACACATATATATATGTGTGTGTGTGTGTGTATGTATGTATTAATAAAATTTAATTAGAAAACAGACAACCTTATGGATCCATTGATTATAATTTATTACCCCAGGTACGTGGTTTTTACCTAGTTCATCAGATCACAGTTACAAGGGTGAAAAAATTATATATATATATATACATATATATATATATATATATATATATATATATATATATATATATATATGAAGAAATATAATCTTAAGGTTTGCTATATTTATGGGATAAAGTACTCAATATCAGAGATAGAGCATATATAAATCTAAAAATGAACATTGCAGTCAACACTTAGAGGCGATAGTCTATTTCATGCTAGATGCAATCATCAGGCCTGTCGCCTCTAAGTGTTGACTTCAATGTTCACTTTTATATATATATATATATATATATATATATATATATATATATATATATATATATATATAATGAAGTCACAGGACAAACACCAGCGTATAAAATCCCGGCTTCTAACGTATAAATAGACAACATACCATTCTTATAAATAAAATGAAAATTCAAGTCAAATTTTAATGTCAAACGGAGACTTTCTTCACATAAAATCAGGTCTTGTGGGAACTGGGAAACATATCGCATAAGTGAGCGTAGGTTCTTTAAAAAATGTTTTTACCGCTTAATCTAGCTTCCTATACTATCTTCATTTATTTATTATTTGTTTAATCTTTTAACCGGATGGTAAAAAAAAAAGCACCCTTCTTAGGCGTGTATTCAACTAAAATCGGTTCTTATGGGATACAAGACTCTCTAAGTAGAAAATATACCGTAACATGACCGTAGCATTCATATACATTTTTTTTAGGGTTTGGATCGATTTACTATGAGAATCGAAGCCGGAAATAAACAGTCAAACACCAGATGACACAAAAAATGGTTTCTGAGGCGAAGGATTCGTGCTTCCTTCCGGTTAATAAATTAATCCTCTAAAAATTAAACATTTTTTACTCAATGAGTCGTGTTTCCGCCGACAATAAAAAAAAAAATGTTTCGTGATCCCTTTGAAGATTATATAAGAAAAGATTCTAGACCTGACAAACCAGTAAGGAGATAGAAAATACAACATACATCAACAATTTCACGGCATATCAGCTTAATTAATTAAGCTTATTAACTTATTCAATCGTCTTCCTTACTGGGCTACTTAACACTTACACTTTTCCTCGCCAACCTACGTGACACTTACTCTTTCCTCTTCACTTTCTCCCTTGCCTTTGTTCACACATGCACGCGGAGAAATAACATTTCTTTTCATTATAACAGCTACAAACAAGGAGAGTTAAGAACTTTAATTGTTGGAATACAATTTAGAAATTTAGTTGGAAGAACATGACAATAAAAATATTTTATATTTTTATATTTAAACAGCTTTGTGGCCTTTTTCTTAATTGTGAGTTGATTCAAATCCACAACAATGAATTTCTGTTGCTACCTATAAACGTGAAGTACCTGACAGGAGTCAATGAAATTAGTATCAGAAACTATGAATAAATTGCGACTTTTTTTCCTGTGATTTTATTCCTGTGACTTTAATACCAACCACGTATATTACAACGCTTGGTTTCGTTTGAAGAAACGACCGATATTAGCGAATTGATTTAAGAATTTGCTTACTTACACAATACGGCTGGCTGCAGTGTGCAAGCACGTGTGTGCGCGTGCGTATTGGTTTATTTTGTTTTACGGCATATCAACCTCAATGGGTTATTTAATGCCGACAAGATTTTTAGAAAAGGTTCCTATGAATAGAATATGTATTCTTTGCTTTGATTCATTTTCTTTTACGGCATATCAAACTCAATGGGTTATTTAATGCCGACAAGATTTTTAGAATAGGTTCGTATGAATAGAATATGTATTCTTTGCTTTGATTCATTTTCTTTTACGGCATATCAACCTCAATGTGTTATTTAATGCCGACAAGATTTTTAGGATAGGTTCGTATGAATAGAATATGTATTCTTTGCTTTGATTCATTTTCTTTTACGGCATATCAACCTCAATGTGTTATTTAATGCCGACAAGATTTTTAGGATAGGTTCGTATGAATAGAATATGTATTCTTTGGTTTGATTCATTTTCTTTTACGGCATATCAACCTCAATGTGTTATTTAATGCCGACAAGATTTTTAGAATAGGTTCATATGAATAGAATATGTATTCTTTGCTTTGATTCATTTTCTTTTACGGCATATCAACCTCAATGGGTTATTTAATGCCGACAAGATTTTTAGAATAGGTTCGTATGAATAGAATATGTATTCTTTGCTTTGATTCATTTTCTTTTACGGCATATCAACCTCAATGTGTTATTTAATGCCGACAAGATTTTTAGAATAGGTTCGTATGAATAGAATATGTATTCTTTGGTTTGATTAATTTTCTTTTACGGCATATCACCTCAATGGGTTATTTAATGCTGACAAGATTTTTAGGATAGGTTCGTATGAATAGAATATGTATTCTTTGGTTTGATTAATTTTGTTTTATGGTATATCAAACTCAGTGGGTCATTTAATGTCGACAAGATTTTTAGAATAGGTTCGTATGAATAGAATATGATTTTTTTTTGTAAGAAATCAGTTTGTAGATAAGGTTTAATTGATCTATTTTTGTAAAGAGGGTCCTTGTGGAGAGTCAAATATATTACTGGTAATTTTTTTTTAAAAATTGTATTGCTGGCAATATATTTTTATTCTCAAATAATTATTGCTGATAATATTTTATTATTCAAAAATGTATTGCTGGTATTTTTACTATAGAAATCTATTTTAATTTTTTCATAGGGTTTTGACTCCAGTTGTGGCGGTTAACTATTTGCCCATAGCTGGGACCCTTAACAGGTGCTACCCCTACTGGTCAGGGTGGACCTGGGAAGAACAGCAATTAAGAGGTGGTTCTAGGCTCCCCAAAACCTGTCGACAAGATGTCTTGCTGCCGGATGTAGTTTATCATCATACCCAGGATGAGTGTTGTGTGCATGTTCGTATGCGTGTGTGTGTGTGTGTGTGTGTGTGTGTGAGAGAGAGAGAGAGAGAGAGAGAGAGAGAGAGAGAGAGAGAGAGAGAGAGAGAGACAGTGAGAAAATACCCATCTGCTTGCCTTTTATGTCTCTATCTAATTCCGGAGTTTAAACAAACAAAAGGAAACGGATCGGTGCGTGAAGGGTCAGGAGATGCAAGGGCCGATATAAGACGCTGGGTGTGCGCAATATCACAAAGCCATTGCAGCAAACCAGATGACAATGCTTGGTAGTCTGATGAAAGAGTGGGAGTGGGTCTTTCGCGCGCACGTGTGTTTGTCTATGTGTTTGTGTGTGCGTGTGTGCCGGGGAGAGGCAAGGGGGTGTTATAAAATATATAACAAGGGTTATGAATGCGCGTTTTTTTTTTTCTTTCAATTGGCACCCACGGGTTAAAGTACCCGGTCTCCGGTCGCCAAGGTTGAAATTCAAAGTTTGGGGAGGCTAGAGAAATACAAGAAAAGACAAGGCGATATGAGTTAATCCGAAATTTTATCGGAACATATGTGTATGTGCGTGTTCAGTGAGGGCGGGGGGATTCAAATCTTACACGCATATTCACACACACACACACACACACACACACACACACACACACACACACATATATATATATATATATATACAAACAGAGATTTGTACCCGAGGAACTGATATATAGCTTTAAAGATATATATATTTCGATTATAGGTGCAATTTTAATTTATAATTACATGAATCATTCATTCAAAAAACAAATATAGAGGTTAATGATTTAAATGTCGAGGATACATCTTCGCAGACAATTTCAATAAGTTACACTAACCCCGAACCTGTATATGAATAATATGATCCCTGTTTATAAATTACAGTTGCATAAGGTCTTTTTTAGTTTTTAAAAGCTTTCGTCTTTTCCTACAGACATTCTCAGGTATGGAACTAGATTTGTCCTTGTTTTTACTTCTCGGTAATAAGAGGACAACGAAAATATAGATGTAATCCCCCACCCCCCCAAAAAAACGCAGTTTCCAAAACAATAACACATTTCTCATAGCATTATTCATAACATACACTAATATAATAGCATCATCTACATGCAAAAAAGGCTAAAAATAATGGAAGCCTTATTAATAAAACAAAAAAAAAACAACATTTAATAATATTAACTTTGAACATGGACACAATATATTGACAGTGTTTTAAAAAATGATAATATCTTATAAAACATACATACAACAAACTATTTCTTATTTAACAGTTAAAATATTTATCTTTGAATGGCTAAATGTATAGCCGAAAGCGCTCGGATAAAAAGAACATTCGGACAGTTTTTATCATCCGAAAAGAAAAAAATTATTAGATTGCATTAGAAATTGTATAAAAACTAAATAAAAGCACCTTGTATGTCGTTTTCAATGAAATGTGCATGAAAGAAGGATTGGTGCCTAAATACCCCCCATATATATATATATATATATATATATATATATATATATATATATATATATATATATATATATATATATCCTACGAAGCGTGACGCAGGTTCGATCTTTACCAGGGCATTCAATTCTTTACTAAAATGTCTAGAAATCGCAATTCGATAGACGTAAAACAATGTGTAAAATAAAATTAAATAAAATTTAAATATGAAGTATTCACTATAAAAACGCTTGATATATATATATATATTCAGCACACCACTGAAAGATTCTCAGTTCGATATTTTGCCACATATTCTTTTTGGGTCGGTCTGAAAACCTTTGAACATTTCAGCAATTCTCATATATATATATATATATATATATATATATATATATGTGTATTTCTTTCTTGAATTGGCAATTCAAGAAAGAAATTCGGATTACTAATACAGAAAATGTCTCATATCGAGAATATCTAACATTGAAAAACAAAAGAAAAAATTAATTATTAATGAATTATTTTTAAAAAATATGTGGAAATCTCCGCTTTTACCTGAAGACGGTCAGGAGACCAGAAACACGTGTAGTGTAGCATTATGTAAAACAAAGCATAATATTTTTTTCTAAATAAATCCACATTACAACCAAAAACGTTTACGGCACCTCTCTTATCTTCTTTTTAATATATATATATATATATATATATATATATATATATATATATATATATATATATATATATATATATATATATATATATATATGCATGTTTAATTAAAAACGCGCGACAAGGTACTACAGTTAAGTTTTTTATTTAGTTTTTCTTGTGTTCGAACAAGAGCTTTCTTTTCTGGACAAAGAGTGTGTAAAAACTGAGGAAATGTTTTATAGTTCCGAGCGCTTTCGGCTATACCTTCAGCCATTATCAAGGATGGTTCAATTTTTCAGCTTAATTGAGTGTGTGCATTATGTATATGTTTTAGTGCGTTGTAGAGACGTTTTTAATTTCCGAATAGGGTTAGCACATTGTGGCCTTGTTCGTAGTTAATGTTGCTGAGAGTTGGCTTTTTCTTTCTGTCGTTTTTAATGAAACATGCATAAACGAAGGATTGCTGCTAAATATACAAATATATATATATATATATAATATATATATATATATATATATATATATATATATATATGTATGTCTGTGTGTGTATACGTGTGTGTGTGTGTGTGTGTGTGCGCGTATGGAAAACTAGGTGGTTCGTCTTTTTTATAAATGAAGTGTAGCAGGAAAGGGCCTGTTGGAAAAGATGCCTCCATTCCCATTGTCTGGGTCCGATTATCACACACGGAAATTTAATCAACGCTGATGTCTGTTTAAGTGGTTAGCGGTTAGCACCGATTGAATCATCTGCGGGATCAGAATTATGTCATTATTCTACCACCAGGATTATATCCGGCAGATGGCGCTGTCTTTCGTATACAGTGGTCGATGCCGCGACACACACCGTTCAAGATTCGCTACGAAGGAAAAGTGAAACTTTTCCTCTATATTTCCCGGTCCGTAACTACTTCTATGCTAAAGCAGCCTCTTCTTCGTTTGTGTGTCATGTCCCTTCAAGACGCGGGCGATCATGGCTCTCCACAATTTCTTGTCCTTTGTAGCACTTAGTAACGTTTGTCTTTTTGCTATCTCTCCTGACACCTGTTCTGCCAACCATTTACACAAGTTCATTCTTCTTGTTTTATGCGACTTGTCCGTTGACGACGATGGTGATCACTGCTCTCCACAGTTTCCTGTCCTTTGTAGCTCATACTAATTTTTGTCTCTTTGCTACCACTCCTAAACCCTGTTCTGTCAGCAATTTACAGAATTTCATTCTTCTTCTTCTTCTTCCAAGTGTCCTTCAGGATGTTGATGATCATGCCTCTCCACAATTTCCTGACCTTTGTAGCTTTTAATAAATGTTGTCTTTTTATTCCCTCTCCTAAACTCTGTTCTGACATCCATTTACTCAAGGTCGTTTTTCTTCTTCTATGTGTCGTGTCTCTTCAATGCATTTTACAATAGAAATGCAGTGTAAATTATTTTACTATAAAAACAGATTGCTAATGTTTCTAATGTATCAACGTATATAGAATGACTGTACAACAGAAATGCATTTAAAATAATGTTAACTGTATTCTTTACTTATTTTACTATAGAAATGCATTGTTAATTATTTTAACATAGAAATAAATTAGTGATTATTCTTCGATATAAATTACTAATTGCAAATGATTTTACTAAATAAATTCAGTTGAAATAATGTCATTATAAACATGTATTGATAATTATTATACAAATGTGTTGTTAATTATTTTTCTATAGAAATGCATTGTAAATTATTTTACTATACAAATAAATTGCTAATGATTCTTTTATATTAATGTGTTCGAATGATTTTATAAAATTTTAGATAATGTTAATGCTTTATTTTTAATGATTTTATCATGGAATATTAGCAAATATAGCCTTGGTGTCTACTTTATCTGAACCGGCAAAATAGCCTTGGTGTCTACTTTACCTGAACCAGCAAAATAGCCTTAGTGTCTACTTTACCTGAACCGGCAAAATAGCCTTGGGGTCTACTTTACCTGAACCGGCAAAATAGCCTTGGTGTCTACTCTACCTGAACCGGCAAAATAGCCTTGGTGTCTACTTTACCTGAACCGGCTAAATAGCCTTGGTGTCTACTTTACCTGAACCGGCAAAATAGCCTTGGATTCTACTTTACCTGAACCGGCAAAATAGCCTTGGTGTCTACTTTACCTGAACCGGCAAAATAGCCTTGGTGTCTACTTTACCTGAACCGGCAAAATAGCCTTGGTGTCTACTTTACTTGAACCGGCAAAATACCCTTGGTGTCTACTTTACCTTAACCGGCAAAATAGCCTTGGTGTCTACTTTACCTGAACCGGCAAAATAGCCTTGGTGTCTACTTTACCTGAACCGGCAAAATAGCCCTGGTGTCTACTTTACCTTAACCAGCAAAATAGCCTTGGTGTCTGTTTTACTGCGACTGGTAAAATAACCTTGGTGTCTATCTTCCCAGGATCGGCAAAACAGACTATTTGATATGTTTAATGTCCAGTGTAACCAGGATATAAGAGAGTTGTCGGGATCGGAGAAGTATCTTATATCCGGGTTTCTCTTATATCGGTTTTCTCTTATATCCGGGTTTGGTCTATTTTGTTTAGGTAAGAATGGCTCTAATTTGGGACCAGAGAAAATCTCTCTTATATCCGGGTTTCTCTTATATCCGTGTCTGTTATATCCGTGTTACACTGTATTAGATAAAACTAAGTGGATGTTGATATTTTCTCATATTAATTGACTGCTTTTATTGATCTGATTTATGGCGTCCTAAGCAAATCCTCGTCTGAAAATGATAAAAATTGGAGATAATGAAAACAACTAAATAAATCGTGTCGGAAAGAATGTTTTTATAGAGCAAAACTGCTTCCGCTTGTCGGTGACTTTTTATCCGTAATGATGAAAACAGCTTCTATTAATCCCACAGAAAAAGATAGTTTCTTCTGATAATTTTGGGTTAGGTTACTAGAAAAAGTGACAAGAAGTTCAATGGTTCAAAACACTGGTTCCGGTGGGGGGGTTATTTTCTTAGAGAAAAGTAAATCTTTTTCAGGAACTGTCAGTGGATGAAACAATCATATCTTACGGCTTGTAAGTCTGTTAAGAAAATGTTTTATGGCTGATGCAGACTGATTTTTTTTTCAACGGTTTTTCAAGCCTTCTGGGATTGTTAAAGCGGAAAAATATTTGGGATTATAAGAATATTTTTTTTATTTTTAATATTTTTTGCGAGAGATTATGAGTTTCATTGTATCCCTCCATAATATACCAAACTACATCTGCTATGGTGTATTTTTACAAGATTATCATCAGACCAAGGATCGAGCATTACAGCCATAAATCGGCTAGGGCTACCAATCCTCACCATCTAACTATTCAAAAGCATTTACGCTGCCTTTTGGGTGATGAATTATAGTCTTGTAGCCCTTGTCCTACAGATGAAACGTTGTCAGCCTTTCACTACTCTATCGCTAATTACTATGACAGATGTTCGGACGAGATACATTTCTTAGTTCCATCCGCTCATGCCTTCACAGCTAGAACTCTGCATGCCATCTTTACGGAGGCAAACTAACCCAATTTTCTTTGTGTTCCTTTAATAAAAAAAAAAAAAAAAAAATCATTTCACCCCAAGCAAGGTAACAAAGCCACAAAGACGTTACTGAGTGTTAGAAAATATGAGGCAAACAGTATTAAGGTGAAAGAAAAATGAGAAAAAAAAGAATTAAGAAGACAGAAGATAACGATTGACATTGCATTTAAATTATTGAAGATCAAAGGCAATAAAGTCACTCGGATTCAAGGGGTTACTGAGTGTTAGAGAATATGAGAAAAACTACTATTAATGAGAGAGGACAATAAAAGTACTGGAATTAAGAAGACAGAAGATAACGATTGACATTGCATTTAAATTATTGAAGATCAAAGGCAATAAAGCCACTCGGATGCAAGGGATTAGTGAGTGTTAGAGAATATGAGAAAAACTACTGTTAATGAGAGAGGACAATAAAAGAACTGGAATTAAGAAGACAGAAGATAACGATTGACATTGCATTTAAATTATTGAAGATCAAAGGCAATAAAGCCACTCGGATTCAAGGGGTTACTGAATGTTAGAGAATATGAGAAAAACTACTATTAATGAGAGAGGACAATAAAAGTACTGGAATTAAGAAGACAGAAGATAACGATTGACATTGCATTTAAATTATTGAAGATCAAAGGCAATAAAGCCACTCGGATTCAAGGGGTTACTGAGTGTTAGAGAATATGAGAAAAACTATTATTAATGAGAGAGGACAATAAAAGTACTGGAATTAAGAAGACAGAAGATAACGATTGACATTGCATTTAAATTATTGAAGATCAAAGGCAATAAAGCCACTCGGATGCAAGGGATTAGTGAGTGTTAGAGAATATGAGAAAAACTATTATTAATGAGAGAGGACAATAAAAGAACTGGAATTAAGAAGACAGAAGATATCGATTGACATTGCATTTAAATTTTTGAAGATCAAAGGCAATAAAGCCACTCGGATGCAAGGGTTTACTGAGTGTTAGAGAATATGAGAAAAACTATTATTAATGAGAGAGGACAATAAAAGAACTGGAATTAAGAAGACAGAAGATAACGATTGACATTGCATTTAAATTTTTGAAGATCAAAGGCAATAAAGCCACTCGGATGCAAGGGGTTACTGAGTGTTAGAGAATATGAGAAAAACTATTATTAATGAGAGAGGACAATAAAAGTACTGGAATTAAGAAGACAGAAGATAACGATTGACATTGCATTTGAATTATTGAAGATCAAAGGCAATAAAGCCACTCTGATGCAAGGGGTTACTGAGTGTTAGAGAATATGAGAAAAACTACTATTAATGAGAGAGGACAATAAAAGTACTGGAATTAAGAAGACAGAATATAACGATTGACATTGCATTTAAATTATTGAAGATCAAAGGCAATAAAGCCACTCGGATGCAAGGGATTGCTGAGTGTTAGAGAATATGAGAAAAACTACTTTTAATGAGAGAGGACAATAAAGGAACTGGAATTAAGAAGACAGGAGATATCGATTGACATTGCATTTAAATTATTGAAGATCAAAGGCAATAAAGCCACTCGGATGCAATGGGTTACTGAGTGTTAGAGAATATGAGAAAAACTACTATTAATGAGAGAGGACAATAAAAGAACTGGAATTAAGAAGACAGAAGATAACGATTGACATTGCATTTAAATTTTTGAAGATCAAAGGCAATAAAGCCACTCGGATGCAAGGGGATGCTGAGTGTTAGAGAATATGAGAAAAACTACTATTAATGAGAGAGAATAATAAAAGAACTGGAATTGATCAAAATTATGAACAACGCATGTGCAAGGATAGAGCCCTGGGGTACACCTAGATTAATGCAAAAATATCTAGAAGAGTGGCCGTTCAAAATTACTTTCATTTCGGAATTTGATAAGACTGAATCAGTTCAAAAATTCGTCCAGGAATAGCATAACCTTCCAACTTTTGAAGAAGACCAATATGCGAAACTATGTCAAATGCCTTCGAGATATGCAAAGCAACAACCAGAGCTTCACTATTCTTATCTAAAGTTTTATAAACTATTTCCGCAATAATCGTTATTACATTAGCAGTTGACACAGAGAAACGAAAGCCATATTGCTTGTTTGAAAGAAAGCCCTGCAATTTGAAATTCTCAACCAATTCAGCATAGATCAGGACGTCTAGCAATTTACCAAAAATTGGTAGAAGGCCGATAGTTGGAAGGTTCGGACTGTTCACCTGATTTCTTAAAGGCCGGAAAATAGATGAGGATTTCCAGTAAGCAAGGAAGCTTTATATGCAGTTTAGAGAGAACAGGAGCTAGTTCAAGAGCACACTTTTGACGGACTATTACAGGGATACCATCAGGTTCACATGCTTTGTGCGGGTCCAGATTAGAGATGACAGCAGAAACCATGGAAGGGGTTACATGCATATCACTCAACAGAGACTCAGTTCCAAGTGGGAAGTCAGGCAAGGATTCTCCAGATGGCTCAAGAGAAGAGTTTAAAAGGAATTCACGGGCGAAGCATTGTTTTATCAACATATGTTCAGACCTCAAATTGTTTGAAGAGAGGAGGAATAGAAAACTTGCACTTATTAAATACACTATTACACAGCCGCCAGTAATCACGAGAGTCAAAGTTTTTTAGATGTATTATAATACGGGGCCTCATTATCTCAGCAAACAGACTTACAGTCAACGACGAAATTATTCGTACATCCATCAATTTTGATTATTTTTATCCATTTTTTTTAGAATCTAATATCCGTATTTTGCCAGGGTTTTTTTTATGTGATAAGCACAGAAATAGGAATATATTAGGTTGGTGCAAAAATAATTTCGTTTTCTCACATAGTAACATATGTTAGAAAACGACATTATTTTTGCACCAACCTAATAAAACTCAATTTCCAGAACAACCGCTTAAATGCAATAAATTTGATAGGCAAATTATACAAAATAGGAAAAGATAAAATTATTCGTACAGTATAAAATATCGTTTTAAATCGATTGTTTCGGGCAAGTATGTGTAATTTACATAATTATTTTATCAGTGCAGCTTACTAGACTATTTATTCAGTAGAATATTTGTGATAATTCCAGCAAAGAACATCACGTACAGTTATCTTTATTTTGTTTGTTTTGATATTTTAGTTTGTTTTGGGGTTCATCCCCTCCCCGCTCATTGTATATCATCTATAGTTTTTTTTATATATAGAATTTTATGAAATGGACAAAGTCCGACAATTATTTTAAGACATTTTTTTATGTTTATATATTCTTTTCATTGATGGTATTTATCAATCCAACCACAGGGATTGAATGTGGCACAAGGCCTTTTTAATGTGGGTATCTCCGAGCCCGTAGGCCCAGCCAAAAATAAATAACCATCGTCCCCACCGAGTCAATTCCGTCAACCTCCCCCAACGAAACCCTACCCTTCGGCGGAGCTTCGTCAGGGTTCCTCCCTGCAAGCAGAGAGTTCGACAGACACCCGACCCGGCAGCTCACAAAGCACAGATACTACACTTTGATCCTAGCCACCCGGCCGAGCGGGTATTCTTTTTATTGATACAAATATTTAAGTAAATGATTTGCTTATAATAAACAGTATTAAACAACATTTACCGGCCTGAATGTCCGAGAAATTTATTATTATAAACAGAGCATTTACTTAAATATTTGTATCTATAAAAAGAACGTATAAACATAAAAAATGTCTTAAAATAATTGTCGAACTTTGTCCATTTCATAATGTGTGACGTCATTTGTTTACATTTGGATACGCATCGAGCAGGTATGAATGTACGCGAGAAAATCATAGAGTATTGTAGTTTAAAAGCAGTAAAATCGACCTTGCTATCCGAAATGCTCCCCTGTGGCTCAATCGGTAAAATCACGTCAGGCTATATGATGGTTCCGTATACGATACAGGTTCGATTCCTGTCGGAGGACGCATATTTTCTATGACAATTTCTCAGATATTAAGGCCGGTAAAAGTCGTTAATGCTGCTTATTATAAACAGAGCATTTACTTAAATATCTGTATCTATAAAAAGAATGTATAAGCATAAATAATGTCTTAAAATAATTGTCGGGCATTGACCATTTCATGTGTGACGTCAATTGTTTACATTTGGATACGCATCCAGCAGATATGAATGAATGAGAGAAAATCATGGAGAATTATGCTTAAAAACAATAAAATCGACCTTGCTAACCGAAATGCTCCCCTGTGGCTTAATCGGTAAAAGCACGTTAGGCTGTATGATGGTTCCGTATAGGATACAGGTTCAATTCCTGTCGGAGGACGCATATGTTATATGACAATTTCTCGGTCATTCAGTCCGGCAAATGTTGTTAATACTGTTTATTATAAACAGAGCATTTACTTAAATATTTATATCTATATAAAAAGAACATATAAATATAAAACTGTTTTAAAGTAGAATTTTATGTTCATTAAATTGTTATGTCATAGTCTGTTCTGTTATACGTTACTTGAAAGTATGCAGTATTGTGGTATATGGAAGATTGATTCTGATGGGTGACTTCTTGTGGTGAATGTGCAAATCGTAACGAGTGACTGGGCCGTGAATCGGATTAGCTACGTATAAGATAGTAATTGACGACCAGCCTCTGCCAATTCCCCCCATTTTCGGCCTTGTGCCTAAATTGTATTTTATACAATAAATCTTGCAAAGAACATCACGTGGTGCATAGAGGGTCACCATTGTTATTCTTACGTTAACAACACGATGGGAAAAAACAATGGAGATTACCGTTGACTTGGGACAGAATTATTAACTTCAACAAATCTGGAAATATTTATAGCATTATTTCAAACCGGTTAGCTAACCCTAGATCTAAGGTAGAGTCCGTTATAAAGAAGTTTAAACAGTTTGGCACAACAGAGAAATTGCCTGGGCGTGAAAGAAATCCCAAATTTTTACCGAGAACTTCACAAAAACTGTGTCGTGAGGTTCATATAAACCCATGAGTTATTTTGAAAGACATCGCCAAAAGTTTGGATAGGATGGGTTTCAGCGTAAGTACTTAAACAATACAATGTTGTTTAAATAGAAATAAGTTGTAGAGAAACCGACCACGATGAACACAAATCATATCACATTGTTACTCGGTTTAATTTTGCTAAAAAGTTCTTGGATAAAGAAAATTGCTTTTGTGATGAAGCAA
This sequence comes from Acanthosepion lycidas, assembly GCA_963932145.1. Taxonomy (NCBI): domain Eukaryota; kingdom Metazoa; phylum Mollusca; class Cephalopoda; order Sepiida; family Sepiidae; genus Acanthosepion; species Acanthosepion lycidas. Next base: position 29,263,462 of record OZ010609.1, on the reverse strand, counting down.
AAATTATGTTTTTAGACATAATGATGTACAGAGATTTGGCGCAAGAAGGGCGAGTCTTTCCTAAAAAAGAAACACAGTTGCAACATGAAAATATACAGGTGGCTCGGTGATGTTTTGGGGTTGTTTTATCTCAAGGAGGATTGGGAAATTAAATGCAATAAAAGGAATAATGAAATCTGCAGGCTATATAAAAATTCTGGATGAAAATTTCCAACTATCAGCGCAAAATCTTCATCTAGGCCGGCGATTTACTTTCCAGCAAGATAATTATCCCGAACATACGTCTAAAGAATTGACTGCCTGGCTTCAGAAAAAGAAGATTACAATTCCGTCATGGCCTTCAATGAGTCCCGACTTGAATCCTAGTGAAAATCTATGGCAAGAATTGAAAGTTCAAATAAATCGTCGGTCACCAAAAAACCCTCCAGGAATTAGAACGTGTAACCATTGAAAAATGGAAGAAAATCCCAGAAAAGTCTTGTTCAAATATCATCAAAAACTTGAGAAAACGATTGCAGCACGTTATAAAGATGAGAGGCCATTCTATTGACTATTAATGTTATGAAAATTAATTTTATTTAATTTTCATCCTGTGCGAATAATTTTGTTTTTTCCTATTTTGTATAATTCGCTGGACAAATTTGTATTTTAACTATTGTTCTGAAAATTGAGATTTATATAATTTTTTTGCTTATTGACATACAAAAACCTGGTATCATATCGGCATTAGATTCTGAGAAATAATCAAAATTGATGACTGTACGAATAATTTTATCGTTGACTAGAGCTCCATCGAAGACTTTTATTACACTCTTCACTCTTCCTTTTTCTTTCTTTCTTTCTTTCTTTCTTTCTTTCTTTCTTTCTTTCTTTCTTTTCCATTATTTCACTAGTGCTTTTCCCTAATTTTTTCTTTCTTTCTTTTTTTTCTTTCTTTCTAATTATTTTTCTATTGATCTTCACTCTTTGTTTCTTTTCAATTATTTCTCGTTTGCTCTTCACTCTTTCTTTTTCATTATTTTTCCTATTCCTCTTCACCCTTTATTTTTTTGTTTGTTTATTTATTTATTTCTTTTCTATTATTTTACTATTGCTCTTCACTTTTCTTTCTTTTTCCCCGCATTATTTCTCTTCACTCTTTCTTTCTTTTCTATGATTTCACTGTTGCTCTTTACGCTTTCTTTCTTTCTTTCTTTCTTTCTTTCTTTCTTTCTTTCTTTCTTTTCCATTATATCTCTATTGCTCTTCACTCTTTCTTTCTTTTCCCCCCCCATTATTTCTCTTCACTCTTTCTTTCTTTTCTATGATTTCACTGTTGCTCTTTACGCTTTCTTTCTTTCTTTCTTTCTTTCTTTCTTTCTTTCTTTCTTTCTTTCTTTCTTTCTTTCTTTCTTTTCCATTATATCTCTATTGCTCTTCACTCTTTCTTTCTTTCTTTCTTTTCCATTATATCTCTATTGCTCTTCACTCTTTCTTTCTTTCTTTTTGTAATTATGTGATAATTTATTACTTATTTTTATTTTTTCGTTCATTTTGTTATTACCCTTTATTCTGTCGTATTTTTTGTTTCTTTCTCACCAGTTGTTTCCTTATCTTCTTTCTTTCTTTCTTTCTTTCTTTCTTTCTTATCAATTATTTCTCCATACCATTTCTTTCTTTCTTCCTTTCTTTCTTTTTTTCTTTCTTTCTTTGACGTTTCCTTCATTTGGAAATCATCCGAATCTCCCGCCAAATGTTCCTAGCAGAGGGACAATCGCAAACCAGCCGAGGATGTGACTACAGGATGTTGATTTAATGAATCTAGTAAATTACTGGGCGGAGAGACGCCGAGGCTTTCCTAGGCGACATATCAGAATGGATGATAAGAGTAATGAATAAAAGCGAGAAAAGGTTGAAGATATAAAGTGAGAAAGAGGAAGATGGAGAAAAAGGGCAGTGGAGGAGGAAAAATGGGTCAGGAAAAATCGGACAAAGACTGGCAGACGAGAAAGAAGATAATAATGTAAGATGGAAGACGATGTATATCAAATAAACGTATTGAACAAAATGGACAGATAAAGAATTACGTCGAAATGCGGGAATTTAAAGAAAAAAAAATGACTGAACAAAGAAAGAGTAAAATAAATACAATGAATGAACATTATAGGTCCAAAGCGTTCTTAACATTTTTCAAGCTTTTTACAACTCTGAGATTTCAAAATATTTCTCACGTTCCGTCGAGATTTCAAAATATTTCTCACGTTCCGTCGAGATTTCAAAATATTTCTCACGATCCGTCGAGATTTCAAAATATTTTTCGTAACACTTTTCGAGATTTCGAAATTCTTTTACGCATCCCCTCGAGATTTTGAAAATCTTCCGATGCTTTACTCACATCGATTTCAACAACTTTGCAGATTTCAAAATCTTTCTGTCTGAATTTCTGGGGTGAGTAGTCATCAATTTTGACACTATTTATATTCGCTCCATTATCCACATATTTCTTGTTTTTATCACAGAATTTCGGCCGTTGTGCTCCCAGCCTTCCTCGGGTGTATATCAATCTGGTTAAGCTACAGGGGATTCTGAAATGAATCCTTTTTTTTTAATCGACGCGGTTGCATTGTTCTCATTTCCCTCCTCATGTCTATGAATATCGTCTATTTGTATGCGAGTTCAATCCCTGGTTCAGGCAGTGTGTACTTGAAGTTAGTAGAAATGGGCGGGAAATAAATAAACAGAACTAGAATAAAAATAAAAACCACTGATCATGTCTAGGGTTAACGTCTAGATATTATGTTAAATACTGCTCAGTTATTGCTTGCCTGTTTCCACTGAGTTCAAGTACACATTGCCCGATCCAGGGACTGAACTCGCAATCATTATGCCAACAAATTCACAAACCAACGCTTTAATTCACCAAGATATTTTGCTGTAGGGAACTTGAACCCTAAAATCTAACCTACGTGTTGATTAGGTTGCAACTGCTGCTGTCTGCCATGTTTTTATTGGTGCAGTTGCAACACCAATTAGCAGGTATGAGCAGTGGAACGAGAAAATCTACTCCCGTAGATTAAATAAAGTGTTCAGTTCAGAATTCCTTGGAGGCTACCCAGATAAATATACAACTGAGAAGGCCACAGGGCACAACGACCGAAACATTGAGATAACAAGAAAGTTGAGGACGATGGTCCGATATATAGATATTGTTCAAAATATTTCCCGTTCGCCTTCGAGATTTGAAAATGTATCTCGAATTGGTTCGAGATTTGAAAATGTTTCTCGCATTCGTTTGAAATTTGAAAATCTTCCTCGCATTCTTTCGACATTTGAAAATGTTTCTCGCATTCATTCTAGATTTGAAAATGTTTCTCGCATTCGTTCGAGATTTGAAAATGTTTCCTGCATTCGTTCGAGATTTGAAAATGTTCTTCGCATTCGTTCGAGATTTGAAAATGTTTCTCGCATTCATTCTAGATTTGAAAATGTTTTTCGCATTCGTTCGAGGTTTGAAAATGTTTCTCGCATTGGCTCGAGATTTGAAAATGTTTCTCGCATTCGTTCGAGATTTGAAAATGTTTCTCGCATTCATTCTAGATTTGAAAATGTTCTTCGCATTCGTTCGAGTTTTGAAAATGTTTCTCGCATTCGTTTGAAATTTGAAAATCTTCCTCGCATTCTTTCGACATTTGAAAATGTTTCTCGCACTCATTCTAGATTTGAAAATGTTTCTCGCATTCGTTCGAGATTTGAAAATGTTTCCTGCATTCGTTCGAGATTTGAAAATGTTCTTCGCATTCGTTCGAGATTTGAAAATGTTTCTCGCATTCATTCTAGATTTGAAAATGTTTTTCGCATTCGTTCGAGGTTTGAAAATGTTTCTCGCATTGGCTCGAGATTTGAAAATGTTTCTCGCATTCGTTCGAGATTTGAAAATGTTTCTCGCATTCATTCTAGATTTGAAAATGTTCTTCGCATTCGTTCGAGTTTTGAAAATGTTTCTCGCATTCTTTCGAGTTTTGAAAATGTTTCTCGCATTCTTTCGAGATTTGAAAATGTTTCTCGCATTCGTTCGAGATTTCAAAAAGGCGTTTTTCCTATTTAAAAAGAAGAAAACAGATCTTAATTATATACTTCTAAAATAACCCAGTATTAATTATATGTTTATAAAAAAAAAATCAGTATTAATTATAAGTTTATAAAAGTCTGGTATTATAGGTTTCTGTCTATTTCGAAATAATGACCAACATAGTTTTTTTTTTGGGGGGGGGGGGTTGTGGTGATGGTAGTGTAGGCATTAATGAGTTAATTATTTGCTTTAAAAAAAAAAATTTTTTTATTTTTTCCGTATTTCAGATCTATTTTTATCAAATTTCTTTTGCTTACTTGAAAATTTTTCCTATTTGAATTTTCTGATGAATCTTAATTCTTAAGTTAATGATTGAAGAAGCTCATGACGATTTTTACGGCAATAAAATGTCCGTAGAAATCCCGTTATCGCATCATTCAATATTTGAGCTTAAAAACTTTAACGAAATATTGCAATAACAATCATAAATATGAATTCTGGTCGTTATTTAAAGAAGTAAGGGGGTACAAATGAACAGAGTTGAAAGTGATAATTTTTTCATTTCACTGAATCAGTCGTTCGACACTTCTATCTTCCGTTCTTTCCTTCATTTTTTATTTATTTTTCTCACTGAAAACCAAGTAACGTGTTTGATATGTGTTTCCGTCTTTTCAGGCGATCCAAACGGAATAGTCTATTATTTATGAGATATTGGCTGCAGACTTTAAACAATTCTATTTTCCTCCTTTCTTTCTTTTTTCTTTTCTTTCTCACTGAAACCAAGTAGCGACTCCGATATGTCTTTTCCAGGTGATCAAAACGGAATAGTTCATTATTTATGAGGTATTGGCAGCGGGCGTTAAATACTTCTATTTTCCTTTGTTTGTTTGTTGGTTTCTTTTTTCTTTTTCTCCCTGAAAGCAAGTAGCGTCTCTGATATGTCTTTTACATTTTTTCCAGACGATCAAAATGGAATACTTGCTTATTTATAAGGTATTGGCAGCAGGGGTTAAACACTTCGAGTTCACCCCCTTATTCATAACAGTAGAACCAAGGAGGGGACCTTACTTAGATCACACTACTAAAGGGTCTCCACAATGAATCTACATCCGCTCTCAGATTATACCAAAACACCAACAAGATCAAATTAGAAAGAGACAACATTTCGCCAAGAATATTTACATCTTGTTTATAAGACGCCATCGTCAAAAAAGCCCACTGGCAGAACAAGGGTGTCAACATGGTGAACACCTCTGTCACCTACACTTCGCAGATGACATCATCCAAAGAGGCCATACACTACAGGTATATGATCAATGCTATCCTTACTGCAAAAGAAAAAGACGAGGAAAGAAGCGGGTAAATGAAAAGAGACGTGACAGAAAAGAAGTAAATACAGGCAGAAAGGACGACGAGAGTTAAAAGGTGGTGGAAAAGAAGAAGAAAAAGACAGGAAAAGAAGATAATGAAGAGACACAAAAGAAATGATCAATGCTATCCTTACTGCGAAACAACCAGTCAACCTAAACATGCATCTTGGGAAAAACAAGGTCAGGTTTAACAGCCATGCTAGACCATCATCATCTACTGTAAAGAGAAAGACCATTCAAGGAAACAGACGGTTATGTGTAGCTCGGAAAGAAAAGTGCAAGAGAAGCTGCCTTACATTCGGAGGTCAAAAGATAATGGCTGGAGAGTACCTGCTCAAAATATTGTCTCATAATAACGTCTATAACAACTGTAGATTGATGTCATCAGTAGGCAGTGATTAAACCATCTAAAATTGCTTAAGGCTACCTGCTCATAAGTTGGGCTAAATGTTGTTCATGATGACGGTCGTCTTTGAGTATAGAATGCAGAGGTTAGCAGTGAATATTTCGAAGACAGTAGGGAAGTGTTGTTCAGGTTCAGGTGGGTATCCCGGTAAAGTTGCAGAACGTAGTTCAGTAGTTCTTCCTTCTATTCCTCTTCGCCTGACAAGTTGGCATTGGACATTCGGAAAGATTAAACAAAATGGCCGCCTTTATACACGACGGATTGAATATTCTACGTCTTCTGATTGGTTAACCCTTCTCTTGGTGGACTATAAAATGAGTCAAGTCATTTTGACTGGCTTACTAGTACATATATATATATACACAAAAAACTGCAACACTAAAATCACCTGATAGTAAAACAGTGACGATGAATTTATGCTGCACAATTTATATCGAATTTTTACAAGATACCATCGTCATATTATCAACTAGGAGAACATCAACATGCTGAACACCTCAGCCATCTTGACAGAAACACCGTATGAGTAAAATAATATGGTTTAATACATCTTTTAATCGAAATGTTCGAACGAATATCGGAAGAATTTTCCTAAATTTAATTCATAAGAACTTTAACCATTCGCCAACACTAAAAAAAGATACTTAACAAAATAATGATAAGATAAAGTGTAGCCGCGTTAGTAAGATCGATATATCTATATTTCAGCATAACAATATTGTATTGTATATGTCCAACATCGACAACAATGAGTTAATTTAAAAAAAAAAAAAATGAAACTTCCAAAAATTATGATCGCCCCTTAAACGGTAAATATATGACTGATAATATTGTATACCAAGCTAGCATACATTCCGGGAATTATATAAAGTTTTATTTTGGTTTCACTGAAAATGCTTGGTAATTTCTTTTCTGCCATTATTGAATGAATTAAAGCAATATAAAATACATAAACAGCTTCGTTTTCTCAAAACATTTCTGGCAATTAAAGAATGGTGGCAATAAACCCATTATTACGTGGGATAGTGTAGCAAGAGCCAATTCTTACAGTGGGAAAGGCGATAGATGTAATTCCTGTCTTGTTGAAAAATTAGATATCTTAAAAAGTTTAACCCTAACTTAGAGAAATGAATTGATTGTTACAAAAATAAATATCTAAAAAATATAAAAATAAATATCTGCTCAAATACGTTGATCTAGATCGATTTTGAATGTAAATTATGGGTTATTTTTTTTAAAGAAAAAAATATATATATAGTCATCCACTGACAGACTGTTTAGCTGCATCACAGCTCATCAATGTGGATAAACATCTGATTGCTTCAAGCCGAGATCGAAACCTGACCGATTTGGCATCACTGAGAGATTCTACCCCCAAGCTATCGTCGCAGAGCAGAGCGGAAGGGAAAATTTAACGTTTTTACTATGCGACAGGTGTCAGTAGATAGGAGAGCTCAATTCGAGTAGAAGAGCATTGCAGTAGCAGCAGCCACTGTTGATAAAATCACCCCTTCCTCCCCAAGAGCTTAATCGAATTATTTCAAGAGCATAAATAGTCAGCCACAGACAGACTGTTTCACTGTATTACAGCTCATCAGTGTGGCTATGCATTCTATTGCTTCAGTATATATTCATGAACTTCAAGATAAATTAATTTTAAGATTATGGCAAATTTCTCTATAAATAATACTTTTTTTTTTTTTTTTAAATTCTCTTTGTTCTATAGAGAAAATGTTGAGGTAACCTGTAAAAATGGACATGATTTTCAACTCCGCGCCGCAAAATTAGTCAAGAAAAAGTAGGCTTACATCAAATTAGTCAATAAAAAAGTATATGTTGGCTTACAACAAATTAACTAAGAAAAAGTATATCTTGGCTTACAAGAAATTTGTCAAGAAAAAGTATAAGTTGGCATATAACAAATTAGCCATGAAAAAGTTTAAGTTGGCTTACATCAAATTAGCCAAGAAAATGTATATGTTGGGTTACATTAAATTAGCTAAGAAAAAGTATATGTTGGCTTACATTAGCTAAGGAAATGTATGTTAGCTTATATCAAATTAGCTAAGAAAAAGTTTAAGATGGCTTACATCAAAGTAGACAAGAAAAAGTATATAATGGCTTACATCAAATTAGCTGAGAAAAAGTATAAGTTGGCTTACATTAAATTAGACAAGAAAAAATATAAGTTGGCTTAAATCAAATTAGCTAAGAAAAAGTTTAAGTTGGCTTAAGCCAAAATATGAAGAGGTAAGTATTATCATTGATTGGCATGTTTGTATCCAAAAAGTAGTCGTGTACTTTCCTATTGTATTCTGTACGGTTTTGAATTCAGGTTTCTTCTTTTAGACTGATTCCTGCACAAGAGAGAGTCTAGTTTACGCTGCTACTAAACTGTGGTGAGAGGAATCAGATTTAAGGCTTTTTTCTAAAAAAGTGAACATAACAGACTGGGCCAGAATTTGAACTCGGTTCTCCTATCCCGAAACGATATCCGTTTCACTGTTCTCACATTCTGTTGAATATTATTTTTCTCTTTATATTATAATCTGTTCACAATTATCTAGCTCACCCTATATAAGCGGAACCCCCGTCTCATTTGGATGGTAATTAACAGGGTTAAACAGTAAAATGAATGTGGTTCCTAAGTTTTTTTGGTACATCGCACTAACCTTATTATCTTTTGCAGTCCTGCTCCCGGCCGATATTGATTTAATTTTATAATTGTAAAAAAAAAAAAATAAATAAAATAAAAAAAAAAAAAAATAATGAATAAATTAAAAAAAATATCAAGATAAAACAACAATAAGCAAACAAAAAACAACAACCCACCAACAACTGACGAGATGAATAAATAAATAGTAAATAGCAAAATAAATCAATCATGTGATCGCCAAAGAAAGACTTGCTCGTACGGAACACGTGACATATAGCACGTGACAAGTAACCAATCAATTTCCAGTGCACTCTTTCAACACGGTGCTCCTTTACAGTTGAGTATTCGGCGCGATGACGTAAAAAGAAAAATTTTTTTGCATCCCCCCCCCAAAAAAAATAAATAAATAAAAATAAAATAAATAAATAAATAAATAAAACAAAATTGGCATAAAATGTTATTTTTAGGAAAGGCAACCAGAATCCAAGAAAACAAAACCAAACCAAAAACAAACAAAAAATATAAAGAGAAATTAAAAAGGTCTAAAAATAAAGAAAATTTAAAAAATGTTTAAATAATTTCTTAAAAAGACAAAAAAAAAAAAAAAAAAAAATGCATAGGATGCCAGGAAGATTTAAAAAATAATAAAATAAAGCTGAAAATTAACAGATATGCGAAGAAAGAAAATTAAAACAAAATAAAATCGAAAGCTTAAGTAAGGAGCAAAAATAATGAAAATGACAGGCAAATTAAAGGGAAATTTCTTGAAAGTGAAAGTTGAAATCTCCCTTGGGAGAAAGTGAAAGTGAAAGTGAAAGGCTCGATGAAGTTAAAAGGTAAACAAATCAGTGTGAAAAGGATTCAGGTCCAAAGGCATCTATAGAAAATGAATGGGGGCAAAAAATCTAGATAAACAGAGTAAAAAAACAACATAAAATAGCGTTGAGTAATAGAGAAGGAAACTAAAAAGAGAGAGAGAGAAATTGGAGTAAGGAATATGGTGTATGAAAGAGCGTTAAGGAAAAGACATAAAGGAGAGATAAGATAAAATAAAGAAAGATGAAGAAAGAGATGGAAGAAAGACTAGAAACTGTGAAAAGAAAAGAAAAAGAAAAGGACAAGAAATCGAAAAAAAGAAAGAAAAAAATGAAAAGAAGGAAGATAATGAAAAAAATAATTAAGAAGAAAGTGAAATAGGGACAAGTAAGAGAAAATAGAAAAGAAGAAAGAAAAAAAAAGAGAAACAAAGTGTTGAAATTAGGCGGAAAAGAAAAAGACGTGGAAAGAAGGGGTAAATGAAAACAGACGTGGAAGAAAAGAAGGAAAAACAGGAGGAAAGAAAGACGAGAGTTAAAAGGAGGTGGAAAAGAAGAAGAAAAAGACGGGGAGAGAATAGAATCGTTCCACCTGCCTAGTGACTTGAAAACGGAAAGAAAAAAGAGGAAGAGAAAACAGCGGGAGGTGGAATGAACCGTAAAAAGGAGGAAAAGTCGGGAAAAGAAGAGGTCCAATGAAAAGAGATGTGAGAGAAAACAGAATGAAAAAAACAGGAGAAAATATGACGTGAGTTGAGGAAGAAAAAAAGAAGAAAAAGGCAGGAAAAGAAGAGGTTCAATGGAAAGAGATGTGAGAGAAAACAGAAGGAAAAAAAAAGGGGAAAATATGACGTGAGTTGAAGAAGAAAAAAAAAAACGAAAAAAAAGACTGGAAAAGAAAAGGTTCAAAGAAAAGACATGTGAGAGAAAACAGAAAGAAAAAAAGGAGAAAATATGACGTGAGTTGAGGAAGAAAAAAATGAAGAAAAAGTCGGGAAAAGAAGAGGTCCAAAGAAAAGAGATGTGAGAGAAAACAGAAGGAAAAAAAAGGAGAAAATATGACGTGAGTTAAGGAAGAAAAAAAAAAAAGAAAAAGTCGGGAAAAGAAGAGGTCCAATGAAAACAGATGTGAGAGAAAACAGAAGGAAAAAAAGGAGAAAATATGACGTGAGTTGAGGAAGAAAAAAAAGAAGAAGTCGGGAAAAGAAGAGGTCCAATGAAAAGAGATGTGAGAGAAAACAGAAAGAAAAAAAGAGAAAATTTGATGTGAGTTGAGGAAGAAAAAAAGAAGAAAAAGGCAGGAAAAGAAGAGGTTCAATGGAAAGAGATGTGAGAGAAAATGGAAGGAAAAAAAACGAGAAAATATGACGTGAGTTGAGGAAGAAAAAAAACGAAGAAGTCGGGAAAAGAAGAGGTCCAATGAACTTAGATGTGAGAGAAAACAAAGAAAAAAAGTGGAAAACATGACGTGAGTTGAGGAAGAAAAAAAAGAAGAAAAAGGCAGGAAAAGAAGAGGTCCAATTAAAATAGATGGGAGAAAAAACAGAAGGAAAAAAAAGGACAAAATATGACGTGAGTTGAGGAAGAAAAAAAAGAAGAAAAAGTCGGGAAAAGAACAGGTAGGAAGAAAAGATATGTGAGAGAAAACAGAAAGAAGAAAAGGAGAAAATATGACGTGAGTTGAGGGAAAAAAAAGAAGAGAAAGGCGAGAAAAGAAGTGGTTTAAAGAAAAGAGATGTGAGAGAAAACAGAAGGAAAAAGAGGAGAAAATATGACGTGAGTTGAGGAAGAAAAAAGAGAAGAAAAAGGCAGGAATAGAAGAGGTTAAAAGAAAAGAGATGTGAGAGAAAACAGAAGGAAAAAAAGGAGAAAATATGACGTGAGTTGAAGAAGAAAAAAAAACGAAGAAAAAGTCGGGAAAAGAAGAGGTCCAATGAACATAGATGTGAGAGAAAACAAGGAAAAAAAGGAGAAAATATGACGTGAGTTGAGGAAGATAAAAAAGAAGAAAAAGTCGGGAAAAGAAAAGGTCCAATGAAAAGAGATGTGAGAGAAAACCGAAAGAAAAAAAAGAGAAAATATGACGTGAGTTGAGGAAAAAAAAAAGAAGAAAAAGTCGGGAAAAAAAGAGTTACATTGTAAATAGATGTGAGAGAAAACAGAAGGAAAAAAAGGAGAAAATATGACGTGAGTTGAGGAAGTAAAAAACGAAGAAAAAGGCGGGAACAGAAGAGGTCCAATGTAAAAAGATGTGAGAGAAAACAGAAAGAAAAAAGGAGAAAATATGACGTGAGTTGAGGAAGAAAAAAAAGAAGAAAAAGGCGGGAAAAGAAAGAAATCAAGGAAAAGTGTCGTGAAAGAAGCAGAAACAGGAAGAGAAGACGGCAAGAGTTAAAATGATGTAGAAAATAGAAGTAAAAAGTGAGAAAAGAAGAAAATCAATGAAAAGACGGAAAAAGAGGAAGAGAAGACGACATGGATTGAAACGAAGAAGAAAAAGGAGTTAAAAGGGGGGGGTAAAAAAGACTCAATGAAACGAGACATGAAAGAAAGAAGGAAAGCGCAAATGAAGAAACAAGGAACGAAATAGTGTGGCAGAAAAGAAGGAAGGGAAGAAGAAAAAAAGAAAGAAAAGAAACATGACTAAAGAGAAAATAATAAAGTAAAAAAGGAAGAGTAAAAGAAAAAAGAAAAGAAAATATTGTGAAGGAGGAAAAAGAATAAGTGATAAAGAACGAAGCAAAGACAGGAAGTGACAAGAGAAAAGAAAGAAAAAAAAGAAAAAAAAAAAAGAAAGAATTAACAATAGGAGAGAAGAGAGAAAAAACAAGAATGAAAAAGAGGAAATGGAAAAAAAAAAACAGAAAAGAAACAAGAGAGAAAAAAGATAAAGATGAGTTGAGAGAAGAGGCAAGTAAAAAAAAAAGGATAAAGAAAGAAAGAAAGAAGGTACGAGAAAAAGTAAAAAGAAAAAGAAAAGGAGAAAATAACAGAGAGACAAAGAAGAAAATATCTTTAAAGACAATTATATCAGAATGGAGGCGAGACAAGGAAATGAATGAAAACGAAAGAAAAGCCAGTGCCAAAAAAAAAAGAAAGAAAGAAAAGAATGGATAATGAGAAATGGAGGCGAAGTAAGAGAACGAGATTATCGAGAGGAAATTGAGAGTCTCGTAATGTCTATCAGATGAATTATAATACAGGAGAAACGAAGAAATATGAATAAAGGAAATTCGTTAAGGTCGACGATCAGTAAATGGGCATGCGTCTCTGATCTCGTCTCTGACATACAGCAATTGGAAAAAATATCTATCTTCCACTATTGGCAATACTATCCACAACCCTAACAATACTTTTATCGTCATTCCTTAACCCAGGTCCATTCTCTTGTTTCTCGTACACTCCAGAAACCGAAAGAGGAGCTGGCAGAGGGCGCTGTTTAAAACCAGCCAATGGTCGGCTAGCTCGCAAGATAGATGAGACTCCAGGGGGATTGCTTTCCTATGTAACCCGTTATTTGGTTGGTTAGTTGGCTATTGATAAACACCATGCCAAAGTAGGCATCTTGAGTCCATACATCTAAATCCAGTGTGCGGAGCGAAAATTTATAGCGATGTTTATCCGAGGGACAAAGTGCTTTTTCAAGTCGAGTCGGGTCCGTCCCACCTGCCTTGTGACTTGAATGAGAGATGAGATATAATTGTAAGTGTGGATCTTCGCCTCTCATATCCTACGTCTTCTTCGCTTTTCGCTAACACTGTACGGGACAACGGCAGCTTCCTCCCTCCTTTGGTCTACAGCGGCCGGCTCTATCGATTGTATGATCGATCTCGCATAGTGACAGATTAAAACCCTATACGTCTAATCTGTTTATTTCCTACCCCTTATCCATACCTTTATTTAAAAGAACTCATTTGTCACATTTCCTTTCCTTTTCTTTTTCACTTGTTTCTTTCTTTGTTTTATCAGTTTTAGAACTTTCTTTTCTTATTTCTTTCCTTCTTTCTTTTCTTATTTCTTTCCTTCTTTCTTTTCTTATTTCTTTCCTTCTTTCTTTTCTTATTTCTTTCCTTATTTCTTTCCTTATTTCTTTTCTTATTTCTTTCTTTCTTTCTTTCTTTCTTTCTTTCAACTTTGTTTCAGTTTTTCTTTTTTTATTTTATATCAGTTTCACTTCTTTCTAAAAATTTTTCTTTTACAAATTCTCAATTTCAGTTCTTTCTTTCTTTCCTTCTTTCTTTCTTTCTTTCTTTCTTTCTTTCTTTCCTTCTTTCCTTCTTTCTTTCTTTCTTTCTTTCTTTCTTTCATCAATTCTCAGTTTCAGTTTTTGCTTTCTTTCTTTCTCTTCTTCTTTTATCAATTCTAAGTTTTTGTTCTTTCTTTCTTTCTTTCTTTTATCAATTCTCAGTTTCAGTTCTTTCTTTCTTTTTTTCTTTCTTTCTTTCTTTTACCAATTCCCAGTTTCAGTTCTTTCTTTCCTTCTTTCCTTCCTTCTTTCTTTCTTTCTTTCTTTCTTTCTTTTATCAATTCTCAGTTTCAGTTCTTTCTTTCTTTCTTTCTTTCAACTCATTTGTTGATTTTTCGTTCTTTTTTTTTCTTTTATCAATTCTCAGTTTCAGTTTTTGCTTTCTTTCTTTCTTTCTTTCTCTTCTTCTTTTATCAATTCTAAGTTTTTGTTCTTTCCTTCTTTTATCAATTCTTCACTTTCTTTCATTTCATTTTTTCTTTCTTTTTCTCTTTTTTACATTTTTTCTTTATTTCATATGAATTTCAGGTTTTCTTTCTTTCTTTATTAAGTTCTTTCAACTCATTTGTTGATCTTTCTTTTTCTTTCTTTTATCAGTTCTCAGTTTCTTTCTTTCTTTTATCAATTCTCGGTTTCATTCCTTTCTTTCTTTCTTTCTTTCTTTTATCAATCCTCAGTTTCAATTCTTTCTTTCTCTTTGTTTCTTTTTCTCTTTCCTTTTTTCTTTCTTTCTTTCTTTCTTTCTTTCTTTTTCTCTGTCGTTCTTTCTTTCTTTTATCATTTCTCAGTTTCGTTTCCTTCTTTCTTTCTTTCTTTCTTTCTTTTTCTCTTTATTTCTTTTTTCTTTCTTCTATCATTTCTAAGTTTCATTTCTTTCTTTCCTTCTTTCCTTCTTTCTTTCTTTCTTTCTTTCTTTCTTTCTTTCCTTTTTTCTTTTATCAATCCTCAGTTTCAGTTCTTTCTTTCTTTCTTTCTTTCTTTTTGTTTCTTTTTCTCTTTCTTTTTTTCATTCTTTTTTTTCTTTCTTTCTTTCTTTCTTTTATCATTTCTCAGTTTCTTTTCCTTCTTTCTTTCTTTCTTTCCTTTTTCTTTCTTCTATCATTTCTCAGTTTCATTTCTTTCTTTCTTTCTTTCTCGTTGAATTCTCTCTTCTCTTTCCTTATATCACAAGCACATATATTTGTTGTTTGGATGCGCACGCATCAACGGTATACGTAGAAGAGGGCGTATGTGAGCCACCTACCGGGCAAATTGTTAAGTAGGGGTACATAATTATGCTCACAAGCAACCGTAGGCCTCCAAAGAATTTGACATTTATAAATAGACACATTTCAAATCCTAAGGATTTGTCAAGCAGACTGAAAATGGAGGAGTGAAAAGATTATAATAATTTTTCACTTGAACATATGCATCACCCTCCGATCGCTCTGTCTTTCTCTCTATCCAGCGCTATCTCTTTCTCTCCCTCTCTCTCACTATCTCTCTATCACATTCTCTCTCACTCTTTAGCTGTGTGTGTTAGATCATGTTTGGTCTATGTATGTATGTATGCATGTACTTTCATTGCTATGGGCGCATGACCGAATGGTTAGAACGTTTGCTTTCTGACCATGGGCGATTTGTCAGGCAAGCAAAGTCTATCCTAACGTGCGGCAGCTTAGGAAAGTCTCTGAAAACCATGCCGCGGCTTGACCCAGACCTTGCGAGTGAAATTGGGTAGACTGAACCGTTGTGGGCCGTCGATAGGTGTGCTAACGCGAAGCCATAAGTCGTCGAGGGCTTGAGCGTGCTGGCCTTGTTCAAACTGCTGATTACTCTAGAGAACACGTTTCTCTCCCAGAAACTGCAATTAAGGTCTGCTCAGCATAGTCGCGTTATAAACCACAGGCGGGCTCTGTGGGTGTTGAGCAAACACAAATGTGCCTGAGCAAGCATCTGCAATAGGGATTGGCTAACCGCCCTAGTAGACGGGTATCCCCGAAAACGAGTGGCCAGCTATTATTTTTATTGTTATGAAGCAACTGAAAAAAATACTTTAAAATTTGTTTACAATGATGTTCACCCAGTACAAGGCTCAAAAACCAATCGAGGTAGAGGGTAATAGAGTAAGAAGCATAGTTTATGGAGATATATGAGGAAGATGACGGTTGGCCAACCCAAAGGCCGAACCATAACATAAGCGAACCCATATGGAGGGAGTTGGGAGTTATAACAAAAAGCTAAAGAATATGTAAAAATGTTATTGTTGTTTTTATTTGGGTGGTATGTTTTTATTTGATGGGTATGATATTTATTTTTGGGGGTATGTTTTTTACAATAATGTTCAACCTGTACACGTTCCAAGAGCCACTCAAGGTAGAGGGACACAGAGTAAGAGGCACATTATATGGTGATATGTAAGGTCAAGATCGTAATGATTGAGAAAGCATCGTCTTGGGAGACGGTTCCACAAAACAGCGGTTCGTGGGAAGAATCTACTTGAGTGGAACTTACATCTCACAAGTACAATTCGAAGGGAATGAGGGTGGTTCACTACAACGGGCGTGGCATGGTAGGTCTTACCCGTGGGAGTTAGAAGTAAAGAATTATGGTAAAGGTGATATTCATTGATCGAATTAACATTAGTGTAGGTTGAAATATTTGAAATTTATTGACCGAATACTTAATAATATCTACACATCAGAAACTTTCTTTGTTCTTGAGAATTAGGCAAGAAAATTTCTTTTACAATGATGTTCTCTATATATAAGCTCCCAAGTTGTAGTGATCAGGGAAACGTGCTCTTGGGAGACGGTTCCACGAAACTGCGGTTCGTGGGAAGAAACTGCTCGTGTGGAACTTACATCTTACCAAGGAATGAGAGTGGTTTGCTACAAGGTTCGTGGCATGGTGCATCTTAGCTGGGAAGTTTAGAACTGGTGGAACTAAAGAATTTAGTTTGTATGAACACTTACTATCAAAATAGCGAAAGAGCAGCAAGAGGTTTGCGACATTTGATTTGTGGGAAAGATGATGCGGATACGCTCTGTGAAGACTGGAATGTGAAGACTGTGCACTTCCTGTCCATATGACAGAAATACTCCATGTTAGGCCTGGTCTGGCTCTTGCAAAGCTAGAGGATAGTAGCTCTTAATAAACTTTGTCTTTCTGTTATTTATCCTAAGCCCTATTCCGCCATCCATTTACTCACGCACACTATATTATGCGTTGTCTTCCTCTGTCCCTCTTTGCCTTTATCTGTCCTGCGAGTATCAAATTTTCCAAGCCTTCTGTCCTTATTATAACGTCGTGAATCACACGCTCACTCCACGCTATACTCAGAATCCTTATCAAGTATTGTAAATTCTAGTGGACTTAATATAATAACAAAAGGTAAGTTAGAAAATAGATGTACTCCTGGAAATGGTTTTATACGGAGACTTTGTAAATGTAGGAGACCATGGCTTTCCACACGTTCTTGTCCTTTGTAGCTCTTAATATACTTTGTCTTTCTGTTATTTATCCTAAGCCCTATTCCGCCATTCATTTACTCAAGCACACTATGTTATGCGTTGTCATCCTCTGTCCCTCTTGCCCTTTATCTGTCCTGTGAGTATCAGATTTTCCAAGACTTCTATCCTCATTATAACGTCATGACTCACATGTTCGCTCCAAGCTATCCTCAGAATCCTTATCAAGTGTTGTAAATTCTAGTGGACTTAATATAATGACAAAAGGTACGTTAGAAAATAGATGTATTCCTGGAAATGTTTTTATACGGAGACTTTGTAAATGTAGATCATGGCTCTCCACAAGTTCCTGTCCCTTGTAGCTCTTAATATATTAGGTTGGTGCAAAAATAATGTCGTTTTCTCACATGTGAGAAAACGACATTATTTTTGCACCAACCTAATACTTTGTCTTTCTGTTATTTCTCCTAAGACCTGTTCCGCCATCCATTTACTCAAGCACACTATGTTATGCGTAGTTTTCCTCTGCTGTGCTCCTTTCCCTTTATCTGCCCCGTGAATATTAGATTTTCCAAGCCTTCTTTCCTCATTATTTGCGCTAGAAAACTTCAACTGTCTCTCCCTGATGTTAAGCATTAATTTCCTTGTGGTTCACTACAGGGATCCGAATATTTCCCAGTATCTTTAGCGATGGAGTTCCACTTGAGTTCTGGATTGAGTTTGTACCAATGTACGCTAAAAGCAAGGGACCTAATTCAGTGAACACGCGCTCATCGCTTGGTGATGATGGAATGTCGAGGCATTGAATGTGACCAGCCACTTTTTCCAATTCCATGGCGTTACACCATTTGCACAACCAAGTTTACAGCACATGGTATTCCCAGACGGTCACCTATCTAGGTATTGACCACGCTCGACGTTGCTTAATAATTTAGAAAATTATGTTGTTATGATCAGTTTTCAATTATTTTACATATCAAACCTGATCTCCTATTAACTTTTATAAAATATAAGAGAAAATAACAAAACAAGACTGAAAACAGAAGAATTAAGACGACTTTAGGCTAGCTATGAAAACAGAAGAATTAAGACGACTTTAGGCTCGCCATGAAAACAGAAGAATTAATACGACTTTAGGCTCGCCATGAAAACAGAAGAATTAAGATAACTTTAGGCTCGCCATGAAAACAGAAGAATTAAGGCGACTTTAGGCTCGGCATGAAAACAGAAGAATTAAGACGACTTTAGACTCGCCATGAAAACAGAAGAATTAAGGCGACTTTAGACTCGCCATGAAAACAGAAGAATTAAGACGACTTTAGGCTCGCCATGAAAACAGAAGAATTAAGACGACTTTAGGCTCGCCATGAAAACAGAAGAATTAAGACGACTTTAGGCTCGCCATAGACCCTGGTAAAATTTCTGTATAAACCCCATAATAACAGGGTCAGTTTTGTTTACCTTGCCAGATGAGACACTGCCTTCCGGCATAGCATCATCTGGATTACTCTATGCCCGAAGGAAGAAAGTTCAAGATTTATATGAACCCCCACACACACTGAGTCAGATTGTGACCTAAGGTCGGTTTTTAACGTCGGGACCCGAGTGTTTCCCCTCGGGCCGCTCGTCTAAGCTGCTCTTAGCTAGTCAAAGCTTGTTTAAGCTGGTCTTAGCTGGTCATATCTCGTCTAAGCTGGTGAAAGCTTTTCTAAGCTAGTCATACGCGGTCATTCTAACGCTACGTAACATGTCACGCAACAGTGGGGTTAACGCAAGGGTTTGGAGAAGGACACGGAACAGATACTACATCTACAGCATCCACCCCAACGGGAAAAAAACCCACTTCTACAACTCCTCCAGAAGAATTCGGGGTGGAAAGCCTCGAGTGGGAGGAGAGTTCCCCTAAAGCAGAGAGTTCAACAAGCACTAAGAGTTTAGTATGTGGCTAAGACCTAATACTAAACTCGAGATTTATTTGATCCCCACACTGAGGCAGGTTGTGACACAAGGTCGGGTTTTAAAATGGGGTTCAAGTGTTTCCAACGTCCTGGGTATGACGTTAAACTGCATCCAACAGCAAGGCCTCTGATCAGGAGGTTTTGAGGAGCGTGGAACCACCTGTTAATTGCTGGTGTTCCCAGTCCACATTGACCCGGGGTGGTAGCACCTGTTAGGGTCCCAGCTATGGGCAAATAGTGAACTCCTATTTTTTCCATGTGCCATGTTTAATGGATGTCAGTTATCCATAAATAGTGGATAAAGGCGTAAGTTAGATCCAGTGACAGGACCTAAAGGGTGTGAGTTCAATACCCGGTTAAGGCAGTGGAGAACTTGGAGACATGAGTTAACAGGAGATGAACAGTCTACCACAGTGAGCGAAATAAAGGGTTCGTTCGACATTCCAACCACCTGAAGAAGGCCGAAGCGTACAACGGCCGAAACGTTGTAATAAGTATGGTGACAAAGATGAGGACAATAGTCCGAATAATGTAAATAGTGTAATCGAGTTGAATTTTGTATTATAGATAATTCAATAATTCTTCTAGATATTAGATGAAGAATTTATCACAATAAAAACCACAAAGAAAATTTCAAAACCAACCCAACAGGCAGACTCATAAACCCAACCAAAAGTGAACTAGGTAAAATATGTAAAACGATATTAGAAAGAATTAATTCAGAGCTAAGGAAGAAGTTAGGAGTAAATTAGTAGAAAAATACAAAAGCAAATATACACTGGTTCAGCAACCTAAAAATACAAAACCAATATAATTGCCAATTTATACAACTAGATATAAAAGAATCGTACTCGTCTATAGCAGAAACCATGCTAGATAAGGCCATCAGATTAGCTCAAGAACAAATAGAAATAAACACAAACGAAATCATAATCATTAAACACTCTCGTAAATCACTACTTTTGACAATGAAGACGCATGGATAAAGAAATACGGGATATTTGACACTACATTGGGAAGCTTTGATGGTGTTGGGACCTGTGAACTCTTATATTTACTACACGAAGTAAAATAATAGATAGAGATGATACAGGACTCTACAGGGATGGCGGTCTCATAATCTTAAGCAATTATAACAAACAAAACACAGACAAAACTAGAAACGCAATAATAAAGATTTAAAAAAAAATATGGGATTTGACATAGACATAAAAACCAACCTAAACGAAGTAGATTTTCTAGATGTCACCTTCAATCTAAGAATAGATGCATAGAGACCATACGGAAAACCAATTGATAAACCACTGTATATACGCAAATCGTCCAATCACCGGCCATCTATAATCAAGCAAATACCTAAATCAACTAACCGCAGGCTTTCCGGCAATTCTTCCAATGAAATCATATCCTACGAAGCTAAGAAAGACTATGAAACAGCCCTAAGCAATATTGGATTCCCGGCAACACTCACATACACACCACGGAGGACTCCCCCCACAAAAAAAACAACAACAACAGAAAGAGAAACATCATATGGTTCAATCTACCGTACAACAAAAACGTAAAACAAACGTAGGAAAAATATTCATCAAACTCTTATACAAACAATTCCTCGAATCAAGCACTCTTCACAAAATATTCAACAAAAAAAAAAAAAGAAGAAAAATCAGGTACAGTTGCACCGAGTACTTGACACAAATAATAAAAAAGAACAACAGGAAAACTATCAACAAACCACCTGAACAAATTAAACCCACGTGTAACTCCAGAATAAAGAACGAATGTTCCTTTAAACGGCAACTGGTTACAAAAAATGTAATATACCAAGCCACTGTAAAATCATCAGATAACGAAGAAAAATATACATAGGAGTGACTGAAGGACCCTGGAAACAAAGAAACTACCCACACAAAACATCTTTCACATACAGCAAATACGCGAACAGCAGTATGCTTTCCAAGTATATCTGGGAAATTAAAAACAATAGGCAAATGACACCAAAAATATGGAAAATAAGGAAAGAACATCAGTCTACAACAGTCAATCCAAAAACTGTGAACTCTGCTTGCAGGGAAAAATAACTATAATTACCTTATCAGACCAAAACGAACTACTAAGTAAACGATCAGAATTAATTTCAAAATGCAGACACGAAAACAAATTTTTACTACGTTACCTAAAAATAGAAAACTGAAAATAAAAATAAATAAAATAAAAATAACCAAGCAAATACAAGTAAAATAAAACAGACTGTTGCCTCTGAGTGTTGACTTCAATGTTCACTTATATATTTACATACGCGCGCTCTCTCTCCCTGCCCCCTCTCTCTCTCTGTCTCTGTCTCTCTCTCTCTCTCTCTATATATATATATATATATATGTATATACACACACACACACATATATATATATATGCATATATATATAATATATAAAGACATATCTAATTAAAAAAAATGAATTATGAATACTGCACAAATGTTTTAAAATGTTTAGAGTATATAGTTTAAATACCTAAGTTTTAAATTTAGTTTTTAATAACTTAGTTACCTCCCTTGACGTTTGTCATAGGTTTACATCGTAAAATTTAAAAATCGTACAGTATATAACGTTAGGGTTTTTCTCTTCACAGGTAAAAATTTAATTTTCAGATGAACACAATAATTTTGTTTTAGGAAAATGATGAACACAACATTTTTGTCGTACCCCCCCCTCGCAAAAAAAAACCCTCAGATGACGACATCGTGCTAATGTCGAAAGTATTCAGAATAAAATAAACATGCATCAACTTGGAATGTTCTTTCTTCCTTTAATAAGAAACTTGTCTATAACTACGGGAGGGTCCTATTAAAAATAAATCGACAAAAGTTGTTTAAATTATTTGAAGAGACGTGTCTTAATGAATACATGCTACCAAAATATACGCAATAGTTATATATATATATTCTCTGTATATATATTTTTTTTCTCTCTCTCTCTCTCTCCACACACACACGCACACACACACATATATATATATAAGTGAGAAAAAAAGAATGAAAGGAGAATAAATAGAATGAGAAGTAAGAGAAATGAAGAGAGTATAGCTGAGAAAGAGATTGATTGTTGTGGTAGGATACACCTAATTTGCATAGTGGAGTACCGACCATATAAATATGGTTGGTACCGGGAAGAGAGGGAAGGAATCGAAAGATTCCTCGGCGACTGTCGAACTCTCTGCATTAGCAGAGGGGAACCCGGACGAGGCTTTGCCGAAGGGCAAGGGTTCGTCCGGGGAGGTTGACAGGGCCTGAACCCGTCTAGGCGGGTTCAGAAAGGCCATATTTTTGGCCGAGCCTACGGGCTCGGGAATACCCACATTAAAACGGCCTTATGCCACATTCGATCCTCGTGGGTGGATTGATAAATACAGGAATCAAGAGATTCAGAGACCGAGAGACAGACTCTCGGCGACTGTCGAACTCTCTGCATTAGCAGAGGGGAACCCGGACGAGACTTTGTCGAAGGGCAAGGTTTCGTCCGGGGAGGTTGACAGGGCCTGAACCCGTCTAAGCAGGTTCAGAAAGGCCATATTTTTGGCCGGGCCTACGGGCTCGGGGATACCCACATTAAAATGGCCTTGTGCCACATTCGATCCTCGTTTGTGTTGCATTATTATTCCATGCATTAGTCAAGTTTCAACATTGATAAAGACAGAAAAGGAGATAAAGAGAGACTATGATTGAGAATAAGATTGAGAGAGAGAGAGAGAGAGAGAGAGAGAGAAAGAGAAATAGAGTACGACTAAGAAAGAGATTGACAGAGAGAGAAAGAGAGAGACCATTGTTGAAAAACAGATTGATAGAGAGATAGACTGAGAAGGAGACTGATAAAGTGAAATAGAAAAAGAGATTATGACAGAGAAAGAGAATAATAGAGAGAGTAAGATCGAGAAAGATATCAATGGAGAGACAGAGAGAGAGAGAGAGAGAGAGAGAGAGAAAGAAAGAGAATATATGAATGAGAAAGAGATTTATAGATAAAGAGAAAGAGAGTGAGTGAGTATGATTGAGAATGAGATTGATAGAGAGTGAGAAAGAGAAACAGAGAACATGACAGAAAAAGAAAGATTAAAATTGAGAAAGAAATTGATAGAGGGGGAGAGAGAGAGAGAGAGAGAGAGAGAGAGAGAGAGAGAGTTTGAAAGAGAGAGAGTATGGTTGAAAAAGAGATTAATAGAGTAAGAAACACAGAGTATGATTGATAAAGAGAATGGTAGTGAGAAAGAGAGAGAGAGTGAGAGATAGTGAGAGATAGAGGCAGAGCGAAAGGGACAAATAGAAAGAAAAGAGTATCATTGATAAAGAGATTGATAGAGAGAGAGAAAGAATGGTTAAGAAAGGAAAAGAAAGATTAAGACTGAGAAAGCTATTGACAGAGGGAGAGGGAGAGTTAGAAAGAGAGGGTATGGTTGAGAAAAAGATTGATAAAGTAAGAAAGAGAGAGTATAACTGATAAAGAGAAGGATAGCGAGAGAGAGAGAGAGAGAGAGAAAGAAAGAAAGAAAGAAAGAGACCGAAAGAAAGAGATAAATAGAAAGAAAGAGTATCATTGAGAAAGAGATTGATAGAGAGACAGAGAGACAGAGAGAAAGAGAAAATGAGAGCATATGATTGAGTAAGAGGAAGAAATATTAAAATTGAGAAAGAAATTGGTTGGGGGAGAATGAGAATTAGAATGAGAGACTATGATTGAGAAAGAGATTGGTAGAGTAAGAAAGAGAGAGTATGACTGATAAAGAAAAGGAGAGAGGGAGAGACAGAAAGAAAAAGAGACCGAGAGAAAAAGGCAAAGAGAAAGAAAGAGTATCATTGAGAAAGAGATTAATTCGAGAGAGAGAAAGAGAAACTGAGAATATGATTGAAAAAGAGAAAGAAAGATTAAGACTGAGAAAGAAAGTGATAGAGGAAGAGTTAGAAAGAGAGAGAGTATGGTTGAGGAAGAGATTGATAGAAGAAGTATGATTAATAAAGAGAATGGTAGAGTAAGAGAGTGAGAGAAAGATAAAAAGACATAGAGAAAGAAACAGAGAGAAAGAAAGAGTATGATTGAGAAAGAGATTGATTGATTGATTGAGAGAGAGAGAGAGAGAGAGAGAGAGAGAAAATCAGAGAGTATGATTGAGAAAGAGGAAGAAAGATTAAGACTGGGAAAGAAATTGGTAGTGGAAAAGGGAGAGTTAGAAGGAGAGAGTATAATTGAGAAAGAGATTGATAGAGTAAGAAAGGGAGAGTATGATTGATAAAGAAAAGAAAATAGGGAGAGATAGAAAGAAAAAGAGATCAAGAGAAAGAGGCAAAGAGAAAGAAAGGGTATTAATGAGAAAGAGATCGATAGAGAGAGAAAGAAAGAAAGAGAAACTGGGAATATCATTGGTAAAAAGAATGGTAGAGAGAGAGAGAGAATGGGAGAAAGAGAAAAAGAGAGAGTTTGAATAATAAAGAGAAGGAGAGAGAGTGGGAGAGAGAAAAAGAGAAAGAGACCGAGAGAGAGAGAGAGACAAGGAGAAAGAAAGAGTATCATTGAGAAAGAGATTGATAGAAGAGAGAGAGAGAGAGAGAGAAAATCAGAGAGTATGATTAAGGAAGATGAAGAAAGATTAAGACTGAGAAAGAAATTGATAGACGGAGTTAGAAAGAGAGAGAGAGAGAGTATGATTGGGAAAGAGATTGATGGAGGAAGTATGAGTAATAAATAGAATGGTAGCGAGAGAGATTGAGAAAGAGAAAGAGAGAAAGAAAGGGTATCATTGAGAAAGAGATTGATAGAAAGAGACAGAGAAAGAGTGAGAAAGAGAGATAAAGAGAAAAATGACAGTGTGATTGAGAAAGAGGAAGAAAGATTAAGACTGAGAAAGAAATTGATAGAAGGAGTTAGAAAGAGAGAGAGAGAGAGAGAGAGAGAGTATGATTGGGAAAGAGATTGATAGAGGGAGTATGAGTAATAAATAGAATGGTAGAGAGAGATTGAGAGAAAGAGGCAGACAGAAAGAGACAGAGAGAAAGAAAGAGTATCATTAAAAAAGAGATTGATAGAAGAGACAGACTCAGAGAGAGAGAGAGAGAGAGAGAGTAAGTGAGAGAGAGAGAGAGAAAGAAAATCATAGAGTATGATTGAGAAAGAGGAAGAAAGATTAAGACTGAGGAAGAAATTGACAGAAGGATAGTTAGAAAGAGAAAGAGAGAAAGAGAGAGAGAGAGTATGATGGAGAAAGATATTGATAGAGGAAGTATGAGTAATAAATAGAATGGTAGAGAGAGAGAGTGAGAGAAAGAGGCCGAGAGAAAGAAAGAGTGTCACTGAGAAAGAGATTGATAGAAAGAGAAAGAGAGAGATAAAGAGAAAATGAGAGTATGATTGAGAAAGAGAAAAAAAGATTGAGACTGAGAAAGAAATTGATATAGGGAGAGTTTGAAAGAGAGAGAAAGAAAGATTGATATATAGAGAGAAGGCTGGGGAAAATGGAAGTAGGGATGGAAGAGAAGGAGGAGAGCGAAATGCAAAAAGAAAAAAAAGAAAGAAAGAAAGAAAAAACGAATAAGCATTCTAACAGCAGATGAAGAAAGGCTCGAACTGAAAAAAACATCTAGAACTAAAAAGGATGCTGGTAAGCAAAGAAAATTCGAAAGAAATATATAACGACGCATAGAAATACAACCATATTTCATATGTCGTTGGGAATGGATGATGATGAAAATGGGTGTAGAAAGTCGGGGGAAAATTTTACGGGACTTTTGATGTCTTTTCCGTACAAGGAAAAAAAAAAGGCTGGTTGTTGGAGGGGGGTGTCTACAAATAAGTGGGGGTCGGGGAAAGGTAGGCATGTTTCTTCTTCGCCTTTATATCAAGCGAGGCAGCTGGTAAAGCCGTTTTCAAAGCAAGATTTAAAACATATGGAAAATACATACAAAGGTATCATGAAGTCTATTCCTTGACACCTCCAGACCCCACCATCCCACTGTGTACGCATATTCCTCCAAGTCACCCCCCAACTCAAACATCGACCCCTTGCATCTTCTTCCTCTCTCATCGCTCCGACTCTCACCACCCACCAATTTTGTCTTGTTAGTAACTCTGGGAAAACGAGATGATGAATGGCAATTTCTTAGCTTGGGGTAGACGGCCCAGTAGTGAAAGAGAAAGAGTGACCCAGGCAATGATGGAATATAGGGGTAAAAGGTCGTGGGGAAAGGCAATCGGGGGAGGGTCGATAGAACAGTTCTTATATGGTATATCTGGGATCTTGATATAAAATATGGCTTAATCGGTAACACGTAGCACTCATAAAAAAATAAATTCACACACGGGCGTGAGCAAGACGTTGATACAGAAGCCGGAAAGTCTCTCATAAGAAAAGAAATGGAAAAGGAAAATTATGGGATATAAATGATGACCAAACGAAAATCTTTCTTTCTTTCTTTCTTTCTTTCTTTCTTTCTTTCTTTCTTTCTTTCTTTCTTTCTTTCTTTCCTTCCTTCCTTTCTAGGGTTATTCATTTCACAATCTAACTAGCTGTCTTGTTTTTAAAAGGATGTTTATTGATATATTTATCGTAATTTTTAGAAAATGGTATCTATCTATCTATCTATCTATCTATCTATCTATCTATCTATCTATCTATCTATCTATCTATCTATCTATCTATCCCGGTCTGTTCATATCTATCTATCTATCTATCTATCTATCTATCTATCTATCTATCTATCTATCTATCATAAATTTAAAAAATATTTATCAAAATTTATTGAAATGATATTTATCTATCTATCGTAATTTACTTAAATGATATATATACCTACCTGTCATTATTTATTTAAATTCTATCTATCTATCTATCTATCTATCTATCTATCTATCTATCTATCTATCGTAATTTAAAGAAATATTTATCAAAATTTATTTAAATATTTATTTATCTATCGTAATTTGCTTAAATGATATCTATCTACCTATCATTATGTATTTAAATTCTATCTATCTATCTATCTATCTATCTATCTATCTATCTATCTATCTTCACTTCACTATCTATCTATCTATCTATCTATCTATCTATCTATCTATCTATCTATCTATCTATCTCGTTGATCCATCCCCTCACGTAACACCTCAGCGTAAAAATGGGGCACACCCACAGTTATTGCTTAACGACTGTGATATGATTAATAAAAAGGGAGCGTCTACGAGATCTATAAGCTTCTTGATCCCGCAATAATATTGGCCTTGTTCCATCCATATACGAGGATGTGCAAATGCCGACCAGTTTGAGAATTGAGTTGCTTTCCTCATCCACCAAGGATGAGGAAAGCAACCAATAACCAATATTCAAGTACACAGATTTGCTCTTGCTCTCATGATTATAATTGGGCCGATATACCCATGTACACCCCCCACATTATATTAAGAAGAGTTGGTGGGAAGTAAGAACCATATTCTGAAATCCGAAATATATATATATATATATATATATATATATATATATATATATATATATTGCATTATGAAAGTTGGTTCACTGTGTCGTGCGAGACATTTTTTCCCGCCAGAATTTGTCTTACATATTTCTAAGCCTACCATTCACCCATGCATTGAATATTGCTGTCATATCTGCTTTGTTGCTTCTGTTATGTGTTAGGTTGATGCAAAAATAATGACGTAATAATGTCGATTTTTGACGTTATACGTCAAAAAACGACATTATTACGTCATTATTTGTGCACCAACCTCATATTCAGACATGCTTGATATAACCTAAAGAAAAACCTGCAATATTATTGGTCCTGTCCTGGCATCTCCTCTTCATTCACTTCCCCGCTGCCATAAATGTAGCTTCTCTGTACCCTCTTCTATAAATATTTCCATGCTAATTATTCCAATGATTTTTCCTCAATGGTACTGATGAGACTTGGCGAGTGATTCATTTGTCCATGATTTTGTCCTAAATAACGAGAGTATTATGACCTTGCTTTTTCTTGATGCGGTTTGTAAATTACTTGACCTGAGATTTCATTTGAGACTTTGGTTCGTCCAATATTACAAGAGAATAAATAAGAAAGTTACGTCCAATTTATACACGACTAGCAGTAGAGCCCGACGTTGCCCGGGGATCTAAGAGTAAGAGATAGATCAAGTATCGACCATCATAAAGACTGAATAATAAAATTGACAAAGATTATTGTTTAAGATTGACGGACACGCATGTCTTAATTAGTTTTTTTTTCACGAATTGGTCAAACCCAAACTCAAACAAAAACATTGTTTTCAATCGTTATGAGTCTATCGATTGAATAGAATTTTATTATAAACAATTGTCTTGTAAATAGAATTTTTAATCCATTCTGAATGTAATAATAAAGAAAAAAGTGTGCAAGACAATAAGAAACACTACCTGCCAAAAAAGTGAAGTTTTGTTGAAATCGGTTGGAAAATGTAGGAAATCCGATCCCAAATATAAACGAACACACACACAACCAACCAACCTGGGTTTTATAAGTATAACTCGAAGTGAGTTGTTTCATTAATGCCTCTTAATCGTGTTTTCAAATTGATTTTGTGCAAAACAATTGTTTTTCCAATATTTGGCGCTGTTAGAACCACCGCAAGGTAATTTTACGTAGTCCTGTGAAGTTTTGTTGAAATCGTTTGAAAATTGTAGGAAATTCGATCCAATATATAAACTTTACAGACACACACACAATCTGCGTTTTATAATAAGTAGGATTTTCATTTGAGGTGGCAATATTTGAGCTGATATTTGTTTTCCCTCTTTTTAGATAGTTCACTTAGATGTGAATTTGAGACCATTTAACAAATGTTTTCCCTGTTTTTAAAGTTCACTTGGATGTGAATTTGAGATCTTTTGACAAATATTATTTTTAACGTCTCCAAAACAAAATTGCTCTATTTTAATCATCTGAGAGAACCCTTTTTACCATCCATCAGCATATGGCTGATGCTAACCTTCGAAACAGTGACTCATTGTCTTTTTCGGTTTAGTGTTTTCCGCTGATGTGAAGCGGAAAGATTATATTGAATCAATTGCCAAGTTTGCTGCTAGGAAAGTTGATTCCCTGTGTCGTACTAGACAATTTTTCTTGCCAGAATCTTAAAAATTTATGAATCTACCATTCGTCCTTGCTTTGAATATTGCTGCCACATCTGGTCTTTTGCTCCTGTTATGTATTTAGACGGTGATAGTCCAAGGTAGAACCAATAAAGAACTCAAATACGGATATGGAATAACACAGATATATTACAAACAGGAATATATACAGAGAGGTAGAAAAGTGTTAGTACGAACAATCAGGTTTAGTAGTAATTGTCTGAACGCGACTCTGTTTCGGACTGCCTCTGACTGACTCGCTCGCTCTGACTGACTGACAGACTCCTGACGGACTTCACTCCAGACTTCAGACTGAACGGTATTTAGTCACCACCCCCACGAGGGCATCATGTGGCACAAGGCCGGTTTAACGTGGGATCTCCGAGCCCGTGAGCTCGGCCAAAAATATGCCCTTTGAACCCGTATAAACGGTTTAGCTCCCCGAAAGAGACTCCGCCCTTCAGCGTAGCCTCGTTCGGGTTAATCCCCGCCCGAAGGCAGAGAATTCAACCGATCAGCCGGTCGGCCGGTCGCCCGACTTCGGACTGAATTCCCTGCTTCTTCTTGAGGCGTAAGGCGTAGTATTTATTACGTACGGAATAGTCCATTATGTTATTATGGGCAAGTCCATTAACAATTGTCTTGATAGAATCCAAAGAACCTGCAATGTTATTGGCTCTGACCTGGCATCTCGGCTTCAGTTACTTTCCCTTTGCCATAGCATAGCTTCTCTGTGCTTTTTTTTCTATAATACTTTCAGGGTAATATAGTTCAGATGAACTTTTCTCTATAATACCTAGACTTTATGAATTTAAGCGCAGTGCGAGATTGACGACAGGATCTCGTCTTGTTATTGTTGAAACGACTAGAGTTAACCGAAAGTCCTATGCTAACAGTTTCTGCTATTGCACTACTCACGTGTGAAACTATATTCCGGCTTCTTGCTTTTCAGTCAACTATGATTTTAAAAAAGTTCAATACAATGCCAATCGTCATCTTCTGTTCTTTTATTGATCCCTTTCCTTAATAACGTCTTCTTTTTCTCATTTTCTCTAACAGTCAGTAACCCTCTTGCGTCTTAGTGACTTTATTACCTTTTCTGCGGTGAAATGATTAAAATTTAAGATAATTCAATCTTTCGAATACCATAACCGACACTGCTGAATAACTTGTACTGTTGACTTGATGGGCAGGAATGTTTTAGGCCTAAACCTCATGATCAGTTGATTTATCATCCTTTGGTCTTAATGATTGGGATAGTGAAAGATGTCTTTCAAAAGCTAAGTAAAATATTAAGAAACAGGAAAATTTAGTTAGAAAAAATAGAAAAAAGTATGCAACTGTTATGTAATGTCAGTATCCTATATGGCAATGAATAATGGACAATTTCCACACAGGTGATGAGAAAACTCAAGTTAACAGAAATATTTTTTAGACGCGGATTTTAAGATTATGTACAGAGCATGTAAGCAACGAAGTCTTATCGCTTTGAGCCCTGACCACCGCTTTACCGGAGGTAGAGAAAAAAACACGTAATGCCCAGCCTCTGGTTGAACGGTGGTAGAGAAAAATGACGTAATACCCAGCCACCGGTTGAACAGTGGTAGAGAAAAATGGCTTAATGACCAGCCACCGGTTGAACGGTGGTAGAGAAAAATGCTGTAATGCCCAGCTAGCCGTTGAACGGTGGTAAAAATGACGTAATGTCCAGCCACCGGTTGAACGGTGGTAGAGAAAAATGACGTAATGCCCAGTCACGGGTTGAACTGTAGTTGAGAAAAATGACGTAATACACAGCCACCCGTTGAACGGTGGTGGAGAAAAATGGCGTTGCCTAGCCACCGGTTGAAGAGTGGTAGAAAAAATGACTTAATGCCCAGCCACCGGTTGAACGGTGTTAGAGAAAAATGACGTAATGCCCAGTCACCGGTTGAACGGTGGTAGAGAAAAATGACGTAATGCCCAGTCACCGGTTAAACGGTGGTAGAGAAAAAATGACGTAATGCACAGTCACCGGTTGCACGGTGGTAGAGAAAAATGGCGTCATGCCCAGCCACCGGTTGAACGGTGTTAGAGAAAAATGACGTAATGCCCAGCCACCGGTTGAACGGTGGTAGAGAAAAATGACGTAATGCCCAGTCACCGGTTAAACGGTGGTAGAGAAAAAATGACGTAATGCACAGTCACCGGTTGCACGGTGGTAGAGAAAAATGGCGTAATGCTCAGCCACCGGTTGAACGGTGTTAGAGAAAAATGACGTAATGCCCAGTCACCGGTTGAACGGTGGTAGAGAAAAATGACGTAATGTACAGTCACCGGTTGAACGGTGGTAGAGAAAAATGACGTAATGCCCAGTCACCGGTTGAACGGTGGTAGAGAAAAATGACTTAATACCCAGCCTCTGGTTGAATGGTAGGTAAACTCTTGTAACTATTTTTATATTTACCGTGAAACATTACATACCAATTATTTGCAAATTTTGACTCAGCGGCTCGAGCAGAAGGGTTAAAATTATCCAGGTAATTTAATTTGAAGATTTAATTTAAAATTTATATTTAATTTAATAAAAAATTAAGATCTTAATACATGTTTTTTATACATATATTTATTTGTTATATTTATTTTATGCATATGGTTAATTGTTAAATGATATATTTTATTGTTATATATTTTATACATATTTTCACAATATCTATAAAATATTGTTATATTTTATACATATTGTTAATAGTTATATTTATTTTATACATATATTTATTAAATATTTATTTCTATAAATACATGTTTTTTTTATACATATATTTATATTTTATACATGTTAATAAAAATTAAGATGTAATTTAATATTTAATTTGAAGAATTGACAATGGTACTTTACACACTTGTAACTATTTTCATATCTACCGTGAAACATTGCTTACCAATTATTTGCGAATTTTGAGTCAGGAGCTCAAGCAGAATGGTTGAGATTGTTCAGGAATGCAAGGTTCAACGGGTTGTGGTTGTCTATAGAATGTAATTAATTTTCATACGTATAACCAAGCTGTGGATATGATTTGAGTCTGTTTAATGGTACATCAACAGCTTATGAGTCTTTTAATGCCGACATTTAATTTTCTTGGGAGCTTTGAAGTAATAAAATTATTATATATGTTATTCTGCTTTCACAATTGAATACATGGTAGATAATATTCAGTTTTTTTTGCGTATATATGTTTGTGTGACATGATTACAAGAGGCTGTAATATGTGTGTTTTATGTTGAAGTTATATTTTGGAATACAATTTAATTTCTTTAAAACTTTGAGCCCTGACCACCGCTTTACTGGTAGAAAAAATGGCGTAATGCCCAGTCACCGGTTGAACAGTGGTAGGGAAAAATGACTTAATGCTCAACCACCGGATGAACGGTGGGTAAACTTGTAACTATTTAAATCATTCAGGAATACAGGGCTGAAAGTGTTATATTTGTCTATGGAAAGTGATTCATTTTTGTACGTATAACCACGCTGTGGGTATGATTTGAGTTCTTTGTTTAACGGCACATCAACACCTTATGGGTCATTTAATGCTGAAATTTAATTTTACATGGAAGCTTTGAATTAATAATAATATCATATACATTATTTTTTTTTAAATGATTAATCATCTCACAGACTATTATCGGTTTTACTAGTATTGAGAAGAGTTTCCTTCCAAACGTTTTGTTTAACTCTTTGACCCTGGTGGCCTAGAAAAATGGCGTAATGCCCAGCCACCGGTTGAACGGTGGTAGAGAAAAATGGCTTAATGCTCAGCCTCTGGTTGAACAGTGTTAGAGAAAAATGCTGTAATGTCCAGCAACCGGTTGAACAGTGGTAAAGAAAAATGGTTTAATGCCCAGCCACCGGTTGAACGGTGGTAGAGAAAAATGACTTAATGCCCAGCCACTGGTTGAACGGTGGTAGAGAAAAATGGCGTAATGCCCAGCAACCGGTTGATCGGCGGTAGAGAAAAATGACTTAATGCCCAGCCACCGGTTGAACGGTGGTAGAGAAAAATGACTTAATGCCCAGCCACCGGTTGAACGGGTAGTAGAGAAAAATGGCGTAATGCTCAGGAACCGGTTGAACGGGCGGTAGAGAAAAATGGCGTCATGCCCAGCAACCGGTTGAACGGTGGTAGAGAAAAATGGCGTCATGCCTAGTCACCGGTTGAACGGGTAGTAGAGAAAAATGGCGTCATGCCTAGTCACCGGTTGAACGGTGACAGAGAAAAATAACTTAATGCTAACCAACCGGTTGAACGGTGGTAGAAAAAAATGGCCCAATGCCCAGCCACCGGTTGAACAGTGGTAGAGAAAAATGGCGCAATGCCCAGCAACCGGTTGAACGGTGGTAGAGAAAAATGACTTAATGCCCAGCCACCGGTTGAACGGTGGTAGAGAAAAATGACGTAATGCCCAGCCACCGGATGAACAGTGGTAAAGAAAAATGGTTTAATGCCCAGCCACCGGTTGAACGGTGGTAGAGAAAAATGACTTAATGCCCAGCCACCGGTTGAACGGTGGTAGAGAAAAATGGCGTAATGTCCAGCCACCGGTTGAACGGTGGTAGAGAAAAATGACGTAATGCCCAGCCACCGGTTGAACGGTGGTAGAGAAAAATGACTTAATGCCCAGCCACCGGTTGAACAGTGGTAGAGAAAAATGACGTAATGCCCACCCACCGGTTGAACAGTGGTAAAGAAAAATGGTTTCATGCCCAGCAACCGGTTGAACGGTGGTAGAGAAAAATGACTTAATGCCCAGCCACCGGTCGAACGGTGGTAGAGAAAAATGGCTTAATGCTCAGACTCTGGTTGAACGGTGGTCGAAAAAAATGACGTAATGCCCAGCCACCGGTTGAACGGTGGTAGAGAAAAATGGCGTCATGCCTAGTCACCGGTTGAACGGGCGGTAGAGAAAAATGGCGTCATGCCCAGCAACCAGTTGAACGGTGGTAGAGAAAAATGGCGTCATGCCCAGCAACCGGTTGAACTGTGGTAGAGAAAAATGGCGTCATGCCTAGTCACCGGTTGAACGGTGACAGAGAAAAATAACTTAATGCTAACCAACCGGTTGAACGGTGGTAGAAAAAAATGGCCCAATGCCCAGCCACCGGTTGAACAGTGGTAGAGAAAAATGGCGTCATGCCCAGCAACCGGTTGAACGGTGGTAGAGAAAAATGACTTAATGCCCAGGCAACGGTTGAACGGGCGGTAGAGAAAAATGACTTAATGCCCAGCCACCGGTTGAACGGTGGTAGAGAAAAATGACTTAATGCCCAGGCAACGGTTGAACGGGTAGTAGAGAAAAATGGCGTAATGCCCAGGAACTGGTTGAACGGGCGGTAGAGAAAAATGGCGTCATGCCCAGCAACCGGTTGAACGGTGGTAGAGAAAAATTACTTAATGCCCAGGCAACGGTTGAACGGGCGGTAGAGAAAAATGGCGTCATGCCTAGTCACCGGTTGAACGGGCGGTAGAGAAAAATGGCGTCATGCCCAGCAACCGGTTGAACGGTGACAGAGAAAAATGACTTAATGCCCAGCCACCGGTTGAACGGTGGTAGAGAAAAATGACTTAATGCCCAGCCAACGGTTGAACGGGTAGTAGAGAAAAATGGCGTAATGCCCAGCAACCGGTTGAACGGGCGGTAGAGAAAAATGGCGTCATGCCCAGCAACCGGTTGAACGGTGGTAGAGAAAAATGGCGTCATGCCTAGTCACCGGTTGAACGGGCGGTAGAGAAAAATGGCGTCATGCCTAGTCACCGGTTGAACGGTGACAGAGAAAAATAACTTAATGCTAACCAACCGGTTGAACGGTGGTAGAAAAAAATGGCCCAATGCCCAGCCACCGGTTGAACAGTGGTAGAGAAAAATGGCGTAATGCCCAGCAACCGGTTGAACAGGCGGTAGAGAAAAATGGCGTAATGCCCAGCCGCCGGTTGAACGATGGTAGAGAAAAATTACTTAATGCTCAACCACCGGATGAACGGTGGGTAAACTTGTAACTATTTTTATATCTTCCGTGAAACATTACATAGCAATTATTTGCGAATTTTCACTCAGGAGCTCAGGCAGGGTTAGGGTTGAAATTATTAAGAGACGCAGGGCTGAAAGTGTTAAGGAAAATACAAACAAAAAGGCGTTTTGAATCAGACAGATGAAATGTCTGGGATAAATAGTGAGGAAGAGGGGCTTGGAGAATTTGATACTCAGAGAACATCGAAAGTAAAGGGGGTCGGAACGTGAAGTGGTGGGGATGGTAAATACACAATCTTTATTAAGCGCTACCTTTGATAGGAAGTCGTAAAGAGCCCAGATTCCACTCCCACCCTGAAGGGACACGGCATATAGAAGACGTACAAATAAGATATTATTCGCTCATCGAGTAGCTTGATCTTCAGTCGGTAATTTTGTGTTGGACGGAGAAAATAACTAAACGTAGTTTTTCTTCGCACATTTTAAATGTGGCCCCTATTCTATAGCCATATCCGATGCGAAGAGAACGAAAGTAATATATTAGGTTGGTGCAAAAATAATGACGTAATAATGTCGTTTTTTGACGTATTTTTTAATGTCAAAAAACGACATTATTACGTCATTATTTTTGCACCAACCTAATATAAATTCCAACATTCACAACATTAATCCAAAAGAGGGCTCGATATCGATAGTAGAGCAATAGTTATTTATTTATTATAATTTTATCATATAGACAAAACCATTGGTTTTGTATATATATATATATATATATATATATATATAAATATAAATATAAAAGAAAATGGTTTAAGTTCGACAATTATTTAATATATTTTCTGTTTATACGTTATTCTTTATAGATATTATAGAAGTAAATGCTCTGTTTTTAATTAACACTATTAATTACACTTACCGGCCTGAATGTTCGAGAACTTTCGTAGAAAATATGCATTTTCCGACAGGAATCGAACCTGTAATCTTATACGGAAACCATACTTAATACATTTCATGATATGTTGTCATTGTTTACGTTAAGATACTTTTCGTGAGCAGAAATGATCCGTCGAGAAAAATCGTCGAAAGTTGTTTGTTTATTAAACAGTAATTCAGACTTTCCTAACCAGACACTTCTCTGTAGCTAAATGGTATAGCACATTAGAATTCCGTATGGGAATACAGGTTTGATTCCTGTTGGAGAACGCATATTTTCTACGAAATTTCTCGAACAATCAGGCCGGTCAATGTAATTAATACTGTTTGATTACAAACAGAGCATTTACTTCAATAAATTGAATCTATAAAAATAACATATAAAATGAATATATATATATATATATATATATATATATATATATATATATATATATATATAATTATTTATTTAAAAATATGATTTCAACACGCTACATACACACACACACACACACACACACACACACATATATATATATATATATATATATATATATATATATATATATATATATATATATATATATACTGCGTTTAAATTCATAAAGTCTAGGTATGTCGCGTAAAGTTCAGAACAATTACCATGAAAGTATTCACAGAAAAAACACAGGGAAAGTACATTGCGGCGTTGGAAAAGTGACTGAAGCCGAGATGCCAGGTCAGGGTCAATAACATTGCAGATTCTTTTTTTTTGGATTTTATCAAGAATCTGTAAATATACAGCAGGAACACCAGACCATATGTGATAGTGATATTCAAAGCATGGACGAATGGTAGACTGACCAGAAGTGTTGAAACAAAATGGCTATTTTTGTAGTGATTCCATAACATATTTATGTTATAATTTTCGAATAAATAATTATATATATATATATATATATATATATATATATATATGTGTGTGTGTGTGTGTGTGTGTGTGTAATTGTACTCATGTTGAACATAATAGAGACCTTTTTATTGGGAACGCTTTAAAACCTTGCAAAATCTTATTGTGTAAAGGGAGGTAAAATATGAATGACGTTAAGTGATGTGATTTTTTGACCTGTTAAACGAAAGTGAGTTGATGTTGTTACTGATTTTAAACAATTTTTTTAGTCTTTTCATCAAAAGCAAGGCGATAACGCCACTAAGAAGCAAGAGGGCTACTCGAAGTGATAGAGATGGAAAAGTCTTTAGAAGGAACTCGAAACCGAATGACAATATAAATGTCAGAGTTTAGGCGGAGACGTTAGAAGTGCAGAGTTGAAGTAGAATTTAGAAAGAACCGGAAATCCAATCCTAATTTTTATTTATTTATTTTATTTATTTTTTTTTTTTTTAAATGTTTTGAGTTAACCATTTTCTTTTTATTTAAAAAAAAAATATGGCCATGCCTAATATGTTGGCTTGAAAAAGAAATGTTTCTTTTAAGAAAGGAGATATTTGAAAAAAAACCCTGGGCGTAAATTAATATTTTGACAAGAATCGATAACTGCACTTTCAATAACTTTTTGTCTAAGACATTTTCTCTGTTAATAAGTACAGTATTTATGAAATCGAAGTTGTGGTTGAATATATTTCTCCCTATAACTACTAGTTAGAAAATACAAGGGATAAATTCATTGGATAAAAGGGAGATCTCTCTTATGATCATGAATACGTTTTTTTTTTTATTTCTACAAGTTTCACCAGTATATTGTAAGGGGCACTTATTTTTATTATTGCATTTTTGGTTCTGAACATATCCATAATAGTTTTGGATGCAGTTGTAATTAATTTAATATTACAATTAGATGTATTATTTTGAATAGCAGATGTTATGTACACTATTTACATTATTCGGACTATTGTCCTCATCTTTATCGCCATATTTATTATTTTATTCGTTTCGGCCGTTGTACGCTCCGGCCTTCTTCAGGTGGTTGGAATGTCGAACTGAACCCTTTATTTCGTTCACTGGGGTAGACTGTTCTAGTTCCACGTGCCATGTTTAATGGATGTCAGTTATCAGTTATCTCCTATTAATTCCCCTCTCCAAGGACACATGACACA
Organism: Acanthosepion lycidas; assembly: GCA_963932145.1. Lineage (NCBI taxonomy): Eukaryota > Metazoa > Mollusca > Cephalopoda > Sepiida > Sepiidae > Acanthosepion > Acanthosepion lycidas. The sequence goes on along the minus strand of OZ010609.1, from coordinate 29,225,362 downwards.
GTAGATAAAGGCGTTGGTTAGATCCAGTGACAGGACCCAAAGAGTGTGAGTTCAATACCCGGTTAAGGCAGTGGAGAACTTGGAGATGGGAATTAACAAGAGATAACTGAAAACGGACATCCATTAAACATTGTCTAGAAATGAATGCCTTAAACATGGAGGATGAAAAGTTGCACTTCCGCTCTATGGATTTCGTAAAGGAGCAATTCTAGGAACAGTGAGAAAACAAAAGTATATATTCCACTCGTACGAACCTATCCTAAAAATCTTGTCGGCATTAAATAACCCGTTGAGGTCGATATGCCGCAAAAACAAATTAAACTAAAACAAAGTGTACATATAAAAATTAAAACACCTTTTAAATTGATTATACGTTGAAATCATCCAAAGTTGATTTAGAAAATGACTCAGTAATCCCCCATTGTATCCGAAGTAGTGAAGACGTGGAGTTCGCATTGAACGTATTTTATTTATTTTTTATTAAATTGCGTTCAATTGAAATGGAAAAGATTTTTTAATTAAGAACCAAAAATTAGCAGATGACGCTAATGTGCCGAACACTACTTCATCCCGTACATCAAGTGTCAATTTGTGGTGCCTTATAGATTGAAACTTTACATCGTTCGGTTGCGAGTCAGACTTTGTTGAATGTTGATGTTTTGTCCACAAATTAATGCCTTAAAGATGGAGGATGAAAACTTGCTCATCAGCCATATTATTATACTCTATGGATTACGGAAAGGAGTAAGCGTCGGAACTGCGACAAAAAAACAAAAAAAAGAAGGTTTATTTGGATTGTGCTCCAGATCTTCGTCAGGTTGACCTTTAACCTAAACGATCAACCACACTCCGAGCGACATTACGACGTCGATGAAGACACTCTGCTTGCCATCGTGGAGAAAAAACCAAAGATTTCGACGTAAGAGATTGTTAAAAGATTGAAAATCAACTGCCTTTTGCCATTTGAAGAGAATTGGGTTCCAGAAAAGGTTGTTTGGCAAATTTCGCCCGTGTGATTTCCACCTAAATCATTAACCACGCTCTGGGCGACCTTCCGACGTCGTTGAAGACGCTCTGCTTGCCATATTGGAGAATAAACCGAAGATTTCGATCGCTAAGAGTTTGAAAATCGGTATCTCAACTGCCTTTTGCCATTCGAAGAGACTTGAGTTCAAGAAAAAAACGCCTGATTTTGACAAATCGAACAGGTGCCATTTTCTACCATGACACCGCAAAGACCATATATTGCAAGACAGACCTTGCAGAAGCTTAAAGAGTCAAATAGGAAACCCTCCAGCATTCACTGTTTTCTCCTGACTCAGCTCCGCGTCCTGGGTATGACGTTAAACTGCATCCAACAGCAAGGGCTCTGATCAGGTGGTTTTGAGGAGCGTGGAACCACCTCTTAATTGCTGGTGTTCCCAGGTCCACCTTGACCCGGGTATGATGTTAAACTACATCCGCGTCCTGGGTACGGCGATAAACTACATCCAACAGCAAGGTCTCACATAATGTTTTCAGAAAAATAATGTTGCCAGCTCTAAGTTTTTGAAACAATAATGTTGCCAGCTCTAAGGTTTTGAAACAATAATGTTGCCAGCTATACGTTTTTTTGTAAAAAAGTAATGTTGCCAGCTATACGTTTTTTTGTAAAAGAGTAATGTTGCCAGCTATACGTTTTTTTTGAGACAATGTTGCCAGCTATACATTTTTTATTCCATACAAAATAGGCATTTAAAATTCATATAAACTGGATTTGGCATTAAATAACCCACAGTGGTTGATATGCCATAAAACCCAAACAAACAAACAAACAAACTTTTACCATTTTGCAAATAAATTGTCCTTATCAAATGGAAATTCTTGACTTAAACAAAAATACCTAGGATTATTTTGCAGTGTGCAAGCAAATAAGCTCTAGCTTGCTAAAACTGTTCCATACAAAATAAGCATTTAAAATTCATATATTTGGCACATATATATATATATAAACTTGATTTGGCATTAAATAACCCACAGTGGTTGATATGCCATAAAAAGCAACCAACCAACAACCTGACTCAGCTCCTTAGGATTTTTAGTTGTTCCGGCCTTTACAGAACAATTTGAATGACCCAAAATCTGACTCTGTACATTCAGTAGAAAACTACCCCCACAACTAACAACAAAATCACGAAGTTTCAATATTTATGTAATCACCAAACTTGTAGAACGATGGTAGACATTTGTTAAAAACAATGGAGACTATACATTTGATTAATAAGTGTTCTTTTTTTTTCTTTTTTTTTTCGAGTATGTAAAATTTAATTATTAACTTTCTGATCGGGCACGAAATTTCACAATGAGATATTATAACTAAAAACATGAAAATATTATAAAAATATTCTCCCCCTGTCTCGGGCATGACCTCGATACCGCCTCAAATGCAATTGCCTACCCCTGCCCGGATCGACTGTTTTCGTTACTTTTGGTCATTACGTCCACGAAGGCAACCTTCAACGAGTCTTTCGCGTTGTGGGGTTAGTCTCTCGCTAATCGAAGTCCCAGACGAAGTAGTCCAGGGCATTCAAGATAAGAAATCTGGGAGGTCACATGTTGGGGGTAAATTCTTGATCTGTGTTTCATGGGCCATACTAGAGAGCAGCGTTCTGATAAAAGCCTTCAATTTAAGGTTTGGCCTGAGGTCGCTGCTGAGCCTCAACAGGAGAAAGTGGGACGATTCCCAGGCCCGCTACAGGCAATATGAATTTCGGGGAAATTATGTGATTCTTTTCAGGAAATATCACAAGACTGAAATACATTTCTTCATCATTTGGCACCTTGACCTCAGAATGTCTGTAGTGACCCTATGATGTACTGCGTTCGCTCTAAGAGAACCAAAAGAAGCTTTTTTACTCGATGTCATATCAGAAACATAAAATACGTAGGAGCCTCAAGAGTGGACCTAGAAGGTAACCTCAAAGCCACATAGCGCAAAATCGGGCCTCGAAGGATGTCGGTGAATGCACTAACATGAACAAGGAAGAAGAAAATCGATCGATCGATTGATTTGTTTTGTACTGCTTATCAACGTTCAACGGATGATAATGGGTATGTTCCCATTCACATAAATACAGTAGCAAATACTCTATGTTGGTCTGCAGTTGGAGATTCATTGTGGAATTCACTTTACTCACTTCTACCAGTTGACTACTTGTACGCTCCGCTGGCGAATTTTATATGTGTTGTTCTTGTCCTAAGTATTATCGTTCATTCACAACCTTCGTGTGATTATTCTATTCAGTAACCTTCCCTAGGTTATAACCCGTTGCAGGTTATTTGAAGCCAGAAAAAAGTTCTAGATTGGAAAATTTTTTTAGATTAAAATGATCATACGCTCATCCAAACATAAATCACCTTGTAAGTGGTCACCCATCTAGGTACGGACCAGGCTCGACGTTGCTTAAGTGAGGCGATCGTACGAGAATCGGAGAATAAAATAGAAATATATAGACCTCTGCTTAAAATCAACATAATATATATCTACTGAATATCCTCACGAATATGTTGGACACTATTGTAAGTCGGGGTAATATGCCGTCTAAGTGGTCCACCACTATGAGTGGTTTACCTACTTCACGGCGCTGGCGAGTATTGTATTTTGTTGATGTATAAAAGATGACCATTTCAATTCCAACCATCGTTTTGGTTATTCCTCATTCAGTAACACTTTCTAGGTTACAACAGTCTGCAATGGACGTTACTCCAAGAAGCGTACGAAAATTGTAACGCTGCACGAACACACTGGCAAGTAGTAGAAGTGAGCAAATCGAAATGCTATAGACTGGGCTGGAAACTCTCCTGATTTATATCCAATCGAGAATTTCTGGTCAATCTGCAAGGAACGACTTCGTGGAATGGACATACGAAGTACTAACATGTTCGCTAGATCATGTTTCATTGGAAAAAATACGAAAACAAGTAAATGATTATTCGTTCTGTTTCAATTGATTTGAACAAGGGTGTATAAGTAAATTTTCCAATGAAAATATTTTTTGTCTCAAACGTAGCAAACCACCAAAGAAAAAAAAAAATGACATTTATCAATTCTGAAGCGACACATTGGTCAAATTTGTTCAACACCTCACAAAAATGGAGTTTGTGAACCCGCGATTCCAGAAGGTTTTTTTTTTCAAATAATGAACTGCAAGAGGTTCTAATGCATAGGACGACATCGGAGTTGCCGAATTTACTAACACATTCGTAAGCTGTGGAAAGAAAAGTTAAATTAACTACAGTAACTTCACAAATTGTCTTTGAAAAAGAAGTGAGGCACAAGTACATTATTATTAAATCATTGTGCCATCAAATATGATCTTCATTTACTTGAAAAGGAAATTATACTGAACAATTGAGGTATATTATGATGTAATAAGTTATACATTGCAGTAGGTTTAATGTGATTTTCAATAAACAATGTAAATTTAAAACATTTTGTCTTATAATTATCGCCCAACAGTGTGATGGGGTTATATATAATTTTTCTATTTGTGTTTTTATTAATTAAGGCCTAAAAATGATAAAAGATTGAATACGGTTAAAAACTACATATTTTGCTTGTGATGATTAGAATTCTGATTTGAATATATTTTCCATTCAATGCATTTAATACAAAAAATATCAACTTTATTTGGATTTATTCTTGAAAGAGTAAAATATTGAAGTCAGATTGTGAGCAAAAACCTGCAGAAATTAGAAATCTCTAGACATCTTTTCAGACGACCTTTGCTTAAAAATTGGTAAAATCTATTAATCTAATTTTTGGCGTCAGTACTTATGACATAACCCCCCAGCTTTTGCATTGGGTGCAATGTTGATTTTCTGAAAGAACTGAAATAACCTGTCCTATTCTGCAAGGTTTCTATCTTAAGCAAAAGACAAGGCAGACAAGAAAATGAACTGAGCAGGTCACTCAATGAACTGGAAAATCATTGACAGAGACAAAAACAGCACGAAATCGAGTCATATGAAGGAAGCTGGTCAGCCACCCTACGACCAAATTTGGCCGTGAGACTAACGATGGTGTTAATAAAAGAAAATTATGCTTACGTCCTGAAGAGATATGGATTTTAAGTGAAAAGTGTGAGAGAAGAAACTACTGTAACAACAATTTCTTTTTTCGCGCTTTTGACTTCTTGCTTTCCAGTGTACTTCGATCTTCAAACATTTCAACGCAATGTCAATCGTCATATGCTGTCTTCAAAATCCCTGTTCTTTTATTGTTCTCTGACCTTAAAATTGTTTTTTCTTACATTCTTTCGCACTCAATAACCCCCTTGAATCTTAGTGGCTTTGTCGTCTTGCTTGGGGTGTATCTTTTAAAAAACAAAATAGTAAGATTATGCAGTGTCAGACTGACCCAGAAATTATGACTTAGCTCAGAGTTAAGAATTGACACATTTAGAAGCTGAAAGAAATTGACTCATGTACTTAAAGCAGCCGTGAAAAACCCCACAGTATATACACATATGTGAATATACTGGAAATGGGGAGGATTTTACAGATTATCAACCCTTTGTTGGTTATTAAAACCCAAACATATTTTGTTATGTAAGAATATTTTTACGGGTGAATATTGCATTAACAATTTTCGGAGATAACAATGATTTCCCCAGAGACAAATCTTATTATTTAACCCATAGCCGGGGAGCAGAGAGATAGACTCGTACAAGTAAGTGAATGTAGCGAACTTGATTGGAATTCGAGCACCGCTCCTCGATTTCTCATTCTGAGCTGCTACCCATAACACCAGTCACATATACGGAAAACTGAAAGAACTCTGATACAAACTAGTAATAGGAAAGCAAGAAGAAAGGACTAACTATTAAATATAAAAAGAGAGAATGCATTGTTGTCAGCGAAAGGTACAGCTTATACGTATAACGAAAGGACGCTGATACTTAGAGACAGCTTATATTTCTAGAGGAAAGAAAGCTTGGAAAATGTGACACTCACATGGATTACTGAAGGCAAGAGGGGTATATAAAAACTTCGAGTAACCTGATTAACAAGCTTGTATAAATAGGCGTAAAACAGCGACTAAGGAAGGTGGTGAAAATCAAATCTTATTAAGAGCTACAAATGATAGAAAGTTGTGGAGAGCCATGACTACACACATCATGAAGGAACACATAACAGAGAAAAATGATGAGTAACGAAGAAGATTTAAGGGAAAATAGGAAATACAATGAAGCGTATACTTACAATCAGAACGAGAAATTTAGATACGTCGTGAGGACAGAAGGCTTGGAGAATTTACAAGATATGAGAGATGAGAATCAGGGGCGTAACCTATTTGGAGAATTTGTGTGAGAGGATAACAGTACATGTACAAAGAGGGGTGAAAAGTGGTAAGAGTAACAGGAAGCTGTGGATTGTCATGACCACTCACATCCTGTAAAGATATGTGATATAAAAAGGAAAATTTGTTCAAGAGACGTATTGATAAAATTCTTCGCGTTTCAATTCTTCACTTACGCCATATTTAATGTTTTCGCATGAACAGGATAAAAACAAAATGGCTTCTCTTTTAAAAGGAGTTGATTTCGAAACAGAAAAACAAAACAAAACAAAACAAAACAAAACATTCACGTAATGCAATGCGGGAGTGACGGTTGTGAACAAACAACGCCCCGCATTTACGCCCGTTGATACAATAGCAAAATTGGCGTATAAGTGCCGAGCTAGGTTATATTTATACTTTTACTTTCATTTTCTTTAATGTTATTCATACGCAGGCGGACAGTTACTTCTTGTTAACAATGGAACTATTTATCAAACAAAAGAAAAGACCCGTTAAATGCGAAACGACCTTTTTTTTTTAAATCTTTGTTCCAAATCTTGATATTACTTTCTTGTTTCCCGCACATTTTTCTTTCCTTTTGCCGTATTTTTGTTTTTACACACTTCTTTTACGATTATATTTTTCTCTCCTAATATGTACTATTTTATTCTTTCTTTATGTACTATTTAATTCTTTCGTTCTTTGTATTTTCCAACTTTCCTTCCTTACTTCCTTCCTTTACATTTTAACATCATTCTTTTTTTCTATTTCACCATCTTCCTTTCTTTCTTTCTAATTCGACAATTTATGTGAATTATTTCTTTCTTTAATTTTATTTTGAGATTTTTCTTTTTTCCGTTTCTCCATCTTTCTTTTATTCTATTTCACAATCTTTCTTTCTTTCTTTCTTTCTAATTCGATATTTTATTTCATTTCCTTTCATTTTATTTCAATTTTTTTTCTATTTCACCATCTTTCTTTCTTTCTTTCTTTCTTTCTTTCTTTCTTTCTTTCTTTTCTCTTTCTTTCTTTCTTTCTTTCTTTCTACATTTTTCTTTTTTCTGTTTCTCCATCTTTCTTTTATTCTATTTCATAATCTTTCTTTCTTTCTTTCTTTCTAATTCGATATTTTATTTCATTTCCTTTCTTTCTTTTTATTTCAACATTTTTTCTATTTCACCATATTTCTTTCTTTCTTTCTTTCTCTTTCTTTCTTTTTTCTGTTTCTCCATCTTTCTTTTATTCTATTTCAAAATCTTTCTTTCTTTCTAATTCGATATTTTATTTCATTTCCTTTCATTTTATTTCAATTTTTTTTCTATTTCACCATCTTTCTTTCTTTCTTTCTTTCTTTCTTTCTTTCTTTCTTTTCTCTTTCTTTCTTTCTTTCTTTCTTTCTACATTTTTCTTTTTTCTGTTTCTCCATCTTTCTTTTATTCTATTTCATAATCTTTCTTTCTTTCTTTCTTTCTAATTCGATATTTTATTTCATTTCCTTTCTTTCTTTTTATTTCAACATTTTTTCTATTTCACCATATTTCTTTCTTTCTTTCTTTCTCTTTCTTTCTTTTTTCTGTTTCTCCATCTTTCTTTTATTCTATTTCAAAATCTTTCTTTCTTTCTAATTCGATATTTTATTTCATTTCTTTTCTTTTTATTTCAATTTTTTTTCTGTTTCACCATCTTTCTTTCTTTCTTTCTTTCTTTCTTTCTTTATTTATTTTTTTCGACATTTTTCTTTTTTCTGTTTCTCCATCTTTCTTTTATTCTATTTCATAATCTTTCTTTCTTTCTTTCTAATTCGATATTTTATTTAATTTCCTTTCTTTCCTTTTATTTCGACATGATTCTCGCTTTTTTGTATTTCGCCATCTTTGTTTCTTTGGGTTTTTGATTGTTTGTTTCTTTCTCTACAGCTTTAGTTGAATTTTGGCATCTTTCTTTTGTTTGTTTGTTTTTTCTTCTTTCTTTCATAATATATATATATATTTTTTTCTTTTGTTGCCAACTTTTTAATATTTGCTTCTTGTACGAAACCGCTTTCTTCTTCTTCTTCTTCTTCTTCTTCTTCTTCTTCTTCTTCTTCTTCTTCTTCTTCTTCTTCTTCTTCTTTCTATTCCCTTTCAATTTTTATTCTTTCTTTTTTCACGTTTTTCTTTCTTTGTTTTTTATCATTTTGTTTCTCTCTCTCTCTCCGCTTTTCTCTATTACTTTTTCACTCTCTCCCTTTTGCTTTCATTCTATCTTTTCTACTGAAATTTTCTCTCTTTTTTTCTCTCTCCCTTTTGCTTTCATTCTATCTTTTCTACTGAAATTTTCTCTCTTTTTTTCTCTCTCCTTTGTTTCATTACAACTCTCCCCCCTCACACACAACCTTTATTCTCATTATCTCTTTTTGTCATCATTTTCCATTTTCTTTTTTTTTCTTTTTTGGTGATTTAAAAAAAAAAAATGCAGGCGATTTAAAAACGATAGATAATTGGTCACATTCAGTGAAACACTTCAGTAAATATGTTTCAGCAGCAAATAGATCGCCAAAAAAAAAAAAAAAACAAAAAAAAAAAAACAAAAAAAAAACAAACAAACAAAAAACGTGGAACACAAAATGGACTTTTTTGTTTAGCGGAAAAAATATTTAATAAAACAGGCAAATGTCTGTTACAAGAAAAATAAGGAAAGCTTTTGACATTCATGCAAGAATATACACTTATACAGACACACACGTATAATTACGTTCACACAAACACACTAGAAAAGAAATTAAATTCAAAACACACACGCAAATATATTTCCTGACACCTATAGACAAACCTGGGACGCTTCGACGTGGTGTGATGGTTAATAAGCTTGTCTCGCTAGATCAATAGCGAGTTCGATCCTCACAGGGTGCCCCATACATTCAGCCTTGTGCCACATCTATGGTACGCTTAGAAAATCGCTATATTCATGTCCTAATGTCCGGGTTCCTCTCCTTTGCCAGAGAGGAACGCGGTAGATGACACAGTTTTGCCGTGTAGACTGTTACATTTGCCATTCTTGTAAAATTGTGGCTAGTCTGTCTTCAAAGTTTCAAGTCTTCGGCAGGATATTTTGATCGTAAGTAGGCAGATGTGATTTTTTTTTACATGGACACGATGCTGCACGGCTATATTAGATTGCGTTTCCAGCTGAGTCATCCAAACTTTGCTTATCGCAGTGTTATATTTCCAAATGTGCTGCACTCTGGGATTGTCCCTCTCAAGACCGATAACGCCAGGAGATCACCTGATTGACAAATCAACCATGGCTGAGCCTAAGGGATCGGAGAAACCCACTTTAAATTCGGCCTTGTGCCACATATATTACTCGTGGGTGGGATGTTAAATACAGAGATACGTTGAGTTTAGATACGTTGAGAGATACGGAGACAGACACAGGGTGTCTCAGAGAGTTATACAAGGATAGAGAGAGAGAGAGAGAGAGAGAGAGAGGGAGAGAGAGAGAGAGAGAGAGAGAGACTACGGCATTACTTACATATGCACTTTGACGGGGTGTAATGGTTAGCACGCTTGCCTCGGGAGATCAATTACGACTGAATAGTGAGTTCGATCCTCACTGGGTACCCAATACTTTCAGCTTTGTGCCACATCTATTGTGGGGCTCTCCCCTTTTTACATAAGATGGACAAGTCCAAAGTATACTAATAGTGACAGAGAGAATTCCTGCTATTGAGATACGTCGAGACTGTATCTCGACGTCTGTCGAACTCTCTGCTTTGCCAGAGAGGAACCCGGACGAAGCTTTGCTGAAGGGCAAGGTTTCATCCAGGGAGGTACACAGGCCCTAAACCCGTCTAGGCGGGTTCAAAGGGTATATTTTTGGCCGAGCCTACGGGATCGGAGAAACCCACTTTAAATTCGGCCTTGTACCTCATATTTTCCTCGTGGGTGGGATATTAAATACAGAAATACGTCGCGATACAGTATCTGACTGTGTTCGACGTCTGTCGAACTCTGCTTTGGCAGAGAGGACCCGGACAAAGCTTTGCCGAAGGGCAAGGTTTCATCCGGGGAGGTAGACAGACCCTGAACCCGTCTAGGCGGGTTCAAAGGGTATATTATTGGCTGAGCCTACGGGATCGGAGAAACCCACTTTAAACTCGGCCTTGTGCCACATCTATTCCTCGTGGGTGGGATATTAAATACAGAGATACGTTGAGACAGGTTGAGAGATACGGAGACAGATACAGGGTGTTCTCAGAGAGAGAGAGAGAGAGAGAGAGAGAGAGAGAGATCATTACGGCTTTACTTACAGAGATTAATAATAATAATCAAATAATAATTATCAATGTTTATTCATTTATATATTTCCTGTCCCATCTGTATTGGGAAACGAGGTGAATTAACTTAAGTGATTACATTCCTTCGTTGTTTTAATAATCTATACAAATAAAGTATTTGTCAGCACTGAGAAAGAAATTAATCTTCGAACAAAATAAACCGTTTAAATAATCGGTTCCTTTACTTCAATGTTTGCAGTCATATTTTTCAAGTCTTTCATGTGAGGCACTCAGATACATTTTGTGTATAAAGTGGTCGTCTCGCTTCAAATTGGTCTTGAAATTGTCATCGCCATTATTTTTTTATTCTGTTGCTATTTTTTTCTTCCGAAGAGAATATTATCATTTCTCTGTTATAATAAACACGTAAAATTCTCAATATGAAAAACTATTGAGCAAAAAAGCAATTTATATGATACCGGAAGTAATCACTGAATCCTAGATACCATTGAACGTCTAAAAATGTAAAGGGAACGGATTAATCAAACGACTTGTCGGCCTTTAAGAGAGTACTGAAATGTTATATAGTAATCAGTCCTCCTGTATGGTTGTGAATACTGGACAATCTCGTCTCGAATTAAGACGAGACATGAAGCAAGAGAAAGAAAGAAAATAGTACTGAACTCTTATGAATTATCAATTTTCCTATATGGCCGTGAATTCGGGACAGCCTCCTCAAAAAATGAAGAAGAGACTTCAACCAACAGAAATGTGGTTCTACAGAAAGATGCTGAGAATACCATAGACCGAAGAAGTGAGCAAAAATGAAACTCAAAGTTCTGTCAACTAAAACGACACTTATACTTAGCACCAGGAAGAGATAGTTAAGGTTTCAGGGACACGTAATAAGTTTAGAGGGCTTGGAAAATTTGATGCTCACAGGACAGATTGAAAGTAAGATAGACAGAGTAACTTAATACATAACCTACATGGCGAGCTTGAGTAAATGGATGGTGGAAATGGCTATGAGAGAGATGGCAAAAAAAAAAGAAAAGAAACAACAGTTAATAATTGCAACAAAATGAGTCGACCATAGCCGGGATTATCGTATTAATGCGAACAATCCTTTCCTTACCTGTATAGTATGTGCTTAATCAGGGCTGCATAGAGGTTTTGAATCCGGTTGCCACGCAAGGATATATTAAACAGTCTGTCCTGCTATTTACCCATAGCTGGGGGTATTGTAGAAGAGATGGAGTCTTACCTTTTTCAAGGGTATTAGCACGTTACTGAATGTAATGAGTTCGAATGGATCCGAATGTAATTTAACTCGGATTATCGATTCATCGATCCGAGCCGCAATCCATTACGCTAGTGTGCTTCCCTAAGATTTAAAAAGGGCAGTAAATTATGGAGAGCCGTGATCACAAACCACCTGAAAGGAGTAGGTATTGGGTTGGTGCAAAAATAATGACGTTTTTTGACGTTAAAAATACGTAAAAAACGCCATTATTTTTGCACCAACCTAATATATAGAAGTAGAAGGAAAAGAAGAAGAAAAAGAAGAAGATTAGTCGGTTAATTTTTAGCACAATATCAACCTCTATGGGTTATTTAATGCCAAAATATAAATATGTAGTAATCAGTCCTCCTATATGGTTGTGAATGCTGGACACTCTCCTCACAGATGAAGAAGAGACTTGAAGCAGCAGAAAGAAAGAAAAGGGTACTGAACTGTTATGTAATATCAGTCTTCTATATGGCAGTGAATGGTGGACAATCTCCTCACAGATGAAAAAGAAACTTGAAGCAACAGAAAGAAAGAAAAGAGAGCTGAACTGTGATATATTATCAGTAATCCTATATGGTTGTAAATATTTCAAACACCTTTTTATGGCTTCAACTAAATATATTATGAACACAGTTATATCTTCAACTACAAACAATATATCGTTGGTCAGCTTTAGTACATATAAATGTTTGTTTTGTTGGTTGATTTTGTTTAGCGGCATATTAACCTCTATGGGTTTTTGTTGTGACCAAATAAAAATAACAAAACAAAAGGTTGTAGATAAATAGTGTGTTGAACAATAAATATAGGTACCTCCATGAGATAAAAAAAAGAGCATAGCATGATGAAAAACACACCAAACTTGACGAAAACAAAATTTTATCGTTTAAATGTTCATGTTATTATTAAGAAGAAAGATCAAAGTATTTTCGGAGTATTTTTTTACATTTTTTAATCGTTTCGAGCACGTTCGAAATTTTCGTTAAAAATCTTGTTTTTTTTTTAGTCAGCGAAATTGACAGATAATCAATTATAGCATCCATTTTTTGCCGTTTTATAAAAATGATGAAAATCTCACTTTGAAATTCTTTTAAAAATCAATTATCATTTTTTCAAAACTTATTTTAAGAAAACCAGAAATTATAATGTTTATTTAAAATATTTTGAACCAAGTTTGCACCGAAAAATGTAATTTGAAAATAAAACAAAGCAGATTATAAACTTTCGCGTCATTTGACAGGTGATGAATGAAGCATTGACGGATTACATGATCTTAATTTGTTCTACGGAAGCCGAAAAGTGAAGTTATTTAGATTTAAGTGAACAAATTATTTCGATATTTTTAAGGAAAAATTTCAGCGCTCTAATTTTTTTTTGTACTTAGCTTTCACCTTTACGTTTACGATGCTTTATGGAAAATATATTATAAAGAAATTAAAATAAGACTGTTGAGAGTGAGATTAAATTTCATATTTAATAAGTAAGGTATCTAATTAATTTATAAAATACTATAATTTTATGTACATTTATTACATTTTACTGTGTTATTTGTATTTCCATTCATTTTATTATTAATTTTGATATTTCATTTATGGAAAATGTCATAACTGAGATTAATATAAAAATAAGATCATATTAATTTCATAAGATGATACTAATACTTGTAGGTACCCTTCTCAGTTGAAATTGAAAAATCAAATTAACTTCTCCACACGTGATTCACAAAAATAAAGTCCTTAACAGCGGAGAACAATGCTTAACTCAAATAACGCAACTTAATTGTATTCTGGTTGGTCTTCCGTACTTTATAATTACAGCCCGATTATAAACACAAAATTAGATTTCTTAATTACTGGGGGTCTTCTGATTAGTCAAAATGATACAATTTACAACGTGCTAAAACAAAAGATCTATCTCAGAAGGATACTTAGTAAACCCGATGCGGCTTTTAACTAATTTTTATAACACTTTAACAACTTAAATGTAAAAATCTATTATAATTAAAGAAATAACAAATAATTGTATTAAAAATTCATTTTTCATCGAAAAATGTTTTGCTTTCAGAAAATATTGTCCATATTCATAAAAACAACTAAAATCAAATAAAAGCATTTGAAATTAAATAATATCTTTGTTTTATTGAGTTTTGTATGTTACAATTCAGAGTTGATTTTCAGTTAGGAGGGATCCAATTAAAAACAAAAAAAAAAAGCATGATTTGCATTCCTCAAAGCCTTGTGCTTTTAACTATTGTAATCACTAAACCTGACGCGATCGAATTTCTAGCGTTTTCCTAAAATTAGTTAGATGGGTAATAAATACAAAAAATATATTTCTGCCATGACTTTAATAAAAAGAAATATTTATAATAATTTCCATCAGCTGTGAATAGTTTCTGAAAGTTTCATTAACATCCGACAATTATTTTTATTTTTGCAAGATTTTCAAATTAATGTGCGTCACACACACACACACACACACACACACACACACACACACACACACACACACACACACACAAAAAAAAAAAAACGTGCTAAAAATTGTATATGCTATTTTACTAGTTCCGGTGATACAAAGATAAACATGTTTTTTTTTAATCAAAATTTAGAATGTTCTAAAAAGAAAGAAAAATTTAAAAAAATAATTAAAAAAACTTTGGTCTTTCCTCTTAATAATAACATGAATATATAGACGATAATTTTGTTTTCGTCTTTGGTGTCTTTTTCATCATGCTATACACTTTTTTTTAGCGATTTCGTGGAGTTACCTAAGTAAATACAACAGATGTGTGTTACACGCCTTGGGAGTGTGTGTCGGTTGACTAGCGTTCAGTTTATATCACTGTTCTCCACCCCCCCGAGGCTTACTTTTCCTACTATTTTATAGTAAGTGGAAGAGTCCAAAATAGCCTCATTAGAGGGAGCACACCACAAAAGTTTTTTTTGTACTGAAATCTAAATATTTGAGACACAATTTTCATGGTTTCAACTACAGATAAAATGCATCATTGGTCATTTTGCAATAAAATGCATCATTGGTCATTTTGCAATAAAATGTATTGTTGGTCATTTTGCAATAAAATGTATCATTGGTCATTTTGCAATAAAATGTATCATTGGTCATTTTGCAATAAAATGTATCATTGGTCATTTTGCAATAAAATGTATTGTTGGTCATTTTGCAATAAAATGCATCATTGGTCATTTTGCAATAAAATGTATTGTTGGTCATTTTGCAATAAAATGTATCATTGGTCATTTTGCAATAAAATGTATCATTGGTCATTTTGCAATAAAATGCATCATTGGTCATTTTGCAATAAAATGTATTGTTGGTCATTTTGCAATAAAATGTATCATTGGTCATTTTGCAATAAAATGTATCATTGGTCATTTTGCAATAAAATGTATTGTTGGTCATTTTGCAATAAAATGCATCATTGGTCATTTTGCAATAAAATGTATCATTGGTCATTTTGCAATAAAATGTATTGTTGGTCATTTTGCAATAAAATGTATCATTGGTCATTTTGCAATAAAATGTATCATTGGTCATTTTGCAATAAAATGTATTGTTGGTCATTTTGCAATAAAATGCATCATTGGTCATTTTGCAATAAAATGTATCATTGGTCATTTTGCAATAAAATGTATCATTGGTCATTTTGCAATAAAATGTATTGTTGGTCATTTTGCAATAAAATGCATCATTGGTCATTTTGCAATAAAATGCATCATTGGTCATTTTGCAATAAAATGTATTGTTGGTCATTTTGCAATAAAATGTATTGTTGGTCATTTTACTTTTGTTAGTATTTTTTTTTTTATATAAAATGTATTTTTACTATAAAATGTAATTCTTTTCTTTTTTCTTTTTTTGTTGCGGGGGTCACAATTTACTCTTAGCTTGGACCCTGCCAAGTGCTACCACCTCGGGTTAGGGTGGACCTGGGAACGAGAGCAAATAAAAGGTGGATGCCCAGCTCTTCAAAACCTCCAAACTTCCGTTCAGAGGCCTTGCTGCCGGATGTAGTTTATCGTCATACCCAGGACTGAAGAAGAAGAATAAGCAGTATATATGCCCTATAGTTTTTGATATGTTTGTACGTTTTCCTCTTTATAATCAGATTTTGTATATGTACTTACATCATAAAGAACACGTATGCGTTTTTTTTTGTTCAATCGCGGACCGAATTCCTTCCAGTAATAATGTTGGGCGAGCGTAGTTCGTAAAAGTCTTTCCCGCGGTGAGATGGCCGAGTGATATTTACTAAATGAATTTACAAGGGCATGTAACCCAGTAAAGATCAGACCCACTCCAGTTGTAATGCTCTATAAGCCATACTTACTTTGTTAATTAATTTCCCGCAGCGAAATGCCGGAGTGATATTTCATAAACTGGTTTACAAATCTGAAGACAGTGATGAATTCTTGATTAATGGTTGACAAAATCAGTTTCTAACGATGGCATGCCCTAATGATATTTAGTACTGTTTTCTTTAGTTTCCATTAATATGGCTGATGCTAACCTCCAGGAGAGTCAACGAAGAAAGTGATGAATTCTTGATTAATGGTTGACAAGACCATTTTCTAACGATGACATGTCCTAATGATATTTAGTACTGTTAGCTTAACCTGCTACGAGATTCCGAGTTCCCCCACCTCTTTTTTTACTTTCCATCAGTATGGTCGATGCTAACCTCCAGGAAAGTCACTCATTGCATCTTCTTGGAATAAAGTTTTTTAACTGACATGGTGTGTAAATATTAATGTAATGCAGTGGTATATGAGCGTACCGATTAACGAGTTTTTCAGGCACTGAGAGTATTTCCACTCGCAGTACACGTGTTCACCTCGCTCTTGAAGGATCTCTATTGTTTTGTATCTTTTTTAACCGTTATTTAGAAAATTCCTTTCCTGATACCCTGTGTCTTAAAAAAGTAATTGTAAGGAGCAGTGATGAAAAACCGAAACGCGTGATTTCGCTTAGGCTAAAACCGTAAGTTATAAAAGGAAGACGTACGAGTAATGGATTTGGCGAGACAGTATGAGCGTTCTCCTTCTTACAATAAATGAAAAATTATAAAATTTAAAAAAATAAAATACTAGTCATAGTAATGATTAAATTGTAAATGTTTAAAAAAATTTAAAAATTAAGTGATAAAGTTAATCTTCAGAATCTTCGACTAGGCTAAATTAGCAGTTGCTACATTAAATTAGACGCTGCCAGGCTAAATTAGCCGTTGCTAGGCTAGCTGTTGTTGTCCTACCCTCTCTCTCCTTCGCCAGTTGACCTATGACTCAACTTCATGGTTTAGCACAGTTTATTAATTTAAAAATAAAAAAGTGATTTGAGTTTAGAGTCTTTTTAGTTATAAGCTCGATCTTGGAAAAAAAATGAATCTCTCATCTCAAGGCATTGCTATATATTAAATCAAGTGCTAAGTATGCAATTAAGAAAGTTAGTTCCTTGTGTCGTGATAGACAATTTTTCTCGTCAGAATCTATCTATTTAGATATTCTTGATAAAATCCAAAGTAGAATCTCTCTTACATATTTATAAGTCTACCATTCATCTTTGCTTTGAATATTGCTGCAACGTCTGGTCTGGTGCTTCTGCTATATATTTAGAGATTCTTGATAAAATCCAAAGAAGAATCTATCTGACATATTTACAAGTCTACCATTCATCCTTGCTTTGAATATTGCTGCCACATCTGGTCTGGTACTTCTGCTATATATTTAGAGATTCTTGATAAAATCGAAAGAAGAATCTATCTTACATATTTATAAGTCTACCATTCATCCTTGCTTTAAATATTGCTGCCTCATCGGGTCTGGTGCTTCTGCTATATATTTAGAGATTCTTGATAAAATCCCAAGAAGAATCTATCTTACATATTTATAAGTTTACCATTCATCAAGGTAAATAGCAGGGGCACCGAACTATATGTGACAGCAATGTTCTAAGCCTGGACGAATAATTGACATATAGATATGAGAGATAGATTCTGGCGAGAAAAAATTGTTTAATACGATACAGTGAACCAACTTTCTTAGCAGCTGACCTAGCAATGGAATTAATTCCGTCTTTCATACTGATGGATGGCATAATGGCGTCTAGTTATATTGCTCACTATTATTAGTTATATTATTTAAAAGTGTACTTAAATTTCTTTGTATTACCACAACTTTTCAAACATTTTGCTTTCCGCCCTTCATCAGTTGTACACGGATCCGGGTAACCTACAGGGAATTTCGTACTTTACTCTGTAATTTACAGGCGTAGATTTTTCACGTTCCAGGGACATCTCGTCTAGTTCTTATTTTTAATACTGCTCACTTGTTGTTCGCCCTATTTCCACTGAATCTAAGTGCACACTACCCGGCCTAGTAATTGAACTCGCAATTATTGTCCTCAGTTTTTTTTGTCAGAACGTTTCGGAATTTGTCGTATACGACCTTCATCAGAGGATTGTCGATCCAAGGAATTTCGGGCTGAACACTCTATTTAATCTATGAGAGAGATTATTCTTATTCCGCTGTCCATGACCAGGGCAGATAACTTATTTCTTATTGCACAACCCGCTTTCACTGAGTTAATGTACACCTTGCTAGGGCCAGGCATTTAAATCACAATTACTATGTCACTAAATTCGCAAACTTGACTGCATTCATAGGAGTGCAGGACAACTGAAAACCTAAGACTGAGCGCCAGGTCAACTGAACACCGTCAACTCAGAAACACCGGCACAACTTAACACTGCCAAATCGACACCGCCGGCTAAATACCGACGAGTGACCGCCGGGTCAACTGAACCCCGCCGACTGACCGCCGGGACAACTCAACACTGCCAACTCAACATCGCCGACTGAGCGCCGGGACAACTCAACACCGCCAACTCAACATCGCCGACTGAGCGCCGGGACAACTCAACACTGCCAACTCAACATCGCCGACTGAGCGCCGGGACAAATCAACAACGCCAACACAACATCGCCGACTGAGTGCCGGGACAACTCAACAACACCAACTCAACATCGCCGACTGAGCGCCGGGATAACTCAACAACGTCAACTCAACATCGCCGACTGAGCGCCGGGACAACTCAACAACGCCAACTCAACATCGCCGCCTGAGCGACGGGACAACTCAACAACGCCAACTCAACATCGCCGACTGAGCGCCGGGACAACTCAACATCACCGACTGAACGACGGGACAACTCAACACCGCCAACTTAACATCGCCGACTGAGCGCCAGGACAACTCAACAACGCCAACTCAACATCGCCGACTGAGCGCCGAGACAACTCAACACCGCCAACTCAACATCGCCGACTGAGCGCCAGGACAACTCAACAACGCCAACTCAACATCGCCGCCTGAGCGCCGGGACAACTCAACAACGCCAACTCAATATCGCCGACTGAGCGCCGGGACTACTCAACAACGGCAACTCAACATCGCCGACTGAGCGCCGGGAGAAATCAACACCGCCAACTCAACATCGCCGACTGAGCGCCAGGACAACTCAACAACGGCAACTCAACATCGCCGACTGAGCGCCAGGACAACTCAACAGCGCCAACTCAACATCGTCGACTGAGCGCCGGGACAACTCAACACCGCCAACTCAACATCGCCGACTGAGCGCCAGGACAACTCAACAACGGCAACTCAACATCGCCGACTGAGCTCCGGGACAACTCAACATCGCCGACTGAGTGCCGGGACAACTCAACAACGCCAACTCAACATCGCCGCCTGAGCGCCGGGACAACTCAACAACGGCAACTCAACATCCCCGACTGATCGCCGGGTCAACTCAACAACGGCAACTCAACATCACCGACTGAACGACGTGACAACTCAACACCGCCAACTTAACATCGCCGACTGAGCTCCAGGAAAACTAAACAACGCCAACTCAACATCGCCGACTGAGCGCCGGGACAACTCAACAACGCCAACTCAACATCGCCGACTGAGCACCGGGACAATTCAACAACGCCAACTCAACATCGCCGACTGAGTGCCGGGACAACTCAACACCGCCAACTCAACATCGCCGACTGAGCGCCAGGACAACTCAACAACGCCAACTCAACATCGCCGACTGAGCGCCGGGACAACTCAACAACGACAACTCAACATCGCCGACTGAGCGCCGAGACAACTCAACACCGCCAACTCAACATCGCCGACTGAGCGTCGGGACAACTCAACACCGCCAACTCAACATCGCCGACTGAGCGCCGGGAGAACTCAACACCGCCAACTTAACATCGCCGACTGTGCGCCGGGACAACTCAATACCGCCAACTCAACATCGCCGACTGAGCGGAAGGACAACTCAACAACGCCAACTCAACATCGCCGACTGAGTGCCGGGACAACTAAACAACGCCAACTCAACATCGCCGACTGAGTGCCGGGACAACTCAACATCGCCAACTCAACACCGCCGACTCAACATCGCCGACTGAGCGCCAGGACAACTCAACAACGCCAACTCAACAACCCCAACTCAACATCGCGAACTGAGTGCCGGGACAACTCAACAACGCCAACTCAACATCGCCGACTGAGCGCCGGGACAACTCAACATCGCCAACTCAACACCGCCGACTGAGTGCCGGGACAACTCAACACCGTCAACTCAACATCGTCGACTGAGCGCCAGGACTGAGACAACTCAGGACCGAGACAACTCAGCACCAGAAAAACATAACTTTTTTATAAGCGAATAAAAGCAATCTATTAAGGATTAAAACCTTAATTAGTGAATATTTTTCTCCGAAAAGCCATTATGTAAAATATGAACGAGTTTTTAATTATCTACATATATATAAAACAGAGGATCTCCGTGTGTCTGTCTTTTTGATACTTTTCGCTAGATATCCATCCAGCAGATTTTGACCAAACTTGGCACATACATGTCAATGTAAGAGATTAGTAAAAAAATCGAAAATTTAAAAAAAAAATCAGTAAAGCCGATAAAAAATCGACAAATTCAACTTCCTCCGATTTCCTTCAAACTTGTTATGTAGGTTACATCATGGCGAACACAACGATACCTCATTTTTATTTTTATGCCACTGTGTTTAGCGAAAAACCGCTAAAAACGAAAAATTGATTTCAGCACAAATTGATTTCAACACAAATTTTAAACTAAAAACTCCCTCAATTTTCAAACAATGTAATACAAACTTCACTCAATTATAGCCACCAATATATTGATTGTTTAACAGTCATTTAACTTGATAATTGTGTTCACCCATATAGTGAAAACGCGCGCAAATAGCGAAAAATTTACTGGTTTCTTTCCTATTTTTCATTGATCTTTCAACCAATTTTTATGAAACTTAACAATTGCTTTATAAATGTATCCTTTTTTACATCCCTGGTAGCACAATGACAAATTGAATTTCAAAAACTTCAAAATAATTGTGGTCTCAAGTGGGTCTTCTAGTGGCCTGTTTTACCCCTTCATGACCTCGGCTAACTCCGATTGGATAAATACAGACTACTTCTGTTATATCAGTAACTGCATTAATTCAAAATGTTTTTTTTAATCAAAGTACTTTAAAGTAATTGAAGAAGTAATTAAATCTAACAATGATGCTGTTTTTGCTCCATTCTAATTGAACGCTTTTTCTGATCAACCAGCTGAGTATGGCTGCTGGTGTAAGATATGAATCAGTTTTTAGTTTTTAATTATTTTTAATAAAATAAATCATAAGTTCTGATGATGGCGCGTATAGGTGTCGACACATCGGAATGATGATTGCGTGTTTAGAAGAACTTTAAGGATTTGGGTTTGAGGGTGACGCAGAAAATGTGACATTAATTGAAATTATATTAAACAGCACTCGTACGCACAGCCGCCGGCCGACACACACACACACACACACACGCCCCCCCCCCAGACACACAGACGCATTTTATTGCGGTTGTACATTAATTATCTACGTGAGAGATAGCACAAAAAGACTGGGGTCTGGAAGACGTTAACGAATGACAATTTTATGTTCTTCCGGCGTACAAAGTAAAACGTGTGACTGCGTGCGTACGCCTGTGGGGACTAGCTGCTGATTTACGAGTAATCCCGTCTGCTAAAGAGGATAACTACTCCTTGTTACAGACGCCCGCCCAGGCCTATTTGATTTTCTTCAACACTCGCAGAGCCTACATGAGATATATACCTGTAACCATTCTGATTCGACCTTAGTTACTGGACGAGAGAGCACATATCAGTATTTGAACTAGGTCAGTATAGTCATACCCTTGGTCACGATGACTTGTTGGACTTGGGCAACCATTGTTTACCGAACATCTTCGCTTACCCAATCTCATTTACAAGGCTAGGGTAATAGTTTTCAGGTAATTTTTAGCTTTAATGTATGCTGGGATCGTCGCTTTTTCACAAATCGAACCGGGATATCCTCACGAACATATATACGTGCACACACACATTTACATATATATATATATATATATATATATATATATACAGACACCCACACACACACACACACATATATATATATATATATATATATATATATATATATATATATATTGTCATCCACAGACAGACTGTTTCGCTGTATCACAGCTCATCAGTGTGACTAGACGTCCGGCTAGGATCGAAACCCATCAGTGTGAATAGACGTCTTGATCAGACGGGGATTCTACCACTAAACCATTGGCGCACGGAAGTTATGAAGGTGAATTTAAGCGTATTTATTTTTAGATAAACACGGAGAGAACTCTATTCGATTTACCGCAGAGTCTTGCATTATTAGCCGTAATAGTCACTACATATATATATATATATATATATATATATATATATATATATATATATATATATATATATGTTGAGGCAGCATATTTTCATTCAAGCATGTTTGGTTATATAATTCAGACGTATTATGTCAATGTGTTTTATTTTTAATCCTTTGAAATCCACGAATTAATTTCTGGATGGCGGTAGAAAATTCCCTGTCCTGGGTAAGACGGTAAACTACATCCGACAGGCCTCAAGGCCTTTGAGTAGGTGCGTGGAACCACCTCTTGATTTCTGGTGTTTCCCTAGCCCGGGGTTGTAGCACCTGTTGGGGTCCCTGCTATGTGTAAATAATGAACCCCCAAACTGGAATCAAAATACTATGAAAGTGCAAAAATAGATATTAATATCAGCAATACATTTTTGTAAAAAAATCATTTCCAGCAATACATTTTTAAAAAAAATTATTACCAGCAATAAAAATCTTGTCAGCATTAAATAACCCATTGAGGTTGATATGCCGTAAAAGAAAATGAATCAAACCAAAGAATACATATTCTATTCATATGAAGCTATCCTAAAAATCTTGTCGGCATTAAATAACCCATTGAGGTTGATATGCCGTAAAAGAAAATGAATCAAACCAATGAATACATATTCTATTCATACGAACCTATTCTAAAAATCTTGTCAGCATTAAATAACCCATTGAGGTTGATATGCCGTAAAAGAAAATGAATCAAACCAATGAATACATATTCTATTCATACGAACCTATTCTAAAAATCTTGTCGGCATTAAATAACCCATTGAGGTTGATATGCCGTAAAAGAAAATGAATCAAAGCAAAGAATACATATTCTATTCATACAAACCTATCCTAAAAATGTTGTCGTCATTAAATAACCCATTGAGGTTGATATGCCGTAAAAGAAAATGAATCAAAGCAAAGAATACATATTCTATTCATACGAACCTATCATAAAAATCTTGTCAGTATTAAATAACGTATTGAGGTAGATATGCCGTAAAAGAAAATGAATCAAACCAAAGAATACATATTCTATTCATACGAACCTATTCTAAAAATCTTGTCAGCATTAAATAACCCATTGAGATTGATATGCCGTGAAACAAAGCAAACCAAGAAAAATTCCCAAATCTTCTTTCAAATAATTTTTATTTTCCAAAGTACTTTCAATCTTATCTGAGACTATCTTCAGGGGTTGCACATCTATGAATGTATTATGCATAAACACCGTAAATTTATATATTTTTACCTCTATGCAAGGGAGATAACTGACGTGATCTTTTTATAAAGATTTAAAATGAAAGATTTTTAATTGTAGTATTTTAACTTAGTATTTTTATATAACATTTTGCTGCTCCAAATCATTTAAGAACTTTGTTTCTATACTCGTTGTCCACTTTATTTTGGTCGCAATTCTCTTATATAAAGGGTTTCCCGAATTTGAAGTATCGAGCACTTTATTTCAAACACTGCTTTCCTTAAATGTCTTTTCTCCCAGTATCCTACTGACTGACAGCATTTCTGGCTTGACACTATCTTCAATATCGCTGTTATATATACAAATAAAACCATCAAAAAAGGGTACGAATGTTCTGCATGCAATTTCTCTTCAATTCTTATCGGTTTTCGACCATAAGCAACATGTAAAAAACGAACACATATGGTACCAGACCTGCAGTCAAAAACAAATCCAGACATTAAGTTGCTAAAAAAAAAAGAAAAACATATCTACCCTTTTTCACTCCAAGCAAAGCAATAATTCCTCTAAGACGCAATGATTGACTGTGAAAGAATATAAGCAAAAGAAAAAAGATTATTAAGAAGCGAAAACAAAACAAAAAAAAAAATAAAGAAAATAAAGAATTAAGAAGAAATAAGATAACGATTGACATTGCATTTACATATTTGAAGATCAAAGGCAATAAAGCCACTAAGACATAAGGTGGTTTCTGTGTGTTAGGGAATATAAGAAAAATGCAATTAGGGAGAGAGAGAAGTAAAAGAACACGAATTAAGAAGACAAAAGAAACGAAAGACATTGTATTTACACTTTTTAAGATCAAAGGCAATAAAGCCACTAAGACGAAAGGGTTTACTGCTTATTAGAGAATATGAGAAAAATAAAATTACGGATAAAGAGCAATGAAAGGACACAAATTAAAAAGACAAGATAAAGATTGACACTGCATTTACATTTCTGAAGATCAAAGGCAATAAAACCACTAAGATATAAGGGGGTACTGAATGTTAGAGAATATGTGAAAATACAATTATGGAGGGAGATCCATGAAAGAAGAACAATTAAGAAGACAGTAAATAACGATTGATATTGCACTTAAACTTTTGAAGATCAAAGGCAATAAAGCCACTAAGACATAAGGAGTTACTGATTGTTAGAGAATATGAGAAAAATGCAATTAGGGAGAGAGAGAGAGAGAGAGAGAGAGAGAGCAATAAAAGAACACGAATTAAGAAGACAGAAGATAACAATTGACATTGCACTTAAATTTATGAAGATCGAAGTTGGCTGGAAGGTAATAAGCCTGAAGAGAGTTTCACAAGCGAGAAGTGCAAGAGAAGAAACTCTTAGCATAGAACTTACGGTTACATCTACGCGTTTCAACTGTAACATGATGTTGCTGCCAATCTAGCACTGCGCTTACACTCATAAAGTATAGGTACCAAAGAGGGAAGTCCGTTAAAGCAATTACCATGAAAATACTTATAGAAAAGACACAGGGAAGCTACATTGCGGGGGTGAGAAGGTGGCTTATGCCAAGATGCCAGAACAGGACAAATAACATTGGCCTCCGTTCCCTTATTAACTTTCTGTTAATTAGTGTCACAATTATTACTGTGTCATTAATGAATATGTTTATAATGCAATGCAAAAGTAGGTACAAAACAAAACAGGTCGATATGGACCCTGGGTGTACATGTTACATTATTGGGTGTCCACACAAAATATAGCAAATTGGTGGTCCACGGTAATATTTTAGTGGTCCATAGAGCAATATCACTTTGGAACGGTTGTTACAACTGAGAATTGGAAATTCTGCAGTAATCTTCGCCATATTAAAATCTGCTCTGTCGGCTGGGGCTTCAGAATACGGCAGAGGGTCAAGACCTACCCCTTACCCAATGAGGCCACATGTTTACCGTTGGTGGCAACCCGTAAAGTCTCGATTGATGGCTTCAGGAGTAAGGATTTTGACCCTTTGGCCCTTACCTAGACTAGACAGACAGTCAGATAGGCCCAATCCGATCAATCAGCTGTGGTCATGCCAAGCCTTAGCACCTATAACTATATCAATTTATGGAGAACTTTATAACAAAATACAATGCCCTAAATATACAGCGGGATAAAAATACTATCTCTATCCAATTTATAGGCGTTAGAGGGCTAGTCAGTTCGAAGAGATCTAGATTTAGACATGGCTTCTGGAAAAGGGAAAGGGAGATAGTCATGGTAAAGTATAAACGAAACATCTTACTCATAGAAGCAAGGCAAATAGTAGAAAGCTACATGAAAGGTCCTTCTTATGCAAAAAAAAAACAACAAAAAACCCAACAAAAATAAACAAAAAACCAACAAAAAACAAAACAAAAAAACCCCTGCAAACAATGACCACAACGAATAGCAGTAAACTGACAAATACAGAGCCCTCATTGAGAGGTTCCTACACTTAGGATCAAATGACTGGCCCTAATTTCAAAACTACCTGAAAGACGTATCCTCTGAGGAAATGGTACAACTTGAAGAACCACAAAAGAAATCCCATGAAACGACTGAAATATTAAATAAAGAAAAAACAAATACAAAATCTACTGCTCAATCACAAACCGCTCTTCCAAAAAATACACAATCTCCTACAAAGCAAAGGTCACACTGATTGTCAACCAAAAACCATTAAAAACAGACTTGAGAAGGTATTTCCTAAAAGAACAGAATCAGCCAAAAAAAAAAAAAAAAAAAAAAAAAGAAAAACCGTACCTATCCAAAATTGATATGACAAACTGGAAGAAATAGAGGTGGAAAGCCCAAATGCACAAACGACCAAAATCTCCAACCTCAAAACATCGGAAAATTAAATCACAACCATATACAAAACTAAATCCCGAAAACATTTAGCAATCATGTATCAAATAATCCGTGTGGAATAAAGGCGAACATAAATGAACTGCTTCTGCTGATAAATGACAAACTGAATATAAAAGAACACCATCAAAACAACTGCGCAAATGACAATAGGATTCGAGTGTCAGGTGGTACCTCCATACTTGTTGGGAATGATGTACCTCAAAGTAAAATAAATTTAACCAGAGGTTTACGGGCGACTGCTGTTAAAGTGACCTTGCGCCGGTCAATAAACATCTGCTTCGCATATATCTCATCGAATGAACCAATAAATGAAGCTAAAATTCATGTAAGGGGACTTTAACTGTCACAGCATCATATAGAGATGTAAAGACGCAAACCAAAAAGGAAGGACCTTTCATCTGGAAGCTACTTGGCAATAGATTAGTCTTATGTGGTTCACCAATTTATATGGATTTCTGTTGGAAGCTTATTGGCAGGCACAGGCGGTAGAGGTCACTTGCCAGTCGTCCTACAAAACTCAGAACATAATGACAAAAATCCTCTCTGTTGGAAGTTAGGAGGAGCGAACTAGGAAACAATTTTAAATCCAACGTTCTGAAAAACTAGTTGAAGGAAAAAAGTACCAAGGACTTGAAACATTTCACGAAAATCTTCATCTCTGTAGCTAAAAAAAAAAAAATGTATTCCCAAAAATTCAGCTCGAAAAAACGCAACAACGTTGGTTCAATGATAAATGTAAAAAAGCCATCAGGCTAAGGAAAACAGCTCTGAGAGAATGCAAGAACCAATTTGCAACCTCTAATTTTCTGTAATCAAAGCAACCCTGAGCAAAAGCACCGAAAATAATTAAAAAAAAAAAAAAAAGAAAAAAGAAAAAGAAAGGAAAAGAAAAAACTGATAAAACTACGTGAACGGACTCAATTCTGCTACCCAATTTACCGCAGTACCTTCAAACCAAAATTACTGTGATCTATTCCAAAAAAGAGACAATACCATACAACCCTATGGACTCATGATGAAATCCACTGATGAAAAGTTAGGAACCTGTTGTAGAGTGAACGAAAAGTTTTTTTTTTTTTTTTTCGTATGATTACAAAATACGTTCGTCGCCAAGCGTTGTATATGGCGAAACGAATTTTTTTCTTTTTTTTTTGTTTCCTCTGTATGAGTTTCGAATCCTGGTGGCCAAAGTTGTTATAGGGTGAACGAAAAATTCTTTTGTATGAGAAACGAATCCCTCGTCGCCAATGTGTTGTAGAGTAGTTTTCACAGTGGAGGCTTGTATTTCACTAAGTCGGTCCTAAAAAGGTTCGATGTACAAAACGTTAGGAACTTGAAATAATAGTTAATGACGCAGCAATCTAGTTGTGGTGGTTGATACATTAATGCCCGACATCGACTGACACACCAACTCCACTGAGCCCCCTTGCGACCGCTACTACTACTAATTATTATATCTGGGAGAGTCTATTTACAATAGAATATGTATGTTCTAATATAACAGAACAACACTCTCAAATATACAAGAAATATCTGGAGCCAGTATTCCACCATGGAACATCAAGCAACCCGAAGTCTTTCTAGAATTAAATAAACTCCCTAGAAAGCGCACCCAGACGTTTCAGGGTATATTGGAAAACTACCCTAACCATACAGCCATCTATACAGACGGGAAAACGTGTGAGAAGACAAGGATGTGCAGAAGTGAGTCAAAATATAACAAAAGAAAGGCAATCTCCCAAAGGGAAGTTTTATTTTAACTGCGGAGGCTTACGCAATAGAGCTTGGCCCTCAATCATCACAGAAAGAAAATAAAAAAAATATTTTCACTCATTATCCGTCCTAATGGCTTTGAAGGAATAAATACATCAACACACTCATTATCAAACTACTACTACTACTACTACTACTACTATTATTATTATTATTATTATTATAAGCACTACTTACAAACAAAAAGACATCAAACTATGTTAAAGTTTACAACAAAGCAGGTCCTAATAGCCAAATCACCTTTAGATATGAATGTAGACAAAAGGACCCAAATCCCATAAACTGACTTTAAGGTGGTGCCATTAACAATAATATCCAGGAAACCCATACAATAAACTCTTCGCAATTCAGCCCAAACTAGGCGAATAGAAAATGGCTTTCAGAAAATATGGAAAGGAAGAAGGAATTCTGGCCGGCTTAGGCATTGGCCATACAAGAAATAACCCATTCGTACTTACTAAACAACGAAGATCAGCCCGTATGCCAAGCATGTGAAACGGCGTACACTATTAAAGATATATTAAACGAGTGTTCAGACATTGATCTCGCGAGACAAAAAACTTATATATAAAGTACAGTGTATGTATGTATGTGTTGGTGTGTGTGTCCAAGCAACTTCACCGCTCCCACTGCTCCGATTTAAATAATGTAAAGCTCATTCAAAAGCCCTAGAAAAATTAAGCACAGGGAACGATGTTTGTTGAGCTCAGATTCAGCAGTGCCAGATTATGCGAGGTTAAAAATATATATTAATATATTATAGTAGCCATTATCGTTGCTTTCATGGTTCAAAGGTGGTAACTATTATTTTTCTTTTTTATCCAAATATTGCAGTGCACGTTTTATTATAAACTGGCTTAAAAGCCGCCCTCATTTAAGCTAGCTCCTGTGAAGGACTCTTGGTTTGGCCATCATCACAATACCTAAGGAGGAGTAGATGCAATAGGCATCAATAAACTACAGATGAACTCAAAATTGATCGCTGCATTTAAGTATTGCATTAATGTTTAAGCTTATCTTTTAAAAGTTCAACGATAATTCTTCTGCTGCCACTTAATTTAAAAAAGATTTGATGCATGTATTTTTATTTCATGGGTGACAGAACAGGTGAAAAATTTATGAGATAAAATATAGTCTAAAGATGGGAAAATAGAATTTAGAATTAGTTATACATTCAAAAGAGTTGGAGAAAAATAATAGCTAATTAAGTAAAACCTATATTATGGAATCTATTTGAATAAATGCGAAATTGGAGCTTAATTATACAACGAAACTCAACTTTATAGTAATTTATTAGTGAAAAGTTCAATATCTGTATTATATATTATCTACTTCTAGGTAATATTACTCTTCAGGTTTAACTAATTTGCATATTATTTTTAAAAAGTTTATTTTATTAATTAACTGTCCTTCATTACTGTTCTTTTATTCAAGGGATGTTTTGATTTTCCTATCAAAAATAGTTCTGTCTATATTTCTGAGATGAGGTATTATGTACAGTATTTACATTATGCGGACTATTGTTCTCATCTTTGTCGCCATATTTGTCACAACGTTTCGGCCGTTGTACGCTCCGGACTTCTTCAGGTGGTTGGAATTTCGAACTGAACCCTTTATTTCGATTCCTGGGGTAGACTGTTCTAGTTCCACGTGCCAGTTATCAGTTATCTCCTGCTAATTTTCCCTCTGAAAGTTCTTCACTGCCTTAACGTTGGCGTTGGTTAGATCCAGTGACAGACCCAAAGAGTGTGAGTTCAATACCCGGTTTTCCAACCACCTGAAGAAGGCCGGAGCGTACAACGGCCGAAACGTTGTGACAAATATGGCGACAAAGATGACGTCAATAGTCCGCATAATGTAAATACTGTAAAAATAGTTCTGTTTAGGAATATTGGCTTATATAGTGCAGAAAAGTGTTTGAAATTTGCATTTTACTTGGCCTTCAAAAAGTTGGCATCTATTTGTAAAACTTTTCTTAACTATAACAAGCCAATGAATGAAATGTGCATTTAAAATTTTTGTTTCAAATACATCAAGTAGTGAATATGTCTTACTTTGTGAATCGATAGCGCGCGGGCGAAACTTGTTAGTATTAGGTTGGTGCGAAAATAATGACGTAATAATGTCGTTTTTTGACGTTACAAAATACGCCAAAAAACGACATTATTACGTCATTATTTTTGCACCAACCTAATACTATAATATAAACAACATGTATGAGGTCTTCGAGAAAGCAAACGTAAATGACATATTATTTCTTAAAACAGTAAGTCTCCACCAAAAAATGGTCTCCACAAACTATATAACTGAAAAGAATTCATTAATGTAACCAGACTCTCGAGAAAAAACACTCTTTACAAAATTACGTCATTGAAACCTGACCTCTAAATTGATTTCTCCAAATTGATTTCTTACAAGGAATGCATATTCTATTCATACGAACATATCCTAAAAATATTGTCGGCATTGAATAACCCATTGAGGTTGATACGTGGTAAAACAAACCAAACCAAACCATTTTTAAAATACTAAAAAACAAAAAAGCAACTCTAAAAGTAGCAGAAAACGAGATCAAGCGATGTAAATTAGCGTCCCTTTTACTCTACCGGATCTTTTGAATGTAAAAGTTGAATAAACATGGAGGATATATAAAGTAAGAATTATATATATGAAAGAAAGTTTTATAAAGATTATAATTTATTATATAAATTAATTTTATATATTAATAATAAATAAAAATATTAATTTTAAATATTAATCAAATAAAATAATATATCAATATAAATTAATTAATAAAAAATATTTAAAAAAAACATTAATAATAAAATTAATTTAATATTTTTTTGTGTTTACTCACCCCCCGCAACCACCACGAGGTAAGGTTCTGATACAAGTTCGGTTTAATGTAGGGAGCCCGAGCGCGTAAACCCGGGCTAGGAACAAAATTTCCCGAGCCCCTGCAACAGTTGGTTGCGCTGTCGTCTGTGCGAGCACCGATCCCTCTCTCTGATTGAATGAGAAGGCGTGAACTCGGGCAGCTATTCTTCCCGGCTGGGCACCCCTCAGTATAATTTTCCTCAGTTGACGGACCCGTCTCTATATATAAATATATAAGGATTATCTATAAAGGAAGCCTATAATTACTGTATACCTACTTTTACTGTACCCTGTTTCATACATAATTGGATAATATAGTGATGGTAAAAACGCTCCGAAATTAATTTAAGAATTGAAATAGGATATATGCTTGTTTTGTCTTCTGGTTTATTAACGACATAAGTTTACGTTAATGGAATGAAAAGGTTGAGACCAGCTTTAAAACAAAAACAGAAACGAAGAAAAGAGTTTTGAGCTGTTATGTGATGCCTATCTTCCTATATAGCAAGGAGGGCTCGACAATTTCATTCACAAAAGGAGAATGACTTCCGGCAAGCGAGTTGTCGATCAAGGTACGAATGTTTAGTACATATCATAGACAGAGCCAGCGACAAATGAGATGTCCTAAGAAATATTTACAACGGAAACATGGCTGACAATCAGAAAAAAAAGACATTCGAAAGATTCTGGAAAACAGACTGAGGACAAAAGGCATGACGAATTTAACACTCGCAGGGCACATGGAAGGCAAGAGAAAGAGAAGAAAAATCGAGCTACTAAATCGACTAGTATGTGCAATTAGATGAAAGAAGTACCAAAAACAGACGTCCTGGGTATGACGATAAACTACATCCGGCTGCAAGGCCTTTGATCGGGAGCTTTTGAGGAGCGTGGGACCACCTCTTAATTGCTGCTGTTCCATGTGCACGTAAATGTGGTGTAATGGCTAGCAAGCTTGTCTTGTTAGATCAATTACAACTGAGTAGTGAGTTCGATCCTCACGTGGTGCCCCATACTTTCGGCCTTGTGCCACATTTAACTTACGCTTGGAAAATCACTAATTGCTGTTGTTCCCAGGTCCACTCTGACCTGGGGTGGTAGCACCTGTTAGGAGTCCCAGCTATGGGCAAATAGTTAACTCCCAAACTGGGGTCAAAACACTATGAAAGTGTAAAAATAGGTTTTAATATTAGCAATACATTTTGGGAAAAATTATTAAAAAAAAAAATTAACAGCAATAAAAATCTTGTCTATATTTCTGAGATGAGGTATTATGTACATTATTTACATTATTCGAACTATTGTCCTCATCTTTGTCGCTATATTTATCACGACGTTTCGTCCGTTATACGCTTCGGCCTTCTTCAGGTGGTTGGAATGTCGCGACTGAACCCTTTTACTTCATTCACTGGGGTAGACTGTTCTAGTTCCACGTGTCTAATGGATGTCAGTTAGTTTAATTCTCTCTCCAAGTTCTCCACTTAACCAGATATTGAACTCACACTCTTTGTGTCCTGTCACTGGATCTAACTAACGCCTTTATCTACTGTGCCGTGTGTCCTTGTGAGCGAAATAAAGGGTTCAGTTCGACATTCCAACCACCTGAAGAAAGCTGGAGCGTACAACGGCCGAAATGTTGTGATAAATATGGTGACAAAGATGAGGACAATAGTCCGAATAATGTAAATAATGTAAATAAAAATCTTGTCGGTATTAAATATCCCGTTGAGGTTGATATACCGTAAAACAAAACAAACTAAAAAGCAGAAAAATGTGTCATACAAGAATACGTGCATGTGCTTGTGGTGTAATGAATAAAGATACGGAATAAGAAATTGAAAACTGTGTTCGAATTCCAGTTGGGTTCATTACAATCATTTTCGCGCAAATAGCTGTAGAAATCCATCTCTACTCCCCCAGATATGGGTTAAGAGACTGACTCCTATAGCCTTGGTTGACAACTAGTCTACCGCAGAAAGATAAAATCTACGGCGAGAAAATCTTCTGTCTAGTCAGTCATGCATCGAAAGAGACATAATCGCCCAGACGTGTATGGCACTGTCTGGAGAGTATGTATTGATGGAAATAACAAAGGACTGGAAGCTGTGGAGAGCCATGATTTTCAACGCCTCGAAAGAACAAGATATAGAGGGATAAAGAACGTACACATGTGAATGGTGATTTTCTAAGCGTAGCTTAGATGTGATATAAGATCGAAAATGTGGTTCACCCAGTGAGGATCGAACTCACTACTCAGTCACAATTGATCTCGCAAGACACTCTTGTTAAAAATTACAACACGTTAAAGTGCCCAGATGATTATCTATCGCAGCTTAGATGTGGCACAAGGCCGAAAGTGTGGAGCACCCTGTGAGGATTGAACTCACTATTCAGTTGTAAACGATCTAGCAACCACTACACAACGTCGAAGAGCCCAAATGATTTTTCTAAGCGTAGCGTAGATGAGGCACAAGGCCAAAAGTGTGGAGTACTCAGTAAGAATCGTACTCACTGCTCAAATGTATCCCATCTAACGAGAAAACCTTATTAACCATTACAACACGTCGAAGTGGCCAAATGATTTTCTACGCGTAGCTTCGATGTGGCACAAGGCCGAAACTGTGGAGCACTTAGTGAGGAACGAACTCACTACTCGTCGTAAAGAGAAGCTTGCTAACCATTACACCACGTCAATGCGCCTTACCTGCGTGTGAATGTCTGGACGTGTCTATGTGAATGCGCGTGATTGTGTATGCGTTTATGATTATATGTATGGGTGTCTGTATGTGCGTGATTGTGTAGATGTACGGTCTTCAACTGGCGTATAAATTAAAACGCTGATATATATATATATATATATATATATATATATATATATATATATATATATATATATATATATATATATATATATAAAAGTGAACATAGAAGTCAACACTTAGAGGCGACAGTCTGTTTCATGCTATATGCAATCGTCAAGGTCTTGACGATTGCATATAGCATGAAACAGACTGTCGCCTCTAAGTGTTGACTTCTATGTTCACTTTTATATTTACACACGCTCTATCTCTGATATTGAGCACTTTATTCCATAAATATAGCACACCTTAAGACTATATTTCTTTATATATATATATATATATATATATATATATATATATATATATATATATATATATATATATATATATATATATATATATATATATATATATATATATATATATATATATATATATATATATATATATATATATATATATATATATCCGCCTGATACCAATTCAGTCGGGTTTCGATCCTAGCTAGAGGCAACCGGATGTCTAGCCGCACTGTTGAGCTGTGATACAGCGAAACAGTCTGTCTGTGGATGACATTATATTAGCTCCTGAATTAAGTTTAATTCCAGTTGAGCACTCTCGGGCTGAGGTATGGGTTTGTAAACAGTGACTATTATAGCTATACAGCGAGACTCTTCGCAAGCCGAATTGAGTCACTGTCGGTCACTGGGCGTGTTTCCAAAAATGAATACGTTAAAAATCCATCTTCATCCCGACCGTGCGCCGACAGATTAGTGGTAGAATATCCACCTGATACCAATTCAGTCGGGTTTCGATCCTAGCTAGAGGCAACCGGATGTCTAGCCGCACTGATGAGCTGTGATACAGCAAAACAGTCTGTCTGTGGATGACATTATATATATGCAACAATCCTTCCTTTATGCATGTTTCATTAAAAACGACAGACAAAGTACTACGGTTAAGCTTTTTATTTAATTTTTCTTGTGTTCGGACAAGAGTTTGATAATGGCTAAAGGTATAGCCGAAAGCGCTCGGATATATAAAAAATTTGGACAGTTCTTACACACCCTTTGTCCAGAAAAGAAAGCTCTTGTTCGAACACAAGAAAAAATTAAATAAAACGCTTAGCCATAGTAACTTGTCTGTCGTTTTTAATGAAACATGCATATATATGTATATATTTTGTAGATTAGCAGTATTGCACTACACCTCGAAGAGGGTGAAAATTGACACGGGGTGAGGGTTTACCTATGTAGGTACCTTCAAATTTATATGTGGGTAGTTACAGAGATTGTCCAGTTCTCATTGTCACTTGTTTTTGTTTTTTTCTTGGCCAGACATCAGGGACTGACACCGATCCTACGTCTGTTAGGCAAATGTGGTGATTCCGCCCGAGGAATAGGCCTTCTGGAATAAAACATTCGCTTCTTTTTGCTTCAGGCCAAAAAAACAAAAACAAAAACAAAACAAAAAACCCAAAAACAAAACCAAACCGGAAGCGACTTTCTTGTAGATAAACCGAGTTGTTTGGCTGTATTTTATTCTAGCTGTAATGGCGATAATTAAAAGACGTTTTATTGTTTTATGATAGGTCTATAGACGTTTTATTGGGTGTATAAATGCTTTTTAATTAGTATATGTCGTTAGTGAGTTACCGGGCTTAGCAAAGATTGGATGATAATAAATTAATTTTGTGTAAACAAGTTTATGTATGTAAGTGCGTGCATATATGTGCGTAACTATCGAGTCTTAAAAAGCGTAATTCCTCTGTGCCGTGTCATATAAAACGTGTGAGTTTCGACTGTCTGAGTGGAGAAGGGTTTTTTTTTGTTTGCTTGTCGCCTTTTACGCGATAAAGTGATAAATTAAAGCATATACGGAAAGAAAGGGAGTGAATGAGAGAGGAAGAAAGAGTGAGTAATAGAAAGAGAGAAATTAAAAGAAAGAAAGTGTGGCAACAGAGAAAGAGAGTGAGAGAGAAAGAGATAGAGAAAAAGTAAAGAGAACGAGACAGAAAAGTAAAAAGAGAGATAAAGTAAGGAGAGTAGAAAGAAAAGTGGAAATGAAACAGAGTGAGAAAGAGAGAGAGAGAGAGAGAGAGAGAGAGAGAATTATAGGAAAGGAAGAGAGAAAAATAAAGAAGAAAAAGCGTAGGAAATATAGATAGAAAAGAGTGCAACTGAGAGACAATTAAAAAAGAGAAAGAGAAAATATACGAGAGAGAGAGAGAGAGAGAAGAAAGAGAAAGAGCTTGGGAAATATATATATATATATAATATATATATATATATATATATATATATATATATATATATATATATATATAGAGATATAGATATAGATAGATAGATACAAAGATAGAAATAAGCGTGAGGGAGAAAATGAATTTGAGAAAAGGTAGCAGTGGGAAGGATGGAGAATAAGAAAAAAGAGAGAGAAAAGGAAAGAATGAGAGAGAGAGAGAGAGAGAGAGAATATAAGAAAGCGGAAAAAGAAAGATAAAATACATGGTAAATAGAAAAGGAAAAAGCAAGAGAGAGAGAGAGAGAGATAGAGAGAAAGAGAGAGAGAGAGGGTGAGTAAAGGAGAGGGGGCTCTCTCTCTCTCTCTCTCTCTATATATATATATATATATATATATATACATGCATATATATATATGTACACACACACACATATATATATATATGTAACACAAAATTTGTTTTACTCTTTTTTATGTTATGGACAGAAAAATAAAAATAAAAAGCCAACATTCAATATTAACTACGAACAAGGCCATAAAGTGCTGACTGTGTTCAGAAAATAAAGCATCTTATAACTATAGATAAATACACACATCTGATATAAACAGTTAAAAAGTAAAAATAAAATCATCCTTGATAATGGCTAAAAGTATAGCCGAAAGCGCTTGAAATTACAAAACATTTGGACAGTTTCTACAGACTCTGGATCCAGAAAAGAAAACACTTGATTGAACACAATATAAATTAAATAAAAATGGTTAATCGTAGTGCCTTGTCTGTCGTTTTAAAAAACTATATATATATATATATATATATAACGATTGTATTTTATCACCACAAAACGGCCGTCTATGAATAGGAGTATTTATTACTTTATATATATATATATATATATATATATATATATATATATATATATATATATATATAAATACACACACACACACACACATATATATATATATATATCTATATATGCATTGATAACGAATACAAACTAGACAAAGGTACAGTTAAAAAAACGCTTTTTTTTTTATTTAAGTGAATGCGTTTTTGACTAATATTGCTAATTTTTCGTCTTGGATACTACCTGAATTTTACCAAGGTCAATATATATATATATATATATATATATATATATATATATATATATATATATATATATATCAGGAGGTATTGAACACTTTAATACTACAGTTTCCAGGCCTGATTTCATTTTGACCCTTAACATTTTATGTACTATATATATTTATCTATCTATCTATCTATCTATCTATCTATCTATCTATCTATCTATCTATCTCAGTCTCTTCCTCTCTTTCTAGCTAACTCAGTTTGTTCATTATCTATCTATCTATCTATCCCAGTCTCTTCCTCGCTTTCTAGCTAACTCAGTTTGTTCATTATCTATCTATCTATCTATCTATCTATCTATCTATCTATCTATCTATCTATCTATCTATCTATCTATCTCAGTCTCTTCCTCGCTTTCTAGCTAACTCAGTTTGTTCATTATCTATCTATCTATCTATCTATCTATCTATCTATCTATCTATCTATCTATCTATCTCAGTCTCTTCCTCGCTTTCTAGCTAACTCAGTTTGTTCATTATCTATCTATCTATCTATCTATCTATCTATCTATCTATCTATCTATCTATCTATTCGGATAAAATGAGAACGAATAGAGTATAATTCCAACGTTTGTAACATTTAATTTAAAAGAGGGTTCGATACAAAGTAGAGTAGTATTCTTTATTTTAGGATATTTCATCAAAAACATGTCAAAACGCTACACAATTGCAGTCGTGTTTCAATGCGTATCAACGCATCTCATCAGGAGACAGTAAATTACTGTCGAGTCAGCGATTTATTTAGATTTAAAAGTAAAATATCGCCTCTCAAACGTATAAAAAGCTGCATTTTTCTTTATACCTTTTATTAAGCATTCTTCCCCAGATAGATAGGAAATTTTAAACAATACATACATACATATATATATATATATATATATATATATATATATATATATATATATATATATATATGTGTGTGTGTGTGTGTGTGTGTGTGTGTGTGTGTGTAAAAATATATAGAAAATAGGAAATAACTCGTTAGGTATATAATCCAAAGTTCTTTAGCATTTTTGTTATTATTTTTAAAAAACTGTGCTCGATACAAAAGTAGAGCCTTGAATATTACATCGGAAACATGTCAAAATCGCTACACAATTGCAGTCGTGTTTCGATGCGTATCAATGCACCTTTCAGCCGACTGATGATTTGCATCGATACGCATCGAAACACGACTGCAATTGTGTAGCGATTTTGACATGTTTTTCGAG
Organism: Acanthosepion lycidas; assembly: GCA_963932145.1. Lineage (NCBI taxonomy): Eukaryota > Metazoa > Mollusca > Cephalopoda > Sepiida > Sepiidae > Acanthosepion > Acanthosepion lycidas. The sequence goes on along the minus strand of OZ010609.1, from coordinate 29,186,520 downwards.
GTAATATCTCTAAATAAAGTGTGTACACACACACACACACACACACACACACACACATATATATATATATATATATTAATTAATTAATTAATCGAGTCTCATAGAAACCTCAACCGAATGCAGAAAGCACTGGATTTTTCTTTTTTTGGAAAATTTAAAAGAGTGCTTTTTTTTACTAATATGGCAATTTCAGAATTTTTGTTGTTGTAGGAGTTTATCAGTCAATACGACATGAACTAAATTGTTCAATAAATATAGTAATGTCTCAGTTGTTATCCCGAAAATTTGCACGTCGGATCGGTTCTTTTAAAACAATATGTAGTACAGTTCAATTTATATTATTAGGTTGGTGCAAAAATAATTTCGTTTTCTCACATAGTAACATATGTTAAAAAACGAAATTATTTTTGCACCAACCTAATACATTGAATCATTTCTACAAAAGGTTCATGCCATATTGACTGATAAACTCCTCCAAAAAAAAAAAAAAAATTCTCAAATTGCCATATGAGTAAAAAAACGCACTCTCTTAAATTTTCAAAAAATTAAACCTTAGCGTTGCGACTGCACGCCTCAAAAGTTTGCATCCGTTAACAATAACACATTTCAAAAAGAAACATATTTCGATTCGCATTTAATTTTTTCGTCTCGGAAGCTACCTGAATTTTACCAAAAGCAAAATATGTTCCATGCCTGAAGATGACTGAATGTACAGTTGAAACTACTTGCGTATTAAAGAAAGACCTTATACAGCTTATAATTTTTAACAACAAGGATCATAACATTCATGGAGTGATTTGTAGGTTAATGAAACTTTAAAATTTTGTTAGCGAAGGGATTTCGCTATTTTATATCATTAACTTTACTAATCTACTTTTTGTATGAATGATTCATTGTAATATAAATTGAACTCAATATATTTGATTTAAATTTAGATTATTGAGGAAAGAAGAAAGGAGGTAAAAATAAAAAAGAAACACCGTAAGCTTAACATCATATAGTTTTATCCACCTTTTAAACTTATGTTCATAATAATATCGGAAGAATTTTAGTAAATTTAATCCATAAGCATTTTAACAATGAACCAATACTAAAAAAGATTTTCAACAAAAATAATGTTAAGATCAGCTATAGCTGTGTTAATAACATAGACAAATCTATATCCCAGCATAACAACATTATATTAAACAAATATATTTCCAACAAAGACAATGTAAATTTTTCTGTCATCCTGTCGACTGTGATCTATATTTGATCTGCATTTGATCACACACACACAAACATACACAAACACACAAACACACACATATGATATGCACAGACACACAGAGACACATACACACATTTGACCTCCTTTTGATCACACAGACACAAACACACACACATACACATATGATCTGCACACACACAGACACACACACATTTGATCTGCATTTGATCACACACACACAAACACAGACAAACACACACATATGATCTGCACGCACACACACAAACACACACAGACACACACACATTTGATCTGCATTTGATCACACACTCACTCACTCACACACACACACACACACACACACGCACACACACACACACACACACACACATATATATATATATATATATATATATATATATATAATATTGCACATTGAGTGCTGCTGTTAATAAAATAGAGCTGTAATTTATATATTAATAATAAATATACATTTTTTTCTCACCAGTAGCACAACTCAATTGAGCACCAGTGAGGAAAAGAATGTATATTTTTTATTAATATATAATTTATAGCTCTGCTATTTTACACTGAGCACAATTTTATTGGCACCAGCACTGAATATGCAATATTATATATATATATATATATATATATATATATATATATATATATCGCGCATATAGTGCTAGTGCTAATAAAACAGTGCTCGATGTAATACAACAGAGCTATAAAGCATATATTAGTAAATATATATATTATCCTTATTATTATTATATATTACATTATATTAATAAATATTTATATTATATAATTATTACAAGCCATATAGCAAAGATCGATATAACCAAAGATACATTCAGTAAATAATCAAACCAGTACCACAATATTCAGGATAACTTACATAAACCAGTCCAAGTTAGATTATATACCAACTTGAGAAATAAGAAAAGATTTGATAATAATCAAATATATAAAGACTCTTTAAAATGAAGCAATCATAAAATAAATTTAGAGTATTTAGAAAAACAAAAAAAAAAGAAGTAAAAATAAACAGAAGCCTTATAGTTTAATTCACCTTTTAATTGTAATGTTCAAACTAATATCGGAAGAATTTTCCTAAATTTAATCCATAAGCACTTTAATCATTCAACAATACTAAAAAAGATTTTCAACAAAAATAATGTTAAGATCAGCTATAGCTGTGTTAATAACATAGACAAATCTATATCCAGTCATTACATTATATTAAACAAATGTATTTTCAACAAAGTATTTTTTGTAAAAATAAATGCAACTGCTGAAAAAATATGATCTGTCCTGTAAACGGTCAGTGTATGATTGATAATATTCTATACCGACTTAGCATACATTCTGGTAACGATGTCAAATTTTATTTTGGTTCCGACGAAAATCATTGGAAATTTCGTTTCTAGTATCATTGGATGACTTTAAGCAATATAAAATACATATGCAGCACTGCTCACTCAAAACATTTCTGGCAATTAAAGAAAGGTGACAATAAACCCATTATTACATGGGATATTGTAGCAAGAATCAAATCTTACAATGTCAAGAGCGATAGATGTAATTTATGTCTTCTTGAAAAATTAGTTATCTTAAAACAATTAACCTTAATTTATTAAACTAGAGAAATGAATTGATGGTTGCATGTAGGCATAAAATAAATATCTACTGAAATACGTTGATCCAGATTAATGTTTAATGCAAATTATTTTTTAAAAGAACCAGTAAGCTCACTTTATGCTTAATATAATAAAAATTAATATTCATAACTCTAAATTATTTTTTGCTGCTTAATATAATAAAAATTAATATTCAGAACTTTAAATTATTTTTTGTATATATATATATATATATATATATATATATATATATATATATATATCCCGTTTATTCCAAATGCATAATATATTTAAAAAAAAAATGAAAAATCTGTAACCCCAATATAATATAGTATACAACAGCGGTAACCAGATATTTTTATCAAAATTTAAATTACGTAACGGACAATTTATACTCAGCACCTGAAGATTGCGTTGTGCATGAAACCCCAAGTCGTACTATCGGTGGTATATATATATATATATATATATATATATATATATATATATATATATATATATGATTGTGTTTCGCTTGGCATTCCAATTGTATAAAGTTTTGTATTTAGCGTATTGGCATCCATTCATATACACGAGATGACTCATTGAATTGGTGCACGCATGTGCGCGCGTCCGTGTATGCATACGTTTTTGTCGAAAGTTTGAACAATGGCCTCACTCATAGACAGCAATTGACCTTCCTCTAACTTCTGACCTCTTTATAAGACTTCAGCGCAAAGAGGTCCTTATCTCGCGAGGTCTTACTCTTCCCTTTCCTGTTTTCCGCAATTTCTCAACAGCCTTTGACCCTTACCCTGCCCCGCCGTGGTCGGAGGAGAGTTCAGGTTTCCCGCTTCCGACAACAGTTTCGTCGCACAGAAAATGAATTTTCCTTGGCGCCAAATCCAGATGGACCAGACGCCGTTTCCAGGGTGAAAACATGGTTGCATTTCATATTTTCAATTTTATGTTAATTTACGATGCATTTCTTCATTTTCGCTTTTTTCAAATTTTCACACATTTTATCTTATTAGATTCCATTGGTTTTTTAAGCCTATAGTCAGCTCTTCTTTCTTTTTTTCTATTTTCTTTCCTTCTTTCTTTTCGTACGGTATATTTTCTTTCTTTTTTTTTTTATTTATTTCTCGTTTTCCTTCTTTGTATGTGTTCTTTTTCATTTATTTCTAATCGGCCCTTTCGCTCTGTCTTTCTTTCTTTCTTTTGATTTATTCCTCGAATGCCTTTTGTGTACGTGTTTTCTTTAATTTCTTATTCTTTCTTTCTGTCTTTCTTTCTTTCTGTCTTTCTTTCTTTCTGTCTTTCTTTCTGTCTTTCTTTCTTTCTTTCTTACATTTGTATCCTTTCCTTGTTTCCTAGGTTTGATTTCTTTCTTTCTTTCTTTCTTTCTTTCTTTCTTTCTTTCTTTCTTTCTTTATTTTCGTACGTCCATTTATTTTTTATTTTTCGTACGTCAGTCTTCTTCTTTCTTTCTGTCTTTCTTTCTTTCTTTCTTACATTTAAATCCTTTCCATGTTTACTAGGTTTTATTCTTTCTTTCTTTCTTTCTTTCTTTCTTTCTTTTCGTACGTCCATTTATTTTTTATTTTTCATATGTCAATCTTCTTCTTTCTTTCTTTCTTTCTTTCTTTCTTTCTTTCTTTCTTTCTTTCTATTGATCTCTTACCATATTTGCACGTTTTCTCTTTTCTTTTATCTGCTATCGGTTCTCTTCTTACTTTCTTTCTTCCATTTCCTTTCTTGCTTTTCGTACATCTATATTCACCCGTTCTTTCGTTCGTTCTTTTCTTTCTTTCTTTCTTTCTTTCTTTCTTTCTTTCTTTCTTTCTTAAAATTGACTTTTCTTCATTTATCTCGTATGTCACTTTTCCTTCCTTCTTTCCGTAGGCCTGTTTTCCCTCTTGCGGCTTCACAAATATCGTACTAAAATATTAAATATCTTCTCATATTTCAAGTGGGTGTATCTCGGATGCAAATGTTGATTCAAGTTTTATTAAATACAGCAGATGTTATTACACACATAAGTCATGTCAACAATATCTTTAAACTTTTTACCTTCTAGCTGACGGATTAATTGACGTATAAAGTCATCCTCTCCTTCTTGGATGTGCCGTGTCTCTGCCGGACATGGCAATCTGATCTCTCCACTATATCCCAGCCTTTCTAGCACTGAGTAAAATGTGTCGTTGCACCATCCCTCCTAGTCAATCTTATTTTCAAAAGCTTGTTAGGTAGCTTATTCGCTGTTTTCTGTCATGTATTCAATTTCATGTGAGTATCAAATTCTCCAAGCCCTCTTTTCTCATCACGTATCCGAGAAATTTAAACTGTCACTTTTTGTTCGTTTCCATTTCCCTTAAAATTTGGCATTATCTTATCGCGTTAAGTGCTAGATCTATTTCCGAGGAAGTTGATTCAGCATGCTGCGTGCGCTGCACAATCTTCCGTGCATTGAATATTGTTGTCACACCTGGTTCGGGGCTTCTGTTATTGTTATGGGGTCTTACCGATAATAATAATAATGGACTATTCCATACTTAATAAATACTGCGTCTCAGGAGTAGGCAAGGAGTCAGTCGCTCAACTTTTGAACGACTGCACGGTTGAACTCTCATCCTACGGACGGGAGGAAGCCGAAGGAGGCTACGCCGAAGGGCTGATCTCCTTCGGGGAGGTAGACCGGCCCTGAACCCGTTTATACGGGTTCAATGGGCATATTTTTGGCCGAGCCCACGGGCTCGGAATGCCCACGTTAAAAAGGCCTTGTGCCACATGACACCCTCGTGGGGGGTGACTGAATATCGTCAGTCGTTCACTTTCTGACCGACTGTTCGGTTATACTCTCATCCTACGGACGGGAGGAACCCGAAGGAGGCTACGCCGAAGGGCGGAGTCTCCTTCGGGGAGGTAAACCGACCCTGAACCCGTTTATACGGGTTCAATGGGCATATTTTTGGCCGAGGCCACGGGCTCAGAGATCCCACGGTCTCAGAGATCCCACGAGCTCGGAGATCCTACGTTAAACCGGCCTTGTGCCACATGATGCCCACGTGGGTGGGGGGTGGGGCCCCTTAATATAGTCAGTCGTTCAAGGGAGTCAGTCAGTAGTTCAAGTTGAGTCAAGAGTCAAGTCAGAGGCAGTCCGAAATAGGGTCGCGTTCAGACAATTACTGCAAGACATTGGAATAGTGATACTGGTACAAGGAACCGGACCATAACAGTTATGTATGTTGAGATTCTGGACAAAATCCAAATGAGAATCTGCAATATTATTGGTTGCAACCTGGCATCACGCCTTCAATCGTTTTACCACCGGCGTAATGTCGATTCTCTGGGTCCCTTTCTACAAATGTTTTTATGGCAATTGTTCTGATGAGCTTTCCTCTTTTGTAGCTCAACTTCATGAATTTAACCGTACAGGGTGATTGAAAAGTCCCCCCCCACTATTTTAAAAGACTTATAATTTATTTATTAACAATAAATAAGAGGAAAGCTTGTAGCATTAGGTTTTATTTGAAATTCGATATGGGCACCAGATTTTGCTACCAGCTTCTCGAATCGGCCAGGAATCGCGTCAACTGATTTCACCAGGAACTCTTGTGGTATGTAAGACATAACTTCTTGTATTCGCCATTCAAGTCCTTCAAAGTCTTGGTTTGGTATAGAAGACTTGCTCCTTTAACTAACCCCAAAGGATAAAGTTGTAGGGTATTAAGTCCGGACTCTTGGTTGGCCACTCGTACATAAAAAAGGGAGTTACTTTTTAATGACCCTGTAGTATTAGATTGGCAGTTAGGTCTCATTTTTTTACAGTTGAAATTGCCAAATGTAGTTATAAGTTCTATTGTAATAGTTTCTTGTCTCCAGCGTCTTGCTTTCCTATTAACTACTCTCTTCAAATATGTAAATGCCTCGCCAATCGTCATCTTCTCTGTACTTGAATCCTGTTCATTTTTTAATGTCACCATCTTTCGTTCCTCTTCATTGAATTTGTTATTAATCTTTATTCTTTTACGCTTTCTTTCTTTCTTTCTTTCTTTCTTTCTTTCTTTCTTTCTTTCTTTCTTTCTTTCTACGAATCATTCATTCATTGTTTGTTTCTTTTTTCATTCAATCCTAGTCTCAATTTTTCTTTCTTTCTTTCAACCCTACTCTCATCATTTCCTTCTTCCCTTTCTTTCTTTCTTTCTTTCTTTCTTTCTTTCTTTCTTTCTTTGTATTAATATCTGTTTATGGATCTGTCTTAGCATTCTAGGAAGGATAAACTTCTTTCTTTCTTTCTTTCTTTCTTTCTTTCTTTCATATCATTCATTCGTTGTTTCATTGTTCCTTTTTTCATTCAATTTTTCTCTCTGTCTCCCTTTCTTTCTTTCTTTCTTTCTTTCTTTCTTTCTTTCTTTCTTTCTTTGTATTAATATGTTTATGGATCTGTCTTTGCATTCTAGGAAGAATAAACTTCTTTCTTTCTTCTTCTTCTTTCTTTCTTTCTTTCTTTTACTATCATTCATTCGTTGTTCCTTTGTTCCTTTTTTCATTCAATTTTTCTCTTTCTCTCCATTTCTTTCTTTCTTTCTTTCTTTCTTTCTTTCTTTCTTTCTTTATTTCTTTATTTTCTTCTGTTTTATCTGTTCTTCTTCTTCTTTCTCTCTCGTATGATCTTTAATTTATTATTTTTTCTTTCTGTGTTAATTTCTTAAATTTCTCCAGCTTTCGTTCATTTTAATTTAATTTTTATTAATCTTTATTCTCTCTCTTTCTTTCTTTCTTTCTTTCTTTCTTTCTTTCTTTCTTTCTTTCTACCAATCATTCATTCATTGTTTGTTTCTTTTTTCATTCAACCCTAGTCTCAATTTTTCTTTCTTTCTTTCAACCCTACTCTCAGCATTTCCTTCCTTCTTTCTTTCTTTCTTTCTTTCTTTCTTTCTTTCTTTCTTTCTTTCTCCCGTATTACGTTTGTTTTCTTTCATTTCCGTGCACCTTTTTATCTTTCATTTTATTATTCTTATTTTCCTCATTTTGATTCTTCTTTTTATTCTGTATCTCCACCCCCCACCACCCGCGTTCTTTTCTCTCTTTCAACCTCAACACATTCTATTCCTTCCTTTCCTTTCCTTTTCCTTCCATCCCTAACCAAAAATCCTTTTTCTAATCATCACATCTCATCATTCCTTGAGTATTATTTGGCAAAACTCGATGAGACATCGTCTCAAACTTACACGCACGACCGGCGAAGGCCTGGCCCTTTGAATCGAGGCATCTTTCAAATGTGTTCCTCCGTCACTTGACTTGTGTAATTGCATACAACACAATTGGTAGGACAGACGGAAGCCAACATCGGCCACGTGAAGCCAATAATTAACATTTCTTCCCAGCTTGCTTTCCTGCCAACTACCCTCTTCAAAAATTTAAATGCATCATCCGTCGTAATCTTCTGTGGCCTTGAACCCTGTTCTTTTTTATTGTTCTTTCTTCGCAGATTCCTTCACTGTCTTGTCTTTTATCTCCAGTAATATCTTGAGTATTAGTGGCTTTATCGCCTTGCATGGGCGTGGAATTATCTAAAAAAAGAAAACTTCGTCGTTATTCACGTGTTCAGTCCATTGTATTATCGGCTTTATTTCGTCGCAACACATTTCTATTGCCCCGAGACACTTTTAAATTTTCGGTATGCCGATGAGGCCAAGTGTACAAGATGTCACAGTCAGTCAAAAAAAAAAACAGGATCCATTATGTCACATCATTTATCCTATATGGCAGTGAATGATGGACCATTATCGCACAGATGAAGATGAAACTTCAGACGATATAAATGTGGTACTACAGAAGGATTCTGAGAATGCCTTGGCTTGAAAATGGGAAATGGAAATTATGTAATAAGGCCATCGTAAACAACTTAAAAGCTTCTGAAAAGTAAGGATTACACTCATCCAGCATCCATTGTAATATATATATATATATATATATATATATATATATATATATATATATATATTCTGTTTATACCCGGGATCTGGCACACAGCTAAGACAGATGGAGGGGAATGGTGGACTGCTCAGCACGTCGGGTCCCCAACGACTCCTTAAGGAATTAAGGACGAAAGAAGAAGTCACAATATGAGAGCAATACTCCATTTGTAGTCTAATTTGATTTTTGTAAAGATAGAAACTGAAGAAGAATAGGCTCCACCTGGTTAGACGCCCAAGACACGCGACATGATGAACACATCAAGACGCTGTTCGGGGAAACCCGGGCTCTGGCGCACAACAGTGACAGGTAAAGAAGAATGGTGGACAGCTCAGCACGTCGGCGCCCCAATGATCCTTAAGGGATTAAGGTCGAAAGAAGAAGTCAAGATATGTCAGCAATATTCTATTTGTGGTCTAAATTGATTTTTGTAAAGATAGAAACTAGAGAAGGATAGGCTCCGTCAGGTTAGACGCTCAAGACACACCACATGATAAACATTATTATTATTATTATTCATTTTGAGTATTTTATTTTCATCTTCATTTTTACTTGCTTTTTATCACTATTTCTATGAAGTGAAACATTGTCAACCATTATTCATTTTGACTAATATTTACTTTCATCCTTTATTTGTACTTGCTTTTTATCACTATTTTTGTTAAATGTAGCATTGTGAAGCATTATTATTCATTTTGACTAATATTTACTGTCATCTTCATTTTTTGTTTTTTTATCGCTATAATTTGAAATGAAGCATTGTCAACGATCACTATTCATTTTGACTAGTATTTATTTTCATCCTTATTTGTACTTGCTTTTGATCACCATTTTTTGTTAAATGCAGCATTGTGAAGCATTATTATTCATTTTGACTAATATTTGCTTTCATTTTTATTTTTACTTGCTTTTTATCATTATTTTTATGAAATGAAGTTTCGTCAACGATTATTATTCCTTTTGACTAGTATTCGCTTCCATCTTTATTTTTATTTTTTTCTACTCATGCCGTTAATCTACGACAGTAAGTGGACTCTGCGGCTCAGATATAAAAGTCAGTCTGCGGCTACTAATATTAGTTCTAAACCGGAACAATACATGTATACAGCAAAATTCACCATAATTTATTCTGTTACTTTTTCAGGTTCAAACGTGAGATAAAACCTTCCATGCATTTTCGGTAATCGACCGTATAATGAATAATTCAGGTTCGTCTGTCTGTTTCTAACCTGCCGACAGACAAGGCACTTAGAAAGAATGCTGGCCAGCCCCGGGGTCAGTCTAATTTATCAAGCTTGTTTTTCCCGGGGAATGCTAGGTGTGGGTCATCAGTTCTCGCTTTATCGACTTCTTCGTTGTCCATCATTACATTGTTCTGTGTTTGGTTTACGTGCAGACATTACAATGACCCTATCAGAGTTTTGAATCCCACTAAGACTTCACTCTGTAAGACGGTGTTGTCTATCATGGTCGGTGTTTAGATAGTGATTGGGATCGTTACAAATGGGCAAAGAAAAGACTGCATTGATATACGGTGGATCCGGACAATATTGTTCTTCCTCATTCCTCTGCAATCTATCTATCTATCTATCTATCTATCTATCTATCTATCTATCTATCTATCTATCTATTTCTTTCTTTCAACTTTCCTCTCAATACACACTTTCTTCTTTTTAACGTTCTTTCTTACTTTATGTCTTTCATTAATTAATTTTTCTTTCTTTGTATTCCTATTTGACTATGTATTCATCTCCGCATTACAGAAAGTTAATCTTCTTTCTTTCTTTCTTTCTTTCTTTCTTTCGTTGTCTTCCTGCCTTCAATTCTTTCATTCATTCATTCTTTCTTTCTTTCGTTTGTTGTCATCCTGCCTTTAATTTTTTCTTTCTTTCTTTCTTTCTTTCTTTCTTTTGTTTGTTGTCTTCCGGCCTTTAATTCTTTCTTTCTTTCTTTCTTTCTTTCTTTCTTTCTTTCTTTATTTCTTTCTTTCTTTCGTTGTCTTCCTGCCTTCAATTCTTTCATTCATTCATTCTTTCTTTCTTTCGTTTGTTGTCATCCTGCCTTTAATTTTTTCTTTCTTTCTTTCTTTCTTTCTTTTGTTTGTTGTCTTCCGGCCTTTAATTCTTTCTTTCCTTCTTTCTTTCTTTCTTTCTTTCTTTCTTTCTTTCTTTCTTTCTTTCTTTCTTTATTTATTTTCTGTCATTTTTTATTTCTTACATTGTATTAATATCTCTTTTTATGTCTATCTTCGCATTCTTGAAAGAATAAACTTCTTTTTTCTTTCCTTTCATTCCTTGTTTGTTTCTTTCTATTTTCATTCAAATTTCTCTCTTTCTTTCTTTCTTTTTTCTTTCTTTCTTTCTTTCTTTCTTTCTTTCTTTCTTTCTTTCTTTCTTTTGTTTGTTGTCTTCCGGCCTTTAATTCTTTCTTTCCTTCTTTTTTTCTTTCTTTCTTTCTTTCTTTCTTTCTTTCTTTCTTTCTTTCTTTCTTTCTTTCTTTCTTTCTTTCTTTCTTTATTTATTTATTTTCTGTCATTTTTTATTTCTTACATTGTATTAATATCTCTTTTTATGTCTATCTTCGCATTCTTGAAAGAATAAACTTCTTTTTTCTTTCCTTTCATTCCTTGTTTGTTTCTTTCTATTTTCATTCAAATTTCTCAGTTTCTTTCTTTTTTCTTTTCTTCTTTCTTTCTTTCTTTTCTTTCTTTTTTTTTCTTTCTTTCTTCCTTCTGTTTTATCTGTTCTTCTTCTTCTTTCTCTTTCGTACGATCTTTCATTTATTATTTTCTTTCTTTCTTTGTTAAGGACATTATTGTTAATTTCCTAAATTTCTCCAGCTTTCGTTCATTTTCATTTAATTTTTATTAATCTTTATTCTCTTTCTTTCTTTCTCTCTCTTTCTTTCTTTCTTTCTTTCTTTCTTTCTTTCTTTCTTTCTTTCTTTCTCCCGTATTACGTCTGTTTTCTTTCATTTCCGTGCACCTTTTTATCTTTCATTTTATTATTCTTATTTTCCTCATTTTGATTCTTCTTTTTATTCTGTATCTCCACTCCCCCACCACCCGCGTTCTTTTCTCTCTTTCAACCTCAACACATTCTATTCCTTCCTTTCCTTTCCTTTTCCTTCCATCCCTAACCAAAAATCCTTTTTCTAATCATCACATCTCATCATTCCTTGAGTATTATTTGGCAAAACTCGATGAGACATCGTCTCAAACTTACACGCACGACCGGCGAAGGCCTGGCCCTTTGAATCGAGGCATCTTTCAAATGTGTTCCTCCGTCACTTGACTTGTGTAATTGCATACAACACAATTGGTAGGACAGACGGAAGCCAACATCGGCCACGTGAAGCCAATAATTAACACTGGTCAGGACTTTGCCCCGGGACCCGGTCGGAAAGGTTAGGGTCGGTGAGTTAGGAGGAGAAGCTCGAGAGTGGACAGAGATTTGTTGGTCCGCGGTATCAAGAAGAGTGTAGAAGGGGGGGGGTTCAGTGTACAAAAGACACGGAGTAACCGACCTCGCGTACCTAAATATATATGGGTGAGAAAATGAGAGAATTAAAAAGAAAGAGGAGGAGGAAAGGAAAGTGAACATTAAATGATCACGTATAGCAAATGAATGTTCAATATGAGTGTTTTTCTATCTATCTATCTATCTATCTATCTATCTATCTATCTATCTATCTATCTCTCGTAATTTCTTTAAATGATACCTATCTATCCGTCCGTTTGTCGTAATTACTTTAAATGATATCTATCTATCTATCTATCTATCTATCTATCTATCTATCTATCTCAGTATCTTCATTATCTATCTATCTATCTATCTATCTATCTATCTATCTTAATTTCTTTAAATGATATCTATCTATCTATCTATCTATCTATCTATCTATCTATCTATCTATCTATCTGTTCGTTTGTCGTAATTACTTTAAATGATATCTATCTATCTATCTATCTATCTATCTATCTATGTAATTCTATTCATCTAACTACCTATTTGGTTGGCCAAAAAGTTCGTTCGATTATTAAGTAGAAAATTGACTTAATGAACATAATTCTTGGCCAACCCAATATTTCATTATTTTCTTTCTTTCCTTCTTTCTTTCTTTCTTTCTTTGTGGTCATATCTATCTATCTATCTATCTATCTATCTATCTATCTATCTATCTATCGATTTATCTATCTATCTATCTATCTATCTATCTATCTATCTATCTATCTATCTATCTATCTATCTATCTATCTCAGTCTCTTCCTCGCTTTCTAGCTATCTCAGTTTGTTCATTATCTATCTATCTATCTATCTATCTATCTATCTATCTATCTATCTATCTATCTATCTCAGTCTCTTCCTCGCTTTCTAGCTAACTCAGTTTGTTCATCATCTATCTATCTATCTATCTATCTATCTATCTATCTCAGTCTCAAGTGGTATGTTTTGTAGAACTGGTAAGTGTAGTGACGGAACGAGGTGTTGTGACGTAGGCGAGGTGTGACGGGCATGTTTGTTTATTTATATTTTTTTTACATGCATTTAAAGTTGCGATCTCTTAAATTGTAATTACTTTTTATTATCACTTTACGATTTCCTTTAAACAGGGCGAAGTAGTTTCGAATCCTGACAGAGCACGTACAATGTTTACGACGAATGACTTTGATGCGCTGATTTTCTTCCTATATGACAAGAGTGCACATTATTTCTCAGTTTCTTTCACTTTCATTTTGTTTTCCTTGCGTCTTAGTGGCTTCATCACCTTGTTTTAAAAAGATAGAGCGTTTGTAAAAATTAACAGTGTGGATACAGAAATCAACGCTCTATTAACCAGTCGTCAGCTCTAGCAACACTGTCATGTTATCCTCAGGCCTTTGTTAGCTGATCGCTTAAGGCATGAAACGGCCAAAAACAAATGCTTTAGAGTTCTATATCGATCTAATAATGTTGCGTGGCCGAGTGGTTAAGATGTCGTTCGCTTTCCAACCATGAGAACCGCTGTCAAAACTCACTATGTTCGATTCGTCCTCGGTAGGCAATCCCAGGGTGTGGATCCGCTGAAATGTGGCTGGGGAAACCATAACAGGAGTTAACCCAAGCCTTGTGAATGAAATCGGGTAGACACAGCAGTTTGGAAGATGTCGATGGCTATGCTAGCACGAAGTCACAAGTCATCGTGACCGAGGGCTTGAGCGTACTATCGTTGTTGAGATTGAAAATGACAGATTAGGCGATCCCTGTCCTAGAAACTGTAACTAAGATCTGCTCAGCATAGTTGCAGTATAAACCACAGTTTGCCAAACAAATTCTCAAACATATTGAGGTATATATTCCGCAAGGTCACGTGTGGTATATAGAAAGTTAGTCTCCAATGTTTGAGTGAAAGATGCTTTCCAAAAGCTAAGCAGAGTATTAAGAAATAGAAAAACTTCACTAGGAATAAGGAAAAGTGTACTAAACTGTTAGATGGTATCTGTCCTCCTGCATGGTTGTGAGTACTGGAAATCTTATCAAAGATGAAAAACATAATTGAAGCAATAGAAATGTTGTTCTACAGAAGGATAGTGAGGATACCATGGATCAAACATGCGATCAACGACGAAGTTTTAGAGAAAATGGAAAGAAAAGAAAACATTAACAGCAGGAAGAGGCAGCTGATATTTCTAGGACACGGAATAGGGAAAGAGGGCTTGGAAAATTTGATACTCACAGGACAGATTGAAAGCAAGAGGGGCAGAAGAAAACAACGTATAACATACTTAGTGAAATTCAGTGAATGGTTGATGGAACAGGGTTTATAGAAATATCAGAATGACAAAAATTATGAAGAAACAGGATATTGTCGAGAGCCACGATCGTCTACATCCTGAAGAAAAAGTGACGCTGCTCTGTTTTGCTGCCCTGCAGCTGCAGGGCAGCGAATCAGAGCAGCGTCACTCTTCAAGTGAAACAGCAGCGTCACTCTTCAAGCGAAAATTTTTTTTTTGAATAACTGATTCTTTAAATTTACGCGGTTTTATAAGCATATTCATTATTAAAATTAAAATTACTATGGTAACGGCTAGGGCAATTATTTAAAAAAAAATTCGCTTGAACATGGAACAGAGCTTGGTACTTTAATTCAATTTAATTCAAATAATTATATTGAAGTTTTTGGCTCTTGTTTTGAAACATGAGAACTCTTATGTAGCGATGGAATCATATTTTTAAATAAATAATTATATTTAGGCTCTACTTTTGTATCGAGCACTATTTTTTAAAAATAATAACAAAAATACTAAAGAACTTTGGATTATTTACCTAACGAGTTCTTTCCCATTTTCTATATATCCCCCCACACACAGAGGGTGTGCTAGAGAGAGAGTGAGTGTATGTGTGTGTGTGAGAGAGAGAGAGATAGAGAGAGGGGGAGTATGAAAGAGACAGAAAATACGAGCGACGTAGAGAGAGGTACGAAGGAATGAGAATAGTGAGAGAAAAAGGGAGGATATGTTAGACAGAGAGAGAGAGAGAGAGAGAGAGAGAGAGAGAGAGAGAGAGAGAGAGAGAGAGCGAGAGCGAGAGAGAGAGCTTGGGCAGAGGTGACAAGAAAAAAGAATAGTTGATTATATTCGCGTAAATATTCGGATGAATGGCTGTGAAAGAAACATAACTTCATCACTGGAATCTTGTACAAAGGAAGCACTTTAGGCTGATATGGGTTAATTGCGACCTGATGGTCAGTCAACACATTTCTTTCCTTGCTACTCTCCACTGAACCCTCAACTTCGAAAGATGAAAAAAAATAAAAAATAAAATAAAATAAAATAAAAACAAGGTATTCTGTGGTGACGCCGAAAAAAACAAAAAAGGTAGATTTTGATTCCCACTAAGCGTTTCTGTAATCCAAATAAATCGTTTTGTGTAGAACTACAGTTCTGGCAGTAAAGTTTTTAAAATGTCTACCAACGGCGCCTACCGTAGTGCAGTAGTTGCGCATAGGAAGTACTTTAGACTGGAGACTTATGTAATAGATATGTAGGTTAATTAGGACTTGATGGTCAGAAAGCATGTCTTACTTTCCATCCCCGCCTTCCGTTATAATTGTATAGTGGTTCTCGGCGCGGGATTGAGGTGCCGAGTTCGAATTCCAGCCTAGTTGCGTTCACTTTTGCTCAAATATCATTGGAAAAGGCATGAAAACAAATATTTTCTTCTCTCCCCAATTTAATAACAGAACTGGTGTTCTAACCGTGATTGGCAACCACTCTAGGAGAAGGACAATTTTGTATTCAAAACCAGTTGACATTTGACATCTCCACCGCGTAAAAAAAAAAATACGAGCTACAAAATCCACAACTGCAACACCTGGCGTGGTGAAGCTCTGTCTATCTCCTCCATCCGGCGCTATACAATCATCGTCGTTACTTAAAAAGTTCTCATCTCGGGGAGGAATCTCCACTCATAGGGAGGAATTTCAGTGTTTCACAGGGGGGGGTTCTTTTACTTTTATTGTTTTTTATTTAAATTACAGAATTTAGAGTCCATGACTGTAATCTTCATCGGAATAAAATTGATTTTAATAACCTGACATTTTATTGAAATTTTCTTTATTGACGTATGCTTCATTTTATTTATTTAATAATTAGTTTTTATACACTATTTACATAGTTGGGACTATTATTCTCATTTTTATTGTCATATTCACGACGTTTCGGGAGTTGTACGCCGCGGCCTTCTACAGGATTTGTCTATTTTTCTGAGATGTGGTATTGTAGCTATTTAAACAGTTCGGACTGTTATTCTTAAGTTTATTGTCATATTCAGAACGTTTCGGGCGTTGTACGCTCCGGCCTTTTCCAGGATTTGTCTATATCTCTGAGATGAGGTATTGTAACTATTTACACTATTTACATAGTTCGGACTGTTGTTCTCAACTTTATTGTTATATTCACGAAGTTTCGGGCGTTGTACGCTCCGGCCTTTTCCAGGAATTGTCTATATCTCTGAGATGAGGTATTGTAACTATTTACACTATTTACATAGTTCGGACTGTTGTTCTCAACTTTATTGTTATATTCACGAAGTTTCGGGCGTTGTACGCTCCGGCCTTTTCCAGGATTTGTCTATATCTCTGAGATGAGGTATTGTAACTATTTACACTATTTACATAGTTCGGACTGTTGTTCTCAACTTTATTGTTATATTCACGAAGTTTCGGGCGTTGTACGCTCCGGCCTTTTCCAGGATTTGTCTATATCTCTGAGATGAGGTATTGTAACTATTTAAACTATTTACATAGTTCGGACTGTTGTTCTCAACTTTATTGTTATATTCACGAAGTTTCGGGCGTTGTACGCTCTGGCCTTTTCCAGGATTTGTCTATATCTCTGAGATGAGGTATTGTAACTATTTAAACTATTTACATAGTACGGACTGTTGTTCTCATCTTTATTGTCATATCCACGGCGTTTCGACCGTTGTATTCTCCGGCCATCGTCAGGTGATATACGTTGGAATTTCGATTCGAACCATTTATGTCGTCCACCGTAGCTGATTGTTCTAGTTCCACGTACTATCCCCAAGGACACATGAACCCAGTGAATAAAAGCGTTGGTTGAAGTAATCCATTGACTTGACTCAAAGAGTTGCGAGTTCAATACTTGGACAGAGTAGAGGTGAACAAAACTTGAAGAGTTGAATTACTAAAGGGAAATAACGCAGAAAAGGCCAAAATATCTATAACAAAAATTCCAACAATTAAATAATGAATTCGTGTTCAATATTTGATAATGTCCTTGAGAACACATGGCTCAGTGGATAAAGGCGTTGGTTAGATCCAGTGACAGGACCCAAAGAGTGTGAATTCAATACTTGGTTAAGGCAGTGGAGAACTTTGAGAAAGGAATTAACAGGAGATAACTGATAACTGCCATCCATTAGACATGGCACGTGGAACTAGAACAGTCTACCCCAGTGAGCGACATAAAGGGTTCAGTTCGACATTCCAACCACGCCAGAGCGTACAACGGCCGAAACGTTGTAATAAATGTGGCGACAAAGATGAGAACAATCGTCTGAATAATGTAAATAGTGCACTTAAAAGTTTTAAGTAAGTTTTGATCAACATTTCTTTTCATGGTTAGCCGTGAGGAAGTGTAAATGTAAGACTACTTCATACTTAAGTAAAATAATAACAATAATAATATTTATTAATAATTTAAGACAGGAAACTTTGTTGATATTTATGTAATTAGTTACATAAGAAATAAATAAAAATAAAGGAAATTTTGATGCTATATTCAATTTGTTGTTAGGTATTTTTCATTTTCTCCTTTTTTTATTGGCGGCATTTTAGAATATTTTTGGCTGCAATGGTGAGTTTCCTACAAACTGGGGTTATTTCGTTTACACTTTGTTACCTCTCTTTTCCATTGTGCTTTTTTTTATTGCTTTCTTCCACTCATTTTGATGGGTAATAATTCTGAAATTTAGAATGATCTTATTCCATTTCAAAAATAAAGCCTGTAAAAAGGAATATTTTAAATTAATATACGACTAAAATTAAAATGCCTTCGACACAAGACTTTAATGATTTAAATTTAAATAAATTAATTGAGTTAATGACTTTAATTGTGGCCTTGTGCCACACTTACTGTATCAGTCATAAATATTAGACTTTAATTATTTCACTATAATAACAATAATGTAATGACATTCCGTTGACAAGTCTATAGTTTATGTTATTAGGTTGGTGCAAAAATAATGACGTGATAACGTCGTTTTTTGACGTTAAAAATACGTCAAAAAACGACATTATTACGTCATTATTTTTGCACCAACCTAATGCCTCATCTCATTTTTATAGTTACGAACTATAAACCTAAATTGAGCTTGAAATGTATAATCTACTCTTTTTTTTTTAATAAAATACTTGGATAAGATTTTTCATTTTCTCCTTTGTTATTGGCAGCATTTTAGAATCTTTGGGCGCAATGCTAAGTTTCCTAAGTTGAACAAACTGGAGTTATTTTGTTTATACTTTGTTATCTCTCTTTTCCATTGTTTTTTTTTATTTTTTTATTTTTGATCGCTTTATTCCAGTCATTTTGATGAGCAATAACGAAATTCTGAAATTTACAATGATCTCATTGCATTTCAAAAATAAAGCTTATAAAAAGGAATATTTTAAATTAATATACGATTTTATACGTCAAATAAACTGTACGAAATATCCTGTCTTTTCGTGGGGCACTCTGTTATATGGAAACGAATGAATTTTTTCAATAATATAATGTATGCTATTTAGAATGTACCCTTTGAGTCGGACAATCTTGGAAAACAGGCGAATGGCATTCAGTCTAATGTTGGAAAGGGTGCAAAAAACGGTTGAGAACTACTGCGCTAAAAGAAAGCACAAAAGCTGAATTTACAATGAAATTGGAAAATGCTGGTTCACCTTTAGGCATTTTCCTCTTCAAAAACAGTCTTTATATTTGGTTCTTGACTAATAGCATTTTTTGATGGATGCAGCATCGGCAAATAATACATCGCATCTACCTCTTCAGGTAAGGGTCATAGCTCTCCACAACTTCTTATACTTTGTACCTCTATAATCAATATTTTCCCCCTTACTGTCCATCTCATTTCCTGGTCTTCCATCCATGCACAGAAGCTTGTTAAGTAGATTGATCATGGCTCTCCACAACTTCCTATCATTCGTAGCTGTAATCAATGTTTTCCTCTTTATTCTTCCTCCCATTGCGTGTTATGCTGTCCATTTACACAAGCTTGTTAAATAGACTGGTCATGACTCTCCACAATTTCCTATGTTTTGTAGCCCTATGCATCCCGTTCCCTTTCTGCCATACATTTACACAAGCTTGTTAAGTAGATTGATCATGGCTCTCCACAACTTCCTATCCTTCGTAGCTGTAATCAATGTTTTCCTCTTTATTCTCCCTCCCATTGCATGTTCTGCTGTCCATTTACACAAGCTTGTTAAATAGATTGATCATGGCTCTCCACAACTTCCTTATCATTCCTAAGTCTAAGCAATTTTTTTTTACCTTTACTAACCCTCGTATTGTGCATTCAGACATCCATTTACACAAGCTTAAGGTGGCTGATCATGGCTCTCTCCTATTTCCTATAGTTCGTTGTTCTAAGCAATGTTTTTCCCCTTACTATCCCTCCTATTGCGTATTCTGTCACACATTTATACAAGCTTGTTAAGTAGGTTGATCATGGCTCTCCACAACTTCCTATCCTTCGTATTTCTGAGCATTACATTTCCCCCTTATTATCGTGCCATTCTCTTTCATGTGTGATTAAACTATCAAACGTTCAATGCTATACCATGTTTCTAACGAACATTTCTTGCTTCCTCATACTTTGCTTAGCATTTGGGAGTCATCTTTCGCTATCCCAATGCGACTTCGGATCTCAGTGTAACATCGCCCGTTTTCTGAATTCGTAGATTGTTAAATTTGTCTTCTTGCTTGATTAAGACGTTTCCAGTTTTGCGTTTTGGATTGTTCCGCTTGCAAACGATCACATATTCGGACTTCTTAATTGGTTGTTAGTCTTTTCTTCCTTCTTTCCTTTACTCTTTTGTGTAGAGTTTCTGCACATTTTTTTCTCTTTGAAATTAAAACGGTGCCGCCTGCGTATCTTATGTTGTCAAGACTATGTCCATCTATATAATAAATGGCAATGCCAGTGCGTTACTGTGTCACGCTTTTTTGATTAAAGTGACACAACTCACACTAGCTCATCTTCTTCCTCTATATAATAAATGCGAATGTCTTTGTATCACCGTGTTATACTTTTTTCAAAGTTTTTTTAAGCTGGTCTTTAATAAGTCCGAATAGAAGATCTGGAAGTTTTTTTGTTTTTTTTTAATTCATTTCACTCAAAGCAAGGCAATAAAGCCACTAAGACACAAGTGGTTACTGAGACTGTAAGAATAAGAAAATGAAAACAAAGCATTATCAAGCAGAAAGAAAAATAAAAGCGAAATCAAGATATATAATAAATGCGAATGTCTTTGTATCACCGTGTTATACTTTTTTCAATTAAAAAAAAAACACAAATCTCTAACTTTCAATAGCTCATGTTACAGATATTTTGGATTCCCAAGTATTCATTATTGCGATTGTTTTCGGCCATTTTTTTACGTGATCTTTTGCGGCGAAATTTTTGTACAATAAAAATTTGTATAGCTTGGAAATAAATTTGGGAATAATTGAAATTAATTGCGGAACCCAGCGAAAGCCACGCATGAAATAAAAATAATTGTTTTTGCGGACTGGAAGGACCTACGTACATCAAATTGTTATTAAATTAAGTGGCGGCAGAAGAATTATCGTTTAACTTTTAAAAGGTAAGTTCAAATATTAATGCAATACTTAAATGCAGCGATCAATTTTGAGTTCTTCTGTAGTTTATTGTTGCCTATTGCATTCGGCAGCAGTATGCCTCGCAAAAAGAAATTTCCGCCCACAGAGGACCAGGTTGCAATCAAAAGAGCCAAAGCTGCTATTAGGAAAAGAAATTCCCTTGCAAATGAAAACCCAGATCAAACGGCCGCCAAGAGAGCTTACAATGGTGAGAATATGCAAAGACTTAGGGACTCTCAAACTCCTGAAAAAGCCAAAGGTCCAGTGAAGAGCCCTTCGCTGGAGTTAGCTTGGCACCCGATAGGATTACTTTTAAGCTGGTCTTTAATAAGTCCGAATAGAAGATCTGGAAGTTTGTTTTTTTTAATTCATTTCACTCAAAGCAAGGCAATAAAGCCACTAAGACACAAGTGGTTACTGAGACTGTAAGAATAAGAAAATGAAAACAAAGCATTATCAAGCAGAAAGAAAAATAAAAGAAGCGAAATCAAGAAAGCAGAAAATGACGATTGATATTGCATTTAAATTTTTGAAGATCAAAATTGGCGGGAAAATAAAAAGCCGGAAGAGCTTTCCAGAAATGAGAAGTGCAAGAGAAAAAAAAATCTGTCTCTAGTCTTCTTCTCATCCGTGGAGAGATTGTCCAACATTCACTGCCATATAAGAGGATGGATATCACATAGCAATCCAGCTCTCTTTTCTTTGTTTGGAATGCTTCTTTCGCCAGACCAATGCCTGTTCGGATCTCGGTGTCGTATTTTCCATCCTCTGTCAAAAATCTGTCTCTAGTCTTTTTCTCATTCGTGGAGAGATTGTCCAACATTCACTGCCATATAAGAGGATGGATATCACATAGCAATCCAGCTCACTTTTCTTTGTTTGGAATGCTTCTTTTTTCAAACCAATGCCTGTTCGGATCTCGGTGTCGTATTTTCCATCCTCTGTTAAAAACCTGTTGTGGTAGGATCCACCTAATTTGCATAGTGGAGTACCGACCATATAAATATGGTTGGTACCGGGAAGAGAGGGAAGGAATCAAGAGATTCAACCAGAGACTCTGCCCGACTGCGACTCAGTCAACACATTCTCCAGGGACGGTCTTCCCAGGAATATACAAAAGACTATATGTAAATATTGTGTACACTTTCTTGTTTCAATACATTTTGTTCTAAGTACATTTTGTGTTGCATTATTATTCCATGCATTAGTCAAGTTTCAACAAAACCCTTCCAAGATATTTGAACTTCTGCGCCTGCTTGATGTTTATATCTCCAATTCGTAACTCTCATCTCGTTCTTTTTCTCTTACTGAGGACCATACTTTCTGTCTTCTTTCAATTGATAATTAGTCCTTTTTCCTCTCTCTTTTTTTCTGTTACCCTGTCTAGGAGCTACTGTAGTTTTCTTTCCGAGTCGTCCATCAACACAGTGTCATCTGAGTATCTTTTATTGTTAAGATTACACCAACCAATAATAAACACTGGTAGGGTCTCCAGTTCCATTAGGAAGGTTTCGCTGTACAGTTTGAATAAATTTGGGGAGAAGATACATCCTCCCTACTAGAGTTTTTTTTTTTTCTGGGCGTTACTTATCTATAATTTCTCTTTTTCTGTTTTTTTCTTCCTTTTTTTCTGGTGAAGATTTCTTTGTTTTTATACTAACCCTTGCTCCTACGGTTGCAGTACATGTGGTGTCCCTATTGTGATGAGACGATTGATTTTTATATCTCCAATTCGTAACTCGCGCTTTGGCTTTTTCTCTTACTGTTGACCACATTTTCTGTCTTCTTGCAATTGATACTTAGTCTTTTCTTCTTCTTTTTTTCTTCCCTTTCTGTCTAGGGGGTCCTGATGTTTATATCTCCAATTTGTAACTCGCATCTTGAGCTTTTTTTCTCTTGCTGCTGACAATACTTTCTGTCTTCTTGCAGTTTTATCGATAGTCCTTTTCTCTAGCTTTCTTCTATAACACTGACTAGGAGGTCCTGTAGTTTCCTTCTCGAGTCGACCATTAGCGCAATGCCATCTGCGTATCTTATATTGTTAAGATTACGCCTACCGATACTAAATCCTGGCAGAACCCCACTTCCCTTGCGATAGCATCAAGTTTAGGATATACTGACTTCTTAGACCAGCTCACTTATAAAAGAAGTTCAAATAGCTTGGACCAATTTTAAATGTGAATTAAGTTTAAGCGTCTAATGATTTTATTTCTTTTTCTTTCAGATTTGGCGGACATTTGGTCGATATTATGTTTTACACATAATTTCCATGATTTAAATAAAATTGATCCAACAGAGAAATAAATAAATTTTCACCAATAACACTGATTTATTTACTGCTGATTTTGATCCCTCTCAATGAAACATCCTTATATATAATCCGTCTTAATGAAACACTCTTTTGAAAGTCGGTAATTATCATTCGTGAAATATTTTATGCTATTTTGTGAAATTCGTCTCTCTCATGTAAAAACAGCGTATTTTCCCCTACCACTTGAAGCAAATCAGATATTACGGAGCTGCCAACCACTGAGGGGTCCAATTTTCAGACCTTTTCACAACGATTGGTATATATTATATATAAGGGTATATATTATATATAAGGGTGTTTCATTAAGAGGGATCAAAATCAGCAGTAAATAAATCAATGTTATTAGTGAAAAATGAGCTTTAATAAATTTATAGTCAGTATGGTTACTGGTTTAAAAGAGATTTTGTTTTTAAGATCAGAGTTGTCTGCTCTTGAATATTTGACCAATGTATAATAAGATATAAAAATTGATATTTCTTCTTTAATCTTCCTTTCTCTTTTTCTTGTATTCAATTCTTGCATTCGTGTTTTCAACTCATGTTTTCCTTTCTCTTTCTGTTGTGTATTTTTAAAAATAGTTTTCACTTTCTTTCTTTCGCATTTTTTTTTCGCGCTTTCTTTCTTTCACATTTTCTTTCTTTCTTTTTAACTTTCGTTTGTTTTAAACATTACTTTCTTTTAATACTGATTTCTTTCTTTCTTCCTTGAATATTTTTTCTTTCATTGTCTCTTTCGTCCGTTTTACCTATTTTATTCTTTTGTTCATCATTATTAAGTTAATTTTTCCTTAATTTTTTTTCATGATAAGCATTACTTTTTTTCTGTTTTTTTTATTTTAACTGATTCTTTCTTTCTTTCTTCCTTTCTTTCTTTTGGATAATTTTTTATTTTAACTAATTCTTTCTTTCTTTCTTTCTTTCTCGTGGTTTAACTGTGTCTTTTTTTCTTTCTTTCTTTCTTCTTTCTTTCTTTCTTTCTTTCTTTCTGTTTAACTTTTCTTTCTTTCTTTCTTTCTTTCTTTCTCTTGGATAATTTTTTTATTTTAACAAATTCTTTCTTTCTTTCTTTCTTTCATTCTTTCTCGTGGTTTAACTGTGTCTTTTTTTCTTTCTTTCTTTCTTTCTTTCTTCTTTCTTTCTTTCTTTCTTTCTGTTTAACTTTTCTTTCTTTCTTTCTTTCTTTCTCTTGGATAATTTTTTATTTTAACTAATTCTTTCTTTCTTTCTTTCTTTCTTTCTTTCTTTCTTTCTCATGGTTTAACTGTATCTTTCTTTCTACTTTCTTTCTTTCTTTCTTTCTTTCTTTCTCATGGTTTAACTGTATCTTTCTTTCTCATGGTTTAACTGTATCTTTCTTTCTTTCTTCTTTCTTTCTTTCTTTCTTTCTTTTTCATGGTTTAAATGTATCTTTCTTTCTTTCTTTGTCATGGTTTAACTGTATGTTTCTTTCTTTCTTTCTTTCTTTCTTTTTCATGGTTTAAATGTATCTTTCTTTCTTTCTTTGTCATGGTTTAACTGTATCTTTCTTTCTTTCTTTCTTTCTTTCTTTCTTTCTTTTCGTTTCGTACGTCTATTTCTTTTCTATTTTTCGTACGTCAGTTTTCTTCTTTCTTTCTTTCTTTCTTTCTTTCTTTCTTTCTTTCTTTCTTTCTTTCTACAGCTTTCCATTCCTCATTTTTCCTGCTTTACGAATTCATTCACATTTCTCCTAAAGGCTAAATGTAGGATTCAGATTTTCATCTTATCCATCTTCTCTTGCTTCTTGTCTGCATTCCGCCATTTGAACAAACGACGGCCATTTTGTGACAAAAATCGCAAAGAAGGCGCTAAAGACCCCAAAACATCAAACTAAAAAATAAATAAGGAGTTTTTTTTTTGTCAGTAAAGATTTCAGCGTAGACACAAGCAAGACTTACGTTGTCCACAACTTCATGCGAGGGTCATAAACTAATGAGAATAACGAGCAATTTGGGGGCGGGAAAATGGGGTCATGGATTTTGCTTGGGACCGGGACGCTAGAAGAAAAAAGCAATAAGAAATGATATAAACATGGAAGAAAGCAAAGAAAATATGGCAGAGTGAGAGAGAAGAAGAGAAAGAGACAGAAGGTGTATTCAGGGTGAGAAAGTAAATGAGAAGGGGAATAAAAAAGAAAAGGAATAAAAAGAGAGAGAGAAAGAGAGAAATGCAGAGACATTGAAAGTGTGAAAGAAAATGAAAAAAAGGATCAAAGAGAGAGTGGTCGAGAAAGTGCGATAGTGAGAGAGAATAACGTAGAGTGGAGGAAAGAAAGAGAAATAGAAGGCAAATCTATCTATCTATCTATCTATCTATTTATATATATATATATATATATATATATATATATATATATATATATATATATATATATATATACATATATATATATATATATATTTCACGAGGAGGTCGTTGGTGTTTAAATGTTTTTCTTAGAAAAAGAAGACCTAGAAAGAAATAATTTTTTTTCTCATTTCAACAAAATTGGGGAAATAGGGAGGTCGGGTTGAAAGCATTTCTAATCCCCCATATATAAATATATATATATATATATATATATATATATATATATATATATATATATATATATATATATATATAGAGAGAGAGAGAGAGAGAGAGAGAGAGAGACAGACAGACAGAGACAGACAGACAGACAGACAGAAACAGAATGAGAGACCCCACAGACCACACACATGCACACACATACAGAACCATTTTTACTTATTTACACCAGTAACGAATTCAACTGTAATGGAATATATATATATATATATATATATATATATATATATATATATATATATATATATATATATATATATAAACTTTGCGCCTTATTTATTGCTGGATGTCTGTCTGCAAGCAACGATAATAATTGAGAATGGCGCTAAATAGTTTTGGTTTGTGAGGAAAACAATCAATAGAACGAAAGAAAAAACAAATAAAATGGTAAATATATAATTTTCTATAGCAGTCAGTTCTTATTAATCTATTTATATCTCTGTATAGCTCTCTATTCACACCTATCTATCTATCTATCTATCTATCTATCTATCTATCTATCTAAATATATCTCTGTATAGCTCTCTATTCACACCTATCTATCTATCTATCTATCTATCTATCTATCTATCCATCTATCTATCTATCTAAATATATCTCTGTATAGCTCTCTATTCACACCTATCTATCTATCTATCTATCTATCTATCTAAATATGTGTGTGTGTGTGCGCGTGCATACACACACACATATATATATATTAATGACTGACTCTTCAGCTAACAGTCTGTACAGAACAATTGCTTTATTTATCTATGTCTCTGTGCCTGTACCCATCTATCTATCTATCTATCTATCTATCTATCTATCTATCTATCTATCTATCTATCTATCTATCCTAGTTTGTTTATCTATCTATCTATCTATCTATCTATCTATCTATCTATCTATCTATCTATCTATCTCTTTCCGCCTGTTTATTATCTATCTATCTATGACTGACTGTTCAGATCACTCTCTCTCTCTATCTCTCTCTCTCTCTCTCTCTATATATATATATATATATATATATATATATGTATATATATATATATATATATATATATATATATATATATATATATATATATATATATATATATATATATATATACATATATATATCTATTTATGTCAGCCTATTCTTATCTATTTAAGTCTAGTTAGATGTGCCGGAAAAAAATAAATGTTAATATTGTGTCAAGATAAGTAGAAAGTATTAAAATATTAAATAAATATAAAAAGAACGTCATTAACCACCATAAAAGTAAATGAATATAAAATATAAAACATAAATATAAAAAAAAAAACGAAAAAAAAAAAAAAACTTTGTTGAATGAAGGAAGGAAGAAAAACAAAAACAAGAAGTTCATTGAATAAAAGACATTTTGGTCATGGGAAAATGGTGGACACATGAATGAAATACCAGGGAGCGTTGCATGTCATATGATGCGGGGTCCACAGTAAACTCTTTCTTTCTTTCTTTCTTTGTTTCTTTCTTTGTTTCTTTCTTTCTTTCTTATTATATATATCTGACTGCTTTTTAGCATTTTCCTCCTTTGTATTAGACCAGAGGTCATATCTATCTGTCTGTCTATTTTGTTCATACGTCCATCTTTCCTATCTTTCCCTTTTACTTTCTTCGTTAGTTCTTATCTCAGGTTCCCAAATTGTCGTTTCAGAAGAAATCTTATAGCTTAAAATACGTAATCCGTTTTATTTTTTTGAAAATATATATATATATATATATATATATATATATATATATATATATATATATATTGATACACGTTTGATTAAATATTATAGACAAGTGTTGTCTATTTATTTTATGTAAATTTTTTTCGTTGACAGACAATCATCACTGTCGTGTCCGTATATTGTTTAATAAATTGTAATTGACATCTTTGATAATGGCTTAAGTAAGCCGAAAGCTTAGATTGTATTAAAAAAATATGGATCAATATTGTGAATTTCTTTCTTCGTTCAACGATAATGTTATTAAACTTATCAGTTGTTACGAAAAAAATTTACATAAAATAAATAGACAATAGACTTGTCTATATTATTTAATGAAACGTGTATGAATGAAAAGATGATGCCTAAATACACACATAATATATATATATATATATATATATATATATATATATATATATATCCGATGCAATGAGAACGAAAATAATATATAAATTCTAACCTTCACAGCATTAATTCAAAAGACGGCTCAATACCGATAGTAGAGCAATAATTATTTATTATAATTTTATCATATAGACAAAAACAGTTTACTCACTACAAAGATGCAACTTCGTTTCGGTCCACCAGTGGAGGTGCAATTGAAATGCACCGAAACGAAGTTGCATCTTTGTACTGCGTAAACTGTTTTTGTCTATATGATAAAATTATAATATAAAATTATATATATATATATATATATATATATATATATATATATATATATATAGAGAGAGAGAGAGAGAGAGAGAGAGAGAGAGAGATCCGGAGTCCTTTAAAAAGGATTTTGGTGAAATAAATTATTGTAATGGTACTTTAAAGTGGTCTGTTTTTCATTAAATATTAGCTTTGTTCCCGCATTGAGCTCTCAGGATTTCATCCTCCTTGGATTTACCATTTCGGTTTACCAAGTTCTTCATAACTTATATATATATATATATATATATATATATATATATATATATATATATATATATGGCTCAAGGTGCAAATCTCCGACTGATGCCAAATTAGTCGAGTTTGGATCTCGTCTTGAGGCAATCGTATATCTAGCCACACTGATGAACTGTGATTCAGCGAAAAAGCCTGTCTGTGGTTGGCAATATATATATATATATATATATATATACTGAGATCAAATATGGATTAGAATCAGGCAGAATACTAGGATAAGGAACACGGTGAAAACGTTAATAAATTTAACATGTTTCGCTTTTATTTAAGCTTCATCTGAAAATGAAATATGGAGAAAAAAGAAAATTCTACTATTTGTTTTTTTTTTCATTGGTTCCAGTTGTTTTCAAACTATTTTTTCTGGGCTGCATAGTCGGAATGAAATTTTGCTCGCCCTCACCAAATATTATGTGATAAAAAGTACATTTAATAATTTAAAAAAAGCAGAGGGAAGATTAAAGGGAGATAACCGCAGATTGTCAGACCATTATCATTGATAACTTTCTCCTCCAGTTTGTGGATTCTTAATACTTGATATAATGCAAAAATATCACAATGATAAAATCAGTGAATAATTATTTATAACTATTTATACTGGGACTCAGACATGGCAACTACAAGTAATTCATAATAATATTTTAAATTTTGAATCATATTTATTTTTTGCGTATAAATTTTTTGAAACTGTTTCTATATCTTCGATCGTCTTTCCGCCTCACCTGCTATCCTCTTCCGCCGCATCTATGAGGCCTGCTGCACAATTTGGGATCCAATGGGTTAAGTAGCCTTCACATGAATTTGTCTTGTCTGGTAACGTTCGCGTGTAAAATTCTTTTTCGTATGTCTGTTATAATTCTAGTTGGTCTATGCGGTATGGGGTTTATAATGTGTGTGTCTGTCTGTGTGTGTGTATTTAGTGGGCATTTTAATTCCGTCTGGTAATATCAGCATGTTTACTGGTGGATGTTTTGTGTGAGAGCGAAATAATTTAGATTACACCGGTTATGTTTGTGGGTCGTTTGGTCTTAGATTCTTTAAGTATGGATTTTATAAAAGTTGGTCATATAATAAAGTGTGTTTTGGAGAACGTTTGTTGATGAGAAAATAAGTATTTTCTACGTCATGAGTTTTTTTTTCTTATTTGCTTGCCATTTAATAATTGGAAGTTATGACCTGTTTTGCTTCCGTTTGCTACGAGCGAGTTCAACCGGTTATCTCACCGCAGGTGATTCTTATGTTCATAAATGCGGGCATTTAGATTTCTGATCGTATCACTCTTTTGTCAAGGCAGGCGTTTCTGTTATAAATCGCGGAATCTGATGGGGTGTTGGATCTATTTCTGATCGTCTTGGAGGTGGTAGTAATGATATTAGTGTTAGGGATAACTAGATGATTCTCAATTTTTTTTGAACTTGTGGACTTTTTATACTGGTGTTGAAGCCTTGAAAATGTGGGTAATGAAGAAGTCTAAACGTTTTTTCAATGTATTTCTCTTCACCTCTAAAACTCATGATGATCAGAGATAGGCAAGTGATCTCATTTCCGTTCTTGCACAAACTACCCAGTGCGGTAAAAACTGACTGTTTACATGCCTCGAAGACCAATCTAGCTACATTCCATCATCGGACCTCGAACTAACACTAATCAAGATGAACCGATATTCCTTCAGGGATACACCTGTGTCTGGAAAGACTATTGGGCCTCAAAATTGCACCCGACCTTAAGTGGAACTCGTACATACAATCCATTTCTAAGGATGAAGGTAAAATGGTCGACTCCCTGTACCGTTCTAGTTAGTACCTGATTCCTCGTGCTATTTTTTTACCTTTACAAGAGCCAAGTCAGACCCAAAATCCACTACTGTTGTCATATTGGGGCGAGAGATGTCCAGACATGACTCTCCAGATCGAGTCGAAAAAGCGTCTTCGAGCCCTTGTGATTGACGAATAATTATTTACCTTCCAACCTCTCTCATCACAGTCGGAATGTGGCAAGCCTCTCGCTGCTCTATCACTACTTCTACGGAAAGTGCTCGGACGAACTACATTTCTTTGGTTCTGCCATTTATAACCTTCAAGGTAAGGACCAACAATACCACTTACATAGTAGCAAATCATCCACATTCCTCCTGTATTCCATTGGTGAGAAGTTCCACTGGAACAGCTTCTTCCCGCGAACCACTGCCTTGTGGAACCGACTCCCAAGAGGATGTTTCCCCGATCACAACACTCATAAACTCTTCGAGACTAGGGTTAACCGTTATCATCCCCTCTAAATACAGCACGAATTGCCTCCAAAAGTAACCCTCTACATCGATTCACCCCCGGACCTTGTAAAAGATGAACCTTGCTGTAAAAAAAAAACAAAAAAAAAAAAAACAAAAACAAACAAACAAACAAAAAAAACAAAACAAATGTATTCTAGGCTTCACATTCAAAGGGCTCTGAATTAAAAACCTATGATTATTCCTTGTTTTATTTTTATCTGAATAGGAACAAAAGTTGATTAAATCATTTTTATTTGTGTGTTTGAGGTAAACTTTTGTATGGATTATCTCCCCTTATACGTATTCCAGAAAGAACACAATCCAGTCTAAGTCGAATACAGCTTCAGATAAGTTACACCTGCGTTCATGTTTTCGCTACAACTTTAAAATCTAATTTGTTATTGTTACGTATTAATAGGATGAGGAGTAAAGGAAAGGGTTTTGTCTGTCTCATGCTCACGTGTGAATTTATCTCTTTATAGACTTTAATTGTGAAGATATATTAGAAGGACGTCATCTGAGTGAAGCTTTTAGGTTTGGTTTGATTTGGTTGATTTTGTTTTGCAGTATATCATCCTCAATGGGTTATTTAAATAACTGCCGAGAAGATTTTTATGATAGGTTCGTATGAATAGAATATGTATTCTTTGGTTTGATTCATTTTCTTTTACGGCATATCAACCTCAATGGGTTATTTAATGCCGACAAGATTTTTAGGATAGGTTCGTATGAATAGAAAATGTACTCTTTGGTTTGTTTAAGAAAGTTGGTTCACTGTGTTGGGCTACACAATTTTTTCTCGTCAGAATCTTTCTTACTATTGGGTCGGTGCATAATTATCAGGCGTTTTTGTAGCCGAGTTATTTGTTAATAAAATTCCTCTGTTTTGTTAACTTTTTTAATAAAAATATTATTTTATTTTCATGTTATAAAAATGAAGGAGATGTTGACTACGCACCAGAATAATCATTTAAAAATGTTATTGTTGAATTGTTATATTTCTCTTTTCATAATAAATATTGTTTTAAAAAAAAAAAAACGCCTGATAATTATGCACCAACCTAATCATTCGTCCTTACGTTAAATATTGCAGTCACTTATGGTCTGTTGCTTCTGCTACATATTTAGAAATGCTTGATGAAAACCAAACAAATATTTTCCGGCTTTAAATAACCTACAAGAGGTTAATAAACCATCAATAATCAAATCAATCTTACATGACGTCTCCGGTTCAGTCATATTTCTACCACCGTATAGTTGTCTCCCTGTTACTTTTCTATAAATAATTCATATCAGTTGTTCGTATATTTATTAATATATATATATATATATATATATATATATATATATATATATATATATATATATAGGGCTATTAATATATTTACCTTACCGCAAAATAGATAAATCAAAATACAAAACACAAAGCAGGATATATATATATATATATATATATATATATATATATATATATATATATAGGAAGCATATTTAAAAATTATTTGAAAGCAAATTTTGGTATTTACTTGATCAAATTTCTACAGCCGCCAAAAATTTATTCGTGCACTCATATATATATATATATATATATATATATATATATATATATATATATACATACACAGTGTATGTGTGTGTGTTTTTGCGTCTGCGTGTCCAAGCAACTCCTCCGCTCCCACTGATCCGATTTCAATGATTCGTAGCGCATTCAAAAGCCCTAGAAAAGTGAGGCGCAGTGAACGATTTTCGTTGAGCTCGGATTCAGATTTGCCAGATTATGCGAGGTTAAAAATATATATTAATATATTATACGAACTATTATGCCTTCATGTTTCAACGGGAGTAACTTCTATTTTCCTTTTGTATACAAAATTGCAGCTAGCTTAAAATTTTAAGCTATTAGGTTGGTGCAAAAATAATGACGTAATAATGTCGTTTTTTGACGTTCGTCAAAGAACGACATTATTACGTCATTATTTTTGCACCAACCTAATAGCTTAAGAGCCTCCCTATCTGGGGGCATTTAAGCTAACTCCTGCGGCAGACTCTTGGTTTGGCCATCACAATAGCTAGTGAGGAGTAGATGCGATAAGCATCAATAAATTACAGAACTCAAAATTGATCGTTTTGAATGAATGTTTAAGCTTACTTTTTAAAAGTTCAACGATAATTCTTCTGCTGCCACTTAATTTAAAAACGATCTGATGTAAGTAAATCCTTATTTTACGTACAATTATTTTTATTTAATGGGTGACAGAACAGAGGACAATTTGTAAGATAAAATTAATATAGTATAAAGACGGGAAAATAGAAATTAGAATTAGTGATACATTCAACATTTGAAGTGTTAGAGAAACATAATAGCTAATTAAGTAAAACCTTATATTATGGAAAGTATATGAATAAATGCGAAATTGGAGCACAATTCTCCCCCAAGATATGAGATTAAAAAGCCCCAGGACTACTTCATAGTAATTTGGTATTTACTTGACCCCAACTTAGAATATTGCTGCTACAGTGGCCGGCATTTAAGTTAGCTCCTGTGGAGGGCTCTTGATTGGGCCTTCATCACAATAGTTAATGGGGAGTAGATTTGATAGACAAGTTAAATATTGCAGAAGAGAAATGAGGTAATATAAAAATATAAAACGAAATATTCCTTAAGTTTATTCATTCTTGTTTATTAGAAACATGAACCTGATGAGTCTTAGCGATTCCTTCAATGTTTGGGCGTATATTTAATAAGCAAACTCTCATTTCCTCCTCAGTATATTGAAGAGTTCTTCTGTTTTTGTATTTAATTGTGATGAGAGTAGAAAAGCCTAATTCACATAAGTATGAACGAGACAGGTGTTGCAATATAATAAAGTAAATATATTTATTTCTTATATCTGGTTTTCATATTTCTCTGGAAAGCCAAGGAGCACCTAGACATCTTCCAGACATCTTCCACGGCGTACTAGTGCGCTCAGGCGTACCATTTGAGAACCACTAGAATAAGCAAATGTTTCTGTTTATAGACTTCCGCATACAAACACATAACCGCACTATATTCTACATAAATATCATATCAATAAAATGCAGTAAAATGGTCAGAGCTTTTTTTAGATAATGACACATATTCGTCTTTATTGGCTCTGATCTGGCATCTCATCTACAGTCGCTCTCTCACAGACATACCTTCGCTTCCCTCTGTCTTTTCTACAAATACTGCCCACACACACGCATGAGCTGGCTTAAAAGCCACTCTATTGGACAGCATTACAGCTAGCTCCTGCAGAGGGCTCTTGCTTGGGTCTTCATCACAATAGCTAGGGAAGAGTAGATGCAATAGGTATCAGTAAACTACAGAAGAACTCAAAATTGATCGCTGCATTTAAATATTGAATTAAGGTTTAAGCTTACCTTTTAAAAGTCCAATGAGAGCTAATTAAGTAAAAACCTATCTTATGGAATATGTGATACCACCAGCACAGGGACGGAGCCCTGTGTCAGATAAGTAGATATTTACTTGACCCCCACTGAGTCAGGTTGTGACACAAGGTCAGTTTTTAACGTGGGGACCCGAGGGTTTTCACCGGGGCCATTGTCTAAGCTGGTCCTAGCTTGTCCAAGCTGGTTAGAGCTGGTCCTAGCTGGTTATAGCTTGTCCAAGCTCGTCAGAGCTGGTCTAAGCTAGTCATAGCTGGTCTTAGCTGGTCATAGGTTGTCCAAGCTGGTCAGAGCTGGTCTAAGCTAGTCATACTTGGCTTGTCATAGCTGGTCTAAGCTGGTCAGAGCCAGTTGAAGCTAGTCGTAGCCGTGATACCACCAGCACAGGGACGGAGCCCTGTACCAGTGGATATATCTTACTTTGCGAATGGGCGAAGCCTGTTAATATATATATATATATATATATATATATATATATATATATATATATATATATATATATTAAGGAAAAATGACAATAGAAAAACTGTGTGTAGTTTTAGCCATACACAAACTACACACAGTTTTTATATTATCTTTTTCCTTTATACATATTGTCTTTTTCTAACGATTCTGAGAATTATATATATATATATATATATATATATATATATATATATATATATATAAATTTAAGAACGTTCATGATTGTTCATTAGGTCATTGAGAGGTCGATGAAAACATGTGGAGGACACGAAGTTTGATAATTGAAAGTTTGTCAAAAATTAAGCGAGTCATAGTCAAGAATTTTTTTAATTAAATTATTATTGTTTAAATTGTGATTAGAATGTTATATCAAGAAACGGTTGGATGTGTGGTACAATCTTCAAAAACATGAGATGAAGGACTTAATCGTTTACTTTCGATTTTTCAACATATTTGTGGTCGTGTATGTTGGCTTGGAAAGTAGTAATTCTTTCAGGAAAGGTGAGATTGGAAAAAAAAACAGGGCCTAGATTTATATTTTGATAAGATTCAATAGCAGCACTCTCAAGAATTTTCCTCCTGTGTGGATTATTTTCTCTTTTGATAAGCGTGGCATTTTTAAGATCAAAATTGTAGTCGAATTTATTTCTGTGTCTGAATTGTGCGTTTGATAAATTGTTATGTATAAAGTCCCTTTTGTGTTCGTAGATACGTCTTTTTAGATTTCTGCATGTTGGCCCAATGTATTGTGAGGAACAGTGTAGGCATATATATATATATATATATATATATATATATATATATATATATATATATATATATATATATATATGTCTGGTTCTGAATTATTATTGTTATGGGTGTTTTTTTTAGTTCTGCGCATATCCATGATGGTTTTTCAGTTCTGCGCATATCCAAGATTCCTTGGGAAATGATTGTGACTATTTAGATGTTGTTTAGATGGGATAAGTTCTTTTGCATGGTTGGACATATGGAGTTGGTAGATACTATAATGTATATAGTTTTGCTTAGTTTATTGTTGTGGATAATGTTATAAGACATAATGTTAAGATTTTAAGACAATATTTCTCGAATATTCAGGCCAGTAGACAAAAATAAGTAAATATACTGTTTGATAAATAAAGAAAGCGTCTATCTATCTATCTATCTATCTATCTATCTATCTATCTATCTATCTATCTATCTATCTATCTATCTATCTATCTAAGTCTGTTCGTATCTATCTATCTATCTATCTATCTCAGTCTGTTCACATCTATCTATCTATCTATCTATCTATCTATCTATCTATCTATCTATGTTCGTATCTATCTCAGTCTGTTCGTATCTATCTATCTATCTATCTATCTATCTATCTATCTATCTATCTATCTATCTATCTATCTATCTATGAAAGTAAACAAGTATTTTGTAAATCTCTTTTAATAACTCCATGCACTGAATATTGACAGTGATTTCGACAATCAAGGAAGAGACCAGACGAATGATTTTTCAAAAGGAACATGCCACTACACTGATTGTGTGTCAGTGACAGTAACCGGAAGTGAAGCGTTTACGCTTTTCCGCAGCAAGACTGTGGACGAGAAAGAACAAGAAAAGGAAAAGAAAAATGAAAGATAAAAAATAAATAATTAAACAAGTAAATAAAAAGGCAAAAAAGATAAGTTTTTTGGTCATCGAATTTTGGAAAGCAGTTCTTTATTTTCGGAAGCCCGTTACTTTATCATCATCAAGAATAAAGATTGAATAATCATGGCATGCCAACTTCCGGTTTAGCTACAGGATGTTCGGATAATAGCCAAAAATGAGAAGTGAAAGACAACATAGCAGACGAAAGAACTAAGACAATGTCGAACGGAAAACGTCGGGGGGGGGGGGAAATAAGTGAGTAAGAGAGAGAGATAGAAAGAGAGAGAGAGACAGAGGGGGGTAAATGAGAGAGTAGGGTATAGAGTGGGAAGGAGAGGAAGGAAGAAAGTGAGATGAAAGTAAACCGTTAGGATGCTCCCCGACATGAGATCACTTATAAAAAGCAAAAATACGGAATTGACGTGAAAGGATTGATTCACAAGCGAGCGCTTTTGTTGAGAAGAAGAAGAAGAAGGAAGAAGAGGAAGGAAGAAGAGGAAGGAAGAAGATGTAGAAGAAGAAAAAGAAGAAGAAGAAGAAGAGGAAGAAGAAGAAGAAGAAGGAAGAAGAAGAAGGAAGAAGATGTAGAAGAAGAAAAAGAAGAAGAAGAAGAAGAAGAAAAAGAAGAAGAAGAAGAAGAAAAAGAAGAAGAAGAAGAAAGGAGAATAGTGAAAAGGTAAAAAAGACAAAAACGAAAAAAAGGAATTGAAAGAAAAATGCTAAAAAAACGAAACAAAATGGAAAAAAGAAAATAAAAAAGAAAAATAAAGATAAAAAAGAAGAAAAAATCAAGAAAAAGACAAAGAAGATGAAAAAACAAAAATAAAAAAGATGAAAAAATTAAAAAAAAAAAAAACGAAAAATGGATATGTTTCAGATGAGACACTAAAAATGAAGAAGATATAATATAGAAAAGGAAGGAAAGGGGACCTAAAATGAAAAAGAATTAGAAGAGAAAGAAGAATGATAGGAATATGAAGCAATAAATAAAAAGAGATGAAAGGATGCTGGGTCGAACAATATGAAGAAGAAGAGGAAACGGCGAATGAAACTAAGAAATGAAAACGAAGGGGGTGTTGGGTAAAGCAATGAACAGAAAAGCAAATAGTAGAAATAAAAGAAAAGTAGAAGGAGAAAAGAGAGGAAGAGAAGAAAAATAGAAAGAGAAAGAGAAGAAAAGGAAAGAGGGAGAGAGAGAGAGAGAGAGAGGATAGCATAGAAAGAGGAAAAGAGGAAAATAAAAAGAAGGAAATGAAATAGAGGAAAATAGAGAGTGAAAA
Source organism: Acanthosepion lycidas (assembly GCA_963932145.1). NCBI lineage: Eukaryota > Metazoa > Mollusca > Cephalopoda > Sepiida > Sepiidae > Acanthosepion > Acanthosepion lycidas. Next base: position 29,148,659 of record OZ010609.1, on the reverse strand, counting down.
GCAAAGAGTAAGAGAGAAAAATAGAGAGTGAAAAGGAAAGTGTAAAAGAGGTAAATAGAATTAGAAAAGGAAAGAGGAAAAGAGGAAGATAAAAGGAAGGGGGAAGAGAGGAAAATAGAAAGAAGAAAGGAAAGAGTAAGAGAGAAAAATAGAGAGATAAAAGAAAAGAGTAAAAGAGGTAAATAGAATTAGAAAAGGAAAGAGGAAAAGAGGAAGATAAAAGGAAGAGGGAAGAGAGGTAAAATAGAAAGAGAAAAGACAAGAGGAAAATAGGAAGAGAAAAAGAAAAAGAAAGAGAGAAAAATAGAGAGAGAAAAGAAAAGAGTAAAAGAGGTAAATAGGAATAGAAAAAGAAAGAGGAAAAGAGGAAGATAAAAGGAAGGGGGAAGAGAGGTAAAATAGAAAGAGGAAAGACAAGAGGAAAATAGAAAGAGAAAAAGAAAAAGAAAGAGAGGAAAAATAGGAAGAGAAAAAGAAAGAGAAAAAGAGGAAAAATAGGAAGGAAAAAGAGGGAGAAAAGGAGTGCAAATAGAAATCAGAAAGGGAAAAGGACGAGAAGAAAAGCGAAAAAGAGAATAAGAAAAACAACGAGAAGATGGAAGAAAAACTAGAAAGAGAAAAGGAAGCAGAAAAATGGCGGAATAGGATGAGGTTTGGGGCAAGGATAAGTAGAAAAAGAGAAGGCAAAAAATAAAACGGAAAAGAGAAGAAAAATCAAAAAAAAAAAAAAAAGAAAAGGAACAAGGAAAATATAGACGGAAAAGAAAAAAGGAAAGAACGAAGAAAGAAAGAAAGATCTGAAGAAGAAAATGGAAAAGAAAATGTGAATTGAAAAAGAGAAAAAAAAATAACAATGTCAGGGAAGATCGAGAAAACAAAGAATGAATTTAAAACAAAATGCGATTGTGAAAAAAGAAAGAAAGAAAAGAAGTCAATAAAAGCAGTGATAAACATGCTAATCAATCGATAGACATTCGTCTTTTCTCTTTGATGTTTACTATCATTCTTTTCTTTGTTTTTTTTTAAACTTTTGATGTTTTTAGCATTACCTTATTAACGTCCAGTTTTGTTTTCCGTAAATGCTCAACAGGGCAAAATGGCGTGACATTCCTTGGGCGAAGACACACGCAATAAGCAGTCAGAATTTCCGACCAGCTTCGCTGAAGGAATTGACAAAACTGATGAGAGAACAAACAAAAAGGGAAAGGGTTAACGAAAAGAGAATGATGACTAGGAATAGTTTAAGAAAAAGCAATTATCTATCTATCTATCTATCTATCTATCTATCTATCTATCTATCTATCTATCTATCTATCTATCTCAGTCTGTTCGTATCTATCTATCTATCTATCTATCTATCTATCTATCTATCTATCTATCTATCTATCTATCTATCTATCTCAGTCTGTTCGTATCTATCTATCTATCTATCTATCTATCTATCTATCTAGCTAGCTAGCTAGCTAGCTAGCTAGCTATCTCAGTCTGTTCGTATCTATCTATCTATCTATCTATCTATCTATCTATCTATCTATCTATCTATCTCAGTCTGTTCGTAT
>OZ010609.1:29139600-29144600 GCA_963932145.1 Acanthosepion lycidas | reverse complement strand
GCAAAAAGGTTGATAAGCCGTAAAAGACAAACGAATGAATGAATCAATTTTATTTGTTTACTAGCAGCATGGCCCGGAGTTGCCCGTGCTTGATTCAAAATCGTACGACTCATGCAGCAATCGCTATCACTTGACTTAAAATATGTTTGCCCTTCCTTGCCTTTAAAGGAGTGCCCTTTGCCGTGCTTATGTTGCTACATGTATTACTTCTTGCCTATCTCACACTGCAATTTTTTTCTAAGCTCTATACTAAACATTAAATCTGTTACGAAAAAAGAACTAAACAAAATGAACACAAAACGATCAGCTTTAAAAAAAGGACTCGTAACTGGAAAAACCGAATGAAAAAAGAATGTTAACAACAAATACTTTTTCACACCCAACCCAGTTCTGCGGAATCAGAATCAACGTTGAGTTTAAGCAAGCGAATGAGCCAATAAATAAGTAAAGTGGCCATGGAGATTTAAATTTTTCCCACTTCTGACGAATGCAGCTATCGATTTTTTTTGCATGTTAGCATGCTAGTTAACATTCGTGTCAGTCAGCTGTTGGCTCTTATGCTGGCCAATAGAATCTTCCTGCCTATCCGTGGCAGCCAGCTATAGGCCAGTAGAAAATGGCCGCAAACTACATGAAAAGTGCCGTAGAAGCATGAAAAAATCGATTATTTCCACTATCGATGGGAGTTGGGAAATGCAAAGTCGGTCTTGGCCTTTTCGCTAACTTGGAGAATGTGCATGTAAATTTTGGTGCAAATCCGTCGAAAATTGCGGCCGTGCATTCGTCACACACACAGACACACACACACACATTCTGCCTTTTATAGATAGAGATAATCTTTCTTTTTCTGGTAAGTATTAATTTTAATGGCTTATTTTTCTCTTCCTTTTTTTTATTACGTTTATTTTCCCAATTTTAGATGACTTTTAGACGAATTCTATCTGCCAGTGATCTACGGACACTTTTGAATCAGCCATGAACGTAGAGAAAAATGATTCTAATGCAATTGGAATGTCAGGAGTCCTGTAACCCAATGGTACCCAACCTGTGTCATGCAAGACAATTTTTCCAGAGACCGGGTGGAGCCGGGGTAATCGGTATTAGTTACTCGTTTAACAAAACAGAGTCAAGAAGACTACGATAGTCAATGAAAATAAAAATAAAAAAGAAACGTTTTCTTCTTTCGTTGCGGCCCGGTACTAAATGATCCGCGGTCCGATACAAAATGGTTGGCGGTCTGGTACCACATTATTAGCAACCCGGTAGCAAATGGTCCACAGCCCGGTACCAAATGATCCGCGGCCCGATACAAAATGGTTCGCGGTCTGGTACCAAATTATCAGCGACCCGGTAGCAAATGGTCCACAGGCAGGTACCAAATGATCCGCGGCCCGATACAAAATGGTTCGCGGTCTGGTACCAAATTATCAGCGACCCGGTAGCAAATGGTCCACAGGCAGGTACCAAATGATTCGCGGCCCGATACAAAATGGTTCGCGGTCTGGTACCAAATGGTCCGTGGCTCGATAGCAAATGATCCACAGCCGGTACCAAATAGTCCGGGGTCCGGTACCAAGTAGTCTGCGCTCCAGTACTAGATAGTCCATGGTCCGGTACCGGATCGCGGTCCGGTGGTTGGAGACCGCTGCTATAACCGATTTGCATCGTGTGTCTAGGCCACGATAATCTGACGGTGAATTCAGAGTTTTGTCTCTCCAAGACTGGTTGCCACCCCAAGGTAAGAGAGAGCACCTCTTTAACCCATAGCTGGAGGTAGGTAGAAGAGATGGTTTCATACATCTCCCAACTATATTTGTTGAAAAGTGAATTCGAACTCTACTCGCCAGCTTCTCTTTCTGAGTTGCTAACCGTTACACTACCCGCCTTTGCAATACTGAACCCCAAATTACACACATTTTCACAGCCAACCGAACTATTACGCCCGACTGCACACCAAATACCATTCCTTTGAATGGTGTACTTCAGAAAGAGGTACACCACGTGGCTCCATGTACTAAATCTTCCATAATTGCAACCAGCGGGGTGTGTTGAATAAAAAAAATTCTATTTAGCCATTGTAACGGCGACACTATGAGTTCTTCGAAGCGTGTACATTATTGTCCAATATTTTTTTTCTTTAAATCCGATTTCTTTGTTAACAAGTCAAAGCATTGGCAGCAATAAAAGAAAATCAAAAGTAATCACTAAAAATGTCCCGGTGGTCGACCACTCTGTCTTCTCTATCGTCTGCAATCAACTTTCTGCCAACATATTGGCCATTTTCCCGCCTTTTTGTTAGCTATTCCGCCATTGTTATTATAAACATTATTTTATAATCCCTTTCCTGGTACTTTTTTTTCCATTTGTATTTCTTTACTTTCAAACATGGCCGACGTGCATAGTGTTATTGTCGAGGTTGTTGTGTGGTCTCCAGTGCAATAAGGCTAATCGTCCGTTTTGTTTTGTTCGAGTTTCTATTCTTTGTAACGTAGAAGAGGAATAAACAGACTCTCAAAATACATTTATTACATCCTCATCTCATTATTGTTTGACACATTTTTCATGAGTTAATTAATTTAGTCGATTTACAACCATTGAGTGATTTTATTTCTTTCACTTCCGCTTTTTCCTTTTTTCATGTGGGTTGTGCAGGTAGTGTACTGATTAGCAACTCGAAAAAAGAGAAAGTAGCGATCCGATTTCGAATTCACATTCACTTTTGGCACAAATATACCCAGGAAAATGTTCAATAAATCTCCAGAAGCTATGGGTTAAATAGCAGATCAAACAGGGCTCTCAAAAGCTTGGGTGGCAGCCACTTTAGGAGAAAGAGAGCGGCTCCTTTTACCGTTCCAAAAAGCGCCTGACTCTTTCTGAAAGGTGTTATCTTTGTAAGAGTCAGATCAGACCAAAAACGGTATATTCATGCAACAACTATACTTGTCCTGTACGAGTCTTACTTTTCGTTGTTAATAGAATTCTAAAACGTTTCGTGGCTTTGTGGGGGATAATGTTGGTTTGTTTCTTTGTTTAACGGCATATCAACTCCTTGTGAGTCATTTAAAGACGAAATTTAATTTTCTTAGGAGCGTTGAAGTAATAAAAATACGATATATCTTATTCTGCCTTCACATTTGAATACATGGTAGATGATACTCAGCTTTTGTGCATGTAGATGTTTGTCTAGACATAATTACAAGAGGCGGTGATGTTAATGTTTTATGTTGTAGTTTTCTTGAAGTTGTAGTTTGAAATAGTTTGATTTAAGAAATTGCAGGACATTATATGGATTAATGTCATAAAATAATTCTTTTATATTGGTTATTTCATTGATTTTTTAGCGGCATATCAACAGCACTATGAGGTATTATACCGAAATCTAAATCTGACCACAATTCTATGGCTTCAACTAAATATATTTTGGAAGACACTGCATGCTTTCAGCTACAGAAAAAATGTATTGTCGGTATTTTTACTATATTTTGGAATACAGTTTCTTTAAGAAATTCTAGGATATTATATAGATTAATATCATGAAAGAGTTTTTTCATGTTCGTTGTTTTGTAGTATTTGAAACAGTTTTGGATGAAGTCGTTACAATTTGTAGTATGTATTTTATTGTGTATAATTGTTGGCATACCGTACAAATTGGATGTGTGTTGGTTGATTGTGCTTAACGGCATATCAACACCTCTATGGGTTATTTAATGCCGAAATCTAAGTATTCTGTATGCAATTTTATGGCTTTAATTAAATATATTTTGAGCACAATTGTATACTTTCAACTTTAGATAAAATATATTTTTGGTCATTTTTCTATAAAATGTATTTTTGGTCATTTTGCTATAGAAATGTATTTTTGGTGATTTTGCTATAGAAATGTATTTTTGGTCATTTTGCTATAGAAATGTATTTTTGGTGATTTTGCTATAAAATGTAATGTTAGTCATTTTGTTATAAAACGTAATGTTCATCATTTTCTATAAAATATATTGTTGGTAATTTTTCTATAAAATGTAATGATGGTTATTTCGCTATAAAATGTAATGTTGGTCATTTTGCTATAAAATTTATTGTTGGTCATTTTACTATAAATAGCTATTGTTGGTAATTTTATTGTAAATAGGTATCTATATAATCTCTTTTTACAACTATAAACATCGCCGAGGAGTGAAGCTAGTTAAAATAATAGCGGTGTCACGGAAAAATCCTTCTTTAGATATTCAGTTTTTGTCTTGGTCACGAAGGTCTAGGTTTGCTGAAATAAGTATGAAAATTTTTTATTCACAAATTTATAAAAATGTCTGTAAACGAATAAGCTTAGATAAACATTTAACTGCTTTGTTGTGGTTTGGTTTATTTTGTCAAGCTCAATAGCTTATTTAATTCCGACAAGATTTTTATTGATGGTAATATTTTTCTCAAAAAAGTATTCCTGGTAATATTTTTTCCAAAAATGTATTGCTGGTAATATCTTTAAAAAAAAAACAGTATAGCTGGTAATAATATATTGCTGATATTGAAACCTATTTTTACACTTTCATAGTGTTTTGACCCCAGTTTCAGTCTATTTGCCCTTAGCTCGGAACCTAACAGGTCATGGTGGACTTAGGAACACCAGCAATTAAGAGGTGGTTCCACGTTCATCAAAACCTCCTGATCAGAGGCCTTGATGTTGGACGTAGTTTATCGCCTTACCCAGGACACTGATGTAGTTTAGTGTTATATCCAGGACAACATCTAAATGCAATTATATTTTGAAAAAAAAAAAAAATAAAAATAAAAAAAATAAAAGAGTTCTTTTTTCGGGAAATTCTTTCATTTGTCCTCGCCAGATAAATTTACTAAAATAGGTTGCGAGTATTAGGGCTTATACTTTTTTTTTTAGAGAGAGAAATGACAGCTAATATTATTTATATATAAATATCTAATAAATATTAGATTGCTTAATTACAAATATGGGTTGTAATTATTTTGATTCCATTTCTCAAGAAAAAAAG
>OZ010609.1:29097100-29134600 GCA_963932145.1 Acanthosepion lycidas | reverse complement strand
TCACTGGCGAATGAAAAGACTCAAATCTGCCACATCTTTCGTTTTTTTCCTTTATACGGTGTCCTATCTGATGTCAATTCCTCGAGGCTTGTTATTGTCAACTCGCCGTTTTCCGAAAACACATGTTCATGTCAGGTGAACATTTTTTTCCGAAATCCTTAAACTTAACTTATTCTCCGCACACGCTATATAAATTATACATAGTGGCTAATGTTGCGTTCTGTGTCGCTTCTCGGTCATCACACCACAACATATTAAAAGAAAAAGGATGATTTCTTTTGTTTATTCGTTTTATTATCACAGAGTGTTGGTAGCTTGGGTTGTAAGAAGCAGCGGGAGAAATAACGTCCCGGGAACGCATGTCGTAGGTTGACTCAGCGTCCCTCTGCGGGTGGTCTAAGCCGCTCTCTAATCTGTGTGTGGGAAGCGTATCGACGATTAAAAATTCTTGAGGTCCACTGTTGAATTCGCGCCTTTTGAACTTATAAGCTAAACCCAGGCAAAGGCAATCCATCATTGTCAGAATGCCCCGCCCACGAAGCACTCCGGCCAATCGATGACCATTCTGGCGCTAGGGTTAGCATCTTGTAACAGTAGCGGAGGTATTCAAAATGGCTTGATATTCCACACATGCTTCATAGATATGAGTCATGTTTGGCTTAATTTGTTTTTTTTACGGCATATCAACCTTAATGAATTATTTAATCCCGACAATTTTTTTTTTTTATTGCTGGTAATATTTTTTTTCTCCAAAAATATATAGCTGGTAATATTTTTAGTTCTTCAAAAGTCTATTGCTGGTAATATTGTTTAAAAAAAAAATGTATGGCTGTTAATACATTTTTTCAAAAATTTATTGATGGTAATAATGTATTGTTGGTAATCATTTTTTTTCAAAAATGTATTTCTGGTATTAAAACCTATTTTTATACTTTCATAGTGTTTTGAATCCAGTTTGGGGGTTAACTATTTACCCATAGCTGGGACCCTAACAGGTGCTACCACCCCGGGTCGGGATGGACCTGGGAACACCAGCAATTAAGAGGCGGTTCCATGCTCCTCAAAACCTCCAGATCAGAGGCCTTCCTGTTGGACGTAGTTTATCGTCTTACCCAGGACGCGGATGTAGATTATCGTCATACCAATGACTGAAATGCAGTGTATCTGCTGAGATTGGACGTGTGTTATGTATCACGAGCGACATCGGCAAAATTAAAATCGAGTTCAGTAAAATAATATTCTGAATCGGACTGATATAAGGCTGTAAAAGTAAAAGGAACACCAGACATTAAGAAGTGGTTTCACTCTCCTGAAATCCTCCTGATCAGACGCCTTGCTGTTGAATGTAGTTTATCGTCTTACCCAGGACGCAGCTTTAAGACGCCCAGGTCTAATCCAACTTGAACTGACTCTAAAAAGTTTCCTATAATATTCTTTTCAGATCTTTTTCTTCATAATTGAATGCTGTATTCTGCCTCCTTCATTAATTCGTAAGTATTTACATGTACCATCTTAAGCTACTTCCTTAATCTTGTTGATATCAAGGTCTAAATCCGTAGTTTTCGTTAGCTTACCGCCTTTGAAGGTGGCTTTGGCACATTTGTCGATCCCGAACTCTACCCTAATATTTTCGCTAATATTTAAAGATCTTGTTTTGCCAGAAGAATCAGTTGCTTTTTTCATGTCGACTGATTCTCTGTGTCTTCGCTTGAATTAAAATAATATTCTGAATCGAACTGATATAAGGTTGTAAAAGAAAAATCAACACCATCAATTAAGACGCTCCTCAAAACCTCCTGATCAGAGGCGTTGCTGTTGGACGTAGTTTATCATCTTCTTGCCCAGGACGCGGATGTAGGTTATCGTCATACCCAGGACGATATGAACCAGGCTCCCGCCGATAATGAATTGAAGAAAGTTTTCTTAAACTGTCCAGCACCAGTTCATTTAATGCTATCTTAAAGTCGTATATTTGAAATTCTTCCATTCTTTTTTATTCCACTATTTTCAGTAATCGTTTTTCTGATTTTTGTGGATTCCTTTCTTTGAATATCGTGGCGCAAATATCATACAAACTTTTGCTTTTGCGTATAAGTTGTTCGCTTCCCGATATTACGTACGGCTTACCTGCCCTGCCAGTTATCGACCGTGTCCAGCCTCTTCAAATAATTCTAACCGCCATTATCAGGGCCTCTTATAGCGGTCACCCACGTTATGTCACGTGGTCTTTTTCAATACATCTTGTAGTTCTTGTTTCTTATACTTCCGGTTTGGAGGTTGGAGGCGGAAAAATGATCGAAAAGCATGGAGGATGCGCGTGGAACTCTGGCTAAAGATAAATAGGATGATTTTTTTTTTAACGAGTAATTGGTTGGAGACAAAACAGGAGAGTTTGAAGAAATGAAGCGGGCGGCTGAGAATAAAGATGCAAAGGGGAAAGACGTGTAGAGTAAGGGCAGAGATAAAAGGCGGTAAAATGAATAGGTTACATGCAGGAAAAAGAAGCAAAGTAACGGTGGTTTGAATAACAGATATCACAGAAGTATTCGGTCTTCATTCGTTCATGACCTTTCACAATCCAATTACAGCTGAGAAATGAGTTCGATCCTTACCGGCAGCTACAAAATTTTGGCCTTGTACCATATCTAAGCTACTCTTACAAAAAAACATTCGAGCACTTCGATGTGGGGTAATGGTTAGCAAACTTGGCTCGCTAGATCAATAGTGACTTCGACCCTCACTAACTTTCAGCCTTGTGCCACATCTAAGCTTCGCTTAAGCAAATCATGGCCACCTCGACGCACTGCAATGGTTAACAAGCTTGTCTCGCTAGAACAATGACAACAATGACAACTGAATAGTGAGTTCGATCCTCACTGAGTGCTACACACTTTCAGCCTTGTGCCACATCTAAGCTTCGCTTAAGCAACTCATGGCCACCTCGACGCACTGCATTGGTTAACAAGCTTGTCTCGCTAGAACAATGACAACAATGACAACTGAGTAGTGAGTTCGATCCTCACTGAGTGCTACACACTTTCAGCCTTGTGCCACATCTAAGCTTCGCTTAAGCAAATCATGGCCACCTCGACGCACTGCAATGGTTAACAAGCTTGTCTCGCTAGAACAATGACAACAATGACAACTGAGTAGTGAGTTCGATCCTCACTGAGTGCTACACACTTTCAGCCTTGTGCCAAATCTAAGCTTCGCTAAAGCAAATCATGGCCACCTCGACGCACTGCAATGGTTAACAAGCTTGTCTCACTAGAACAATGACAACAATGACAACTGAGTAGTGAGTTCCATCCTCACTGAGTGCTACACACTTTCAGCCTTGTGCCACATCTAAGCTTCGCTTAAGCAAATCATGGCCACCTCGACGCACTGCATTGGTTAACAAGTTTGTCTCGCTAGAACAATGACAACAATGACAACTGAATAGTGAGTTCGATCCTCACTGAGTGCTACACACTTTCAGCCTTGTGCCACATCTAAGCTTCGCTTAAGCAAATCATGGCCACCTCGACGCACTGCATTGGTTAACAAGCTTGTCTCGCTAGAACAATGACAACTGACAATGACAATTGTGTAGTGAGTTCGATCCTCACTGGCTGCTCCATAATTTGGGTCTTGCCCAATCAAAATAGCCATTATATTACATAAGGGGGTCCTCGACCTACGTCGGAAATCCCTTGCTACGGCGCGACGCAAGCTGATTTTCGAAGTAGGAACTTACATACATAAGCACCCCCAAGTCTGCCTTACACTTGGGAGCCATAATGAATGACAAAATCTCCCTTCCTTCTCCCCAATAACGACACGAACAAGATAGCGAATGTAACACAATCCAATATGGCGTACAGCCGATGAAAAACCAACCACCACTTCCTCATATAGCGCTGCGTGATGACGTATTATATTATGAGAGATGGCGTCGTAACCACGAAACGCCGCACGTTGGTTCCGACGTAAACCGAGGAATTTCTGCATTCGCAAGCCCTATATTTATTAATCTAAACATTATTTTTGTGTATGACACTTGTTTTCGTTTTCCGAAAATGTATATATTTTTTGCACAAGCCGGTAGACGTAATTCACATCGTTAAAATGAAATAAGTAGGGTGTCTATGTAAACCACTAAGAAATAATGTCGGATTACAAATTGTTGTATCTCAAACGAACACTAGTTGCTACTTTTGTGATATCAACGAATACTCGTTGTCACTATCGTATTGTTCGTTGTAGTAGAGACTTTGTAATCGCAGATACAACAATGGTAACGCCGTTGAACAATACTGTTGTTAGACACCTTCGAATAACACTCGCACAAATAGTACTTGCTCGATAATACTCACCCGACAAGCAAACCCGTATAGCGAAATGGTACAGACAATAGAGTCGAGAATAGCGGCGCGCATAGTGAGTAGAAATAACGATTCATATAGACTAGAAATAACGATCCATTAGACACACACTACCTCCTTTTTATGCTTTTCATCTATGGTCACGTGGTCTACTTACCTCAGTAATGGGATCGCTCGTGTTTGCTCACAGGCGGTTTATGTTCAAACTTAAGTATCGGCAGCGACACTTTATTCCTATATAACAAATAAAATCCATTAATTCTTTATAAAGTTCAACTCTAAGAGCAACAGTTTATTATAGTAAAATCATTTTTTAAAAAATATATAATCACTTATTGTTGTTAGTCCACTAAGGGACAAATGTCTTTCACAAAACCTTCCACAGTGGGCGATATATTCTTGTCTTTGCAGCAAACCATTCTCTTTAATTACTCCATCTTTTATGTTTATCTATCTTTCATCAGATTTTCATTTTTTTATTTTGGCTGTGTTTATTGGCAACTTTTTACGTCTTCTGGTAAATTTCCTTCCTGCGATTTGTCTAGCCCACTTATAAATCTTTTAGTCATATTCATTTATATATATATATATATATATATATATATATATATATATATATATATATATATATATATATATATATATTATAGATTCATGAATCATTCATACAAAAAAACAAATATAGAGGTTAATGATTTAAATGGCGAGAATACATCGTCGCAAACAATATAAATAAGATACATCATATCATATACGGGGATCATATCATTCATATACAGGTTCGGGGTTGATGTATCTTATTTATATTGGTGTAAAAATAATGTCGTTTTTTAACGTTAAAAAAATACTTCAAAAACGATATTATTTTTGCACCAACCTAATATCTTTAAATAAATATATATATATATATATATATATATATATATATATATATATATATATATATATATATATATATATATATATATATATATATATATATATATGATGCAATGAGAATGAAAATAATATATAAATTCTAATGTTCACAGCATTAATTCAAAAGATGGCTGAATACCGATAATGGAGCAATAATTATTTATACTTTTTTCATATAAACTGTTTTTGTCTATATGAAAAAAGTATAATAAATAAATATCTATCTATCTATATATATATATATATATATATATATATATAGATAGATAGATAGATAGATAGATTGATAGATATGTGCATACAGTTAGGAAACTCGAATTCATTTAAATAAGTTTTACTAAATTCAACCAATAATGTCTGTTAAATTTTTATTGTATTTTTCCATTTTTTTTTTTTTTTTGTTTTTAAGTTGTTGCACACATGGTGATATATATGTATGAATATATATAGGTGCATGTATGTCTGTATATATATATATATATATATATAATTATATGTTTTGGGCAACAATCCTTCTTTTATACAAGTTTCATTAAAGACAACTGACAAGGTATTGTGATTAAGCTTTTTATTTGAGTTCTTTTGTGTTCAAACAAGTGTTTTCTTTTCTGGACACAAAGTGTGTAAAAACTGCCCCCAAATTCTGCATATTCAAGGTTTTCAGCTACTCATTTAGCCATTATCAAGGACCTGAACATGTGATTTTTTTATGTATGTGTCTGAAGTTATAGGGATGTTTTATTTTCCGAATACAGTCAGCACATTGTGGCCATGTTCATAATTAATGTTATTGAGTGTTGGCTTTTCCTTTTTTTATTATTTGAGCTTCCATTATTTTTTATCTTTTATATATGTGGATGAGGTTATTATGCTTGTATTTTCTACTAGTATGTCGTCAATGGAGTTTTTGCACTCTTATGTATCCCAGATAGAAAACACTTGTGTGAACACAAGAAAAATTAAATGAAAAGCTTAACCACAACACCTTGACAGCACCTTTAATGAAACCTCTCTCTCTTTATATATATATATATATATATATATATATATATATATATATATATATATATATATATATATATACCGTGTGTTGTTAGATTAAAAAAATACTTCAAAAACGATATTATTTTTGCACCAACCTAATATCTTTAAATATATATATATATATATATATATATATATATATATATATCGAATGTAGTGTATTTGTGAAAGAAGAAAATTAATAAAAAGACAAGAAAAATTATTCTTAGCCGCCGCTGTTCGATCTTTGACATTTTTTATCAATGATTTGCCTTAATAATTCCCCTCATAGATTGAGACGCGTCAGCTAAGAATAGTTTTTCCTCTTTTTTATCTATCTATCTATCTATCAATATATATATATATATATATATATGATGGCTGGCCGCTCGGATCCGATTGTGCCTGTCTACTAAGGTAGCTTTGCCAATCACTGTTGCGGACATCTTACGTACACATTTGTGTCAGAGTGCACATGTGCGGAGCTTATTTACAGTTTTTTTTTTTTACCGTTATCTGGAGAGGTCAATAGTCCGAACAAAGCACTATACGCGCAAACCCTTTGATGATTTTTCTGGGCACGTGGCAAAGTGGTTAGACAGTTTCTGACACGAGGTATTGTTACTGTTTCCATTGCTCGGCCAGTTATCGTCATTTTTATTGCCTTTTTCTGGTGATATTTGTTGTCATTTCGAACTGAACCGCTTATTTAGTCTACGAAGATAGATTTTTCTAATTCCACGTGCCATGCCTTTGGAGATGGCAGCTTTAGTTAATTGGCTTTGAATAACTCAACTGTTCTCGTTTTAATTTCCTCGGATATTAAACTCATAACCATTTGGGTCAAGTTACTTTTGGATCAATTATCTAACGCTTTTATCCACTGGGTCATATATATATATATATATATATATATATATATATATATATATATATATGTGTGTGTGTGTGTGTGTGTGTCTGTTTGTGCGTATGTGTGTGTGATTGTGTGTGTGTGTGCGTATGTATTGTATCCAGAAAAGAAAAGCTTAATTGCAGTGCCTTATCACACACACATCTATATATATATATATATATATATCAAATATGTGGTGCAGTTCAATTTATATTACAATGAATCATTCATACAGAAAATAGATTAGTAAAGTTAATGATATAAAATGGCGAAATCCCTTTGCAAACAAAATTTTAAAGTTGCATTAACCTACAAATCACTCGATGAATGTTATGATCCTTGTTTTTAAAAATTATAAGCTGTATAAGGTCTTTTTTAAGATGCAAGTACTTTCAACTGTACATTCAGCCATCTTCAGGCATGGAAATTATTTTGCTTTTGGTAAAATTCAGGTAGCATCCGAGACGAAAAAATTAAATGCGAATCGAAATATGTTTTCTTTGAAATGTGTTATTGTTAACGGATACAAACTTTTGAAGCGTGCAGTCGCAACGCTAAAGGTGAATTTTTTGGTTTTGAAAATTTAAGCGAATTTAATTTTGTTCATAACACACTCTCTTAAATTTAAAAAAAAAAAGAAAAATTAAAATTTAAAAAAATTGTTAGCGAATGGATTTCGCCATTTTATATCAGTAACTTTACTAATCTACTTTTTGTATGTATGATTAATTGTAACATATATATATATATATATATATATATATATATATATATATATATATATATATATATCTTCAAGCGAAATTTTTTTTTGAATAATTAAGAAATAAGTTATTAAAAAAAAATTCGCTTGAAGATGGAACAGAACTTAGTACTTTAATTCAATTTATTTCAAATAATTATATTGAAGCTTTCGGCTCTTGTTTTGAAACATGAGAACTCTTATGTAGCGTGTTGGAATCATATTTTTAAATAAATAATTATATTTATGCTCTACTTTTGTATCGAGCACTATTTTTAAAAAATAATAACAAAAATACTAAAGAACTTTGGATTATTTACCTAACGAGTTCTTTCCTATTTTCTATATATTTTTCACATATATATATATTATGTATATATGAAATTTGAAATATAGCCGTTTCCGCATACCCAATAACTGTTAGGTTAAATATATAAAACGGAAGAAAGTCATTTCACGTCGACGGGAAATTGAGTGAAGTCGAGATACAAGGTCAGGATTGATTACATAACAAACCCTTCTTTGAATTTCGCCAAGAATCTCGAGATATATGTTGGAGCATGGAAGAAAAGTAATGTTGTGCGCTCGTTCGCTTATTATTCATTTAGAATTCTTAAAAAACAATAAAACACTAAATGCACATTTCTACGTCCAACAGCTGAAACCTGTCCATAAAAGTTTGCTCGGAAAGTACCCTGAAAAATGTTGCTATCGCATAACGCATAAATAGCACAGGACAAATATTGACACTCGAGTGGTCCATTATACTTTACGCGCCATATTCACCCAACTAATTATTGCCTTTTTCGATCTCTGCAAAATGGATAGAAACTAATATATATATATATATATATATATATATATATATATATATATATATATATATATATATATAGAGAGAGAGAGAGAGAGAGTTAGAGAGAGAGAGTGAGAGAGATAAACAGAGAGAGGGAGAGAAATATATAGTTTTAAGATGTGCTATATTTATGGGATAAAGTGCTCAATATCAGTGATAGAGCGTCTGTAAATATAAAAGTGAACATAGAATCAACACTTAGAGGCGACAGGCTGTTTCATACTAGATGCAATCGTCAGGCCTCTCTCTCTTTCTCTCTCTCTCTATATATATATATACATATATATGAAGAAATATAGTCTTACGGTTTGCTACATTTATGGAATAAAGTGCTCAATGTCAGAGATAGAGCGTGTGTAAATATAAAAGTGAACATTGACGTCGATACTTAGAGTCAACAGGCTGTTTCATGCTAGATGCAATCGTCAGGCCACTTTATATATATATATATATATATATATATTGATTGATTGATTGCAAGACAGAATTGGTCCTCCACTTAACATTCACATTATAATTTCATGTTTGTTTATCAAATTCTGATTGGGCATGATTCCACCTCTTCTCCCTCCAGCTATGGGTTAATTAGTAAAACTTATATCACTTAACGGTTATTATCTAAAAAAATTCTTACAAAATTTCTTATGAAGCTTTATTTGACTCATTCAGCTTTCTTGCTGATAATAAATTTATTGTGATGAATGGCTATAAGCGAAAGAGGAGATGGGATGTCCTTATTTTATTATCACAGAATCGATTATTATAAAATGGTAAATAATATGGAATTCCTTATAAATGGTTCACATATTTTAATAATTTATTTTATAAATAAAAAATGTTTTAATATTTTCTTTATGTTATATTCCGTGCTAATAGGAATCTATACTTGAAAAACAAGGTAAAATAAAAAAAGGTTTATCGTAAAACCAGTACAACAAGAATAAAGGTAACAGTTATGCGCAAGGTTGTCGCAAGTCAGTCTAGTAGTGAGTGCTATTATTGGAAGGCTGGTAGTTCTCACGTAAGTCTGAGTCGTACTCAAAAGATCCCAGCTAGCCTTTGTAGTCCGTTGACTTACAGATACTTATAGTTAGTTACTACCTACCTGTAGTCATTTATGGGGATGACAGGTTATTTCATTACATCACTTTTATATCATTTTATTCTTTTTATATATTAACTGATCACCAGTACAAGGCTCAAAAGCCTCTCAATATAGATACTGACTGGATGATTGTTGTATGAACATAAGTGGAGAAATTAAGACGTGCAGGTTATGATGATATGTAGGAAAGCTAATAGTTAACCCTAGGATTGAGGAGTTTAATATCCATTAGTTGATTTTTTTTGACGGCTTATCACCCTTTTGTGAGTTATTTAAAGCTGAAACATATTTCAGAATTATGGGAGGTTCTTCTTTCTCATGGCATTATTACTTTGCTTTGTGTGAAATGATTAAAAAAAAGGACTGATATTACATAACAGTTCAGTACTCTTTTCTTTGTTTCTAATGATATTTTCCTGTTTCTTAATACTTTGCTTAGCTTTTGGAAGGCATCTTTCCCTATTCCAATAGCACATTAGATTTTAATGTTGTTCTTTCTGAAACTGCTATTTTATTTTGTCAGTTAAGCTTTTTAGTTTTCTTTATGTTATATTCCGTACTAATAGGAATATATACTTGAAAAACAAGGGGGATAAAATAAGTAAGGGTTTATTGTAAACAACCAGTACAATAAGAATAAAGGTAACAGTTATGCACAAGTCAATCCAGTAGTGAGTGCTACTATTGGAAGGTCACTAGTTCTCGCGTAAGTCTGAGACGTACTCAAAAGATCCCAGCTAGCCTCTGTAGTCCGTTGACTTACAGATACCTATAGGTAGTTACTACTTATAGTGTAGTCACTTATGGGGGTGACAGGTTATTCCATTACATCACTTTATAAATTGGTAAATGATAAATATTGCATTGCATTAGTTTTAATTAAATAAAATATAAAATTATTCTTTTAAATTGTTTAATCTAATAAATAAATAAATTTTTAAAATATTGCCGAAGATTGCAGTTAATGACCAAAGTACGCAGCTGTAGGCTTTAAGAAAGCTTTATTCAATTAAGAATACAAAGTTCGCGTATAGTGTCCTTTTATAGTTTTATAGTCCCAGTAAACAGAAATAGCTCTCTTAAAGTAACAAAACAAGGGGAGACCAGTCTTGATTAATCTTAACAACGGTGTCATGCGGGGAAAACCGTCCTATTGACATTGCGTCTTATTACGGGCAGGTTTATCCATGTTTGCCAAAATATCTATTTTAAACATAATTTCAGTATTATCGATCTGGAATCTGCCTTTTCTAATAATTGATTCCAGTTCATTAATATTCCAATTTGCACCCAGCCGCGTGGCCTTGCGCCAGACTACCCGCAGCATACTAAATATCAAATAAGAAACTTTCGTTATCGTTGCTGTAACGATGTTTGTGACCGTTCCAAAGAAAGAAACGGTAGCATTACGATAAAACTCCTTTCCGGTTGACGTGCTGACGGGAAAGATTTTCCCTTACACGCTTCAGCGCCTCCTCGTGACGCAGACATGTAACAAGCAACGATAATCCACTCAGTCTATAACAGAAAACCGGGTTTGGCGGACTTTTAACCTCCGACCGGCCTACCCCCACAACGTCTTTTGCGAACATAATTGGCGGTGTAGTTACTCATAAAGAACAAAAGTAATTTCTTTCACTGTCGTTATTCGTATCTCAGCGTCGAGCGGATGGTTGTCCATTTTCTAAATCACCAGCAATCAAATCGAGCCGGGGTTTTTCCGATACATTACATCGCCCTGATCGAACGCAAGGGACAGACGAACCACGCCATTTTGCTAATGACGGGCGGAGGTCGAAGGCGTGTACGGTTTCATCCGGACTTTTCTTGTCGGATTTTGTCCGTTAATCCTCGGCTAATATCGGAAAATACTTGCTGATTCGTGGATTTATTTTATTTTTTTATTTATTTTTTATTTCATTTTGTTTTTAGTTTTCGGCTTGTTGAGATTTGTATGGCCTAATTGTTTTAACGCCGGTTGTAATTTGCTGCCCGCAGGAAAGATTTTATTTGCACAGTGATAATCACAGCGGCACGTTAGATAACATATTAATCTAGCAGATTAAGAGCGCTAGAAATATAGCCTTGTGTCAACCTTGAACCATTTGAAAAATATAATTAAAAAATCGTTTTGGCAAAATTTATTACTTTCATTTTATTTTTTGAGGGGAGTTACTCTCAACCATTTTTAACATGTATTAGGTTGGTGCAAAAATAATGACGTAATAATGTCGTTCTTTGACGTATTTTTTAACGTCAAAAAACGACATTATTACGTCATTATTTTGCACCAACCTAATACCACATAACAGAAACCACATCACTTGAGGACTTTCAACAGACGCAACACTTAAAACGGATAGGACATTCTGATCTGACGTCTGCCACAGGTGTACAAATATGCAACTATCTTGGCCATAAAGCACGTCACTGTTATGTAGGGATTTGTTTGTAGACAATGTCGTGTGGATAACATTTTTAATTGTATTTTTGACATTTTTATGTTTATGATATTCAAAAACGTTTTTATGACTAAATTTATCAACTAATCTCGTAAAAAAACTAATTAGAACATTGTGTACTGGCGCCACGAACAAAGAAAGAAAAGCTGAGTATCATCTACCATGTATACAACTGTGAAAGTAGAATAAAATATATAATATTTTATTACTTCAAGACTCCCAAGAAAATTAAATCTCGAAATTAAACGACCCATAAGGAGTTGATATGCCGTTAAACAAATCAAATAAGGCTACTTAACCGCAATGTTAGCGCAAATAGATATGGACTAAATTTAGTCTATCATAGGGCCAAATAGTAAGTAGCAAGATTATACTGCTCCAGTTTCCCAAGTGGATAACATATTTTAAAACCTAGCTTCTGATCTGACCTCTGCCACAGGTGTACAAATATGCAACTATCTTGGCCATAAAGCATGTTGCTATTATGTAGTGATTTGTTTGTAGACAATGTCGTGTGGATAAAATTTTTAATTGTATTTTTGACATTTTTATGTTTAAAATATTCAAAAACGTTTTTACGACTAAATTTATCAACTCATCTGGTAAATAAACTCATTAGTGAACATTCTTAATTGAACATTGTGTCCTACATAACCTTGAACAAAAACTGTACCAAATAACAGAAGTCGCATCAATTGAGGACTACCAACAGCAGCAACAACTAAAATGGATAGCATATCTAACTGGAAGAGAAAACAATGACATGATCGATATGTTGACATTCGACACAGTTTTAAAAAAACGGGTGAGTAAGGACCACCCCCATCAATACTGGAAATAGCGATAGCAGCTTTTGGTCTTGGGAAACCTATTTTACTAAAAACTTTATTTTTAGAGAACATTTTTACAAATTTCAACGGAAAGCAGTATTAGTTGCTCGGTTAATGAATGTCATTGAAAGAGTTAATATTCTCATTATACTAAAGCTGAACCATTAGTTGCTCGGTTAATGAATGTCATTGAAAGAGTTAATATTCTCATTAGCATCGAGAGAAACCTTGTTGCGATTATTTCATTCTATTACTACACTGACTCTGAATCTGACAGATTTTGTTTAATATTAAAACATGGTTCTAGAAATCACCGAGATATTTAGAAAGACAGTGATTGAATAAATCAATCACGTCTATAATAAGTCTTAATCAGTCGAATCAGTGTCGAATCTTAATCAGTCTAGTCAGTGACGGGTCTTAATCAGTCTAGCCAGTGTTGGGTCTTAATCAGTCGAGTCAGTGACGGGTCTAAATCAGTCGAGTCAGTGACGGGGCTTAATCAGTCTAGTCAGTGTTGGGTCTTAATCAGTCGGGTCAGTGACGAGGCTTAATCAGTCTAGTTAGTGATGCGTCTTAATCAGTCGAGTCAGTGACGGGTTTTAGTCTAGTCAGTGATGGGTCTTAGTCAGCCGAGTCAGTGAGGGTCTTAATCAGTCGAGTCAGTGACAGGGCTTAATCAGTCGAGTCAGTGACGGGTCTTAGTCTAGTCAGTGATGGGTCTTAGTCAGTCGAGTCAGTGACGGGTCTTAATCAGTCTAGTTAGTGACGGGGCTTAATCAGTCGAGTCAGTGACGGGTCTTAGTCTAGTCAGTGATGGGTCTTAGTCAGTCGAGTCAGTGACGGGTTTTAGTCTAGTCAGTGAGGGTCTTAATCAGTCGAGGCAGTGACGGGGCTTAATCAGTCGAGTCAGTGACGGGTCTTAATCAGTCGAGTCAGTGACGGGTCTTAGTCTAGTCAGTGATGGGTCTTAGTCGAGTCAGTGACGGGTCTTAATCAGTCTAGTCAGTGTCTGGTCTTAATCAGTCGACTCAGTGACGGGTCTTAATCAGTCGAGACAGTCACGGTTTTTAATCAGTCGAATCAGTGATCGATCTTAATCAGTCGAGTCAGTGATGTGTCTTAATCAGTCTAATTAGCGATGGGTCTTAATCAATCGAGTCACTGATTGGGCTCACTCAGTGGAGTCAGTGATTGGACTTAATTAGTAAGTCTATAATGGGTATTAATCAATCGATTCAACGATGGGTTTTAATCAGTTGAGTCAGTCATAGGAGTTAATCACTTGAGTCAATGACGCGTCCTAATCAGTCGTGTCAGTAATGGGCAGTATTCTGAAGCAGAAAAAACACAATTCACACGTAGTCAGAGATAACAAATTAAAGCCTAATTTATTCAATTATTAGAAAACATATATCTCTAACTGCACATCAATTTTTGTCTAGCTAAGTCACACGCTGCACTCTACTCAAAATAAATTTAAAACAGAAAATCAACTAGACCGCTGGCTATTATCGACGTGGCTCCCACTTGCCGCGTATACACAACTACGTCCGTGCTATATATATAAGTTTAACAGGACAGAAGTGTGTGTGTGTGTGTGAGAGAGAGAGAGAGAGCAAATAGAGAGATTTCACATACACATCCATACGCTAACAAGAGAGCACGACTGATTGCCCGCCCGACCATCAGGCTGTGAAAATGACATCATGTGAGCACAGAAATAGAATGGATTCCACTATAAAAGCGACAAACCAAAACCGAAAACCAACATGCAGTCAGTCGGGTTAAGTAAAACTCCTTTTTCACGCGCTAAGTTCACAGCTCGTACACTGTACCTTCGAAAGCTACACTATATGACTTACCAGAGACATTTTCACATCTTGTAAATGAAAGTAAATCTTTGATCATTTCTCCAAACCAGTGTCTAATTTGTTTCTTTACCAATTTCAACCTCGGATCAATACAGTTGAATCAGTGTTGGATATTAATCAGTCGGTATCAGAGATGAGCCTTAACGAGTCGAGTCAATGAGGGATTCGATTTATATGTTTTTTTTTTACGGTTTATCAATCCTTTGCAGGTTATTTAATGCCAGAAAATATTTTCAGGTTGTAAGATTTTTGGAGATAATGGTTTAATGATACAAGTCTTACTGATTAACCCATAGCTGGGGAGAAGAGTTAAATTTGTATCTAAACAAAATTTGATAAACAAACAAAAAATTATAATGTAGATAAAAAGTGGGGGATCAGTTTTATATTACGATCAATATATAAAATGAAAAACTTTACCACCAAGCTGTAAACAGGTGGGACAGCACTCCTAATAATTAATGTACACCATTTACTGTACCTCCAGTAAGCTGCCACAAAACTTGTCTTCCGGGAACATATTTCGCATATGAACACAGCATTTTATATAGAACTAGTAGAAGAGCCCGACGTTGCCCGGGGATGTAACAGTAAGAGATAGATAAAGTATCGACCATCATAAAGACTGAAAAATAAAATTGACAAAGATTATTGTTTAAGGTTGAAGGACACGCATGTCTTAATTATTTTTTTAATTTTTTTATTTTTTTCACACCTCTACTCAAACAAAAACATTGTTTTCAATCGTTATGAGTCTACCGATTGGATAGAATTTTATTATAAACAATTGTCTTGAAAATGGAATTTTTAAAGCATTCTGAATGTAAAAATAAAGAAAAAAGTGTGCAAGACAATAAGAAACACTACTTGCCAAAAAAAAAAAAAGTGAAGTTTTGTTGAAATCGGTTGAAAAATGTAGTAAATCCGATCCCATATACAAACGAACACACACACACACACACACACACACACACACACAGACACACACACACAGACACACACACACAACCTGGGTTTTATAATAAGTATAACTCGATATGAGTTGTCCCCCTTTCATTCTCGCGATGCCTCTTAATCATGTTTTCAAACTGATTTTGTGCAAAAACAATTGTGTTTTTCCAATTCTTGGCGCCGTCAGAACCACCACAAGGTAATTTTACGTAGTCCTGTGAAGTTTTGTTGAAATCGGTTGAAAAATGTAGGAAATCCGATCCAATATATAAACGAACAGACACACACAGATACACAACCTGGGTTTTATAAGTATGATAATAAAATAGTGACACAAATTCGGTATTCTATCAACGCTATAACACAAATCGCGTCCTACTGCTGATACACAAAGTGTAAAGACGGGCTGAAGCGCCGTTTAACTCAGGCGGCTATTCAGACAGCTATAAATAGTATGACTGTGGTCTGCGCAATTTCATGATAGTAATTGGCAGATTAATGACACATAGTAGCAGTATATTGAATATACAGATGCTGTAAAAGATAGCAATCTCGGTTCACTGTGTTGTGCTAGACAATTTTTCTCGCCAGAATCTGTCCTACACATGTATAAGTCTATTCTTAACCCTTGCGTTGAATATTGCTGGTCTGAAGATTATATTTAGGAGATTCTTGACAAAATCCAAAGAAGAATCTGCAATGTTCTTGGCCCTGACCAGGCATCTCGTCTTCAGTTACTTTCCCACCGCCGTAATGTCGCTTCCCTCTGACTTTTCTATAAATATTTTTATGATAATTGTGCTGATGGACTTTCTCAATTGATACCACGACTTTACGAATTTAAGCGCAGTACTAGATTGGCAGCTAGGTCTCATCATTTTACATTTTTGAAATTCTTCGATATAACCCTGAGTTCTATGCTAAGAGTTTCTTCTCGCCACAAAACACGTGTTTGGGGAACATATTTCGCATACAAACACAGAAATTTATATAAAATAGCAACACAAATTTAGTATTCTATCAACGCTATAACACAAATCGCGTCCAACTGCTGATACACTGACCGAAGCGTATGGTTAGGGGCCGACATATACGCTAGGTATAGGCTTAGCTCAGATTTTCTAGCTAAAATTCTTGAGGTCGACCTGTACGCAACAATTTATGCTATTTTCCTGAAATATTGATTCAAGAGAAAGCATTATAGGAATTTTCCAAGGCCGAAAGTAAGGCGCACCCAATGAGAAGCGAACTCACTACTCAGTCGTAAGTGTTCTAGCGAGACAAGCTTGTTAGCCATTACAACACGCCGAGGTGAACCAAGGGAAAGATTTATAAATCTCAAACGCCAGTAGTACGTGCCACTCGGCCAATCAGTGCTGAATGTTTTCTTATAAGGAAACGGCTAATATTACCATTACCATTAGAGATGAGGAGAACAGATACTACACTTTGATCCCAGCCCGATTACCAGCGAGGGAAGAAAAGCGTAACGAGTAGCACTGGCTGCTCGGTCAATGAATGCCGAATGTTTCATTATAAGGAAACGGCTAATATTAGCATTACCATTAGAGATGAGGAGAACAGTTACTACACTTTGATCCCAGCCCGATGGCCAGGGAGTGAAGAAAAGCGTAACGAGTAGCACTGACTGCTCGGTCAATGAATGCCGAATGTTTCATTATAAGGAAACGGCTAATATTACCATCACGATTAGAGAGAACAGACACCACACTTTGATCCCAGGACAATGCGCAGGGAATGAAGAAAACTTCCTTCACCTAGACCAGTTGCCACTCAAGGCTAGAGAACCTAGTCTATCCTGCTATTTACCCATAACTAGGAGGGAGAAGAGGATTTTCCAAAGTATGAATCCTTAGCACGTAAGTGATTGTAATGGATCCAAGTGGAATTCTAACTCGGCTCTCCGAATTCTCAATCCGAGCTGCTATCTATTACCCCCACGTACTTCCTCCTCTCTTTCTATCTATCTATCTATCTATCTATCTATCTATCTATCTATCTATCTCTTCCTTTCTTTCTTTCTTTCTTTCTTTCTTTCTTTCTATGTGGGTGAGATTATAGTCGTTACAACTAGAGAAAAAGTGTATGTTGAATCTTTAAACCATTTTCTTTTGTGTGAAACAAAATCTTTAAACAATGTATTGAGATTTAACAGACCGCAGATAAAGACAAACAAAAGACAACGGTTTAAAGTTTCAAAATAAGAAAACATTAATTCCTTTAAATAATATGTGGAAATAAGCATTCTCCGCCTGATGAAGGTCACAAAACCCGAAACCCGATTAGCAAAAATTACAGTGAATAAAAAATAATATACAAAAAATCCACATTATAACCCAAAACGTTTACTTACCATAAACATCTTCTCTGTTTATAATATATACCGATATAGGCACGGTGGAGTAATGGATATCGGCTTGGATTGAGGAATCGGAGAGCCGAGTTCGAATTCCAGTCGAATCCATTACATTCACTTAAGTGCTAATACCCTTGGGAAAGGTATGAATCCTCTTCTTCTCCCTCCAGCTATGGGTAAAATAGCGGGACAGACTGGGTTCTATAGCCTTGGATGGCAACTGGCCTAGGAGAATGACAACTCTGAATTCAAAACCTGTGGAGGGTCGTTTGGGAACCTTGTGGCATTCGGTGCACCAGGTCTCTGTATTCGTCCCTCCAAAAAGTGTGGATGGTCCTGCACAAGGCCTTCACCACTATAATCAAATCTCATGTGCCGGTGTTGGGCTGTCGGTTCCCTGGAAACTGATCTGCTTTAACCTCATACGTCGAATCTCGACGGGAGAGTCGATTATATATATATATATATATATATATATATATATATAACATAGAGGCCAATCAACCGTTTAATTAATCCGCTCCCTTTATACCTTTTTTTAGACATTCAATGGTATCTATGATTCATTGATTACGACTGGTATTATATAAATCACTTTATGATCAATAGCTAGTTATATTTATAATTAAGTTTTATGCAAACAATTTTTTTCTCTCGTACTTCTTGCTTGCGCAATTCCTTTGCGGCTTCTTGCTTTCCAGTCAGCTTTGATCTTGAAAAATTTAAATGCAATATCAATCGCCATCTTCTGTATTCTTCTTTTATTGTTCTCTCTCTTTAATAGTGTTTTTTCTAATAATTTCTAGCACTCATTAACCCCTGATGTTTTAGTGGCTTATCTATCTATCTATCTATCTATCTATCTATCTATCTATTTATCTGCGTTATTTAGTATCTATCTATCTATCTATCTATCTATCTATCTATCTATCTATCTATCTATCTATCTATTAGGTTGATGCAAAAATATTGTCGTTTTTTGGACTTTAAAAAATACGTCAAAACCACAATATTTTTGCACCAACCTAATATCTATCTATTAGGTTGGTGCACAAATAATGACTAAATAATGTCGTTTTTTGACGTTAAAAAATACGTCAAAAACGACATTATTACGTGATTATTTTTGCACCAACCTAATATCTATCTATCTATCTATCTATCTATCTATCTATCTATCTATCTATCTAAATCCATTTCACATGTAAGTTTGTTCATATCTATCTATCTATCTATCTATCTATCTATCTATCTATCTATTAGGTTGATGCAAAAATATTGTCGTTTTTTGGACTTTAAAAAATACGTCAAAACCACAATATTTTTGCACGAACCTAATATCTATCTATTAGGTTGGTGCAAAAATAATGACTAAATAATGTCGTTTTTTGACGTTAAAAAATACGTCAAAAACGACATTATTACGTGATTATTTTTGCACCAACCTAATATCTATCTATCTATCTATCTATCTATCTATCTAAATCCATTTCACATGTAAGTTTGTTCATATCTATCTATCTATCTATCTATCTATCTATCTATCTATCTATCTATCTATCTATCTATCTATCACATGTTCGAATCTATCTATCTATCTATCTATCTATCTATCTATATATCTATCTATCTATCTATCTAAATCCATTTCACATGTAAGTTTGTTCATATCTATCTATCTATCTATCTATCTATCTATCTATCTATCTATCTATCTATCTATTAGGTTGATGCAAAAATATTGTCGTTTTTTGGACTTTAAAAAATACGTCAAAACCACAATATTTTTGCACCAACCTAATATCTATCTATTAGGTTGGTGCAAAAATAATGACTAAATAATGTCGTTTTTTGACGTTAAAAAATACGTCAAAAACGACATTATTACGTGATTATTTTTGCACCAACCTAATATCTATCTATCTATCTATCTATCTATCTATCTATCTATCTATCTATCTATCTATCTATCTATCTAAATCCATTTCACATGTAAGTTCATATCTATCTATCTATCTATCTATCTATCTATCTATCTATCTATCTATCTATCTATGCCAGATATGCTAGCTAGCAAGGTCGAGGAGACGAAAAATCCAATGGAATGTTTGTAAATTTCAAACAAGGATAAAACCAGAGAGGGAAAAGTAGCATTTTGTTTTTCGGAAATTCAAAAAGCAGGCAAAACGGGAAAGCTTCGAGATGTCGCCCAATGTGCCAATAGTGATATTGGTGAGAAAAAAAAAATCATGGAGGCAATTATCCCCGTGAGGATTGGAATTTTGATGAGCTGGTATAAAAATTCTTTATATGTATTTGAATGATTCCATTGGTGGAATTAGCCAATTTACACACCCAGACACATGAATAGAGAGATGGAAGGTGTGTGTGTGTGTGGGGGGGGGTTAGAATTTAGACTAGACGAACGACTACGGAGGGGGAAGACGATTGGTAATATAAGGCCAAAAGAAAGATTAGAATGGGTGGATCTACCCTCTTCTCTACGAAAGGAAAGTTGGAGTAATGGAAGAAAAAGGCATAGTTGGAAGACAATTGTATTTCGAAGAAGAAGAAGAATAAGGAGGAGGAGCAGAAGAAAAAGAATAAGGAGGAGGGGGAGGATAAGAAGAAGTAGTAGGAGAATGAGAAGAAGAAGGAGGAGGAGGAGGAGGAGGAGAAAGAGAAGATGGATTAGGATGATGAAGGGGAGAAGAAGCAGAAGAAGAATGGGAAGAAGAAGAAGAAGAAGGGTAAGAAAGAGGAGGAGGAGGAGGAGAAGGAAAAGAAGAAGAATCGGAAGAAGAAGAAAGAAAGAAAGAAAGAAAGAAAGAAAGAAAGAAAGAAAGAAGGACGAAAACAATTTAAAAAAAAGAGTGTGGAGAATAAAATCAAATGAGAAGAATAAGGAAGAGCGACAGAAGAGAACGGTGATCCGACGAAAGAAAAAATAAGGACGTGAATGACGGAAGAAGAAAGAAGGAAAGAGTATGAAGGATATGAAGAAAAAAGACGAGAAGTGGAAGACTAAAAGAAGAAGAGTGAAGAGAAAACGAAGAAGACGAAAAATTAAATGAAAAAAGTAAAATCTAAAAGAAATGAAACGAGTTACAAGTTGAAACAAAATGGAGGCATGGCGGTCAAGTTTGAAAATGAGATGAAAACACGAAGAAGAAAAAAGAAATTAAAAGAAAAACACGAACGGAATAATAATTGCAGGATTCGTTATAAAGAAAACAAGAATAGAATGAAAGTGGGCGAATAAAGCCTTTTCTTATCGTTTTTTTCTTCTTATTTTACTTCTCTTGCCTCTAAATAATTCGTGGCTGGAGTGCGGCAGACCCCACCGCAACTCCTTCCAATAAAAGGGAAAAGATATAAAAGAAACATGAAAAACACTCGGGAAATAAGGAAAAAGGACAAAGTTACGCCAAAAAAATCTACAAAGACAACGAACAACAAAAATCGGACGAGTGATAAATTCTTGAGAGCGACACGAAGACAAAACCAGTGAAACGTTAGAAGTCAGTTGCAGGGTCATTAAAGGCCATAAGAAAACTCTGTTGATGATCGGAGACTGGTCGGGAAACGTAGGTCCGGGTGTTTAGGCTTGGGCGGTGTAGTAGTTGAGAAAGAGAAAGAAAAATGGACGAAATTCCATGCAATTTAAGAGAGATACGACCCGAAAATCCAACGATATATATATATATATATATATATATATATATATATATATATATATATGTAAGCAAATATATGGATATAGATCCGACAGTATGAAGAAAATATACGGAAAAAAACAAACAAAAATCCTTATATGCAATTATGCTGTTTTAATGTTAGTATGTCAACGTCGGACGTTTTCAGTTATCTGTTTGGATAAGTCTTGTTCTTATGTCCATCGTCTTTGTCATGTTGAATTGATAATGTTAATTATATTTTATGAATATGTCCTGAAGATGGTTTATTAGACCGAAACGTCCGACGTTGACATATTAACATTAAAACAGCATAATTGCATAAAAGGATTTTTGTTTGTTTTTTCCGTATATTTTCTTCATACGTATGTATATATACATATATATATACATATATATACGTATATATATATACTTAAAATTACATGAATCATTCATACAAAAAACAAATATAGAGGTTAATGATTTAAATGGCGAGAATACATCTTCGCAAACAATTTCAATAAGTTACACTAACCTCGAACCTGTATATGAATGATAAATGATTATTTATTTAAAAATATGATTCCATCGTTACATAAAAATCATATTTTTAAATAAATAATTATATTTAGGCTCTACTTTTGTATCGAGCACTGTTTTTTTTTTTTTAAATAATAACAAAAATACTAAAGAACTATTATTTACCTAACGAGTTCTTTCCTATTTTCTATATATTAGGTTGGTGCAAAAATAATATCGTTTTCTTACATAAAGTTGAACGTCAAAAAACGACATTATTTTTGCACCAACCTAATATTTTACACACACACACATATATATATATTCATTAAGACATGTTTCATTAAATAATATAAACACGTTTTCCCGGTTTATTTTAAGCAAAATCTTATTAATTTAATTTTGAATAAATCATGTATCAATATGGCGATTTTCTTTCGTCTTTCAATGACAATGTTATTAAGCTTATTAGATGATATGAAAAGAATTTGCTTGAAATAATTCTGTTATAATTTTCGAATAAATGATTATATATATATATATATATATATATATATATATATATATATACTATCAGTCTATCATTATTGATTTGTCCATGTATTGTGTAATTTATTGTAATGAACTTGTCATCTCCGATAATGGCTTATGTAAGCCGAAAGCTTAGAAAAGATTAAGAATAAAACATGTATCAATATGGTGAGTTCCTTTCGTTTTTCAATGATAATGTTATTAAGCTTATTAGACGTTATGAAAAGATTTTGCTTAAAATGAATAGAAAAAAACGTGTCTATATTATTCAATGAAACATGTATTAATGAAAAAATGCAACCTAAATAAACACAATATATATATATATATATATTAGAATAGGAATTAAGATTACATTATGCTAATGATCATTTTCACCTTGTAAATTGAAATAAAATTTACAAGGATTTTCAAACCAGTTAATGGATGATAAATTATTGAAATAAAATCATTGTAAATTTTATTTGAATTTACAAAGTGAAAATGATTATTAAACTAATGTAATCTTAATTCCTATTGTGTAAAATATGTTCCTCTATTTGATTAAAACATTGAGCTCTTTGTGTGAATCTGTTTTAATATTTAATATTTTATATTGTATTAATAGGGTTCACGAATTATTACCTATATATATATATATATATATATATATATATATATATATATATATGTGTGTGTGTGTGTGTGTGTTTGTGTATGTATGTGTGTGTGTGTCACGCATGCTTCAGACACATTAAAGTATACGAAAATAACACACACTCCAGGGAAATGATGTCTAGTTCCCGGTGAAGCTGGGGTTTTGCAATAACGTACATAAAAACTGATCTTACATTCTCCTGGATAGTTTAAAACAGGATAGACCAATTCTTAAATATTGATTGATTAGTTTGTATGTTTAACGGCATATCAACACCTTATGGGTCATTTAAAGCCGATATTTTCTTTTCTTGTGACTGTGGACCGAGGAACAATCGCAATTATGAGGATGGTTCTACGCTCCTCAGAATCTTCCTCATCAATGCTCTTGCTTGTTTATTCTCAATTTCAAGACCGTATATTCTAAGTCGTATTGAGTAGAAGTAACAGTAATTCTGATGTCTATAGAAGTAGTAGTATCCCGTTAATGTTAAGCGTGCCTTTAAAAGATCGCCGAGACTTTTTTTTTCCCGCTTTCAAATAGAGAAAAAAAGGGACTTGGCTTAAACCACTTGATATAAAATGTTTCAATTATCTTTAGACGTTTTTTACAATTAACTATTCTTAGAATGATATTGTTTTCTATAAGGATTCTTCTTATAAGAGAAGGTACTGGTGTATGAGTCTAATTCATTTCGTATCGAATTAGGATCGCTTTAGTTTGTCATTTAATGACGCCTTCGTTTGGCTGATGTGGTTTTGTTGTTTATTACAAGAAATACAAGGGACAACAAAATGGCTGAACATCATTGGTGTTCTTGCTTTTAGACTTGACACAGCGTGTTGTTATCGGTAATCATGATATTGACAGCATTTCTATTGTAAGTTTTACACGCTTGCTCGGTTCGACGTGTGAAATGTATATTTTATGAGGGTTGTCATTTGTTTTATAATAATATTCAACCTACAGGTTGCGAAATTGTCGTCTAAATCCCGCCAAAATGAAAATAACTCTGGCATCTCATTTTAACAGATATTTAGCAAAATTACACAAAAAATATCTTGAAATACTAAAAAGTAAATTTATTTAATAAAATCGCCATTGATTGAATCACGGCATCCAGACGACTTTGGTATCTCCTGCAACTCTTCTGGGCGGCTTCTTTGATTAAATTGGTGAACGTTTCCATAATCCTTGCCTTCAGTTCATCTTTGGTGTTACAAGGAATTTTGTTGGTCTCTCCTTCAACTACGCCTACACATAATAATCAAGTGGTTTGCAGTGTGTGTTCTTAGGTGAGGGGTGATGTAGTCGCAGAAATTTTATGTCTGCTATTGTGTTCTCCTGCTTGCGCGGCATTGTGCAGAGTCCTGTTGCCAGAAATAGGATCTTCCAGCTGCCACCCTCTTGACCGAGGGCAGCAGTACTTTCTCAATGCACTTGATGTAGGCCTCCCTGTTCAGTCTGAGTTCGGGAGTTCTTTTTATTATCAGAACGCCCAGAGTGAGTTTTCCGAGCTGTCGTACACGAAGGTACGACATTTCGGAAAACTCAATATTCCATTAGATTCACCCAACTCTTTCCTAATACTCTGCACTGCCCTCAGATTGACACCCAAACACTCTGAAATATTCGTATTGGAACCTCCGGCGCGAATGCCAAGGAGTATAGAATGCCGTTTCGAAATTTTTGGCAGTGTGAATTGCGTCATGGTGCTCTTTTTCTTACAGATGGTGCCCAACTGACCCTACTATATCGTGCTGTCAACAAAATCAAAAACACAACGCGTATGCGCGAAATTGAAATTAAGGCGACATATTACTCATCTGTGGCACCATTTAACGAGGCAGAAAGGGAAGGGAAAGAAAAGAAGAAAAAGAGAGGCTAAGAACCGAATCGTGAGTGATAAGCAAGAACACACACACAGCTAAGAGACAATGGATAAAAGGATATTTTGATAAGTAACAAATGGCGAAAGAGTGTCATTACAATGACAGGGAAATTCTGAGTAAAAAGAAAGGGAAAGAAGAAAAGAATCAGATATGTTTTGGCATCGGCTGTGTTATCTAAGGATATGAAAACAAACTATTGGTACGGGAAGACATCTTCTTATCAACTACAGGCCGGCTGGCCAGAGAAAGAGAGAAAAATTCAAATGAAAATGTTATTTCGTTATGTGACGAAAAACAGACAACTAAAAAAGGACTTGGACAGATATGAAAAATTAAAAACCACCCACGGAACATCCTTGGCCTGCGATAATAAAATTTTGTTATCAGGAATTTGTACCGAAGGAAATGAATGTGTTTTCTTTCTTTCTTCGAGGCGACAGACGGACTGGAACTTTGGAGATGTTCCTTTTTGAGACCATGTCAAGAAGACCACACATTCTGAAAATTAGCGATAAAATACCTGACGTAAACCACGTGTAGAACAAGAGTTATGACCGCCATTGTCATATTGTCCCGTTCGCGGCTGGAGAAATGATAAACCATTAAGGGGAAGAAAAGGGAAATAGAAGAGATAATTTTTTTTTCTAAGCAAGATATTTTTTTTTCTTCCTGAAACAAAGCCTCAGATTCGTCCACGCCCGACTAAGACATCATTGGTCGAGTGGTGATCAGGTGATGCACGAGGGAGGCTGTTGCCGCGCATCTGGAGGATGAGTAAGAGAAGTTGCCCCGAAGATGTGGGGAGGGCAGTTCACGCCCCTCTGAAGTATGATGAGAAGGTAGGAGTGAGGAAAGGTTCCCAAAAATGGAAAAAGGTGGAAATTCCTAACCGGAGAGGTGGATATGTATTTAGAATTATCGAGGAACCCCCCGGCGCCGACAAACTCACCCCGGTTTTGGTCGGCGCCCATATAAACGAAGCCACAACGAGGAGAAATGAGTCGAGACCCAGCAATTCCCAGAGTCAGTCTCCGGTTGAGGCAAGCCTCGCAGATAGCTGACCAAGATTCGCGCACTTTCCGGACCCATATCTTCAAACCAAGAACAATTATTTTGAAGAGCGACTTAGATCCAGATCACCGAAATAAGTTTTTCTTTTGACTTTCGTCCAAAGACCCACCGAAACACCAATTTCTTAGAGAGCAGACGACTTGAAGTGTTAAAACTTGCCTAGCGGAAAACGACGTGTCACAATCCATAGAACGGGTCGGGAGATAGATGCAGTCCTATGTATCGAACAACTAGACATAAAGTTTGTTACCTTTTTCTTTGATACTTTGAACTTTTGAGTTTTCATTTTATTGCCTTTTATGCGTATTTTTGTGGTATCACCCCCGTTGGACTCGGTTTGCAGTACGGCCCCCTTGACTGATTGATTTCCTCTGCCTAGATCAATTCACAACGTGGGTAGGCAGACTGGGAATCAAAGTAGGACGTCACAGTTGGTGCCGTGGTAGACTGGGATAAAACGACACGGTTGGCGCTGCGACCAGGGAACGACGTCACACATCGCACAATGTAGATATAAAGAGACTGAGATAGATAGGTAGATAGATAGATAGATAATGAAAAGACCAAGATAGATAGATAGATAGATAGATAGATAGATATACCCTAGTCTCTCCGTTTTGATTCTATCTTTATCTATCTATCTATATATCTATCTATCTTAGTTTCTTCGTTTTATTTCTATCTATCTATCTATCTATCTATCTATCTATCTATCTATCTATCTATCTATCTAAGAGACTCGGATAGATAGATAGATAGATAGATGTGTACTCGCATTTGAAACAGTATTTTATTTTTTACTATTTTTCTACTGATCACTCCAAACGCCCTCGTAATCACCATTCGACTCATCCAACTCTTTCTGAATCCCTTGCACTGCCCTTAAATTGACACCCAAACACTGAAATATTCGTATTGGAATTTCCAACGCGAATGCCAGGCAGTATAGCATGCCGTTTCCAATTTTCTGCCGGGGTCAATTGCGTCATGGTACTCATTTTTTTTCACAAAACGTGCACAAATTACCCTACTATACTGTGCAGTCGATTAAATAAAAAATACGGCGGCTCCCTGATAGGCCAAAATTCAGCGTCCGCACGGTGAGGATAGAATGTAAAGTCTTGAACAAAATTTAATAAAGCGGAGATAAGAACACACAAAATTCAATAGCTACATCGAGGTCAGAGTTCTCAGCTGTCAGGTTGTGGTCATCTTTTTTGGGAGGTGTATCTATATACCTTTGTAGCATCAGCCTAGATATTCACAAATAATAAGACTATAACTCTTATACAGTAGTAAGAGAGTTGGGCCCAAGAAGCTAGTTTTGGGCTTGGGTAGAAAAGCGCGCACCTTGGGTATCGTCCGCGTTGATAGCTTGTGACTCGGAGGACGTGCTATTAAAAATACGCTCAGGGACCAACCTGTTATGAAGGATTTGACCTCCCCTACCCATAAGACTACCCACTAGCCACGACTACTATCATCAAACCGCCGCAACTAGAGCATTCTAATGCTCCAGTTGCGGCGGTTCAAGCAATGATATACAAGTGATAGATATTAGAAGGATTTAAGATAATCATAATTAAGTAATTCATCGAGTCAAGCCGAAGTCCATTGATACAGTTGGTATGACATTTGTCTCATATCGTAACGGTCCGGGGTTCAATTCTCGGTGCTGAATGTACGCTGCTGATGAGTCCCGAATATAGGACGAAACGGCCATCCAGTGCTTTCTGCATTCTATTGAGGTTTTTTTATAGAGTCGAGGTATTACTTATATATATTTATGAAATATGTTAAAACTTACTCACAAAGGAGCGCGCCATGCTTATTTTCAATAAATAGTGCAAATATTCTTTACAAGTGGAATTACGGTGCCTTTAGTAAATGACCATTTTCACCTACGAATTTTAATTTTAAAATTCGCAGGATTTTTTCAAATTGCTTCTGTTATCAATTTGTAGTGTATTGTTTATTTGGAAAATGAAAGAGATAGGGTGTGTTATTGGAGACCTATTGGGAATTAAGGGGGACAAATAAGGCATCGTTATATATATATATATATATATATATATATATATATATATATATATAATAAAATGAAAAAGTTACTTCCCGTATACTGTTGAAGAAATACGCGTATTTTGAAATCTAGAACGCAGCATAATGCAGTTAAACGAAGAGTCGAAATGTTTTGGATTTACAGAAATACATATGCAAATTCATAGACAATTTAGCGCCCCCCTGACATGATCGCAGATGAGATTGAAATCAGTTTGGAAAATAAAAACTATTTGAAAGAAATTTTTGGTATTTTTCTTAATCAATTTTATGATGTTACGAAAAATGAATATCTGAACTTGAAAGGACCACAACCAAAATAAATCGACATATGTCTAAATTATTTAACTAAAGCCGTTTGAATGCTTATATATATATATATATATATATATATATATATATATATATATAATAGAGGGAAAGATCGAATTAAAGGCAAAGATAGAATTCTTCTTTTTATATAAATTTATTCTATTTTTGCTTGTAATTCGTTCTCTCCCTTCTTTGTCTCGCCCGCAACCTGTCTCTCTCATTTTCTTTGATTCTATGTCATAACCATCTCCTTCTTCTTCAAAGTGAGAGAGGAGAGAGAGAGGAGAGAGAGAGAAAGACAGAGAGAGAGGAGAGAGAGGGGAGAGAGAAAGAGAGAGAGAGAGAGGGGAGAGAGAGAAAGAGAGGGAGAGAGAAAGAGAGAGAGAGAGAGGGGAGAGAGAGAAAGAGAGGGAGAGAGGAGAGAGAGGAGAGAGAGAGGGAGAGAGGAGAGAGAGGAGAGAGAGAGAGGAGAGAGAGAAAGCGAGAGAGTGAGGGAGAGAGAGAGGAGAGCGAGAAAGAGAGAAAGATAGACAGAGCGAGAGAGAGAGAGAGAGAGAGAGATAGAGAGAGAGAGAGAGAGAGAGAGTTCATTTGGTTGGTTTCACAGCCTATCAACCTCAATGGGTTTTTAATGCTGACAAGTTTTTATTGCTTGTAATTTTTTTCACAAAAATGTAATGCTGGTAAATTTTTAATTATTATAAATGCATAGCTGGTAATATTTTTTGTCAAAAATGTATAGCTGGTATTTTTTTTTCTAAATGTATTGCTGATGATGTGATATATTTTTTCTTCAAAAATTTATTGCTCGTATTAATTTTTTACAAAGTATTGCTGGTATCAAATCTTATTTTTACACTTTCATATTGTTTTGAACCCAGTTTGGGGGTTAACTATTTACCCATAGCTGGGACCCTAACAGGTGCTACCACCATGGGTAAGGGGTACCTGGGAACACCAGCAATTAAGAGGTGGTCCCAGGCTTCTCAAAACCACCTGATCAGAGGCCTTGCTGATGGACGTAGTTTATCGTCTTACCCAGGACACGGATGTAGTTTATCGTCTTACCCAGGACGCGGTTGTAGTTTATCGTCTTACCCAGGACACGGATGTAGTTTATCGTATTACCCAAGACACGGATGTAGTTTATCGTCTTACCCAGGACACGGATGTAGTTTATCGTCTTACCCAGGACACGGATGTAGTTTATCGTCTTACCCAAGACACGGATGTAGTTTATCGTCTTACCCAGGACGCGGATGTAGTTTATCGTCTTACCCAGGACACGGATGTAGTTTATCGTCTTACCCAAGACACGGATGTAGTTTATCGTCTTATCCAGGACACGGATGTAGTTTATCGTAGGGCGGGGAGTGTTTGTTATGAGGTAATTTGGACGCTTCACTGACTACCTTTTTCCATTGCTCAATGAGCTGGAATCAAACATTTCCAGCATTTAACTGTGTCAATAAAATAAAACGTCATATCCAACACCATACAATGATGAAATCACGACGGTTGGAACAGTTACGGATGCCAAAAAGTATTATAAACTATATACTGATTCATATTTTAAAGCATTGATTTTGTATCCAATAAAAGAATGTTGTGGCGAGTGTCAAATTGTTTGAATTAATGCCAGGAAAATTTGGGCATACATCTGCTTGTCTTCCGTTCTCTCTCTATTTCTCCATATACACAAAGGTTCCGAAAATCATGGCACCTATGTATGCAAAATTAATATTGGATAGAACTATCATATCTTGATGCAATATCCTTTGAAATCTGAGGAGTCAATGTGAATACTGGCTACGCTGCTTTATATAAGCAGCGTAGCCAGTATTCAAGAGAACATGGATCAACGAAGTTTGAACAGGTTTTGACAATGGGTTTTAGACTAATTTTCTGAGACTGTGGAGACGTTCAACATCCACTCATTTACTGCGAAACGCGTGCACTGGAACTGATCCCCACTCTGGACAGCGCAATAACCGATGACCAGTCTTTAATGGGCGTGGTCACAGACATCTGCACGGAATTGTCTGTAGTAAAAAAACAAACAAAAAAACAAAGATACATTTGTAGACGTAGTGATGTGTAAATGACATAGGAAAAATAAATGCCTGAGCAGTAAAGGTAGGTAAGCTCCCGGTATACATAAAAAAACAACTTCCGGTGGGCTGATAAAATGTGAAGGAAATCCCGTTTCATAAAAGTAGATATGGACAGTATAGACATACAGAAAAATGACTGCCAGCATCACAACTCAAACGATCTTTGAACAAAGGTGTCGTTTGTAAATTTGTTTTAGATAGAGTGCGATTGGTAAATTGTCGCCATTTCAGATTTTTAATTAAGCGCATGCGCGTTGCTTGGTTATGATTTTGTTAACTGCACAGTATAGTAGGGTCAGTTGGGAACCGTCTGTGAGAAAAAGGTCACCATGAAGCAATTCAATCCACTCGAAATTTGAAAACGATATGCTGTGCTGCTTGGCATTCACGTTGGAAGCTACAACACGAACATTTCAGAGTGTTTGGATGGACAGTGCAGAGGATTCAGAAAGAGTTAGATGAGTCTAATAGTGATTAGGAAGGTACAGCAGCTCGGAAAACTCACTCTGATCGTCCCGATAAGAAAAGAACAATGGGATTTTGTGGTGAGGTCCTCAGACTCAATACGGAGGCCTACAGTAAGTGTCTTGAGGCGGTAGTGCTGTCCTGGGTCAAGAGGGGGACTGCTGGAAGTCAATTTTTCTGGCAACAAGACTCTGCACTATGCCACACAGAACCCAGTCATCGCTGTCAAACAATTTTTGCGACCACGTCACCCCTTACATCAGGCCATCTAATTCTCCAGACTGCCACCCACCCTTGATTCTTATGTGTGGGCGCAGTTGAACGAGAGACGAACAAAACTCCTTGTAACACCTGTGATGTACGGAAGGCAAAGATTATATCAGCATTCGCCAACTTATACAAGGACGCCGTCCGGAAGAGTTGCAGGAGATTCGTCATCTGGGGGCTGTAGTTGAAGCCAATGGCGTTTTTATTGCATAAACTTATTCTTTAGTATTTCAAGATATTTTTGCATAATTTTGATACATATATATCATTTAAAATGGGATGCCAGTGTTATTTTCATTTTTGAGTCATTTTGACGACAATTTATCCATCGCAGTCTGTGTCTCTGTTAAAATGAGATGTCAGTGTTATTTTTTTATTTTGGCGTCATTTTTACGACTATTTATCCATCGCAACCTGCATATCTGCTAAAATGAAATGTCAATGTATATTTTCATTTTGGCGTCATTTAGACGACAATTTATCCACCGCACCCTGTATATCTGTTAAAATGAGATGTCATTTTTATTTTGGCATCATTTAGACGACAATTTATCCATCGCACCCTATATATAGGTTACTGGAGGATTAAAGGAATTGGGGAAAGAAGGAAACCAGCTCTATCCTCTTTTTTTTTTTTTTTTTTTTTTTTTTTAAAGTTTTGTTATCAAATCTTTTAGTGTTTATATTCAGTGCATATCCAACAGGTCAGAATTCCTCGGTCTTTAGCTTCCATGTTACATACGAGCAGAGACTCCCTAGAGTAGTCTTATTAACACCAAGACAAAAAGTACAGAGCTTTGCCTTGGCTCGCGAGGTCACAAACTGAACGACTAACAAAGTAGAGCGAAATTATTTAACTCCTGCTTGAAGAAGAAATACTGTCCCGCTCTGTAAGAGGTGTTAACTGTATGCACTGTTTTCAAGAATGCGGATGAGCGCTCATCCCTGTCACCGACCCATCAGTCTCTTCTGTGTTATTAGAAAACATCTTACGCTATAATCAACAAGAAATTTGTTCATCGCTTCAACAGTGCCAAACTCTTGAGCGACAAACAGTACGACTGTCGATCGGCTCAGTCCACTGCTGATATCCTAACTGTCATTAATCACAGATTCATTTATAAACACTAAACACAAATACATATCAAAGACGATCGCATTAGATATTTCAAAGGCTTTGACAAGGTGTGGTATAAAGGGTTACTGCACAAGCTCTTTAGCTATGCAATCATTAGAAGAGTTGTATCAATTATAAAGTGCTACCTAACGGGTAGGACCCTGAAGGTAGTTGCTACCGGCCTGTCTTCTGAGGCCCAAGAGTGGATTTTTCTGTCCAACTGTCTTTATACTTTACATAAATGATCTGCCTAAGAGTATATTCCTATCATTTGTGAATATCTATGCTGATGGCACAACGCTATATGGATCCACCTCCCTAACTCTGAAATAACAGAACTTGGCAGCTGATTTCTCTTCTGACCGAGCTCAAACAGCTCAGCTGAGGTAAAAGTGACAGGTCACAGCTAATGCCTCGTTAAACTAATTAGTGACGTTTCATCATCACAGAGTAGACAAGACTTTCACCGATCACGATAAACCGGTGTTCCCTCAGGGAGGCTTCCTACCAAGAGTGCCTGAAGTGGAACTCGTCCATAAGATCCATCGATAATGCAGCTGGAAAAATGGAAGGTTCAGGAGGTATATGGCTATTTGCGCTATCCCTTCCGTGTACAAGATCAGACATAAAATAGCGAAATATACCTTCGAAAATATAACGAAAGAATTAAAAGTGGTCAGTTCCCAACACCGCTCTAGTAAGTACCTGACACCACGAGCTGTCATCTACATTTACAAAATCAACCCCCCAAAAGCGAAAGATGCCTTTGAAAACATTATTTATATTATTCGGACTATTGTTCTAATCTTTGTCGCCATATTTATTACAATGATTCGGCCGTTGTACGCTCCGGCCTTCTTCAGGTGGTTGAAATGTCGAGATGAACCCTTTATTTCGCTCACTGTGGTAGACTGTTCTAGTTCCACGTGCCATGTTTAATGGATGTCAGTTATCAGTTGTCTCCTGTTAATTCCCCTCTGAAAGTTCTCCACTGCCTTAGCCGGGTATTGAACTCACACTCTTTGGGTCCTGACACTGGATCTAACTAACGCCTTTATCCACTGTGCCATATGTCCTTGAGGACATCTGGGTACGAATTTCTGGGTATTATAAGCCTAATGTCTTCAGCAACCATTTTTACCATTGCTCATATTGCAATTTTGCTGTAATCATTTATAATCTCTTTTTTCTGACACTCCTTATTACTGGTTCCTATATTGTATCTATTTCTATGCTTGGTCGGCTCAGGAGATTTTTGTGGCCTAGCATATGTGCTGATTCTTTAAGTTTACGAATTTTCCAATGGTATTCTTTGTCTATGATCTCAACCTGGTCCCACAGAGGGCGGTGATCTCCCTTCATTCTCCATATGTGGCCAGCGACGCCTGATTTGTTACAGCTTTCTGGTGTTCTTGAAGCCTTACCTTAAGGGGGCGGCCTGTCTCCCCTTTATATTTCTTTCCGCAGGTGCACGGGATAGCGTCCACACAGTCTTTAGTTATGTTCTCCTCTATGGGGGGGGTCTTACTCGGGAGAGATATCTGCGAAGTGTCGTCAAGCTTTTGCAGTTTGTCCTGATGTTACATGGACCGCAGATCCTTTGTATTTTCTCTGATAACCCCTTCACATATGGCGACAAAGATGAGGACAATAGTCTGAATAATGTAAATTATGTACATAATACCTCATCTCAGAGATACAGACAGATTATGCCTTTGAAAAGTTTACAAAAGCATTAAAAGTGGTCGGTTCCCTGTACCGCTCCAGTAGGCACCTGACTACACGTGCTTTCCTCTATCTTTACAAACTCAGACCTTCGAAAAGCGAAAGAAAGCATTAAAAGTGCTCGGTTCTCTGTACCGCTCCAGTAAGTACCTGACTCCATGAGCTATACACTACTTTTACAAGATCAGTCATAAAATAGAGAAAGATGGTTTTGAAAAGTTAACGAAAGCATTAAAAATGGTCGGTTGTCTGTAGCGCTCCAGTAAGTACTTGACCCCACGAGCTGTACTCTACAAGATCAGGCCTAGAACAGCGAAAGATGCCTTCGAAAAGCTAAAGAAAGCATTAAAAATGGTCGCTTCCCTGTACGGCTATAGTAAGTACCTGACTCGTCGGGCTTTCCTCTACCTTTACAAGATCAAACCTAAAATAGCGAAAGATACCTTCAAAAAGTTAGATCAGGCCTAAAATAGTGAAAGATGCCTTTGAAAAGTTAAAGAAAGCATTAAAAATGGTCGCTTCTTTGTACGGCTATAGTAAGTAACTGAATCCTAGGGCTATCCTCTACTTTTACAAGATCAGGCCTAAAATAGTGAAAGATGCCTTCGAAAAGCTAAAGAAAGCATTAAAAATGGTCGCTTCCCTGTACGGCTATAGTAAGTAACTGAATCCTAGGGCTATCCTCTACCTTTACAAGATCAGGGCTAAAATAGTGAAAGATGTCTTTGAAAAGCTAAAGAAAGCATTAAAAATGGTCGCTTCTCTGTCCGGCTATAGTAAGTACCTGACTCCTCGGGCTATCCTCTACCTTTACAAGATCAAACCTAAAATAGCGAAAGATACCTTCAAAAAGTTAACGAAAGCCGTACAAGGGATCGTTTTCTTTGTACCGCTCCAGTAAGTACCTACGCGCTATACTCTATCTTTACAAGAGCCAGACCAGGCCCAAAATGGTTTACCTGTTGCCATATATGGGTAGGCATTGCCAAGACACCTACCAATATATTCCAATCTAGGTAGAGTTCAAATCCCTCTTTGCCACTTTGTGGGCGACGAATTATTTTCCACCTTGCAATCCTCTTTCTCACAGATATTGAAAGTGTGCAGACGAACTACATTCCTTAGTTCCGCCAGTACTAACATTCAAGCCATGCCACACGCATTGTAGCGGACAGCTCCCATTCCTTTTGTATTCCATTGGTGAGATGTATGTCCCACTCGAGCAAATTCTTCGCACGAAGAGCTGCTTCTTGGAACCGATTCCAAGAGGATGCTTCGTCGATCACTACAATCTTAACCTCTTCAAGTCTTCAAGATGACATTGTTGTACGTAGAAGCGGAACCCATGGCAGCTATCTTTTTGTGTATATTCCGTGATAAATAGAAGAAATATCATTTGATTTCAACT
This sequence comes from Acanthosepion lycidas, assembly GCA_963932145.1. NCBI lineage: Eukaryota > Metazoa > Mollusca > Cephalopoda > Sepiida > Sepiidae > Acanthosepion > Acanthosepion lycidas. The sequence continues at coordinate 29,098,404 of OZ010609.1, read as the reverse complement.
TCTGGAAATGCTTCTTTTATGCCTCTAAAGGCTGCCTCTTCAAAGTCGCAAATAATAGAGGTTGGGCTTAATCTAAGAAAATATGCACACGATGACAGATAATATCGGTCTGAAGCTATGAATTCGGCGATAGGGTTGAGTTGCCCTCGCGCTGAGTAGGATGGTGGTGAGTTGTCCTCGCGCTGAGTAGGCTTGTGGTGAGTTGTCCTGGAGTTGAGCTGTCACGGAGACGAGTCGGCCGTGTCGAGTAAGTGGTGATGAAATGTCTCCCCACCCCGTCATGTCTAGGGTCAACCATTAATATTCCCCACATACTGTGCCTCTTACTATGTAACCCTCTGCATCAAGTGACTCTTGAACTTTGTACAGGGTGAACATCACTGCAAATAGGTAACTATAAAATAAAGAATGGAGCACTCATCTGAACATTTGTCATAGAGATAGCGATAGAGTAACGATAGTCTTGCTACGTTGCGTCTGTGGGAAAAGAGGTTGTAAAACATGACACAGCGTAAACGATTCAAAAGAGGAAAGTATTGATAATAACACGCCAGTTTTAGTCTAATCTGTCTCTTGCCAAGAAAAGCATGCCAGGGGTCAAGTACTTCTTGTTCTGCAATAGGAGTAGGTAGGTGTGTCTACAGTCCGTTTCGCAACCTATCCTGGGAAGAGGTTTATCCGTTGTTTCTTGTTTAGAATTGGGTTTCCGATGCCTTCTAAAGTCTAAAGGCCTTGAAAAATATTACATCTTTCGTGATTGCATCAGATTTTGATCACGACAGACACTATTGTCTCGATTGTCGATTAGTTGTTCTACGACCATTGTCTGCGATGGACATTACTCCAAGGTAGCGTACGAAGATTGTAACGCTGCACGAACACAATGACAAGACTTACCAGTGAGAAAATCAAAGTACAATAGACTGACCCGGAAACCCTCCTGATTTAAAACCATTCGAGAATCTGTGGCCAATCTGCAAGGAACGACTTCGTGGAATGGCCATACGAAGTTCTAACATGTGCACCGGGTCATGTTTCAATGGAAAAAGACGAACAAAGATTAAATAATAAATGAATTATTCGTTTTGTTTCAGTTAATTTGCACAAAGGTACACACACACACACACACACACACACACACACACACACACACACACACACACACACACACATATATATATATATATATATATATATATATATATATATATATATAGGGGTGTATGTCAGGAGAGTGTCCTGCGTCCATATTTGACGATGTGTGTGGGTGGACAGGTGTTTGTTATTACTTGTACATGGTAAAT
>OZ010609.1:29057100-29094600 GCA_963932145.1 Acanthosepion lycidas | reverse complement strand
AAAGAAAAAAAGAAAGAAAGATAGAAAGATAGGGAAATGAAAGAAAAAAGAATCAAGGTAGGAAAGAAAGAATTACTGTAAAATGAACAGAAAGAAAGAAAGAAAGAAAGAAAGAAAGAAAAAAAGAAAGAAAGAAAGATAGAAAGAAAGAAAGAAAAAAAGAAAGAAAGATAGAAAGATAGGGAAATGAAAGAAAAAAGAATTAAGGTAGAAAAGAAAGAATTACTGTAAAATGAACAGAAAGAAAGAAAGAAAGAAAGACAGAAAGAAAGAAAGAAAGAATGAAAGGAGGCCAAAACTGAACGTTGAAAAAAGGATCGTGAAAAAAGAAAGAAAGAATGAACGAAAGAAGAAAATATAAAAAAAAGAAAACTAGGAAAAAAAGAAGAAAATTAAAAAAACAAATGCAAACTCGACAGAAAGAAAGAAAAAAAAAGAAAGAAAGGAAAAAGGAAAGAAAAGAAAAAAGAAAGAAAGAAAAGAAAAAAGAAAGAAAGTAAAAAAGAAAGAAAGTAAGAAATAAATAAATCGGACGAACACGAATCATTAAAAGCTTAGATACGAATTGCAGAGAGTTTAATTCTTTGCCTTGCCAAAGGCGGTGAGCGATTTTAAGTTTCCCGGAGGGTAGAGATCCTTAATTTCTTTCTTTATTATTTCAACATACCATTTAACATACCATTTAACATACCTTTGCTTTTTACCCTTTCCTTCTCATTCCCCCTTTCCTTAACCACTCCCTCTTTATATTTCACAACCACTATCTCTCGTTCACCCCTCAACGAAAGCAAACCCATAACTGTACCTTTTTATTACCTCCCTTTTCTGTTAGCCATTCAATCTCCAAAAGCCGTTTCTTAGTCAACTTTTCCCGCCATTTTAGCGTCCGACTGAACACTTTCACTTTCACTTTCATTTTCGTTTTCAGATGCTTCTTCTTCGTCGTCGTCTTCTTCTTCTCCATTGCTTGTCATGGTCTCCTGCTTTTTATTGGGAGGCGGAGTAGGAAGTGTTTCATTAAATTGCAGTGGAAAGCATCTTGACCCCTGATTGTCACCCTGCACGCCATCTGCGTGGCGTTTTAAAAAAAAAGTGATTGATGTTAAAGAGAAAAAGAACGGGAATAGACGAAGATGTTTGTGGCACCATTTCAAAGCAGCTGGGGATCCTGTAATATAAATGAAGAAACAAGAACAATAAAGGAGAAAGAAAGACAAATACTAAAGAAATATAGGAAGAAGGGAGAGGAGGACGAAGAGGAGGAGGAGGGGGAGGAGATAAATGCGAATAGAAAGAAACTTAGTCAAGAGAAATGAATAAGTCTCTTCAATAATAAAGTTCACCAAGTACAAGGCTGGAGAGTTACTCAAGGTAGAGGATCATTACTAAAAAGTCAATGAAGAATGTGATGTGTGATACGAATGATAGAGGAGCTAAGTGAAAGTGAAACTTATGAATATAGGGAAAGCAGACTGATGAACATATATATATATATATATATATATATATATATATATATATATATATATATATATATATATATATGTATGTATGTATGTATGTATGTATGTAGATGGACACAAAAAAGACTAAGCTAGATAGATATAAAAGACCAAGATAGCTAGCTAGTCAGATATTAAAAGACTAAGATGGATAGCTAGATATGAAAGGACTAAGGTAGCTGGCAAGCTAGCTAGATTGAAACAAAGAAAGAGAGAAACAAAGAGAGAGGGAGAGAGAGAGAGAGAGATAGAGAGAGAGAGAGAGCGTAATGAGAGGCCCAAGTGCCACTCAAAATTGTTAAAATTCTAATTGTGAACATGTTCTATGGTTGAAAAGTTGATAGGAAGGGAAGATTTGAGGATAGATAGATAGATAGATAGATAGATAGATAGATTGTAATAATAAAGTTCGCAAAATTCAAAGCCCAAGATTCAGTCAAGGAAGAGGGTTGCTGGTAAAAAGCTTAATGATGAATGAGGTGTTTAATATGAATGAAAGAGATATTGAGATTATGAAAATTGGGAGGATATATAGATCAATAAATAGCTAGCTAGACAGACAGATATGAAATAACTGACAGACAGAAAGGTAGATAGATAGATAGATAGATAGATAGAGAGAGAGAGAGAGAGAGAGAGATGAACAGACACAGATATAGATAGAAAGATAGATGCATTAATGGAAAGAAAGATAGAACATACTCAGATAGATATGAACAGATAGATAGATAATAAAAAACTCACATCGATATTAAAAAAAATGACCTAGACAGATAATTGAACAGACTCAGATAAATATGAATGAACAGATAGATAGATATTGAAAAAAATGAGATAGATAGATGATCAGACATGTATATACACTGCGTGCCAAATTATTATCGAGATAACTTTTTTCCTAATATTTCAAAAACTGTCCAATCGATTCACACAAAGTTTTTACACAATATTAGCAACACTGACCTGCGCAATCACAGAAATTTTCGTACTGATTTGCGCAATGTAAACAATCTGGTGCCATATTTGTTATCATCACGGTGATTTGAGCGTGGCAAATTATTATGTAATGCCGTGAGATATGTCAAGAATTTCTTTCCACAACTCAGCGTTGCTCCTGAATTGTCGTTCGTTGGCGTACATTCTTCGCTTCATGATGCTCCAAAGGTTTTCGATTGGGTTCAAATCCGGAGAATTTGCTGGCCACTTTATTTTTCGAGGTCCATCAAAGCCTAACTATTTCAAATATTCAGTAGTCATGTGAGCAGCATGTGAGAGAGCATTATTTTGCATAAAAACAATGGACCTTCTGAAGGCAACGCTTTGCCTTTTCATCCACGGTTCAAGATGCTCCTTCATAAACGCTATGTATGCATCAGCAGTTATTTTGACGCCATCTGGTACTCTCCATGGGCCCACTAATGTTTTTCCAATAATACCACCCCAGATAATTATGCCTCCACTGCCTTGTTGGTGTCTCAAACGCTGATGGCAATTTTGTCCATTCATTACCCAGCCTTTGCACGATCTATCTGGCCCATCAAGTGTTGCTCGAGTTTCGTCTGTGAACAAAACTTTAGAGAAGTCAATCTTCATATTGTCCTCGGTCCATTTCAATCGATTTTGAATGTGATTTCTCGTCAACGGGGGCTGCGATACAAGTTTGGCTGTTGTTGCTATTTCCCTCAGATACCGACACCGAGTACTTTTAGACACAGAAGGATCCCCATGCGACTGAAAAGATCTTGACTGGTAAGTCCAGGGTTCTTCGTGGCTTCTCGTTTAATTCATGACATGAGACGGCGTGAAATGACACTCGGCTTACCTTTATCTGCTCTTTTGCGTACTTGTGTAGGGTCGGTGGTGAATTTTTTCCCTGTTTGATGACACCTCCCTATCATTTTAGAAATTTCTAGGGTAGATTTACCTTTTGAGAGTTCTAGGGTGATAGTTTTCTTTTCAGCATCACTTAAACTGCTTTTATGGCCCATCTTTTCACTAAATTCTTAAACTTTTCTAATAATTTGGCACACTCAAATCACCGTGCTGATATCAAATATGGCGCCAGTTTGATATATATATAGATAGATAGTTAATGAAATATCTGACATAGATAGAGAGATGAACCCAATTAGATATGAACAGATATATAGATTATTTACGTTATTCGGACTGTAGCCTCATATGTATTGCCATATTCACGACGTTTTGGTCGTTATACGCTCCAGCCTTCTTCAGGTGATTGGAATTTCGAACTGAACTCTTTATTTCATCCACCGTGGTAGATTGCTCTTGTTACACGTGCCATGCCTCTTCCGAATATCTCTTTTATTTCCCTTTCACTCCACTGTTCAAATTTTCTTCACCACTGCTGTAGCAAGGTATTGAACTCGCATTGAAAAATAATATTGAATATTATGGGTCTTGACACTGGCTCCCATCAGCGCTTTTAATTTCTAGGCCATGTGTCCTTGAAGACATCAATGTGTGAATTTGTGGAAATTATAAAATTAATGTCTCAGTAAACATTTTTTTTTACTAGAGCTCATATTGTAATTTTGTTGGTGTTATTGCTTTTCTCTGGCACTTCGTATTACTGGTATATTGTATTTATTTCTATGCTTGGCCGGCTTAGCAGATTTTTTGCCGCCTAGCATGTGTGCTGATTCCTTAAGTTTTCGTATTTTCTAGTGATGTTCTCTGTCTATTATTTCAACCTCATTCCACAGGGAACGCTAATCTCCCTTTTCCTTCTTTACGGCGTTCTTCCAGTCTTACCTTGAGGAGGCAGCCTGTTTCTTCCCATAGCTGCACGGGCTGTCGTACATACAGTTCTTAGTCATGTTCTCCTCTATGGAGGGGCTTACTCGGAAGAGGTGTCTGCGAAGTGTCGAATCACTTTTAATGGTCGTCCAGTGAAGGCAGTATTTAACATTAGTCAACACCAGCTGAGTGCCTCCGAGGAGTCAATACTAAACAAGGATTTCAACTTCGCCACAACCATCAGGAGGATACCATACTTGGACATCATTTCCTGAATCTAAGAAATAGCCTTGAACATCCCTCAGGGTCGGGCGGATGAGGCAAGATGGAAAGTGAGATAGATAATGGATAAAGCCACGCTTCCCAAATCAAACATCACGAAACTGGAGAGGCTGACAATCAAAACTCTACAGAGGACTGAAAATATCACCATATTACTAACTGACAAAGGCTTTAGTAATGGACAGATCGGAATATACAGGGATGCTGGAAGACCTCATTAGAAATGGTAGCTGCAGTAAAGTAAAGAAAGATCCCAAAAGAAACGAAAACTGTCGCAGATCTTAATCAAGAACAGGAACCACTTTGAATTGAGAACTTGGAGAGGAGAATTAACAAAAGATAACTGACATCCATTAGACCTGAGACGTGGAACTAGAACAGTCTACCCCAGTGAGCGAAATAAAGGGTTCAGTTTGACATTCCAACCACCTGAACCGCTGGATAAAACAGAAACTGCAATCTGATATGTCCCAGAGGTTCGAAGCCTTCTTCAACAGAATTACCGAAGAAGAAGACCGAAAAAGGAGCCATCACGACCTGGATAAATCCTTCAGACATGAATTCGATGCAGTCAAGCCCGCCAAGTACAAAAAGGAAGTAGCTAGAAAGATCCCCCACCAGTGAAAGCAGTAATTAACATCAGTTAACATCAGGTGAGTACCTAAGGAGACAGTACTAAAGAAGAGTATCAACTTCGCCACAACCATCAAGCGGGTGTCATATTTGGATACCATTGCTCGGTCGAAGCAATAGCTTTGAACATCCCCCAGGGTCGGGCGGATGAGGCAAGATGGAAAGTGAGACAGGATAAAGCCACGCTGCACAAATCAAACATCACGAAACCGGAGAGGCTAGCAATCAAAACTCTACAGAGGACTGAAAATACCGCCATACTACTAACTGACAAAGGCAATGCGACTTTAGTGATGGACAGATCGGATTATACAGGGATGCTGGAAGACCTCATTTGAAACGGTAGCTGCAGTAAAGAAAGATCCAAAAAGAAACGAAAAGTGTCGCAGATCTTAATCAAGAACAGGAACCATTTCCCATCTAAGACATTCAGGCGGTTGTCGATGCGTTAAACCAAGCTACATCACATGTACAATCTCCCCCAAATTCACAAAGATGGTATTCCGCTTATGGCGATTGTTAGCTACCAAGGTTTCTGTGTGCCACATTCTAAGTCGCTTCCTTGTAGATTTCGTTGATCGATTAATAAAAAAATCACCTTCATATGTCCGGAACTCCGCCCACTTCGAAGTTTGCGAAGTGTTGAACCGATTTTGATGGTCGTCCATTGAAGGCAGTAGCTGTTTCCCGAGACGAGACTTTGCCCTTCGACATAACTTCGTCTGGGGATCTCCTCTGCCCGGAGGGAGAGAGTTTGACCAGCACAGTTGGAGACGTATCCCCAACTGAAGACCAATATACGGTATTTACTACTGTATTTATGTGAATGGGGGGACATAACCCATTATCGTTCGTAGATAGATAGATAGATAGGTAGACAGAGAGATATATATATAGATAGATTGAACAGATAGATAGATATATAAATATATAAATTATAGATACATAAATGTATAGATAGATAAAAGATAGATAAATGAACAGACACATATAGATAGATATGAATGAAAAGAAAGGTAGATAAATAGATCAACAGTTTTATACATACACACACACACACACACACACACACACACACACATATATATATATATATATATAGATAGATAGATAGATAGATAGATAGATAGATAGATAGATAGATGAACAGACTTAGATAGTGTTGTGGTAAATCCTCCTAAGGTTGAATGAACTCTTCCCCCTCTCATAAATACAAACTGCGAGAGTCGGGTAGAGTGAAGTGGAGTAGTAGACGAAGTGCTAACACTATTGTTTTGTATATATATTCAATATACTTTTTCAACCTACCTTCACCTACCGTGTATTTCTTTCTGACCCTTAAACAGGCCACAACAGACAGATAGATAGATAGATCGATAGATAGATAGATAGATAGATATGAACAGACTGAGATGGATATAGACAGACTGAGCTACCTAGCTAGCTAGATAGATAGATATGAATAAAAAGATAAATAGGTTAACATTTTTAGATAGATGAACAGACTTAGATAGATAGATATTTAGATAGATAGATAGATAGTCTCAGGTAGATAGATATAAATAGATCGATAATGAAATAAACAGACATAGATGGATAGATAGATAAAAAATCTGACATAGCTAGCTAGATAGATAGATACGAATAAACAGACTGATAGCATCTCCCAAATTTAAACATGTTGAAAAACAAACAACGCATGTGTGTGTGTGTGTGTATGTGTGTGTGTGAAGCGCTAAATTGACAAAAACCTTAAAATTTTGATGCTAGTCAATAAAGCAAAACTATCAATCTTACTCTCTCTCTCTCTCTCTCTCTATCTATCTATCTATCTAGAGGGGCGAAATTGACAAACAACGTAAACTGTTGATGATAGTCAATAAAACAAAATCTTACTTTCTACATCTATCTATCTATCTATCTTATAGAATTCTGAGTTTGCATAAGGTTGGCAAAGCCTGTGGAGGTCCCATAAAATTAGGAAGCTAAGATACCAAAGAGTGTTAATGATTTTGTCACGTCTGCTGGAGATCGAAGGGTGTCTATTAAATAAACGATTTAGATTTGATGTCATTAGGTCAGCTAGCAAAGAAATCAGGATTGAATTGAAAAGCAATTGGAATTTGGCGGGAAGGAAAAACGCCGGACTTTGCGTGCGTGAGAAGATCGTGACAAACCTAAAGGCGAGTAAAGAACCAACAAAAATGATTGGAAAATAGCAGACCAATGAGATTAGAAAATACATGCTCGCAAACTTATATATATATATATATATATATATATATATATATATATATATATATATATATATTAGGTTGGTGCAAAAATAATGTCGTTTTCTCACATATGTTACTATGTGAGAAAACGACATTATTATTGGCACCTGATCAATTTAGAGCCAAAGTAGGAAGAAGTCTGCTGAGAGGTAATCGAGATGTGGTGGCCCAATCAGATAAGGAATTAGGCCAGACCCACACAGTAAAAATGAAAATCGACACCGCCGATCACCCCTCTGTGAAATTGAAGCCCTACCGAACACCTATTCATAAGAGACCCCTTGTGGAAGAGGCAGTAGAAGAGATGTTGGAAGCTGGGATGATCGAAAGATCGATCTCCCCTTGGAGTTTTCCAATCGTGATAGGAGGTAAGAAAGATGGCGGACACCGTTTTTGTTTAGATTTTAGGAAACTGAATTCTATATCGAAGCCGTTGGCGGTGCCATTGCCACTAATCGATGACATATTGGCATTATTAGGGAAAGCGAAGTATTTCTCTACGTTGGACTTGAGGTCCGGGTATTGGCAGGTAGCCCTTGATGAGGCTGACAAGGAAAAGGTCGCATTTGCGTGTCACCTGGGACTATTTCAGTTCAGGGTGATGCCATTCAGTTTAGCTAATGCCCCAGGAATCTTCCAACAGCTGGTGTCAATAGTGTTAAGAGGATGCGAGAGCTTTGCCATGGCATATTTAGATGATATTTTGATATTTTCAGAAACAGTAGAACAACATTTTTTCCATCTAAAACAAGTGTTGGGAAGGTTAAGAAAGCACGGCTTAAAATTGAAATTGTCGAAGTGTCAGTTTCTGAAGGAGGAGACTAGATATTTGGGCTTCGTTATAAACGGAGACGGTATTAAACCCGACATGGATAAGGTGAAAGTCATAAGGGAAATGCCAGAACCTAAGACAGTGAGACAAGTACGAGGGTTTATAGGAGCTATGGGGTACTACCGACGATTCGTCCCGGCATTCTCGAGAATTGCCATACCACTAGTAGCCCTGACGAAGAAATACGCTAGGTTCAAGTGGACAGAAGACTGTCAACGGGCATTTGATACCTTAAAAGAACAGTTGACAGCCGTCCCACTGCTGACGTACCCAGACCTCAGCAAGCCCATGGTACTATACACTGATGCCAGTGAGCAGTGTGTAGGAGTAGTTCTTACCCAGCCGTGTCCCGATAAAGAAGGACCAGTGCCAAGCATACCAGAGGAGGTACCGATATACTTTCTCTCTCATAAGCTCTCAGAGACAACAGAGATGGCAAGTAATAGAAAGAGAAGCATATGCTATCATGTATGATCTCCAAAAACTGGACTACTACTTGAATGGTGCGGTCTTTACTATAAAGACAGACCACAAGCCTCTGCAGTACCTACTGCAGGCAGAATGGACAAATAATAAGAAGATTCAACAGTGGGCGCTAAAGTTAAGTGGCTACCACTGTAAGATAGAGTATTTGGCAGGGAAGGAAAACACCTGTGCAGATTTACTCTCAAGAATACCGAAACAACTGGAAGAAAGATCTGTAAAAGTAGAGCAGGGAGTAGATGATAAAGCCTATAGAATCGGAGTAATTAACTCTAATAAGCTAAAAGATCGCCCTATGTTAGAATCGGACGAGAAAGGGGACGCACAGATGATAACCGATCCCTACTGGATAGAAGGAATTGAGAAGGAGCAGGCAGACAGTGAAATAACTGCCCTTAGAGAAAAGGTGGAGGCAGGAGAGACCACCAAGTATGCAGTAATAGAGGAAAGGCTGTATTATCTCTCAGGTAGGGATGAAGAAGTCAAGCCCAAATTGTATGTGCCCCAAAGTTTAAGACCAGAGATATTGGAACAGTGCCACGAGAGGTTGGGTCACATGGGAATTGATAGAACATATGATCTGATAGGGAGAAAGTACTATTGGCGGAGAGGTCACTAACTATGTTCGGAGCTGTGTAGTGTGCCAGTCGCAGAGCAGAAGGCAGGAAATGGCACCATTGGAGGAGATGGACGTGCCGAACTTCCCCTTCGAGAAAGTGAGTATGGATGTATCAGGACCATATGGGGAAACTGCACAAGAAAACAACTATATAGTGAGTTTTGTCGATTGGCTAACAAATTGGCCTGAGGCATTTGCAGTACCAGACAAGATTTGATAATAAGTGAAATCTTCCCTAGGTATGGCGCCCCTGTCCAACTTGTCACTGATAATGGCACAGAGAATGTAAACAGCATAATGAGAGAAGTGCTGACGGGTTTGAATATAGAGCACGTAAAAACATCTCCATATCACTCCCAATGAAACGCTAAAGTGGAAAGGTTTCATAGAACCTTGGGAGATGTGTTGGCCAAGCTGTCCAGAGAGAATACAGGAAATTGGGATTTGTATTTGACGCAGGCTCTGGCGGCTGTGAGGTTTACGATAAACGAAACCTCCAGATTTTCTCCTTACTTTATGTTGCTTGGCAGAGACGTGGTCCTGCCTGTGGATAACCTGTTGAAGCCCAGAAGAAAGTATATGGGAGAATATCATCATCAGCTGTTGCTGGAACAACAACATAAAATATTTGTACAGGCCACAAGAAGAATAGAGAGGGCACAGAAGAGAAGAAATGAGAGAGTCAATGCTGAAAGAAGGTAGTAGAATTGAAGGTTGGAGACCCTGTCTGTTATAAAATCCAACAGAGAGAAGGAAAGCTGGACCAGAGATGGGAACCGTACTACCGGATAGTAGAGCAGACGGGTCCAGTATCATATGTAATATGGGATCAAGTGGCAGGACGAGCAAGGAGGGTCCATGCCAACGATCTGAAGAAGGCTGAAATAGCTAACCTGGAAATGAGCGAACCGAGGCCTAAGAAGACAAGGACAAGGAAGGTAACTCTGGTTGAGCCGGAAGAAATGGAGACGGAGGAAGATTCCGAAGATAAATGAAGAGATAGAACGACTGAGCCAGATAGGCGAAGCGATCCGAGTGACGGAGTTGGAACCCTTGGCGGGGATCAGCGGCTTTCAGTCGTTGCCTGAATCGGTGCAGAGAAGACCCTGTGATGTCACCGTCGCACCCCAATGCCCAAAGAAAAGGAAGAGAAAAACGAAGAGATCCAATCAAGCAGTCAAGCACTCTAAAAAGAGGTACCATAAACAAGACGAAGAGTTCAACGAATGGGAGGAGGAGGATCAAATTCCCCTTGTGGCACCATTTAACGAGGCAGAAAGGGAAAAGAAAGAAAAGAAGGAAAGGAGAGGCTAAGAACCGAATCGTGAGTGATAAGCAAGAACACACACACAGCTAAGAGACAATGGATAAAAGGATATTTTGATAATTAACAAATGGCGAAAGAGTGTCATTACAATGAGAGGGAAATTCTGAGTAAAAAGAAAGAGAAAGAAGGAAAAAATCAGATATGTTTGGCATCGGCTGTGTTATCTAAGGATATGAAAACAAACTATTGGTACGGGAAGACATCTTATTATCAACTACAGACCGGCTGGCCAAAGAAAAAGAAATTCAAATGAAAATGTTATTTCGTTAATTGACGAAAAACAGGCAACTAAAAAGACTTGGACAGATATGAAAAATTAAAAACCACCCACGAACGTCTGACGGAACATTCTTGGCCTGCGATAATAAAATTTTGTTATCAGGAATTTGTACCGAAAGAAAATGAATGTGTTTTTTTTTCTTTCTTCGAGGCGACAGACTGGCTGGAACTTTGGAGATGTTTCTCTTTGAGACCATGTTAAGAAGACCACACATTCTGATAATTAGTGATAAGATACCTGACGTAAACCACGTGTAGAACAAGATTTATGACCGCCATTGTCATATTGTCCCGTTCGCGGATGGAGAAATGATAAACCATTAAGGGGAAGAAAAGGGAAAGGGAAGAGATAATTTTTTTTTTAAGCAAGATATATTTTTTTCTTCCTGAAACAAAGCCGCAGATTCGTCCACGCCCGACTAAGACATCATTGGTCGAGTGGTGATCACGTGATTCACGAGGGAGGCTGTTGCCGCCCATCTGGAGGATGAGTAAGAGAGGTTGCCACGAAGATGTGGGGAGGGCAGTTCACGTCCCTCTGAAGTATGATGAGAAGGTGGGAGTGAGGAAAGGTTCCCAAAAATGGAAAAAGGTGGAAATTCCTAACCAGAGAGGTGGATATGTATTTAGAATTATCGAGGAACCACCCGGCGCCGACAAACTCACCCCGGTTTTGGTCGGCGCCCATATAAACGAAGCCACAACAAGCAGAAATGAGTCGAGTCCCAGCAGTTCCCAGTGTCAGTCTCCGGTTGAGGCAAGCCTCGCAGATAGCTGACCAGGATTCGCGCACTTTCCGGACCCATCTCTTCAAACCAAGAACAATTATTTTGAAGAGCGACTTAGATCCAGATCACCGAAATAAGTTTTTCTTTTGACTTTCGTCCAAAGACCCACCGAAACACCAATTTCTTAGAGAGCAGACGACTTGAAGTGTTAAAACTTGCCTAGCGGAAAACGACGTGTCACAATCCATAGAACGGGTCGGGAGATAGATGCAGTCCTATGTATCGAACAACTAGACATAAAGTTTGTTACCTTTTTCTTTGATACTTTGAACTTTTGAGTTTTCATTTTATTGCCTTTTATGCATATTTGTGTGGTATCACCCCCGTTGAACTCGGTTTGCAGTACGGCCCCGACGACTGATTGATTTCCTCTGCCTAGATCAAGTCACAACGTGGGTAGGCAGACTGGGAATCAAAGTAGGACGTCACAGTTGGTGCCGTGGTAGACTGGGATAGAACGACACGGTTGGCGCTGCGACCAGGGGACGACGTCACACCCTTTCCCAGCTAAAAGAAAGACTAAGAAACAGGAGAGATTTAGACATCGCTTCAAGAAGTAATGAAGACGTCCAGGGCGCGGCCTCGAAACAGAAGGAAGAATCAGGAGAGGAAGAAGAAGACAAAACACCTCCTGAACGGGAATTAAACACCGAGGGAAGGTTAGAGGTCAAGCAGGAACTACCTCTGAAGATGAGATTGAGAAGGGTGGAGAACCCCAAATCTCAGTAGAACAAAGAAGGCTGTGTAGAATGGAATCACTCGGTGTCGACAGATAATGACACTGGATCATCCAAAAACCTACTGGCTGACTGTGGTGGATGTGGATGGAGGAGATGTAGTCACGAGCTGCACCCCACGAAGGACGGAAGAAGATTATTGGCATTGCTATCTAGCCATCAGTGGTGTCATGAAGTACGGCCTTTGAAGTGGGAGCGCCACGCACCTGCCCGGACCATTCTGTCTGCTAGGAGTTAGTTGGGGGAGGGCAAGAGTTGAAATGTTACAAACTTAGAAAGAAATTATGGAATAATTGAATGAAGAATTGAACAAGGCCGAATGGTTATGAAGATTAAATTCAAGAGAATTTTGTTGCCTTGCATGAATGACCAAAATGAAAGGGTTGTTGATGACGATGGTGATGATGATGATGGTGATGATGATGATGATGGTAGCCACATGAATGGTAGCAAGGTACAAGATGGAAACAGAATACATTAAATAGGTTCTTTAAATTCGGGTAGAACAAAATTCAGGTTGCTAACAGCTGAAGAAGCTAGAAAGTGCAGAAATGATGCTCTAGGAATTTGTACATTGGTAAGCCCTATCTATATAGCTGGTAACCACAAACTGTGCATACTAGAATTGTTTGAAGGGAACAAAGAGGGAATTAAGAGAACTTGTCAAGTAGAGGTATTAGCAAACACGGCATTACCACAAGCTATCAGTGTTTTAGACGGGGTGTGGGCAGTGGCCACACAGAAACCCATCAGCTTGTCTAGGGTATGTGGGGGAGAGTCCACAAGGACATTAAGAGTAAAGCCACTATTATCCCTGTTAAAGTTACCTCTGGGATGTTCGGCAATTGGAATATCTATTTCCTTACCCCCCTATTACCAGGAAGAAGAAAGATATGAAGAGAAAGATTCAATCATAGAAATGATTGGCAGAAGCTTAGTCAATTGTACAGAGTTGTGGGAGCCAATAGTGAGGGGATTCCCCAATGTTACCTTGAATAAAATGCCAGTACTAATGAAGCCGATAGAAAAGATCGATATGGATCAATTGAGGGACAAAAGTGCGTTGGGATATGAAGTTATGGCTTGGGAAGATGATGAGCAGATCACGATAAGTTGGTCGGCAATGATGGGTACATTCATAATTATAGCCATAGGGGGTATGGCAATATGGAAGATTAGAAGTAAGAAGAAATTAACTAGCGGTAATCAAATGAGCATGCAGCAACTCGAGAGACAGATGCAGAGCAGTATTCCTTAGTCATACAGAATCGGCGAAGAAATTGCAGAAAGACCGGCGGAGGAGGCTGACGTGAAACCGACACGTGCGGCGGAAAAACCTCCTACAACAGAGAGAAAAACAGTGACCAAGAAGAACAAGCCATAGTAACCACACACATGCACCCACAGGCACACGCACACATTACATGTAGAACAGAAGAAGATGGAAAGAACATTACATTTGCATGTAGAACAGAAGATGAAAAAGAACATTACATTTGCATGTAGAACAGAAGAAGATGAAAAGAACATTACATTTGCATGTAGAACAGAAGAAGATGAAAAAACATTGCATTTGCATGTAGAACGAAGAAGAGGAAAAGAATATTACAAATGCATGTAGAACGAAGAAAATGAAAAGAACATTACATTTGCATGTAGAACAGAAGAAGGTGAAAAGAATATCACCTTGCATATAAAACCGTAAAAAACGAATAGAAGAATAGAATTGCATGGGACAGATGCATGATGCATGCTAAATGGTGTATTTGGATTTAGGTGTCATTTACGAGTAAATGACAATTAGGTTAGGGGAGGATTGTGACACCATTTTGGGTTGCTAGAAAGAAAGAAGAAAAAAAGGCGAGAATTAAATTTAAGTGATAAGACGCCATCACGAAAAGGACACTAAACGATGGTATCTTTTTTCTAACAGAGAAAAGTGCTAAAAGTTTTTATTCTCATTAGCGAGGAAAGTGGGGTCGCGGATGTGTCGGATTTAAATAAATTTATGACAACGATAATGAAAATTTCAGGTTGACCGAGACCCCTACAAAACAGAAACTGGGAAATAAAAATTAATTAAGCACGCACTGACCGATAAAACAAAATATCCGCGCGACCTCCCGCAGGGTGCTGGGAGATAAAAATTAATTAGGTCAAGCTTGATCGAAACCAAAATGTCCGTGCAACCACCTCCATTTCATTTGGGAAAAACACCTGTTTATTGTCAGGGCTGGCTATGATAGCGAAATTATTTTATCAGGACAGTTAATTAGCAACAGAATGCAAATACGTCCAATTGACCACCCACTTGTTTGGCGAAGGCCCCGGGTGATAAAGTCCAAGTGACATTTGACTAAGATAAGAGTCCAAGGGTTTGTTGTCGGGCAGAAGGAAAGAAAGAGAAAGAAAAGAAAAAGAAAAAAAGAAAAAGGAAGATATTTTTTTTTTCTTTGAGCAACATTTTTTAAACCGAGGCTAGTCTGGCCACACCCACGCCGCTGAGCGTCCATTGGCTGAATGGTGGCATGAGCGTTAGGTGGAGGTAATCATGTGAAGAAGGAGGGGAGGCCTGTTGCGCCAACCTGAAGGGATAGGTGTGAGATGCCACTGTGAGAGAGAGGGGAAACCCGTTGACACCCTCTGAGGGCATGGTGAGATACCAATATGAGAACAGAAGAAGGTCGGAAGACGAAAGACTTCCAAAAATGGAAAATAATAAATTTTCCTGACCGAAAACAAAGAAGTGGATTGTGGATTTAGAATTATCAAGAAACCTCAAACCCCGACAAGCCCACCCCGGTTTTGGTCGGCATCCATATAAGCAGAGTCGCAGCGAGTGAAAAGGAGTACCAGTTTGAGTTCCAGTCGAGAGGCAGTTGAGTGAAGTTCGAAGTTGGATTTGCACCCGCCTCGCAGAAACCTGACGAAAGATTCCACGCAATTCCGAACTCAACTTCTAACCAACAACAATTTATTTTTGAAGAAACAAGTTTTACGAATATCGCCTGAAGATACACCAAGAACCAGTTTCTTAAAGAACAAACAACTTAAGATGTTAAGACTCGCCTAACAAACACAAAGTGTCACGAATCCATATAGCGGGTTGGGAAGAAGACGCAGTCCTGTATTCAGCAACCAGATATAAAATATTTTTATCCTTTTTTAACACATTTGAACTTTTCGAGTTATTATTTCTTTTCTTTTACATATACTTGTGCGGTGTTGCCCTTGATCGAACTCGGCTTGCATTACAGCCCGCCGACTGATTTATTTCGTTTGCCTAAGATCAAATCACAACGTGGGTAGGTTAGACTGGAAATCAAAACAGTTACTTCGGTAACCAGACGTCACAGGACAGGATAGCACGACGGACGCAGCCAGGCAGACGTCACATTTGGCGCAGCGACACCGGGGGGTGGGGACGTCACACTTGTATTGTACATTTAACAGCATCTACCTTAAACATTAAACTTAATAACTAAAAAAGGAAGGATTTGCGGATATATGTTTACATGAACTTTTGTCTTTATTATTATTACATTCGGTACCATGACCCTCTTTCGAGACACTGAAGAGCTGTCTGGTCCGCTGAATTTGAAAGGTTGCCGGCCCCTGAGACAGAGGATGTCAGCGGAAGGTTAGGTTTGAGCAACAATAAACACCAGTAAGTTTGGATGACTTGGCTGCCTTTGGTCTGGAAACGCGATCTGATTTAGCCGTGCAGCCTCGCTTCCATTACCATTCGCGCGGCCATATGTAAAAATCATATACGGCAACTCATGATATGAATATGCTTCTATAACACTTGTCAGTGAACTCGTTACTACACATGTTAAACTTTGAAGACTAGCTAAAAATGTACACGACTGATAAATGTAACCTTGTCTTCATGTCAACAAAGCGCCATTTACCGTAAACATTCTTTAAACTTAACTAAAAAAATGAAGAATTTGCGGACATATGTTTATATGGACTTTTGTCCTTGTTTTGGTGTGGAGAACCCGAACCTGTTCCCAATAGACATCTAAATTACTATCAAGCATTAAAATCTATTCTTTACATAAATTGCTAAAACCCAATTACAGCCTCTTTCTCTTTACTTCCCTCTCCCTCTTCTTTCTTTTTCCTTTTTCTTTTCTCCCTTCTCCCCTATCACTTCCGTTAAGTTAACCGTCTAAATAGGTCATGGTCTGGTCACTCCCCCTCCCCCAATACAAAGTATGCTTGAGAGAGATATGAAATTAATCCCTCCCTATACTCTACCATGTCTCTTTAACTACCCCTTTTACACTCTCTGTTAAATTACAAAAACTTACACTACCCATCAATGTTAATTTCATTTTTCGTTTCATTTCATTTTTGGAAGTGCTAGCTGATGATCTGGCGTCCTTTAAAAGGGCTCTGGTGAAATAAATTATTATAATTAAAGTGGTCTGTTTTTCTTTTAAATATTAGCTCTGGATTTACATTGAGCTCTCAGGATTTCATCCTCCTTGGGATTACCCATACGGATTACCAAGTTCTTCATAACTTAACTATATATATATATATATATATATATATATATAGGAACCTTTTTAATATCTGTTTTTAGTCGTCAATTTTTTGCAATTAAAATTTGTTTTAATCTTGTTCCAATTTCTCTTCCTTATTCGCTATTTTTTTCTCATTATGTCCTGAGTTTGCCTAACTGCGCTAACTTCCACCTAGAATCGAAAATGTAGACATAGGTTAGTTTTACGCTAGAATCGAAAAGGTAGACATAGGTACGTTTTACGCTAGAATCGGAAATATAGACATCGGCTCCGTTTACGCTAGAATCGAAAAGGTTCGTTTTACGCTAGAATCGAAAAGGTAGACATAGGTTCGTTTTACGCTAGAATCGAAAATGTAGTCATAGGTTAGTTTTACGCTAGAATCGAAAAGGTAGACATAGGTTCGTTTTACGCTAGTATCGAAAAGTTAGACGTAGGTTCGTTTTACGCTAGAATCGAAAAGGTAAAAATAGGTTCGTTTTACGCTAGAATCGAAAAGGTAGATATAGGTTCGTTTTACGCTAGAATCGAAAAAGTAGACATCGACTCCGTTTATGCTACAATGGTTCGGTTTACGCCGCAGTAAAATAAAGTAGACATCAGTCCGCTTTATATTAAATTCGAAATGGCAAACATCAGTTCATTTTCTGATAGAATCGAAAAGGTAGACATCGACTCCGTTTACGCTAATGCCCAAATAAATAGACATTGATCCTCTTTACATAAGATTCAACAAAGTAGACATCGGTTCAACTTAGGCTAAAGTTAAAGTAGATATCGACCAGGTTTATACGAGAATCCAAAAAATAGACATCGGTTCGGTTTACACTAGAATGAATGATTTAGACAGGTCAACTTTACACAAGACTCAGAAAGGTAGGCATAAGTCCATTTTACACCCGAATAAATTGCTACTAATAGTCCCAGTTTACGCTAAATTAAAAAAGGCTGTCTTAGATCTGATTTGCACTTAAAGGTATACAAAAGTCCGGTTTAAACTAGAATCAAAGGAATTTATAGCTTAGGCTGGTGTCATGTTAGACATTGATCCAGTTTACGCTAGAGTGAAAAAAAGGTATAGATCCGGTTTACTGGAGTCAACAAGGACGATATAATGTCTTCAAGTACCCACTAAATTTTAGAAGAGCCCTGCTCCTCTGCAGATTATGCAGTCGCTATTTTCTAAGCTCCGTCGAAAGGGCAACCTAAAAAATTGAATAAAACGAAATATATGGGAAGAGTTCAGAAAGTTAGACGTGGTTTTCTTTTTACTTGAAATTATTTTCTCACTCCCGTTATGTTCGTATTATAAAGTGCGACATTTTGCAAAGTCATAAACAGAAAGGCAATGTCTCAATTCATACAAGCCTCGTCTTAACTAAAGTAGGCGACTCTCGTCTTAAAATACAATAATTGCAGGTTTCTCATTATCTTGGGTGATCTTACTGTCGTCATTATTATCTTAAAATGGTCACTTTTTTTGGGTGGTAACTTTATGACTCGTGCAAGTGGTTCGTGATCAAATTTCAAAATCAGATTGAATTTATTCAATTTACTTAATTGCATGTGTGCACAAATGGTTTTTCATTGGCTCATTGCCCGTTCTCCCCACTGACGGTATAAAGGGGCGCGACTGCAACAAGCGGGGGTGGGTGAGAAGCAAAAACAGAAACTGAAAGATAAGTGTACAAGTAGATATTAAAGAAAATTTAACTGTTTGACACAAGGCTTCAAATGTGAGCACTCGTAATCATGTTCTCTAAAAAGATCAATGAGCTTAGCTCGTTATTAATAGCTTTAAATTTGTCATTCACAATTTGATAATTTTTCTTCTTATTATTCCTACTCCTCTTCTTCCTCGATTTTGTTTCTGCTTCTCTTCTTCTACTTCTTTTCTTGCTCTTCTTCATCCCCCTCTTCTTCATTTACTTCTTTTTTCTTATTCTTGGTCTTCTTCTTCATTTACTTCTTTCTTCTTCTTCTTCATCTTGGTTTTGCTCCTCCTCCTCTTCTTCTTCATCTTGTTTTTGTTCTTCCTCTTCTTCTTCTTCTTCATTTACTTCTTTCTTCTTGCTCTTCCTTTTCTTCTTAATTTACTTCTTTCTTCTTAATATTGTTGTTCCTCCTCTTCTTCATCTCCTTGCTCTTCTTCATCCCCCTCTTCTTCTTCATTTACTTCTTCTTCTTGCCCTTCTTTCGTTCTTCTTCATTTACTTCTTTTTTCTTCTTCGTCTTGGTTTTGCTCTTCTCTTTCTTCTTCATCTTGCTTTTGCTCCTCCTCCTCTTCTTCATCACCTCCTTCATTTACTTCTTCCTTTCTTCGTCTTCTCCTTCTTCTTCTTGGTCTTCTTCTTGTGTCGTGTCCCTTCAGGACGTCGGCGATCATAGCTCTCCATAATTTCCTCTCCTTTGTAAATCTTAATATTTAGTTCTTTTTTTTTACCTCCTAAATGAAAGTTGGTTTCCAACCGAAACATTGTAATAAATATGGCGACAAAGATGAGGACAATAGTCCGAATAATGTAAATAATGTATATAATACCTCATCTCAGAAATATAGACAGATACTGAAAGGTCGGAACGTTGTGATAAATGTAGCGACAAAGATGAGGACAATAGTCCGAATAATGTAAATAGTGTACATAATACCTCATCTCAGAAATATAGACAGATACTGAAAGGCTGAAACATTGTAATAAATATGGCGACAAAGATGAGGACAATAGTCCGTATAATGTAAATAATGTACATAATACCTTATCTCAGAAATATAGACAGATACTGAAAGGCCGGAACATTATGATAAATATGGAAACAAAGATGAGAACAATAGTCCGAATAATGTAAATAGTGTACATAATACCTCATCTCAGAAATATAGACAGATACTGAGAGGCTGAAACATTGTAATAAATATGGGGACAAAGATGAGGACAATAGTCCGAATAATGTAAATAGTGTACATAATACCTTATCTCAGAAATATAGAGACATACTGAAAGGCCGGAAGCTTGTGATAAATATGGCGACAAAGATGAGGACAATAGTCTGAATAATGTAAATAGTGTACATAATACCTCATCTCAGAAATATAGACAGATACTGAAAGGCTGAAACATTGTAATAAATATTGCGACAAAGATGAGGACAATAGTCTGAATAATGTAAATAGTGTACATAATACCTCATCTCAGAAATATAGACAGATACTGAAAGGCCGAAACGTTGTAATAAATATGGCGATAAAGATGAGGACAATAGTCCGAATAATGTAAATAATGTACATAATACCTCATCTCAGAAATATAGACAAATACTGAAAGGCCGGAACGTTGTAATAAATATGGCGACAAAGATGAGGACAATAGTCCAAATAATGTAAATAGCATATCTATTTATGTTTTGCAATATATACGACAAGATAACTGAGATGAGACCTGAGATATTCATTCAGTCAGTTTTCCACTGCCGTAATGTTGTTTCCGTGTGTCTTTTCATTAAATACTTTCATGCTAATTGTTCGGACAACCTCTTCGCTGTGGTACCTAAACTTTATGAATTTAAGCGCAGTACTAGACTGTCAATATGGTAACATCAATTTACAGTTGAATTGGCTAAATTTAACTGTTAGTCCTATGATAACAGTTTCTTTTCTCACACTTCTCGCTTGTGGAAATCACTTCAGTCTCCATGCTGTCCAGTTAACTTTTATCTTCAAAAAATTAAATGTAATGTCAGTCGTTATCTTCTTCATTACTCTTCTATTGTTCTCGCTCCTTAGTAATGCTTTTGTTTTCTAAATGCTTCACACCATGTAGCCACTTGTGTCTTAGAGGCTTTATTGCCTTGCACTGGGGTAGAACCAATTAAATATGATATGGTTACCTAGTAGTTCCAACAGATTTTTGGGACATATTATATCAAAAGCTTTTATAAATCATAGGAACACATCCTTCTATTTTCCAATATGATTCTCAGCATAAATATCCCATTCATTGTTATCAACCTAATTTAACTCAACATCTTTATAGTATCTGTCTATATCTTTGAAA
The DNA here is from genome assembly GCA_963932145.1 of Acanthosepion lycidas. Taxonomy (NCBI): domain Eukaryota; kingdom Metazoa; phylum Mollusca; class Cephalopoda; order Sepiida; family Sepiidae; genus Acanthosepion; species Acanthosepion lycidas. The sequence continues at coordinate 29,073,492 of OZ010609.1, read as the reverse complement.
TCTCAAATCTTTGAGGTGAGCTATTATGATTACTTGCATTATTTACATTATTCGGACTGTTATCTTCACCGTCATTGAAATATTAACTACGTTTCGGCCTCTGTATCCCTGGGATGAGGTATTATGATTACTTGCATTATTTACATTATTCGAACTGTTATCTTCACCTTCATTGAAATATTAACTACGTTTCGGCCTCTATATCCCTGGGATGAGGTATTATGATTACTTGCATTATTTACATTATTCGGACTGCTATCTTCACCTTCATTGAAATATTAACTACGTTTCGCCCTCTATATCCCTGGGATGAGGTATTATGATTACTTGCATTATTTACATTATTCGGACTGTTATCTTCACCTTCATTGAAATATTAACTACGTTTCGGCCTCTATATCCCTGGGATGAGGTATTATTATTACTTGCATTATTTACATTATTCGAACAGTTACTCTCATTTTCATTGCCATATTCACAACGTAACATAACTGTGCAATATCTGTCTATATGTCTGGGATGAGGTATTATGATTACTTGCATTATTTGCATTCGGACTGTTATCCTCATCTTCATTGACATATTCACTACGTTTTGGCCTCTATATCTCTGAGATGAGGTATTATGACTACTTGAATTATTTACATTATTTGGACTGTTATCCTCATCTTCATTCTCATATTCCCAACGTTTCGGCCGTTGTACGCCCCGCCCTTCTTAGATGTGACTAGACCGAAAGAGTTATGAGTTCAATACCAGGCTACAGCAGTGATGAACCAAAAGAACTTGGAGAATTGAGTTAAAGGGAAATAACTGAGACATCTGGAAGAGGCACGACACGTGGAACTAGAACAATCTATCCCGGTGGACCAAATAAAGTTCAAATTCCAAAATTCCTATCACCTGAAGAAGTCTGAAGCGTACAACGACCGAAACGTTGTGAATATGGCAATGAAGATGAAGATAACAGCCCGAATAATGTAAATAATGCAAGTAACCTTTGTAATAGACAAATATGTTGGCAAGCCGTAGAAATACTGATAGATACACAGGCATACCTTTTAGATTTATATATATATTCTCGAGAATATAAATGTATGAAAACTACCTTGGGCATGAAGTGAGGGATCAGTGAATATACTGATTGAAATATAGTACTGATCGTACACTTTACATCCACATTATAATTCTTTGTTTGTCTATCAAATTCTGATGAGGTATGTATCCACCTCTTCTTCCTCCAGCTATGGATTAAATAGTAAGAAGTGTATCACCAAACCATTATTATATAAAAAAAAAAATGAATCTTACAATCTAAAAATAGTTTCTGGCTTTAAATAACCTGCAACGGGTTGATAATCCGAAGAAAACGAATAGCTCTATTGATTAAGCAGAAGAAACCAAAAGAATAAATTAGTAAGACTTGTAAACCATTATTATCGCCAAAATATATTATTAAAATCTAAAAATAGTTTCTGGCTTTAAATAACCCACAAAGATGATCCGTAGAAAACAAATCAATCAAAAAAAAAAAAAAAAAAAGTAAAAAAAAAAGAAGAAAAATCTTCCGTCGTGACAGCGATTGGAACTACGGATTTGTCAGTAGAGCATGGTCTTCTCGATTCTTGAAACGTTTATCCGGGATGGGCTATGTTCGGATAATCGAAAAACGTTGGGATGATTACATTATTTTCTCTTCATTTCAACTCCGGATAAGCCAATGTCCGGAAAATTGAGGCAAAGATAATCGAAGTCCGGAAAATCGAGGCACGGATAACCGTTACACTGTCAGCACGGCAAGGGTGACAAAATTGGGCCACCCAGTAAAGGAGCGAACCGCAGAAGAATTTTCACACGTCGGGAGCGCACTAACCGTAAAAGGCGCAAAGACGCATCTGTCGAAATGCTCAACCATTTTGTCAGAGGCCAAAAATATGACGTCATTCTTTAAGGACTTGTGGGGGAAGATATATAATGAAATTAAAGCATGGAGGAAAAGATCAGCGTTTAAATTGTGTTTTGCAATGTAGAGATGAGGTGAAAAAGGGGACGAGATAATTGAGATGAGAACTGAGAAATTCGCACTCGCCCTTGCATGGAGTATTGCTGCCATATATGGTCCTGAGCCCCTTCTGTTGCCCCCAAGGTCCTTGATAAAAGCCATAGACGGATATGCAATATAATTGGCCATGATCTGGCATCTCGTCTGCAGCTGCTCTCTCACAGACGTGCCGTCGCCTCCCTCTGTCTTTTTTTTACAAATACTTTCACGATGAGCTGCTTTCGCTGGTTCCCAGTCTTTAAGAATTTAAGCGTTCTACTAGGCTGGCATCTCGCTCTCACCCTTTCACTGTCGAAATTGTTAAATGTAGCCGTCTCTTCTACTACAATAGCTTTATGTCTCGCACTTCTCGCTTGTGGAACTCTCTCCCTCCGCTTTTCCTATTTCCCTGATAGCTATAATCTCCACCTATTCAAATGTAATGTCAATCGACGTCTCCAGATAGCTTGATCTATCCCCTAATCTTCTCTTCATCCTTTCCTCTATCACTCCTCTTTGCTCTCACTCCATCTCTCTGTAACCCCGTGAGTGCTAGTGGCTTCCTGCTTTGCTTGGGGTGAAACGTTTAAAAAAATACAAACACATTACTGCCAAAATCTATCTATCTATCTATCTATCTATCTATCTATCTATCTATCTATCTCAGTCTGTTAATATATATCTATATAAATATCTTAGTCTATTGTTTTATTTTTATCTTTCTCAATCAAGTTCAAATGCATCTATCTATCTATCTATCTATCTATCTATCTATCTATCTATCTAAGTCACTCCCTTCATATCTATCTATGTATCAATTTATCTATATATCTATCTTCATTCTATCGTATGGCGAAAGGAAAACTACATATGAAGCCATTGAAAAATCCGATTCACTTTACAGCTGAATCAAATTTAAATACTTTAGAAAACAACTGTTATAAATAAACATTTAAATAGCACAAAATAATAGGCTTTTTTCTACAAATGCCAACGACTTTCTTCAAAAGATTTCAAAGAAGATTTAAAAAAAGCAACTATATAATTTCATTTGTAATGTCCACATTTAAATTCGTGCCTTCAAAGTTCTAAATATTATTTGTATAGCCTGAAAAAAGACAATGACTGTATTTTGAAAGACGTTTACCACGATTTACAATTACGGCTAAAATGGCCGTCAATGTGATAACAAAGTTTGTTGCCGATTTCGAAATCCCATAAAAATCTTTAAGAATTAATGAGACTCTCTTGAAGACAACTTTTGTCCTATCAACATAGACTTGAGTACATAGACGACTCTATCTATCTATCTATCTATCTATCTATCTATCTATCAGGTTGGTGCAAAAATAATGATGTAATAATGTCGTTTTTGACGTTAAAAATACGTCAAAAAAGGACATTATTACGTCATTATTTTTTCAGTCTCTTTATTATCTATTAGGTTGGTGCAAAAATAATGACGTAACAATGTCGTTTTTTGACGTTAAAAAATACGTCAAAAAACGACATTATTACGTCATTATTTTTGCACCAACCTAATATCTATCTATCTATCTATCTCAGTCTCTTCATTATCTATCTATCTATCTATCTATATATCTATCTCAGTCTCTTCATTATCTATCTATCTATCTATCTATCTATCTATCTATCTATCTCAGTCTCTTCATTATCTATCTATCTATCTATCTATCTATCTATCTATCTATCTATCTATCACATCCTCTTCATATCTATCTCAAACTGTATATTTAAACCGCTTCTTGTCTATCTCAATTTACACTATTTACATTGTTGTCCTAATCTTTGTTGCCATATTCAAGATGTTTCGCTTTTGTACGCTTCGGCCTTCTTCAAGAGGTTGGAATTTCGAACTGAACCCTTTATTTTCTATTGTTGCCTATTTTCTAGGTTACCATTTCTTTCTGCGGTAGACCAGTTGCCATCCAAAGCTATAGAACCCGGTCTCTCCTGCTATTAGTTTGGTGCAAAAATAATGTCGTTTTCTCACATATGTTACTATCTGAGAAAACGACAATTTTTTTGCACCAACCTAATATTTACCCATAGCTGGAGGGAAAAGAAGAGGATCCATACCATTCCCAAGTGTATTAGCACGTAAGTGAATGTAATGGATTTAACTGGAATTCAAACTCGGCTCTCCGATTCCATAACCGAGCATTTTCTTTTGTTTAAATGCTTTTTTCTTTCAATGTGATTATTTAATAACATTTTATCTCATTCTCTTTCGTTTCATTCTTTGTCCTCATACTTCTTTACATCGGCCATCTTGTTCAGAGCCTCGTTCTCATTCCGCACCAAATCCTTCACCTTCATCGATATCGTCATTAATTTTATATTCCACCATGAAACTCATTAGAATATTACCCATGTTACGACTGCATCCAAATATTTTTCTTTCGAAATTCTTCTTGTGCCAATCTAACCATATTCATATCCTCATTTCATCCTGAAGAAAAAAAAAAACCTTTCCTCTTTACTCTATGATCACCATCGTCGTCTTCAGATGCTTCTATTTGCATTTCCCGTCATCCTCTTTTCTCATCATCGCCATATTGTTTTTTTTTCCATCTGAAAAAAATGAGGTGATGCTTTTTAGCTTTTTTATTTTCTTAAAGAATGAAAATCTTTCGTTTCAATTTAATTTTTCCCCATGATTTTTTTTTTGTTTAAATTATGCTTTCAAGTAATTTCAAAATCACTCGAGACAACTTGTTCATAAAATATAATAAAAAGTAAAACAATATATTGAACTGAAAAAAAAAAAATCACTGATTTAAAATTGCCCAGCAATTAAAACCATTTAAGACACTAATTCTCTATTAGAAACAATGAAAAGACACCGTAATTTAAACTTCGCAAAAAATAAATAAAAGCGAAAAAAAATAAGAAATTAAAATAATTAATGCCAATATAGAAGTGAAAATCACCAGACATTGATTAATCAGAGAAGGTGGGCGTCTTTTTAAAATATTAATGTGCTTTCCTCTCGAAAGATCCTGTTCGCTTTGCGGGGAAATTCCAAAGAAAATAGAAAACCATTTTGCGGAGGGGAAAATGGCATTAGGTTGCAGAAAAAACAAAGCAACCCCCCCACCAAAAAAAAAAACAAAAAAAAACAACAACAAAAAAACAAAACAAAAGCACCCCCCCCAAAAAAAAAACATCATTTTATTGTCAATATCCCAAACTGATTAAAGACGAAATAAGTATTAAGGAATATATTGACGGGTTATCAATCTAGACACAGGCACTCACTTACGAATATACATTATCATCTGAATTCTATATAGACAAACTCGAATTATTATACATTTACATACATAAAGCAATATTTACGGGTTTTCAGTTCGGCCTGGAAAACGTTAATACATTGGAACTTCAAATAGGCGCCTCGACTGTCCTTGAATTCGGAACACCATAAATTATACTAACGTTTGTTTAACAATTCGAATGCATATGAAACCTGATTAACCAACGAAAATCAAACAACATAAAAGTTGTAGTAATAGAGGATAGATTAGAAATGGAGATCCGAATAGTATAGAGGATAGACTAGAAATAGCGATCAGTTAGACGTCACGCTACCTTCAATATATGCGTTTCGTCTATGGTGACGTGTACTACTACTTAATTCAATAATGGGATCGCCTGTGTTTGCTCGCTGGCAATCTATGTTCAAACTCAAGTGTCGGCAGCGACGCTTCATTCCTATATAACATTAATCAATGAAAATCAAACAACATAAAAATAACAGAATATCTTTTTTTATTTTCTCATTCTTTGAGAACTACCGCCAGTCACGATGAAATGATCTCCCTTCGAGGAGACCCATTGGCTTGAGCGAATATAGGGTTTTAAACCCACCCTAGACTTGTTGTCATATTTGGGCGGAGGTTACCCAGTCCTCACTTTACAGTCTCAACAGAGTTCAAAAGTGTCTCCGAGTCCTTGTAAGTGACAGATTATTTTTCACCCTTCAACCTCTCTCTCATATACAGGGTGTGGCAAGACTCTTATAGCTATATCGCTATTCCCATGGAAAATGGCCGGACGAACTGCATTCCTTGGTTCCGTCATATCAGGCCGAAAATTGAGTAATTATTTCATTGTCAATATCACAAATTGATTAAAGACAAAATACGAATTAGGGAAAATATTGACGGGTTATCACTCAATTGTTTCTTTATCTAGACACACGCACTCACCCACGAATATACGTTATCGTTTGAATCCCATATACACAAACTAGAATTATTATACACTTACATACATAAAACAATATTTACGGGTTTCCAGTTGGGCATGGAAAACGTTAATTTCTTGGAACTTCGAATAGACGGTGATTATCGTGAGCAAGATACGCGACATCATGCCCGAAAACGCCCACACATTGCAGGTGTATGGTGTCGCAGAGCAGTTGGAGGAGAAGGGAGAATTGGCGAATTGCGCCTACGCATATGTAAATATCTCCCACTCAACTAATCGGCTGCTTCGTCATGGTCTATAGAATGAGTGTGCCTGAAGGCTTTGGCAGTCGGAATCGAGGGAGCCGACGAGAGACGACTGCCCTGTTCCAGCGGATCCTTTTTGGCGTGACGGCTACAGACGTGTCGTCTGTCCTTGAATTTGAAACACCATAAATTGTACTAACGTTTGTTTAACAAGTCGAATGCATATGAAACCTGATTAACTTTCGCGATGTCAACGATCACTCGTTACCACATTTGTGATGCTAACGAATACTCGTTGTCACTTTCGTAATGTTCATTGTAGTTGAGACTTTGTAATCGCAGATACAAATATAGTACGCTGGTGTCAGACGCTTTCGAATAATCTCGCACTAATGGTACTTGCTCGATAATACTCGCTCAAAAAGGAACCCGTGTAGTGATCCGAATAGGGAAATAGTATAGTGAATAGAGTAGAGACTAGAGGTCCGTGTAGTGATAGAGGATAGAATAGAAATGGACATCCGAATAGTAATAGAGGATAGAATAGAAATAGCGATCAGTAAGACGTCACGCTACCTTCCATATATGCGTTTCGTCTATGGTGACGTGTTCTACGTAATTCAATAATGGGATCGCCTGTGTTTACTCTCTGGGGATCTATGTTCAAATACAAGTGTCGGCAGCGACCCTTTATTCCTATGTAACATTAACCAACGAAAACCAATCAACACAAAAGTAAAAATAACAGTATAATAATAATTTCTTTTTTCTTTTTCTCATTCTTTGATGAAGCGTTAATAAAATTGAACTAGTTACATTTCATCACAGCCGATCGGATGCTGAACTACAGCCAGTCACGATGAATGGATCTCCCCTCGAGGAGACCCATTGCCTTGAGCCACTATTCGATTTTAAACCCATCCTAGACCTCAAGTGGGACTAGTACATACGATCCATAGCTAAAGATGCAGGAAACATTAGTCAGTTTTCTGTACCGCTCCAGTAAGCTGACGAACCCTCGTGCTATCCTCATCTTTTCCAAGAGCCGGATCAGGCTTAAAATGGAGCACTGCTGTCATATTTAGGTGTGAGCTGCCAGTTCCTCACTTTCCCGTCTCGATAGAATCCGAAAGCGAGGGTAATATGTTAAGTAGTTCACCACTAGCAGTGGTTTACCTACTTCACGGCACTGGCGAGTATTGTATTTTGTTGATGTTATAAAGATTACCATTTCATTTCCAACCTTCGTTTATATAAACCCTTACATTATCTAAAACAAATAAACGTATAATGCTCTTTCAAATTAAAATAATAAATAATATTTACATTAAAAAAAATCAGTAACAAAATTTACTCCCTTTCATTTATTATCAATTGAATTACATCAATTGGCATCCATCATAGTTTACCTTGACTTTCACATTAAACCTGAATAATGTTTATGAATGTTGTCACATTTAAAAATTTTGTAAATTATATATATATATATATATATATATATATATATATATATATATATATATATATATATATATATATAAAGACACATGGCCTGGCGATTGCATATAGCATGAAACAGACTGTCGCCTCTAAGTTTTGACTTATATGTTCACTTTTATATATATATATATACATATATATATATATATATATATATATATATATATATATATATATATATATATATATATATTATTTTGCCAGAACTAATTTATAAACAGAAGTCAAAATTTTCTTAGGTTTACAAAATTTTTAAATGTGACAACATTCATAAACATTATATATATATATATATATATATATATATATATATATATATATATATATATATATATATATATATATGCAGGCATATTAATATATCATATGCACTTCAAGATAACATCTCCTGTGGCTAATGTTATTTTATTATTTTATTTAATGTCGGCTGTTTATATTGTAGAATAATAAATTGTAGAGTTCTTTTAGTGCTCTTGTGTATTTTGGTGTTGTCAACTAATATTTGTCATATGTTGGCAATTACATTTTGGTCGTTCATCATGTGTTGGTCGATGTGTGCACGGATTGCACATTGTTCCGCCAGGTGACAGGCGTGCGAGTGCGGTGCGTGTGTAGTCATTGTAAGTAATTAATATTGTTTTTTTCTTTCTCCCAGAGAGCATGATAATTCATATACAAAATTATTTTAGGAAATGAAGGATTTATGAGTCCCGGTGTTATAGGTTATAATTAAGTTAGATCTGCCTATATTTAAGAGATGAGCTATTTACAATATTTAAACTATTTACATTGTTCAGACTGTTGTCCTCATCTTCATTGTCATATTCCCGACGCTTTCTCATTGGGGATAATTAAGTTAAATCTTTCTATATTTCTGAGATCTACCTATTTTCAAAATTCACAATATTCAGACTGTTGTCATCATCTTCACAGTCATATTCACGACTTTTCGGCCAATGTACACTCCGGCCTTCTTCAAGTGATATAAGATGGAATTTCGAACTTAACCCTTTATTTAGTCTACTGGAGTATATTGCTCTAATTCCACGTGCCATGCCTTTTCTGGATATCTCGGTTTTCCTTTAGTAATTCAACTCTTCAAGTTTTTTGTTACCTCTGCTGTAGCCGGGTATTGAACTCAAAACTTTCGGTGTCAAGTCGTTAGATTACTTCAACCAACGGTTTTACCCATTGGACCATGTGTACTTGGGGATGGTACGTGGAACGAGAACAATCTACCCTGAAGGACGAAATAAAGGGTTCTGTTCGAAATTCCCACTGAGGAAGGCCCGAGCGTACAACGGCCGAAACGTCGAGAATATGATACTAAAGATGAGGACAACAGTCTTAATTATCATCTATTTGCACTATTTACATTGTTCCAACCGTTGTCCTCATCTTAATTGTCATATTCCCGGCGTTTCTTTTGTTATTGGGGATAATTAAGTTAGATCTGTCTATATTTCTGAGATGGGCTCTTGTAACTATTTACACTATTGACATTGTTCAGACTGCTGTTCTCATCTTTATTGTCATATTCACGACCGTCGTCAGGTGATATAAGTTGAAATTTCGAATAGAACCCTTTATTTCGTCCATCGGGGTAGATTGTTCTCGTTCCACGTACCATCTCCAAGGACACATGGTAAAGTGGATAGAGCGTTGGTTTAAATCAATCCAGCGACTTGACCCAAAGAATTGTGATTTCAATACCAGGACACAGCAGAGGTGAACAAGAACTTGGAGAGTAGAATTACTAAAGGGAAATAACTGAAAACGAGATATTCAGGAAAGGCATGGCATGTGGAACTAGAATAATTTAACCAAGTGGACTAAATAAAGGGTTCTTTCTGAAATTTCAACTTTTTTTTATCAATATAAGAGTGAAGTTGAGAACAACAGTCTGAAGGGTAAATAATTAAAATAGATCATCTCAAAAATATACACATATCTAACTTAATTATCCCCAATGATAAGCAAAATGTCGAAAATAGGACAATAAATATGAGGACAAAAGACTGAGCAATGTAAGCAAATATGTGGATGTAGATCCGACAGTATGAAGAAAAATATGGAAAAACAAAAATCCGAATATGCAAGTATGCTGTTTTAATGTTGTTTCAATGTCGACGTCAGACGTTTCGGTCTAGTAGACCTTCTTCAGGACATAGTTATTAAAACATAATTAAAATTAGACGATATTCAAGTCAACATGAAAAGACGATGACTAATCAAAACAGAATAACTGAAATTTTTAAAGATCAGCGTTCCGTTTCGCATTACGATCACGTGGGCGTCACGTGGGCGTCACGTGGGCGTCACGTGGGCGTCACGTGGGCGTCACGTGGGCGTCACGTGTGCGATTTTGTGAAAACATATTTCTAAAATAGAGTATATTTTAAACGAAAAAGAACGTTTGTCCAGCATTAATCTTGCCAGAAAAGGGGAAATATTAAAGAAGCCGGTTCTAGTATTCACCGTGCGTGAGATAGATATTATGCCTGCCTCATAAATCCATAACTATGTCCTGAAGAAGGTCCACTAGACCGAAACGTCTGACGTCGACATTGAAACAACATTAAAACAGCATACTTGCATATTCGGATTTTGTTTTTTCCATATTTTTCTTCAGACTGAGCAAAGTAAATAGTGTAAATCAAGTCAAGTCGCTGGATTGATTTAAACCAACGCTCTCTCCACTTTACCATTTGTCCTTGGAGATGGTACGTGGACCGAGAACAATCTACCCCGATGTACGAAATAAAGGGTTCTGTTCGAAATTTCAACGTATATCACCTGACGACGGCCGGAGAGTACAGCGGCCAAATGGGCGTGAATATGACAATAAAGCTGAGAACAACAGTCTGAACAATGTCAATAGTGTAAATAGTTACAAGAGCCCATCTCAGAAATATAGACAGATCTAACTTAATTATCCCCAATAACAAAAGAAACGCCGGGAATATGACAATAAAGATGAGGACAACGGTTTGAACAATGTAAATAGTGCAAATAGATGATAATTAAGACTGTTGTCCTCATCTTTAGTATCATATTCTCGACGTTTCGGCCGTTGTACGCTCGGGCCTTCCTCAGTGGGAATTTCGAACAGAACCCTTTATTTCGTCCATCAGGGTAGATTGTTCTCGTTCACGTACCATCCCCAAGTACACATGGTCCAATGGGTAAAACCGTTGGTTGAAGTAATCTAAATAGATCATCTTAGAAATATAGACAGATCTAACTTAATTATCCCCAATAACAAAGAGAACAAAGGGGATGTGACAATAAAGATGAGGACAATAGTCAATGTTAATAGCGTAAATTAATTAAGATGTTGCAAACTTTTTATAATACATGATAAGTCTTAGGTGTTTGCTAGGATTATTGAGTGTCATGTATCAGTGGATTATGTTTTTAATTGCTTTTTCATCCTGTTTATAATTAGGAGAGAATCACTCAATGGTTAGTTTATTCTGGTTTATAAAGAGAGAGAGAGAGAGAGAGAGAGTTTATATGTGTGTGATATATATATATATATATATATATATATATATATATATATATATATATATATATATATACTCGTATAAGTGTTAGTATTTATTTGTGTGTAGAATATTCCTTTTGTTTTTTATTTATTTTTTTTGTTTTTTTTAGCCCTTTTCACTTGAGCAGTGTCAGTTATTCAGAGTACGACTTCCTACAAAAGCTCCGATGAATTGGCAAACATTTCTCTCGTTTTAACAGCATCTATTTCTATCGGCGGCCATAAGTGCTGTGGAAGGCAACACAAAGCGGAAATTATCTTTTTCTTTTTTACTTATTTTCTTCTTCTTTTTTTTTTTTTTCTTTTTTTTTAAACCGTTCTCAATTATGAGCCTCGGACTATCTTTTTCTTGTTTTTTCTTTTGTTTTCCTTTTGCTATTATTCTTTTGCAGACAATAATCCTTTCCTTGTTTTCATTTCCACTTAAGATTAAGAGTTTCCTTGAATCGCTTGGGGGCACAAAGAAGAACTTAAACATCATTTAGGTAGTTTTGAAAACATAACACATACACCTCGAATCTACGCACACCCATATATATATATATATATATATATATATATATATAAAGAAAACTGAGCTCTGTTTGGAACACCTGTCATGCAACAAGAATCAGTTTATTATATTGCAACAGCGGCTCGAAGAATGTGAAATGCATAGGGTTGTTCTGAATTTACAAACTTATATATATATATATATATATATATATATATATATATATATATATATATATATATATATATGATATAAAACAAATAGGAAACGTTTATCAACTTAACATGATTTCCATTTATTTATTCTTTTAGAGATATGGAGAGAAAAAAAAAAGAAAGCAATTCTGATATTTTCATTTTTGTGTGGTTAGATTTCCATTGGTTAATCGTGTATCAAGTGAAATCGACCCTTTTGAAACAACGTCAGTATAATTTGTGGCGTTCTGAATTCAAGGAGAGATGGAGTAAGTACTTGGAATGAGAACAGTCTACCCCGGTAGACGAAATAAAGGGTACGGTTCGAAATTCCAACGTATATCTCCTGACAACGACCGGATCGTTTTAACGACCGAAACGTCGGGAATAGGACAGTAAAGATAGGGACAACAGACTGAACAATGTAAATATTGTAAATAGTTACAATAGCTCACTCAGATATATAGACAGATCTGACTTAATTATCCCTAATAACAAATAAAACGTCGAGAATATGGCAATAAAGATGAGGACAATAGTCAATGTAAATAGTGTAAAATAAGTTAGATGTTGCAAACTTTTTATAATACATGATACGTTTTAGGTGTTTGTTAGGATTATTGATTGTCATGTACATAATACATACACCTCGAATCTAAGCAACACCCAGAAGTGTATATATATATATATATATATATATATATATATAAATATATAAAATTAAGTAATTCATTGAGTATGAAAGAAACCTCAACAGAATCCACTGGACGGCCGTTTCGTCCTATATTTGGGATTCATCATTGAAACCCTGACAGGTTATCATGCAAACGTCATACCAACTGTTCCAAAGGGCCTCGGTGATGAAGAGGTAGCAAATCAAACGCAATATAGCGCCCCTCGCTCATATATTCTGTGGTGGAACTCAACTGAGATTTTTTATAACCATAGGACTGTGCCCCCAGGAGCCACGACTACTATCACCAAGCCGCTGAAACTTGGGCATTAGAAGCCGGTTCAAGCAATGATATACAAATGATAGAAATTATTAGGAGGATTTGATAATTATAATTAAGTAATTCATCGAGTCTAGAAGAAACCTCAACAGAATGCAGAAAGCACTGGACGGCTGTTTCGTTCTATATTTGGGACTCATCAGCAGTGTGCATCCACTACCGAGAGTTGGTATGACCTTTGCTTGATAACGTAATTGTCAGGGTTTTAATTCTCGTTAGAATACTTAATTATCTCAAATCCTCTTAATTTCTATCACTTGCATATCCTTGCATTTTCTATCACTTGCATATCCTTGCTTGAACCGTCTTCTAATGATCTGGATGGAACGGCTTGGGGATAGTAGTTGTAGCTCGTGGGGGCAGAGTCCTATGGTTAAAGAGAAACTCGGATGAGTTGCACCACGGAATATGTGATCGGGTGGCGCTACCTCATGGTCACCGAGGCCCTTTGGCACAGTTGGTATGACGTTTGCCTGATAACGTAACTCTCCGGGTTTCAATTCTCGGTAGTGGATGCGCACTGCTGAAGAGTCCCAAATATAGGACGAAACGGCCATCCAGTGCATTCTGCTGAGGTTTCTTTTAGACTTGATGAATTACTTAATTGTAATTATCAAATCCTCCTAATAATTTCTATCATGTATGTACATGCATGCATATATATATATTAAGAAAACTGAGCTTTGTAACACCTGTTATGAAACGAAAATCAGTTTTATAACAGTAGCCCAAAGAATGTGAAATACATATGACTCTTCAGAACATGTAAGCGTATATATATATATATATATATATATATATATATATATGAATATATGATAAGATAAGAAGATAAGATAGAGAAAACAGGAAACGTTTATCAACCGAAAATGTTCCCCTTTTCTTTATCCTTTAGAGATATGTCGAAAAAAGAAGCAATCCTGGAATTTTTATTTTTGTGTTTTTTGATTTTTTTGTGGCATTCCGAATTCAAGGAGAGATGACGCGTCCATACATATTGGGCCCATATTTAATCCCATATATATATATATATATATATATATATATATATATATATATATATATATATATATATATAATTATTTATTCGAAAATTATAACATAAATATGTTATGAAATCATTACAAAAATAGCCACTTTGTTTCAACACCTCTGGTGTCTTATCAAGTGATGATGTTGAATGTAGAATAAAGGGTTTTAAAAGGTTCAAATCAATCAGACATCCCTCGCAAGGGGAAACGCTGTTACATAAGTTGGAATGACCAGTCAAAATCAGAATGACCTAATATATATATATATATATATATATATATATATATATATATATATATATATATATATATATACACATATATATATATGTATATATCGGTCGTAACAGTAAAATACACTAAACTATTGAGTTTATTTATTCCAGGTTTTCACATGACGTCACTCCCGAATCGCTAACCTAATTTAAAAACTGACACCAGAAATGTGTTTATACATTTGTGGTGACATTGCGCACAGTAATCTAAACTCATATATATATATATATATATATATATATATATATATATATATATATATATATATATATATAATAAAAAGGCTTAAGCACTAATATTCCATGGTCATAATTTATTCCATTGGAATCGTAAATACGATCCAATTCATCAGACCTATACATTCAAAAAGAAGACAGAAAAAGACAACTCCGGAAATAAAAATAGAATTTTGAGAGAGTGTAAGTATGAGAGTGTGGGACGAATGTTAGAGCTAAAGAGAGGGGTAACAGACGAGAGAAGGTGGGAGATTAAAACTTAACAGAGAGGGTTTTTTTTATAGAGGTGAGTGGAAGAAAATATAAACGAAATACTCTGTCCTGGACATTGAGTTCTACCTGGATTCTATCCCCTTGGAATTTTTATTCAAAAAATATACATGTATGTGTATGCACCTATGTATATATATTTATATATTTTGCATATATATATGTATATTTACCACTAATATTATCTATCTATCTATATGTCTATCTATCTATCTATCTATCTATCTATCTATCTATCTACATACACTTTCAATAATGGTTTCAATGGAAGACCGGAATCTTTTTCATGCAGACATCACATTGTCTGTTTTGATTTTGCAAATTACTCGGGTAATGGCGTCTTTCATGGAGTCAGTCATATTGTAGGGACATTGATTAGTGTCCTGTTAAACAACGCCCTACGTGTAATAATGACGGAGGTTTAGGTCTGGCGAGTTAGGTGGCCACATGTTTGGTATTATGGTGTCGTGCAGATTGGGTGCCATCCAATATTTGGTCGTCTCGGCTTTCCATCGCATACAAGGTCTATCCAGGACCTCACAACGGCTTCCAGCTCCTGTGTGTACCCAGCAGGTTTTAACGGAAGACCTAGATGAATGACGTTGGATGTCATGCCGTCTCCTTCGGATACTCACCCCTCCTAAAACCTTCACGGGGTGCGGAAAACGTGGTCGGTTTAACATAAGGGCCACCAGAAAGACCCGCACATTTCTCTGGTACACTTTTTCATCCTGGTCGATTTTTTTTCGTCAAAAAAAGACCAGAACATGCTAGATTCTTCAGTAGTTTGTTCATAATCGTGTGTGGTGTGCGTGTGCTGGCATAGACTGCCTTTTCTCATCTCGTATGACTTGTATCGAAAGAACCACAGTGCGTATTATGTACTGGAACACATTGTGATCTGTGGCAATGGCCATCACGGAGATTCCAGGATTGACATTGACAATGTTCTGCATTAGCTGTACGAAATTGGGATGTCTTGATACTTTCCGAGCCCTGTAAATTATTTTTTTTTAAGCTGTTACAGGCGACACATCCCCGCTGGAGGCTTCCAACGACCTTCCGAACTTTGTGTGCAAACCACGCGGTGACTTCCCCAAAAACGTGCAACCTCAACATCACCGTGGTCTGCGTGTATCGTAACGATTAATGCACGTTGTTTCATATCTCATGCGTTAGGTAATAGTTCGCCGTTGATTCTCTGTTAAGATATAAGCGCATTTACTAATTATGACATAACTGCTTACGTAGCATATATGTACACACACAAACACACACATATATATATATATATATATATATATATAAAA